>OZ010579.1:13044493-13116993 GCA_963932145.1 Acanthosepion lycidas
TCTCTCCACTGTTTAATATTTTCAACAACTCCTTCACAGAGAGAGAAGCACAGTTTCAACAAAAGCAATGAAACTTCCTTTTATTTCCCAGAGGATATTTCTGGAAAGCAAAAAACAGTTTGAGCAATCCTGATTGTTGACCAACCCAGTCACAGAGAATGATTTGTGCAACCTTTATAAACAATTTTAAAAATATTTCTTCAACCTCTAAAAAGCTGTGAATCCCTTTCAAAATTTGAGAGCAATTCTCCTTTAAAATATTTTTTTTAATACATAATTTGTGTGAATAGTGAATAAATTTTTCAAATTTATACAGTGAGAACATGGTTTTTCATATTGTTATATCTTTTCTTTTTTGATATAATTTATATTTTGCAATTTAATATTTATGCTTTGATCTTGATACCTGTTCTTCTATCTTTTCATCAAACACCCACTCTTTTCTCTTACTTTCACTCTTTGTAATCCCTTGCATGCTAGTGGCATTCCCACCTTACTTGGGGTAAAAGACTTAAAAAAAATTAAAAAAATAATATATATATATATATATATATATATATAGCACAAATCTTTTATATTAGGTTGGTGCAAAAATAATCTTGTTTTCTCACATATGTTACTTTGTGAGAAAACGACATTATTTTTGCACCAACCTAATATTTACTAAAATCTTTTCAGTAAAGTCTGTATGGAAAGAGGATTTCATTTCTGAAGAAGTCAGTGGCAAACAGAAAAGAAAAGGTGGCTAATTTACTAATTCGTTCATGTCTTTCCCAACAATGCAAGACACATAAACAACTCCATTATTACCAATTTGTGTAACAGAAGTGATTCCTTATTTATATGCGGGGATAACAGAAAAAAAAGCATGAGTTTATGGCCCAATTACCTCCCTTGTATTTTGTTCTTTTTTTAACATAGAAAAACATTTGGAAGGCTCCTTATGATGCAATAACATTTTATAACACTAAAACTACATGCGATAAACTATCTCAACGTTCAAAATACAATTCTACAAACACAAATATACAATTTAACTTGAGCATTTTTACATATCTAACTGCATATAACTTTTCTTACAAGTTTTACTTATCCATCAATATTTTAAATGCACATACAAATAGATTTGAAACTAGTCTTGATTTTATATTCAACATTAAGCTTGTTTTTTTTTTTTGTGCTGTACATAAAATGTGTGCCATTCCAGTGTCACTTGTTTGGTTAATGTACCAAAAAAAGAACTTTTTCCTTCAATAACAAATGATAAAACTCTCAGGCTGTGTGCTTACCCTCAATGGGACGGCTCCTTCGTCATCAGAATCTCTAAATTCAATACAACAGGCAATATTGCGGGCCTGAAAAGAGAAGTGTAAGGTACTAAAAGGAGAGGAAAATTAACAATTCATGCTGCTTATTTGTCATAAATATGACCCCTATAAAAAGCTTATCTGGTTTTCTGAAAGTCATGAGTTCAATTCCTATATGAGGCAGTTCAAAAATATACACCAACTCGGGGCAAAGATTAATCAATATCATAATAAAGAACTGTTACAAGTTTTAATGATTGATATGTTCCAACCTTTATAAATAGGACTGTGTATGTGGCACCATATTCCATTAGTATGAAGGAAGTTCCATTCTCTCAGCTTTACCCTCCCAAGAATTGCCATGATATGCAACAGACATCCAAGAGGATGCTTTCCCCAATCACTACACTCTTAACCTCTTCAAATCTAAGCTCAAATGTTATCCATCCTACATATCCTCATAATCCAAACTTGTAGTTCTGCTGATTAAGAGAAACAAGGTTTTTCAATCAAAAGTTAGAATGCTCTAATAAAGACAGAAATTTTTTTTTTAAATACTTAAAAATTACTTCGTTTTTTTTCCTCTTAATAATGGCAAACATTTTGATAAAATCTAGTGATCTCATGTCAGTACCTACTTATTTCCTTGCAAGACAACCTCACTCAGAAAGAAAATAACTTCATGACATTATTTTACTAGTTTTGTCTATGCAAATGACAGCTCATATCAAATTGGTATTTTCTGAGGTTTCCACATGTAAATCTGAAAATGTCCCCTACCCTCCCAACGTTTATTACAGCATTCTTTTATCTTTCACCATCATTCTTTTCATTGCCCAGTTTTATAAGCAGTCCACCATTGTCATAAAAAAAAAACATCATATCGTCAGTGCAAGGGGGAGATAACTCAGATATATTAAAAGCTAAAATATAGAAATTTGTATATTTTGTATGTATGGTTATTCTTTATTATTGGTATCTTTAAACTATCCTAAGCTAAATATCTAGGAAAGTTCATTTGGGTGCACTTAATTCGTACAATTTCACAGTTAATGACCCCTAAATATAAAACATTGAAGAAAGCAAGCAATTGTATTCTTAATCTTTCAGCAATATCGTAAGAGATGTGAGAGGGTGTCGGTAGCAAGTCAGAAAGAATTGACAAAAGAGGAGACGACGCAAAAAAAAAAAAAGAATTGAAGGAAAACTACAAGAATAAATGAAAGTTAATATTTGTCAAATTTCAATCAGTTTTACTTTAATCTACTTTTTTGATCAGTTAAACAGAATAGCAGCTAGTGAAAAAAAAAAATGTGCTAGATTAATCAAATCTAAAATATTCAAGAGAGGCAACAAAATCTGTTTATATTTCTGAGATGAGGTATTATGTACACTATTTACATTATTCAAACTATTGTCCTCATCTTTGTCACCGTATTTATTACAATGTTTCGACCATTGTACGCACCGGCATTCTTCAGGTGGTTGGAATGTCAAACTGAACCCTTTATTTTGCTTGCTTGCTTGCTGTTCTAGTTCCACATGCCATGTCTAATGGATGTCAGTTATCTCCTGTTAATTCCCCTCCCCAAGTTCTCCACCGCCTTAACCAGGTATTGAACTCACACTCTTTGGGTCCTGTCACTGGATGTAACCAACGTCTTTATCGACTGTGCCATGTGTCCTTGAAGAAGGCCAGAGTGTACAACAGCTGAAACGTTGTAATAAATATGGCAACAAAAATGAGGACAATAGTCCAAATAATGTAAATAGTGAATTCTGACTTTATTTTGACATCCAGTTGATATAATGAAGGTGTATGAAAAGAATAGACCCCAAATTGATTCCTATGAGTATTTTTTCTAAAATCTTTACTTTCTTTTGCACTTTGCAGTATAGTATGTGGTAGTGGCCAAGTTTTTAATTCCAGTTAAAGTCATTTCAGCTACTGTTGAAGATGTCTCATGACAGATTTCTGAATTGATTTAAACACATTTTTCCAAGAGAGATTAAAAAAACTCTGCTTTAAATAGGCATTCCTAAATTAAAAATTAGCAATGAAAGAAAAACAAATCAAATTGCCTGACCTTTGTGAAAGTTTTCTGGCAATCGTATTTAAGGCTGATTGGATAGACATAGAGATGATTCTGGTAGGAACAAAACGGAGAACTGAATTCTCCTTTGTCATCCAGGAATTCTTCCACTTCAATATGAAGTGGACCGTCAGGAGGATCAGGAAAATTATGCACAGGCAGCAATGAGGGAGTTAGACAGTCTGAAAACAGAACAAAACAATAAAATATAATATTGTATTATATATTAATTTATAATATGTAATCTAGTTTCATATTAAGCTACATTAACAGTCTATATTTCTGAGATTAGGTATCATGTACATTATTCAGACTTATGTCCTCATCTTTGTCGCCATATTTATTACAACGTTTCGGCCGTTGTATGCTCCAGCCTTCTTCAGGTGGTTGGTTGTTTGGTTGTTGGATTTAACGGCATGTCAACTCCTATTTGGGTCAATTTATGCCGAAGCCTTATTAATTTATGAATTTAAGTTAGTTATTTTGTATAAAAGGTTGAGAGGCTGTTGGGTTTCATAATCTGTGTTTTTTGGGATTACTTTTTCTTGTGACTATTTCTGATTGTGTATTTTAATATTTACATTCGTACATGCATATATATGTCTATAAGCACATACATATACATTATTTGAAAGGATTATATTTTATTGAGGATCTTTATTTCCCTGAGAAAACTGTATATATTTTCTGTGTCTGTATTTTTGAATATTTCTTTTAACCCTTTTCCATTGAGATATTTTTGTCTTGTTCCGGTTATGATTTTGCATTCCAATAGAATATGTTTAATTGTGATTAAGCTTCCACATCTACATTTTGGTGGATTTGTCTTTTTTAATATATAAGAATGGGTTAAGTATGTGTGTCCTATATGTATTCTGGTTATGACGACTTGTTTTTTCCGAGTATTTCCAATATTATTTCCCCATTTTCCTATTTTAGGTTTAATTTGAAATAGTTTATTTCCGGTTTGGTTTTTCCATGAATTTTGCCACTTGTTTCTTATGTATTTATTTATTTTAGATTTTAAGTCTGTATATGGAATTTGAAGATTTTCGTCTATTGTCATTTTTAAAGATGATTTAGCAGCAATATCTGCCCTATCTCCTCCTCGGATGCCGACATGGCTAGGAATCCAGCAGAAGATGATATTTTTGCTTTTTTCCATTGAATGTAGTTTATATAGAAGACTTTGTATTAATGGATTTTCCAGTCTTTTCCCTTTTAGGGATGTTAATACAGATAATGAATCTGAGAAAATAATGTAGTTTTCTCCTTTGTTTTTTGATATGAAATTTAGTGCTAGTTTTATTGCGTAGGCTTCTGCACTGAAAATAGATGCTTCATTTGGCAACCGTTTTTTGATAATTGTTTTTTTTATTATTGCTGCGCTGCCTGTTTTTTCTTCGTCTTTTGAGCCGTCCGTGTAAATACTTTCGTAGTTTTGATATTTTTCTTTTATTTTTGAGAATTTTTCAATGTATATTGTGGGGTGTGTTTTTGATTTTGATAATTTGTTTAAACTTAATATTATGTTTGGATTTTTGATTATCCATGGTGGTATGTTTGATTGGTTGGTTTTAAGTATTTGATTAGATTGTATATTATTTTCTTGGATGATTCCTTCTATTCGGAATCCTAATGTTTTGATTTTATTTGTGTTAAGATTAAATTTCTCTTTGTGATTTGGTGTAAGTACACAATCGTGTGTGGGGTTAGAAGGACAGGAAGAGAGTTTTAGATAGTATTGATTTGCTAGTTTCTCCATTCTTAGTTGTAATGGGGGTTCGTTTGCCTCTACATGTAGACTCTCTATAGGTGAGGTGGGATAGGCTCCTAGAGCTATCCGAAGGCCTTCATGGTGTATTGTGTTTATTGTTTTCAGATAAGACTTTCTAGTTGATTGGTAGACCATGCTGCCATAGTCCAGTTTGGAGCGGATCAATGTTCTATAAAGTTTAAGAAGGGTTTCTTTGCTAGCTCCCCATTCTGTATGGGCTACTGTTCGCAGTAGTTGGAGAGCTTTAAAACATTTTATTTTTAGGTAATTGATATGTGGTCTGAAGGTCAGTTTGCTGTCAAAGATCATTCCTAGAAATTTATATTGCTGAACTACTGGTATTTCTTCATTTCCTAGTTTTAGAGTTGGGTTATTGTGTAATTTTTTCATTTGGCAGAAGTGTACAGATTTTGTTTTTGTTTTTGATATTTTAAAACCGTTTTCGAGTGTCCATTTGTTTATTTGATGTAAGCATTGTTGAAGTTGTCTTTCTGCTGTGTTGAGGTTTCTCGATCTGTAATATATTGTAAAATCATCAACATAAAGGCTACAGTGTATTCCTGATTTGATGTTTTTTATTATGTCATTTATTTTTACTTTGAAAAGTGTAGGGGAGAGTACACTTCCCTGTGGTACTCCCTCTTCTTGCTTTTGATAATCAGAACGTGTAGCATCTATTTGTACTTGGAAGAGTCTATCTGTTAAAAATCCTTTTACAAAGTTTGGTAGTCGACCTCTTAATCCTAGTTTATGCAGATCTTTCATTATACCATGTTTCCAGGTTTGATCAAATGCTTTTTCTATATCAAAGAATATAGCTATTAGATGTTGTTTGTTTAAATTGGCCTCTCTTATGGCTGTTTCTAGTCTTATTATGTGATCTATTGTACTTCTTCCTTTATTATATCCGCATAGATATTTTGATATGTGTTTTCCTTCTTCTAGAAACCAACTCAATCTGGCGTTGACCATTCGCTCCATTGTCTTACATAGACAGCTTGTTAATGCTATTGGTCGGTAACTTTGTGGGTTGTTTCCCTCTCTTCCTTCTTTGAGTATGGGAATAATTACTGATTCTCTCCATATTTTGGGAAATTTCCCAGTAGTCCAAATATTGTTAAAAATATTCAAAAGGTATTTCAGCGATTCTTGTGGTAGTTGTTTAATAAATTCATAGTGGATTTGGTCTGGGCCTACTGCTGTATTATGGGATTTTTTTAAGGCTTCTATTAGTTCTGCTTCGGTGAATAGATTGTTGTAGGCTTCTGTATTTTTAGATGTAAAATTTAGTTGGTTATTTATATCTTTTTGTTTACACTTTTGTAGGTTTTGATTTTTGCTCATTTTAGAGTTTTCTGCAAATGTCTCTGCTAGTAGATTTGCTATCTCTTTTTTGCTAGTTACTTTAGTGTTGTCCTTTTTAAGATGTATTATTGGGTATATTTGATTTTTCCCAGCTATTTTTCTCATCATTTCCCATATTGTCTTGGTTTTGGAATGTGTATTTAGGCTATTTACATATTTTTTCCAACATTCCCTTTTTGCTTCTTTAACAGTTTTCCGTGCTACTGCTTTGAGTTTTTTCATTTCAATCAAATTTTGGGTTGTGGGTTCCTTTTTGAATTTTCGCAATGCTGCTTCCCGGTTTCTGACTGCTTTTTGGCAGTTTTTGTCAAACCAGGGTTTAGTTTTTTTATAATTATTTTGCTTTTTTGGTATATTTTCTGAGGCAATGGTTATTAATGTTTTGGTAAAATATTCTATCGAGTTGTCTGTGTCTTTTGACTGTATCAGTAATTGTTTACATTTGTTTTTGAAACCCTCCCAGTTGGCTCTTTTCAGTTTCCATCTGACGGGGCCTATCTTTTCTTCCTTGGCAGGCTTTTGATTTTCTAGAATGATCGGGTAATGATCACTGCCACATGTGTCGCTATGTGTTTTCCATGTATAATCCATACAAATTTCTGGATCGCATATACTTAAGTCTATTGACGATTCTGTTCCATTGGAGGGATTAAGGTAGGTTGAGGATTTATGATTTAATAGACATAAGTTATGGGTGTTAATTATTTCTTCCATTATTTTACCTTTAGTATCTATTTTTTTGCTATTCCATATAGGATTATGACTGTTAAAGTCTCCTAGTAAGATTCTGGGTTTAGGGAGTTGCTCCATCAAGTTGTTTATTTCTGTTGTATTTATTGGTTCCTGTGGGGGTATATAGATGGAAAGAATTGTGATGGTTTTATCTAGTGTCACTTGTGTTGCTATTGCTTGTAATTTAGTTTTAATGTGTACTTTACTTTGCGGTATGTCATTTCTAATCAATATTGACACTCCTCCATTAGCTCTATGTCCTGTATTGTGGTTATAGTGGTATTGTTTATAATTTTTAATTTTTAAGTTGGCATTTTCTTGTAAAAAAGTTTCCTGTAAGCAGATGACAGCTGGATACAGTAGTGACATAAGTATGAGTAGGTCATTGTAATTAGATTTTATTCCACGACAGTTCCATTGCAGGATCTTATGTGCCATGATTATACTTTCATTTTTTGGGGGTAAAGTTACCTGCTAGGTTTATATCATTTGTCCTCTCTAGTTTTTTTCCATCTCTTGAGTTTTTAGAAGCTTTGTCTTCAACTGCTTGTGGTATCCTTCGGTCAGATTTTTGGTTTTGTTTTGAATTTTGTTTGTTTTCTTTCTCTTCTATTTCCATATATTCCATAGGCTCAAATTTATTTTCATTTGATATATTGATTCTTGATTTTGAATTAGATCTTGATCGGGTGCTTTCTTGCTCTGTTGTCAATTTTTTTTCTTTTTGTTTATTTTTCATTTTCTTAGTTTGGGAAGAAGAGGGTTCGCTGGAGTTTTGTTCTATGTTTTCTTTCCAAAGTTTTTTGCCTTCTTCTGGGTTTATTCCATTTGATCTGGATTGTTGAGTTTTATTTTGATCCAATTTAAGTTCAATTAAAAAGGTTTTTAATTCTTCGAGGAAAGCTTTTAATTCTTTGCATAAATTTGTTATTTCAACTGAACCTTTTATTTTATCTTCATTGTTTATTTTATTTGCTTTTTGTGCCATGGAAGCATAGGTGTTTTCTTTTATGTTATTTTTAACTTCCTTTCGTGCTTCTATGAAAGATATATTTTTTTTGTATTTTATTCTAATTATTTCTTTCTCCTGTTTATATATACTGCATTGTTTTGAAAGAGCAGAGTGGTTTCCCAAACAGTTTGAGCATAGGCTCTCATTTGGGCAGTTCTCTTCTTTATGTTCAGGTTCTTTTTCATTACATTTTCCACATATTCTTTTATTTCTACAGGAATCTCTGTGATGCCCAAATTTGTGGCATCTATAGCATTGAAGAGGGTTTGGTACGTATTGTTCTACTTTTATACTTTCATATCCAATTTTAATTGTTGTTGGAATTTGGGGGGAGTTGAAAGTTATAATGTAGGTATTAGTTTGTATCTCCACTTCATTTTTCTTTATTGTTATTCGTTTGACATTTGTAACTCCTTGAGTTTGGAGTTCTGTTTTTATCTCCTCTAGAGTGCACAGGGAGAGCTCCTTGCTTTTTACTACTCCCTTTGAGAAATTTAGGGTTTGGTGTGGGTAGGCTTTTATTTCTATTTCTTGTAGTTTTTTTTGTCTTATTAATGTGTCCGCATATATCTTTTTTTCTACTTCTACTAGTAGTGTTCCATTTTGCAATTTTTTTACATTTTTTGGTATAATGATATTTGATATTGCTTTTTGTATTTTAAATGGTGAAATTTCTGTTAATGCTTTTTTGCTTATTGCTTCAAGTACAATAAATCGTGGAAAGTTTTCGCTGTCATTTTCTGTTTCAGAGTCGTTATCCACATGTGGTCTCTTGGAAGATTTCTTTTTTTCCATTGATTGTTTTTATTTTTTTTTCATCATTCTCGCTCCCTACCCACCGCGGAGTCCAGTATTGGGACATGACAAGGGGGAAACCCATTCGCCTTGCCATGTCGGGGCTACGTGAATGGTATACTCTCTTTGGGAGGAGTCTATGAGCACGCGTGTTCCTTTGTTTCCGTTTTCCAAGTATTACGGCTGTGAAGGTTTAGCAAGTGTGTCAGATCCTTTTTTTCTCCCAAATTGATTGACCCTCAGCCACCGCCTTCCATCACATATTTAGGGTCAAGTGTTAGTTTTGGTTGGGAAGAGGAGTGTCAGTTATAGGTTTGGGATGGATTATATATGATGGGGCTTGACATGACCAGCCGATTGATCGGATCGGGCCCCTCCGACCGCCCGTCTAGCCCAGGTAAGGGCCAAAGTGGTGTGTTACAGGATTGTGACCGCTTTACACCTGGGTTACAACCTGCTCAACCACCAGGATCCCGTCCCCAGACATTACGGGTCGCCACCCACGGCCAACAGGTGGCCCCATTGAGGGACTTTTACCCTCTGCAGGGGGGCAGTCGGCGTATTCTAATGCCCCACCAACTGGGCCTCAGGTGGTTGGAATGTCAAACTTAATCCTTTATTTCGCTCACTGGGATAGACAGTGGATAAAGGCATCGGTTAGATCCAGTGACAGTACCCAAAGAGTGCAAGTTCAATACCTGGTTAAGGCAGTGGAGAACTTTCATAGGGAAATTGACAGGAGATAGCTGATAACTGACATCCATTAAACATGGCACGTGGAACTAGAACAGTCTACCCCAGTTAGCGAAATAAAGCGTTAAGTTTGACATTCCAACCATCTGAAGAAGGGCAGAGCGTACAACAGCTGAAACACTGTAATAAACATGGCGACAAAGTTGAAGACAATAGTCCAAATAATGTAAGCTACATTAAATTCATTAGTGTTAATTAGTACATAAATCCTGAGTAAGTGATAAATAGTTACTTTATTTAGACTTATTTAATGGCATTTAGTTTTGTGACATCAAAATGTCTGAGAAATTTGAAATCAGAAGAGGAATAAGCATTTATGAAAGGCAAAGAAACAGGTACAGGAGTCAACAGGTGCAAAGTATTGTTTGCATTGGTTTTATGAAGGCATTTTCTTCTTATTGGCTGGGTATCTACCAACAAACAGAGATGGAAAACTCAGCAGCACCAAAATAAAACACTGGATCATTAAGAGCAGGGCACTGACACAATTTCCACATAAGAACACCATATGTACATGATGAATGGAGCTTTGACACTGGAAACATGAACAAGGACAAACAAATTTGAAACAACGCTGGGTAACACAAACAAAAATCCCTGGTAACGCATGACAATCCCGTTGTGTAGTCAACGTGACATACTGCCAAGCTCTGCATCTTCCCAGAAAATGTGCCTGCTTTTATGGAGCCTAAAACCTTAGCAGTTGGCTAGCAAAATGAATCATTTGCATAGATAACAACACTCAG
This sequence comes from Acanthosepion lycidas, assembly GCA_963932145.1. NCBI lineage: Eukaryota > Metazoa > Mollusca > Cephalopoda > Sepiida > Sepiidae > Acanthosepion > Acanthosepion lycidas. The sequence goes on from OZ010579.1 coordinate 13,055,074, forward strand.
CTCACCATCCTAAAAATCTCAAGGGGAAGTTGATAGACATTGTCTTTCTTCATAATCAGACATGGCAACAATGTTTCTGCAGAGACAGCACACTAAACATCGTCTCTTTGACCGACAATGTGGGTACCATTATCAATAGTGATCAGATGCTCCATCTGCATTTCGTTTCCACTATATTTCAAATTTCAAACATTAAAAAATAGTCACAAGAAAAATCATTAAAAGTATTTATTTCGAAAAGGTTTAAAATTTTATTTTTGGTTTCCTCTTCTTTATAGTCTGTGATCCTTATCTGATACATATAATTCAAATTTATTTTGGATTTTATAAGAATCATGCATAGGACAAGAACAATTATAGAGAGATTTTTGAAATTATATCTAATTAGTAATTAAAAAAAATAATCACAATATATATTCTCTTGTAATTATAAACAACCAAAACACTGACAAATTTTTTCAGTTTTATAGCATTGGGACACTTGAGAAAAAAACTGCTCATCTAAATTGCATGAAAAAAAAAAAAAAAAAAAAAAAAAAAAACTGCTCATCTGAATGGCATGGAAAAAAAACTGCTCATCTGAATGGCATGAAGAAGAAGAGAAAACTGCTCATCTGAATGGCATGAAGAAGAAGAAAAAACTGCTCATCTGAATGGCATGAAGAAGAAGAAAAAACTGCTCATCTGAATGGCATGAAAAAAAACACAAAAACTGTTCATCTGAATGACATGAAAAAAACTGCTCGTCTGAATGGCATGAAAAAAAACTGCTCGGCTGAATGGCATGAAGAAAAAAAACTGCTTATCTGAATGGCATGAAGAAAAAAAAAAACTGCTCATCTGAATGGCATGAAAAAAAAAAAAAAAAAAACTGCTCATCTGAATGGCATGAAAAAAAAACAAAAAACTGCTAATCTAAATGGCATGAAAAACAAAAAAACTGCTAATCTAAATGGCATGAAAAAAAAAAAACTGCTAATCTAAATGGCATGAAAAAAACCTAATCTAAATGGCATGAAAAAAACTGCTAATCTAAATGGCATGAAAAAACAACTGCTAATCTAAATGGCATGAAAAAACAACTGCTAATCTAAATGGCATGAAAAAACAACTGCTAATCTAAATGGCATGAAAAAACAACTGCTAATCTAAATGGCATGAAAAAACAACTGCTAATCTAAATGGCACGAAAAAACTGCTAATCTAAATGTCATGGAAAAACTGCTAATCTAAATGGCATGAAAAAAACTGCTCTAAATGGCATAAAAAAAACAACTGCTAATCTAAATGGCATAAAAAAAAGACTTAATCTAAATGGTATGAAACTTTATCCATCATACCTGATTTTGCTATAGCTTCATAGTTTGTTATTAGGTTGGTGCAAAAATAATGACGTAATAATGTCGTTTTTTGACGTAACATCAAAAAACGACATTATTACGTCATTATTTTTGCACCAACCTAATATTTTCTTCAAGATATTTAATATTTGATTAGAAAACCAGAAATTACTGATAATAATCAATTATTGATTATATGAAGGTTTTTAGAATTACCAAATGATATTATTGGCACCTGTAAAAAGAGAAACAAGAAAACTTGTGACTACAATGAGGTAGAGATGTGGAAAAATTATTCCAGCTATAAAATTAAAAAGAATGTCAGATAATTACCTAAAAGGATTAATTAACTTGATTAAAAAAAAAGAAGAAAGGTAAAATTCAATATCAGTATATAATTGTTAATTAATGTTTCATTTTAAGGAGACCATTCAGTAAGAAAGAAATTGTTTTATAGGAACTCACTTGGAATATCTTCATCGATGGGTTCAAGGCGAATCTTGAGGTGTCCTGGGATAACTTGCCATTTACTCTGCTTCTCTGGTCTTTCAAAAAAAAAAAAAATAAATAAATAAATAAATAAATAAAATAAAAAACATCACTGAGTTATCTCCCTTTAATTTTTTCTACTTTCTTAATAACACTTTATTTACTCGGAACCAGATGACATGAACTGATGGCTAACACAAAAAGAAAAGTACAAGATCTAGACAAGTGAAGGTGAGAAAAAAAGAACCAACCACCGATTGTAAGACAACAGAAAATATTGTCCTCAGCAAGAGAAAGATCCTAAGATGTGGACTATGATTTGGAGATATCAAGATAAAAGTTTAAATATCTGGGAAGTGTTTTAACAGAGGATGGAAAATGTGGTTTCGAAATCTGAACATGTATTCAACAAGCGAAAGATACCATCCAAAAGCTAAGCAAAGTGATGAGAAATAGAAAAATGTCGTTAGAAAACTGGAGGCAACACAAATGTGGTTCTACAGAAAGATATTGAGAATGCCATGGACAGAGCAAGTAAGCAACAAGAAAATCTTCACAAAAATGGCAACAAAAAGAATACTTATATACAGAAAGATAGAGATGAAATTTCTCAGACATATAAAGAGGAAGAAAGACTAGGAAAACTTAACCCTCACTGGCCAAGACAGATAGGGGAAACTTAATGAGTGTGTGAATTGATGCCAGAAATGAAGGCAGGAAGCTTGGCAAAGGAAGAAACACTGATAAGAGGTGATTTTTTATAATTGTTTTAGATTTGATTAATTTTAAGAAACTGAATGCAATAATTTAGGTGTAGTGAGTCCTTCTAAAAATAAAATATATAAACAAAAAATAAAATTAAAATAAGGCATTTGCACTTTCCTTTAAAACTGTCATCCTCTCTTTCTCTCTAAACTTCTCTTTCTATACTTCTCTCTCAACAAACAAGGTAAACTTTAAACAAAGAGGAACAAGAAAAGATTGAATATGGCCTAAAAATGCCAGAAGTTTGCAAGATCAGAGCCTACTTATTTGTGACTGAAAAAAGTCAAGAAGGCTCCACACATAACTTCCATTATAAAAATAAAAAATCGAAAAGAAAGGAACACCAGAAATTAAAATAATTTTGACCAATCAAAAAATTGACAAAGAAACCTTTGATGTTAGCTGAAACCAATATTTGTATCAGTCTCTCAGCCTGGTCAAAACAGAGATAAACTGAAACCTCTGGGCCAGAACCAGAAAAGGCAGCAACAGTGATGAACAAGAAAATGGTATTATGGAAAAATCAGCCAAAAGGTCATCTGCTAATGATATTTCAGCCCTGCTTAGGGCTGTGAAAAATGCAATAGATTAACCTTATTTCTAATAGTACTACTATCCTTATCAGGGTCTGACTTCCAAACTATTGAAACAGACATTTCTCCAAACTGCTAACAATATCTTATAAATGAACATTTTGCTACACTGAATACCTAAGGACTCCATCAGCCCTGTAAAGCAAATAAGTAAAAATATATTATTTATTTTATATCCTTGAGTCAGTTTGTTTTGTTCCAAAGAAAATCCTACCAACACCACCTACCACATAAGATTTAAATAATATCTTAAGGGTACGTAGACAAGTGTTTAGGGCATTACAAGTGTTTAGGGCATTAGTGCATCAACAAAACCTAGTTTCAAATCCACCATGGTTTATTAGTCAAGGAGGTAAGTTCTTCATAATATCTTTCTGAGGGGTCTATCCCAGCATGCAACATCATTGGGAAATATCTGAAAACTATGGATTGACCCAAGCCTTTTGAGTAAAACTGGGTAAAAAAAATAAAGTTTGAAAGCTGTTGATGGCTGTTTTAATGCAAAGTCACTCAAAGTCCTCACTGAACAGGCTTGAAATCTTTAATGGTAATCGATCTAGAGATTGTGTCTCAATAAAAATCTCCCCCCCACAGCAGATTGGCTACTCATGGGCATGTATCACTGTATCAGCTTAAAGGAAATTTGAAATTTTTAAAGATATTGCAAAGCTATTGTGGTATGAGAATATCAGAAATTGCAAAACGTTGCACAGAGATCAAAAAAGAAATTGCAAAAGTTTTCAGGAGGAAGACAAAAAATAAATTTAAGATTTGAGAAAAATGTGGAGGGTAATAAAAAAAGAAAATATTGGACTGATGGGCAAGAAAATATTTAAAGAATTTGCTGTTGAGAATTTTAAACAAAGAGAAAAGATGTAGAATATTAAGAACATGAAAGCAACTGAACAACCATATTTTAAGTAAATTTCACAAAGAGAAACATCTAAATCAGGTGAAGTACATGAAAACTTATGAACTAATTTTTAGTGATGAACATAGAGCTACATTGGTTGGACCTGATGACTCTGGTTGGGTCTTTTATGTAAGCAATCGATTAAAAAAAACTCAGGAGAGAGTTATTCTAAGGAAGATTAATGTATTATAAGCTGTAAAATTACAGATCTCTTAATTGATGCTGGTACCAAGATAAATGCATAGTAATATATTAGTCTCTGGGGATCATATGAATGGTCCAGGTCACAGGCAAGAAACTTGTAGAACTGAAGTGTATATAATTTTACAACAATGCTGCTACTTATTCTGTAATGCTGCCCAGCTTGTTAAAAAAGTTTTCAAAGACATTAAATTGATGGAGCAGCTCCTAGATTCTCTAGATATTAGACCAATAGAGAAATTGTGGTTGATCATTAAGAAAAATATATATGAGAATGGAAAAACAACATTCAAGCAAGGAAGATCTCTGGGAAGCAATAAAAACTGCTGCAAACAATGCTAATGTTGACAAAAAAATCAATGGCCAAAAGTCTAATGAAGGTTATAGAATGTCAAACAGTCCATGTAAACAGAAAAATAATCATTTGTAAATAAAATTGCTGCACTAACCAACCTCTCCAAAACAAGTCATTGATGGTTTAAATAAGGATAGCTAAGCTGAAACTGACATATTAAGTCTGAGCAAAAAAGCTTTGGGACTGTTGCTATGGTAATGGAGTGAAGCCATTTAACACAGAGTGATATTGAATTGTCACCCATACACACTAAGTTATGTTTTTTGTTCACTTTCGTTGTTTGCTTGGAAGGAAAGTGCATAGAATGTGGTTATCTCACGACACAACAGAAAACTTTTTGAAAACTGTCATAACAGGTGATGAATTGTGGTCTCATGGCTATGACCCTCAAACCAAGGCTCAGTCTTTGCAGTGGAAAACCACAACTTCTCTGAGACAGAAGTCATGAATGAGTTGAAGCAATGTGAAGACATTGTTGACAGTTTTCTTCAACTATAAGGCAATTGTTCCTCCTGATGATGCTCTATTGGGTCAGACAGTAAACAAGTGTTTGTGGGATATTGTTTATCAGAAGAGGACAGAATTGCAGGTATACAATGAATGATAACTTCACCATGACAACACATCTGCCCATTGAGTGCAGCTTGTGCAGCAGTTATTGGCCAAGCACAAGATTTTCCAGGATCAAATTCCACCATATTCCCCAGATCTCAACTCATAACTTTTTCCTCTTAGCAAAAGTCAAATCCCACTTAAAAGTAACAAGAAATGCAACGAGGCAGCTGTCTGCTATATCAAAAATAGAGTTCCAGGAATGCTTCCATCAATGGAAACAATATTGGATAAAGTGTGGTTTCATAAAGGGACTACTTCAAAGGAGATTAAATGCTGAATTGATAGGTGGTGGTGTTTTTTTTTTTTATAGCATTAGTCGCAATACTTTTTGATCAGACCCCGTATTTATAATGCTTATACAACTCCCAAAAATCTATCAATATTGATTAATACAGATTTTATTATAAAAAACACTAACTTCTATAAAATCTGACCGTATGCAAAAACTGAAAGACCAAAGTGTTAAGATTGTAACATTCAAAATTTAACTTAAAACATTATATACGCATCATCTTAAAAATTCAATTCCTTTTGGCCAAATGGTCAGGTAACGTTAACGAAATTCAGTGGAGGAGAAAACCGATAAGTTTTTTTATTTTATTTTGTTTATTCCCTACCTGATTTTATTTATTTAAGTGTAGCCATTTTTGAATGGCTTCTAATCATCTTTTTCTAACAGTCAAGCCAAAACTTATTTGTATGTATATCTCACCATGTTTAATGTACCTTATCTTTTCACATGCATGCACAAAAAAAAGAGTTCAAATAATGTTAATTCCCTGGTCGATTTTATTTTGATAGAGGATATATTTGAACTTATACTAAGGTTAACCTTAATAAATAATGTCATACTGTCAGTGCCTACCCCTGACGTATACAGTCAGAGCTAATCTTAATTTTATTTACTATTTATTGGGGGTTTTTTCCTGCTTGTGATCGAGTTTCCGGATCCTTCTAAGGTTTGTTTTGGCTCATATACTTCTAGCACCTCCTGCTGAACTCTAAAATTTTAGTCACTAATTTTTTTTTCCCCCCCTCTCTCAATAGAGGTATTTTATCCCTGGTTTTCTGTTTAGTATTGGGTTTCCAGTTCCTTTTAAAATTCCACATTATATTTCTAACATCTCAAACTCAACTTGGAAATGATATTCACTAATTAAATCTTGACTTCTTCACGTCTAGATTTAGCCATTATCTTTCCTGCATAGCCCTATCAACTTCACTTCTTGCCCTTTCTTATGTTCATACAACTCCATACAGTAAACCTCTATCATGAGTGGCTCTTTGGACTTGTACTGAGTGAGCATTAGTGGGGAGAAAAAAAAAAAAAAAAAAAAAAAAGAAGAAGAAGAAAAGACAAATACCAACTGATAAGTATTCATATGAAAGTCTAATTTACATACACTTGTTTTTGTTTTTTAAAATCTTTAAAATAAAACTGATTGTTATTACCTTCGCATTTCTTGTAATCTTTTTATTATCTCTTCTTCAGACAGCTTGGAACTCTCCTGTCGATAGAGAACCATTGTGGCCTCACTGGCAGGCTGAAGAGAGACAGACCTACAAAAGAATGACAAAAAAGAAAATTAACTTCCAATCTTTTTTCTTCTTCTAATAAAGTAAATGTTTTATAAATTTGCCACATTCAACAAAATGAAGCTTTAACATAAAAAGTCATTTTTCTTTTTAATTTATAAATGTGGCTGTGATATGTCTAAAGAAAGCTGCCATCATTCAGTTCACATCATGTTAAAATGGAATATCAATGATCAAAGTATTAATTGATCGATTAGATATTATATTGGGGAGACTACTTTTGTACAGTGGTTTTGCCACCATCTTAGCTACAGTTTCACTTTTCAGTGACAATCAAAATGTTGACGTTCTATACTACTTCAAACAAAAGGTTAGGAAGAAAACCCCCATCAATAATAGAAAGAGCTATAACAATTACTGAACTTGAGAAAACTATTTTCTTAATGAATTGTTTTAAGATAAAGATTTCATAAATTTTAACCAACAGTAGCACTGTTTTGGTTAATAAATCCCAAATGTTTCCTTATAAGAAAATGGCTGATATTCTCATTAGAGATGAAAACAGAAACTAAACTTTGATCCTGGCCCAATGGCCAGGGAGTGAAAAAAAGTGTAGATCAAGTAGCATTGGCTGCTTGATTAATGAATGCCAAAAGTTCCCTTATAAAGAAACAGTTAATATTACCATTACATTTGGGCTATTTTCCTAATCTTTGTTGCTATTATCACAATGTTTCAGCCATTGTGCATTTTGGCCTTCTTTAGGTGTATGTTAATACAGGTAACATTTAAGTAATCTCAAACTAAAACCTTAATCTACAGGAGTAGATTGTTCTCATTCTGATGACTGTACCTTATTTCCTTTTTAGTACTGCTCAGTTATTGCTTATCTTGGTTTTCACTGAGATTATATCTGTGCAACTTAGTCCAGGGGCCGAAGTCACAATGACTATATCACCAAATCCACAAGCCAAATGATTTAGTCCATTAAGGCTATTGTTCTATGGCACTACATTCTTTCTTTTTATGTGCCATGTTCTGTCAGGACGTAGATGATCATTTCTCTCCACCTCTCTTTATCCCTTGCAGCTCTCAACAAGTTCCTTCCCTCTGCTTCCTCCTTCAGACCACGTTCTGTAATCTACTAGCTTAAATCCGCCAGTTATGTCACACATAGTTTTCCTTTCTCTATCTTACCCTCTATTCGACCTGTGAGTATCAGATTCTCCAGGCCCTCCTTCCTCATTATATGTTATGTAGTGGTTTCACAGTGGAGGCTTGTATTTGTACTAAGTCGGTCCTAAAATAGGTTCGACGTACAAAACATTAGGAACTTGATATAATAGGTAATGACGCATTAATCTAGTTGGGGTGGCTGATACTTTAATATCCGACTAACGGTTGTCCGACATCGACTGACTGACCCACCCACTGAACGACTGGCTTGTTATTCTTACTACTCTTACTTATTATAGGTGGGAGAGTCTATTAACTATAGAATAGGTATGTTCCACTATAACATTATATGTCCCAAAAAATTCATCTGCCTCTTCCTGATGTTAAGTGTAAGCCTTCTCCTTGTTTGCATTGTTGCTCACATGCTTGGTCCATGATATCCTTCACATCCTTCTGAAGAAGCACATCTCTGTCGCTTCGAGTCTCTTCTTCAACTTTGAAGAAATTGTCCAACATTCGCTGCCGTAAAGAAGGACAGATGTCACATAACAGTTGAGTATTCTTTTCTTTGTTACCAAAGATATCCTCCTGTCTTGCAGTACTCTGCCCAAATTATGGAATGTGTCCTTGGCCATCCCAACACCCAAAATGAAAAACTAGTGATGCTGATAATTCTTACACAATAAAACAGAAGTTCTCAACCAGGTGGTGGAAGAGTAGTAATCCTTTTGGGGAAGGATTTGCAGAAGGGGAAATCTTTTTTTTTTTTTTTTTGTTTTTTTTATATATTTACAGAATTTGGAGCCCATCATGAGTGCCAAAAAAAAGTTGGTATGATGAATCTTATATTCAATATGGATTCACCCTGATTTTTTATTGAACCTTTTGTTTATTGAAGTCTGCTTCAGTTTATTTAATAATTAGTAATGAATTAAAAGAAATTACTGTACATGTATTCATGTTTAAAAATCCATCAACATTTTCTATTGCTATTAAATTTGTAAAACTCTAGAAAAATAATCCATGTAAATGTATACATGTAGTAATATGGAAAAGAATGAAGATTTTCAATAATATATGCATATTATTTGGAATGCATCTTTTGAGTCGGACAATTTTGGAAAGAGTGGGGTGGGTGATACTATGATATATGATGAAAAGGGTGCATGGGGGCAAAAAAGGTTGAGAACCATTGTGATAAAGAGAAGTTATAAAAGTACTTCCTTTAAGTGAAAAATTGATAAGAACAAATAAAATCATATGCTTATGTTGCTAAGATCTATGGTAAGACATCTTCTGTCACATTGCTTATTATGCTACATTTTAATAATTCTTCCATTTTATTATTAGGTTGGTGCAAAAATAATGTTTTCTCACATAGTAACATATGTGAGAAAACAACATTTTTGCACTAAGCTAATATTAATTACTGCTGTTAATCTCAAGCTGAATTCATAAGTTAAACTTTATCATAAATATTTGCATATAGGATTAAACAGAGTTTGGTTGCATTCATAGTTTCTGTTGAGGTTTTGGAATATTTTTCTTGTGAATAGTAAGGAAGGCTATTATATAAACATATATTTCCTTAAATAATATTGGGGTGAGTTTTTTTTTTTTTTTTTTTTTTTTAACTAGTACAGTTTTCTTGTTAGTATTATACATTGATTAATTCAGATCAGCTTCCAAGATTTTGTTGCCTTTAAAAGAATGTTCTAGTATACAGAGATCTCAGAAAGAAACACAAGTTTTGTTTTTATATATATATATATATATATATATATATATTTGTTAAATGCCAGCTTACTAACAATTAAACAATAATCCAGACACAAGATTATTCTAATTAGTACCAATCAAAAAACTAACAATAAATTTCTTAATTTTACAGTAATCTTCTTCTATAGGTTACGCCTCTTAAGGATGTAAGCAATCATGACTTCACATCATCCTGTCCCCAGTAACACCAAGCAACATTTGACTATGCCAGCCATCTTTCCTTCTTGACATCTATTCACAAACTCATAAGAATAATTACTTGCTGTCACACTCTGCTTTCCTGTCTTCAGTTGTCCTGTGAGTATTAAATTCTCAAAACTCTCTTTCCTCATTATGTACCCTAGAAATTTCAACTGTTTCTGGTTTTAAGTATAAGTGTCTTTTTAGTTCCTGTTTTCTTTAAAACTTCCTCATTATTCGCATGTTCAGTTCATGGTATTCCCAGTCCCATTCGTATAACTACATTTCTCACTTCAAGTCTTCTTCAACTGTAAGAAAATTGTCTAGACATCCATAAAGAAGAACAGATGATACTTGAAAACAAACCACAGTATTTGATTTGATAATGCATAAAACCTCCCCTCTCAAGCATTTTGACATGGAACACTGAAAAAATTATTGAATGGTACTTTTTAATGTTACTGGAAATTCAACCTTGTTCCTTACTTGGCCCCCAGAATAAAACAACTTTTCTTTTTATGCATTTTATTACAAATTTATGAAATTCTAATATTTTGGAGGAATATGATATGTCTGTTATGTCATTGAAATACAATAAGTATCACTTTTACTACAAGTGAGAAAAAATTCATTTAAATTAAATGAAACATCATCCATTAGATGGAATCTCTGTGTGTGATCTCACTAGAAATGAATCTTTTAAAAAAAACAACAAAGATAAAGAAGTAGATCCAAATAAATCAAAGTAGAAATCAGTTGTAATTTTATTCCCAACCCCCACTTGCATCACATACTTTGCAGCCCATGCAAAGGGCATTCGATGATGTCCGATCCGAGAGCAGAAGAGCTTCATTTGTCGATGCACTTTTGTCCCAACCTTGATGTCTGTGGATCTCATGTATGGTTCCGTGCAATGTGATACACTGCCTTGGAGCACTTTCTCAATTTTGGCAAACAGATAGATATTGGATTGACGACCTGTTACTGAGAAAATCCCCTGTAATAAAGAGAAATATTTTAAAATTCAGTGTTATATTTTTTTTTAAGTACAATTGAGAAATGGACATTTTTACTTCACTCATGATAACATAACCTGACATAAACTGTTTGAAAAATAAAGAAATGTTGACAGTTACTGAAGAGAAAATGACAAATTTATCCATTAAGTTAGCAGAAAAGGATTTAAAGATTATCACATGACGCCATTGTGTGTGTGTATTTATGAAAAATTCAGGATACTTATTAAAGATCAATTTGGTTTTGCTGTGTTCCACACTTCATGATCCCAATAAGAAAGGATTCTTATTTGGATATTCTTATGATTCTGAAGAATGAAGCATTGCAAAATTCTGTGTTGATCTTTGATAAGTATCCTGAACTTTTAATGTTTTTGATACAGTAATTTTTGCTGTGAATATCTTTTGAGCACTTTAACAAAAAGTTCTGATCACCTTGACAGAGGTTAAATTATATAATTTTACATATATCAATAGGTGTTATTATTAGGTTGGTGCAAAAATAATGTCGTTTTCTCACATATGTTACTATGTGAGAAAACGACATTATTTTTGCACCAACCTAATACTTGTATATCTCACACACATGTACAAGAGATAAATGTTCTTGTGAGAGAAAGCTGACAATGCTTATTTTGAAACCTACAAAAACAAACAAACAAACAAAAAAACTTTTTCTCAATCATACTACCCTTTTTATATATTTAAGAGAAACTTTAACAATTAAGATAAATAAATTTTTAAAAAATGCTATAAATCAAATTAGAAATGACAATAAGTAATTTTGTGTATTTTCCATTGGCACAATTTTGATTACTTACTATTCTGTCCTTGGAATGGAACCATTCTTTGTCAAAATTGTACAGTTCTGGTGCTGCATTCTTCACGCCATCAACTGTATGCAATCTGTCAGAGGCTTGGAGTAACTCTGTTGGGACCATAGCACGAACAGACATTTGGTTAGGATCTACGTGGTAATCTTCTGTGATCTTTTTACCGGCTTTGGCATCATAGAGAGCAAAAGAAATGAAGAAAGGCTCCGGCTGATTTCAAAGACAAAAAAAAAAAAAAGAAGGAATTAATGAAAAAAGAAAAAAAAAAATGGCAAGATTTAAAAAAAACAAAAAAACTTTCAATTTAAAGATTTCTTATGGCATTTTTATGAATATGAAGCACAGTAATGTGACACTATTTAGCTATGGTAATTGGCTAACTAATTAACCATAGAAATTAAAAACAGGAAAGACTTAAGGCGAGGAAGAGCTATATCGAAAGATAGACTGATTGACATTAAAAAAAAAAAGATTTTATTTTATTTACGAAGAAAGATATTTTTTGCACGAGACAGAAAATCCGTAAGAAAAAGCGAGATATGAGATTCTGTCAAAACTGATTAATGTCATGGTAAGGGAATGATGCACCAAGGGAAACAGAATTCAGAAAGAAAAACAAAGCCAACCAACACATGTGGCCATAAAAAAATTTCGGCTTGAGATCACCACAGAGAATAGATATTAGTTATCTTTCAGAGATATCATTTAATTTTAATTCCTGGGTCCAATGAAGGGAGCCATCTGGTGTGTGTTAGAATTCTGGTTTGAGGAAGAAAATCGTATTATTGCTTATTCAAACTGTTGACGGCAGACACAGCGTCATTGAAAATGGGCATTTGGTGATAAGAGGATTTTAAAGCATGAGAAAAATAAAGAATTTGATTCTCAGGTAAAATACGAACCTCCTAGCTAAAAGTTGACTTAGCAGAAGAAACCAGGTATCGAGTTTTGATAGTGATTGATGAGTTGGTAGAGAGACATGACTAAGTGAATTTTGGGTGTTCCCGAAACAAAGACATGATAAGAATTATTTGGCAATCTGGGATTTGTAAATGTTTTGGCCGAAGAAAAAAAAAAAAAAAAAGGATTTTGTAAACAAAATTCTGGATAATAATTTCAAGAGGGCCAGTCTAGCCACACCCACATTGCCGAAAGATTATTGGTCAAGTGGTAGCATAGGTGATAGGCAGAGGTAGACGCATGAGAAAGACGGAGAAGTTGTTAACACCCACTGAGGAGATTGGTATGAGATACCAATGCGAGAGAGGAAGAGTCTAGGAGGATAACTCTCCTCCGACCATCCCTCATGGACGAGGGAGAAACCCCTGAAATGGAAAGTGATTAATCTTCCAAAAATGAGAAGTAATTAATTTTCCCGGCCTAAGAACAAACAGAATTCTCGCTGGGAATCAAGAATTATCGGGAACCCAAACCACATCAGGCCCCCACACCGAGTTTTGGTCGGTATCCATATAAATGAACGTCTCGAGGCAGCTGATCAGTTAGTTAGTTAGTTCCAGGAGTTCTAACAGTTGATTTGCAGTTGCAGTCAGGCCGTTGCCTCATAGAAGCTGATCGAGATTTCCACGTCCTTTTCGACTTAGCCTTTCTACTAAAAGCAAGTTATATTAATGAACGACTTAAGATACCAAAACTTGCTTAAGAAATGCAAGTGTCATGAATCCATAGAAACAGGCTGGGAAAGAAACACACGCCTGTATTCAACATACAGATAAAGATAATTTGTTATTTCTCAACATATTTGAACCTCTTCAGTTTGTTTTATTTCTTCTTTTACTTACACTTGTGCAATATCACCTTTACCCTGGATTCAGCTTGCACTACGGCCTGACGTCCGATTGATTTCGTCTATCTAAGATCAAAGTCACAACGTGGGTAGGTTAGACTCGAGATCAAAGTAGTTACTTTGGTAACCAGACGTTGGAAGTGAGCTGGGAACGACAAGGCTGGTATTGAACCAGGAATGACCAGATCGACCGGGACACAGGCTGGTGGCAGTGACAAAAAGTCAACCCAAAAACACTGGTGGAAGGAACCTTACAGCTTTGCGCCGCAACTGGGAGTTAACCACGGGACAACAGCGCAGTGTCACATATTGGCATCGTGACAAGAGGACGTCACATATTGGTGCTGCGACCGCAACCACCAGTGGGTGTCACAGTAAAGAATAATTTAACATTAAAAATTGTAGCAGTTATATTAATATTTTACATCTTCCTGTGATATGAAATTTAATATATAGGCTTTTGAAAACATCTAAGACATGTCTATTTGCACATATCAAGGATTAACTTGAGCCTTATCTTAGTCAAGTTGTCTTATACTATTTGTATGACATGTCTAATAATATTTAAACTCCCCTCCCCCACAATAACATTTCTGTTTTAATGTCAAAGGTCAAGGTTTATCATCAGCTGAGGCTGAAATGAAAGGCTTCTTTTTATTGGACATTATGATTGTCAAAAATTTCTGTACAAACTGCTCTTTGAAAATTGAAGTTATACAACAACTCTAGGATTGTCAGTCATAAAAAAAATCTCAGGTAACATTCCTTTTTTGTGTTTCGGGAACTCTCAAAATGTTTCTCCATATGCACTTACATTGTTTCTTTGATTTAAACCATTTTTACATACACAAAGAAAAGTCTAAACAACTTAACTATTTACATTATTCGGACTATTGTCCTCATCTTTATCAACATATTTATCAAGTTCCGGTTGTTGTATGCTTCAGCCTTCTTCAGGTGGTTGGAATCTCAAACTGAACCCTTTATTTCACTCACTGGGGTAGACTGTTCTAGTTACACGTGCCATCTTTAATTTAACTCTCCAAGTTCTTCACTGCCTTAACTGGGTATTGAACTCACACTCTTTAGGTCCTGTCACTGGATCTAACCAACGCCTTTATCCATTGTGCCATGTGTCAGGAGATAACTGATAACTGACATCTATTAAACATGGCACTAGAACAGTCTACCCCAGTGAGTGAAATAAAGGGTTCAGTTCAACATTCCAACCAACTGAAGAAGGCCGAAGCATACAACTGCCGAAATGTTGTAATAAATATGGCGACAAAGATGAGGACAATAATCCAAATAATGTAAATAGCGTACATAATACCTCATCTCAGAAATATAGACAGATACTTAACTATTACTATTGTTATTTTTGCAAGTAAATTTTTTTGATGGTAAAGTCAGGTTTAGGCTAGATACTGGTAACATATAACCCAGAACAACATGCCACATAAATGGGTAGTAGGTTTCTAAATCAACTTCAACACTACCATGTCCACTAGTGGAGAGAATAGTATGTTACCTCACAGGATGGAAAACAAGAACTGTTAAAGAGTGGAAGAGCGTCTTACAAAAGTCAATGGCCAACACATTTTATATATATATATATAGGCTAGGATGGCGGGTCTTAAAAAAAAGCACTCAGTGTACTTAGACTACTGTGAGTGTCTGAGTTGGGGGTTAGGAAGAGCATCCAACCTTGTAAAACCTTGCCTATCATTATGACAAATCCTTGCTTTGTGCAAGATTAATCCCAGTCTTGCCTTAACAACAACAACAAAAAAATCACGACTATGCATGCCTGTCCCAGACATTTTGCCTTACAATCTTCATTTTTGTTGTATTTTTGTTTTTATTGCTACAATTTGGCTTGTATGTTCTTTAGACATTTTCTCCTAAGATTTTGAGCTTGAATATTTTCATTATCGTAGACATTATTCAGATGATTGTTTCCATGTTTGTTGCTTTCATCACAATGTTATGACCAATAGATTCAGTGGCTTTCCTCAATGAAAACCAATAATCTTCAGAAATTGTTTCCAATTTCTTTTTGATCTCAACAAGATCACGATAGCGTAACAAGTGGATATAATACTGAATATCAGGGCTAAGTGCTTGCAAGAGAACTTATGGACAAGACTAAAAACACTCATTTTTATGCTGACCAATAATTTGCAAGGCGCCAACAGCCAATAAAATTTCTTTTCAGCAAATTCCCACATTAAACTTTATACTTGGTTGGATTATACATTTTAGGATTTAGAAAAATATTAGGCCCTTTTTTTTTCTTCTTTTAATAGTTTCTTATCTATTACATTGACCTCATTTCAGAGGATCTAATAAGCTGAACAAGCTTATTATATATATATATATATATATAAAAAGAGAGAGAGAGAGATATCATAATAAAACATTTTTTGAAATCGCTACACAAAAGCTTTCATGTTTTAGTACTATAATTGTAATTCTTCAGGCGATGGTAATTAACTGGTGATTAAATTTCCTTAAAAATCATTTAATCCACAGCTACTTACCATCGCCTGGTTTGGTTTGTTTTACGGCATATCAACCTGAATGTGTTATTTTATGCTGACAATTTTTATTGCTGATAATTTTTTTCTTTTTGAAAATGTATTTGTGGTAATAATGCGGCTGCTAATAATTTTTCCCTTCAAAAATTTATTGCTGGGGATTTTTTTTTTGCAAAGTATTTCTGGCATTAAAACCTATTTTTAGACTTTCATAGTGTTTTGACCCCAGTTTAGGGGTTAACTATTTGCCCATAGTTGGGAACCTGACAGATCCTACCAGCCCGGGTCAGGGTGGACCTGGGAGCACCAGCAATTAAGAGGTGGCTCCCCACTCCTCAAAACCTCCTGATCAGAGGCCTTGCTGTTGGATGTAGTTTATCGTCTTACACAGGACACACCATCACCTGAAGTAGTACAATCATAATATGGAACATGAAAGCTTTTGTGTAGTGATTTCAAAAAATGTTTTTATTTTAATCTCTTATAATAAAAAGAAATAATATATTGCTCTACTTTGTATTGAGCATTTTTTTAAAAAATAAGTGCTATGAACAATGGATTTTTATTCCATCTGTTCTTTCTCTCATTTGGATATATATATATATATATATTTATCTCATCTCACACTCTCTCTGCCTCCCAGAATTTCAGGCAACAGTTTATTGACACTGTTAATAATTCTTTTTTTTCTTCATTGAAATAAAAAAAAAAAAAGAAAAGTTTGTTGTTTGTTTTTTTTTTCTCTTGAGAGATGGAGACATTATTATTACAATTCTTCCCAAACTCTAATTTTGGTTATCATCCTGATTTATTTGGAAAATTCCATTTTCAACTCAAGAAATACCTTTCTCATTTGATGATTTTACTGACCTCTCACCTTTGCTTGTTAAATGAAAATAGAGAGGTACCTAAATTTCAAACATTAGCAATAAAAATAAATCATCTCTCACTCTTTCCTAAAAATAATTCTCCAAAAGAATTCTCAATATTGACCAACTAATACAATTATAATTTTTCTTGTAACTGTCTAATTTGGTTCCAATAGGAAAAGTGGGAAAAATTAGGAAAAACAGTGAGAATCACAGCAGCATTTTTGAAGCAGATCTCTACAGATATAACTAAATGGAAAATAAACGAAAACCAGAATCAATAAATTTTGTTTATTCTCCAATGTTGGGGGTCATCAAATCATAACCAAAGTCAAAATGCAATGTGCTGGCAAAGTCAAAATGCAATGTGCTGGCAAGCTGAGATGGTTCAACCATCCATCTACATTTGAAAACGTACACTATTTCTACTCTACCTTTTAAGCATGCTGCTGATTATTTCAAACAGACGTACCTTCCTTCACCCACATTTTTAAGTAGGCAGCTATTACATTTGGATACATGATACATACATATGTATATATATATATAATTACATTCTCTGTCATTTTCTCACATGTGTCCACAAAACAACCATCATAAGATGAACTCAACAATGCTTACTTTTAATGACCCATTTCTGATACCTATCATGACTTTTGATGGAAATAAAAATCTATTTGAAATGATAATTCTAAAAATAGTGAAATTGACTAAGTGTTCTTTCATTTACAATAATGAATTTTGTTTCTCCATCCAAATCTGGCAATATATATAATTACTTATTCGAATAATAATTATATTTGCTCTACTCTGTATTTAGCACTCTTAAGAATAGTATTTGTTGGTTATTGGAATTTATTCCATATACACCAATACTGTAATCTATCTCTCTCTCTCTCTCTATATATATATATATATATATATATATATATATATATACACACACACACACACGTCATTCACAGAGATTACTGTTTCACAGCTCCTCAGTGCGACTAGACATCCGAATACTTCAAGCCCGGATTGAAACACACACACACACACACACACAGGGTTGGTGTAGATGGAATAAAATATCGATAATCAAAAACATGATTTTTTTTTTTTTTAAAAAGTGCTCTGGACAAAGTAGAGCAAATAATATTTATTCAAGAATTATAACATAAGCATGTTATAACAACACTACAAAAATAGCCATTTTTGTTTTAACACTTTGTCAAGTGATGACGCTGGTTGCAAAATAAAGAAAAACTATTTTGCAATCAACACCATCACTTGATAAGACACCAGAAGTGTAGAAGCAAAATAGCTATTTCTGTAGTGATGTTATAATATGCTTGTTATAATTTTTGAATATGAGACAAAGTGGAAAATTTATTAACAATGCTTGTTGCCAGAGTGTCTGATCAAGTTGACTTCCTCTGGTTAGAATGAAAAAAAGACAAAATTGTATGCAAAGGAAAATGCCTTGGGATATCTGAAGTAGTAATAAGAAATCAAATTAGATACTTTAATGTACAGAACTGAAGAGAATCTGTATGTTTCATATATATATATATATATATATATATATAGAGAGAGAGAGAGAGAGGTGTTTGGTTGGATTTTAAATCAGTCCACTAAAACCAGATAGTATTTTTTTTTATTATAATATAAAATTAAAAAAATTATATATAAAATAAAAAAGGCTTTAATATAACCTGAGGAAGCCAAAGAAAGTAGATTTTCCACTGACTCATCATCATCATATATATATATATATATATATATATATATATACACACACAAGTGAACATTGAAGTAAACACTCAGAGGTGCCAGGCTGTTTCATACTAGACGCAATTGTCAGGCTGTCTAGCATGAAACGGCTTGTCACCTCCGAGTGTTGACTTCAATGTTCACTTTTATATTTGTATATGCTCTCTTATATTGAACACTTTATCCTATAAATACAGCACACATTAAGACTATATTTCTCTAAATATATATATATATATATATATATATATATATATATATATATATATATAAAGAATAATAATTTTATCTAATATAATGTACTACTGTATATGTCAGCATACTAGATGACCTTTTAACCATAACAATATATATACACACACACAAACACACAAATGGAGTCATCTTATACTCCAGGTATAAAATGTGAAGCTTAAATCCTGTTGTCTATGGTAAGTTGTTAGCATGGGAGATGTGTGTCTCAACAAGCTGCTTAAAGATGACATTCAAGAACAGTGGAACAAGTGGATGGTCAGCCAGGAAAAGGCTACTGTAATAACCTACCAAAAACACAGTACCAACTCATGAGGTATTGTAGATTGTGGTAATTAATTGACAATAACTCCCCAACAATTTTCATTAGAATTTAAATAAAAGGTAAGTATGTGCTTACTGAATTTATTTAATTAATTCAATACATTTTAAAATACAATTTGGGGTGGGGTCAACTTGTACAGTGAATATAGCCTGAAACCTAAATTTTAACTTGAAAATTTGGGGGTTGTCTACATATAAATTCCACTCAAGCAGCTTCTTCTCATGAACCTTTGCCTTGTGGAATAACTCCCAGGAGGTTGCTTCCCCGATCACTACAATCTTAACCTGCTCAGGTCTAGGGCTAACCATTATATTCCCCATCTATCTGCATAAGCTTTGCCTCTTACTCTGTAACCCTTTACCTCAAATGACCCTCAGGCCTTGTACAGGGTGAATACCACCATTAAAAAAAATTCACACAAGTTTAGGTTTAAATTGAGAAAATTTCAAGTTTTACCAAACAAACATCTTTTACTAACAAGACTATTACAAATCCCCAGACGGTCAGATATATACATAAATTATATATATATATATATATATATATATATATATATATATATATATATATATATAGTAGATACTTAATTAGTCAGGAAGCAATCTTGAGTATAATGTCAAATTATAACTAAATGTGCTTATGTCACTAAATAGAGATTGTAAAGATTGTGTTTAAAAATAGCAGTGACTAACAATTGAGTAAGAAAAAAAAAAAAAGAAAAAGAAAGAGTTTAATATGAAAAATAAACAAAATTAATTTCAGTAACCAAATTAGAAACTTGGTTTGCCTTCTTTCTACTTCCTATATATATATATATATATATAGATATATATATATATATATATATATATATATACCACAGACGATGTCAGTTCAGATGTGGATACAGTATGTGTATGCTAGGGGGGGGTAGATATTCTAATAAAATCTTCTAAGTTTTCACATTACTTGTGATGTAGTAACACTCATACTGGTGCATCATCTGTGCCCAAAATTTAGTTGATAGCACACAGATGATTTCACATCATGAAAGAAACTATTGTAAGCAGGTATCATGACATGGAGAAGTACACATGCTCCTTTTGTTCAATCAGAACCTTTTCAGAGGGATCTTATTGCAGGTCTGAAAGACTGGCCATTTTAAAGAATTGCTGCCCATGTTGGCAGTAGTCAAAAGAATGTTCCTATGACAAGATTTTGGATAGTCACGTAATAGAGATACTCAACAATATTGATATATTGTATGAGCAATGGTAGACTACACAAGATCTACAGCCCAGATCAAAGCAAAAGTTACATCAAGACTATCAGCATGAATCACTGGGAATTTTGTTTATTTGACACAGGATCATGAGTATGTGGATATCTACCTAGAATTCCACTTGGGGCACAGTATCATTGTTCACATCTCCATTCATATCATTTAGAGGAGTGGAATCCAATGGTGCTCTGTAGTGCTGAATGATGAGAGCAGGTTCTATCTTCATGTAGGTGATTTATATGTGTGACAGAAACTGAGGTGTGACTTCTTCCAGCAAGTATTTGTCCACAACACACAGGCTTAGCCCCAAACATCATGATGCTGAGTGCTATAACACTTACCTTTAGTGTTGTAGATTATGAAAAAAAGGTCAGCTCATTATATAACTCCAGAAAGTACCAGATTCCTCTTGGTATGCTTTATTTCTACAACAGTTAGATTAGACCAAAAACAGCATATTGCTGTTATATCTGGTCTGTAACTGCTCAATCCTAACTTTCCTGCCTTGACAGAGTTCAAAATTGTTTAAGCAGTCTTGTAGAAGACCTATTCTCCATTCTTCAGCCTCTTTCCTACAGACACAAGATTGCTACACTATAATTATTCCCATGGCATATGTTCAGATGTGCTCCATTTCAGATCTATACTGCAAGATATACTGTACTTTTTCAAATCACACTCATTACCTCTAATGTTCCAAATGTGAGGATAAAGTTCTACTTACACAGCTTTTTACCCCAAGTATTGCCAATTTATGGAACAAACTCCCAAGTGAGTGTTTCCCTGAACACTACAATTTTAAAATTTGTAAGTCAAAGATCAATCATTATCTATCCTCTTTGTCCTCATAATCATCACTACTTGCTACCACCTCTTTCATTCATATCACAGACGTTATTCATCAATAACATTTTAATATATATTAATCTCTACCTAGACTGGAGCCTTGTATGTATTAGATGATATATTATGAAATAGATTAAGTCCGGCAATTATTTAATATATTTTTCTTTTTATGCATTATTTTTATAAGATATAATTTATTTAAGTAAATGCCATTTTTTTAATTAAACAGTATTAATTATATTTACCGATCTGAATGTTAGAGAAATTTCATAGAAAATATGCACTCTCCAACAGGAATCGAACTTGTAACCCCTAATGCGAACCATCATTTGATCTGACGTGCTGTTAACCACACAGCCACAAAGAAGCATCTGGTTAACAAAGTCTGAATTACTGTTTATAAACACACACCTTTGACAATTTTTCCCTATCGATCATTTCTGCTCACGAAACATTAAAGTAAACAATGACAACATATTTTGAAATGGATTAAGTCCGACAATTATTTAATATATTTTCTGTTATTACATTATTTTTATAGATATAATTTATTTAAGTAAATGCTCTATTTTTAATTAAACAGTATTAATTATATTTACCGGCCTGAAATGACAATATATATGTAAGACAAAATAAAAGAGGTAATGTTCAACCTGTTCTGCTACCATTCCAGTAACAAAAAGGGAATGTGTTCTTCCAGCAGGACAATTAATACCTACTCACCTAATGCTAGTGCTACTCTGCAAAATGTCTGACAACTTCACTGGCTAGCAAAATCACAAGACCTATGCCCATCAACTTTCTGAACATGCATGGGATGATGATAGATTAATTTAGCTGCTGGCTCATATACAATTCTTGCTATATTATGACAATAGATGAAAAAGCATGGTATTTGCCATCTGTATGATCATGTGCATACAAGAATACAGGACTGAGTTAATGCCCAAAGAGGATACACAGTGTATTAATATGGGTTCTCAAATAAGTCGTTGAGTCTACCAATATAAAAGTTATATTTCTTCTTTATTTTCACTGGCCTTAAGATTTTGGCCTGCAGTGTATATGTATGCGTGTATCCACACATGCAGACACAAAGCCTTTTTCATTTGTTGTCATGATTATAGGTTGTGAGAAAAAAAAAGGTAAGGGAGCTAACTCTTTACTCAATCTTAACTGAAGCCATTATGGAGATCAATTGGGGATTTTGATTCTTTGAGTAAGAATATAAAAAAAGATAAACAATGAAAAGTAAAAGAAAGTGAAGAGGTAATATTATAAACATCTGCGTTATATTAGATGAACAATTATCTAAATTGGGACGAGAAATTATCCTCCATCTTCTCATATTTAATATTTGCTGCCTTCTAGTTTATTTAATAAATTGTATACACCTCCCTATTGCCTGTCAGAAGTGAGGTAGTTAGTTGTAACAATTGCCAAATTGGTTGGGGATATTTCTTCTCAGTTCACCAAATTATCTGACTGCATAACTGCAAGTAATAAATGATTATCTCCAGACAGAAGTTAGCAGCACCATCCGAATTGTCTCTGCTACTACTGTAGGGGATTTTTACAGCAGAGCCACTGTCAATCCAAAGATGAATCTTATATTTGACCTTGAAGAGTAAATATTTATTGATCAAGGCTTCATAATAATGTAAATCAATTTCATCAAAATCAAAAATTTTATATGATGTCCATTTTTAAAGCTATAATAAAATCGTGTATTCTCCATAAATTATGCATTTCGAAAATCAAGTCTTCACAGATGCACTGCTGTATCTTGTCTTTTATAACTGAGTATCTTTCCTATGTGATATTCATGCACATCTCCAAAAACTTCACAACTATCAATTACACTAATTTTTGTCTTAGCAATTTAACCCTGAAAATGATCTTGGATGAGATTGAAAGTATTTAGAAAAATAAAAGAAAGAAGCAAAACTTTGGCATTTCAGTTTTGTAAAAGCACTAAGAAATTGATCCATGAATTTGACAGGATTAAAATAAAAATAAATAGACATAGAATGTCGAGATGATTATATAATCATTTCATCCCAAAGAATGAAATAACGAAAAAGGACAATAAAAGAACTGTATTCAAGAAGACAGAAGATGGTAATTGGCATGGCATTTAAATTTTTGAAGTTTGTAGGTGGCAAGGGAGCAAGAAATCGAGAGGGAGTTCCACAGACAAGAAGAATATATATATATATATATATATATAATGACAGCTGTCTTTCAAATGCTGGGTTAATTCGCACCCATGCAATCACTCACAAGATATTCAACCCAGAATTACTCTGTTGAAAACTATTACCTGTGCTCAGAATGTGGCAAGACTGCCTAAAATTCAGTTGGTCTTAAACATCTCATGAAAATCCACCAGGATGCCAGCAGTTTGCTAGTAATAATTTGGCAGGTAATTTTACCTGTTCCATCTGGCAACATGGATGTAAATCTCACTCAGGATTTAAAATCATTTGTTGATGTGCCAGGTTTATGTCAGTCAAACAATGATTCATGTTATCCTTGCAAATATTTCTAGGCACAAAATTATAAATGATCAAAATATTTTCTTGATTAAAATTGACTGCCATTATTACGTAAGTTCAATTAAATCATATATGACTAAGTAACATAACAAAACAGAAAAAATAAATCCTTAGGAATAACAAAAATACTTACCATATAAACTGTAATTATGACAACAAATACTAAAAATATTAACCACATAAAACAAACTAACATTTTTATCAAATTTAGGAAAAAATATACTAAATATATTTTATAAGTTAAAAACAAATGTGGAGTGAGTAGCCATTGTCAAATGCAAAATAAGTGACAGAATTGTCCATCAAACAGAACTGACAAAGTTTGCAATAACAAGAAAAAGTAAAGAACAAGGGACAAAATAATATAAAGCAAGCAAACAAAATATGCAAGGCAAAGCAACAGTAATATGGCAAAAAATTCACAAAGAAAGCAAGTTTGGACAAATGAATGTAGAGTTCTGACTTCAAGACAAAACTGACTGGGACTGAGTTGGATGAAACTGAGAACCAGCTTATTTTATTGACTAGAAAAAAAAAAACACAGGATACATTTGTGAGCTTCTGGTTATAAATTGGGGAGGGGCAATTGTTTTGCAGTAATTCTCCAGTAGATATGCTGAGAAAAAAAAGTGATATTTGAAAAGAGATAAAACAGACATAACATAAAATTACAATATGTACATTTTCTCAGATCATGCATACATACATTTTCTCAGATCATACATACATACATACATTTTCTCAGATCATACATACATACATACATTTTCTCAGATCATACATACATACATACATTTTCTCAGATCATACATACATACATACATTTTCTCAGATCATACATACATACATACATTTTCTCAGATCATACATACATACATACATTTTCTCAGATCATACATACATACATACATTTTCTCAGATCATACATACATACATACATTTTCTCAGATCATACATACATACATACATTTTCTCAGATCATACATACATACATACATACATTTTCTCAGATCATACATACATACATACATACATTTTCTCAGATCATACATACATACATACATACATTTTCTCAGATCATACATACATACATACATACATTTTCTCAGATCATACATACATACATACATACATTTTCTCAGATCATACATACATACATACATACATTTTCTCAGATCATACATACATACATACATACATTTTCTCAGATCATACATACATACATACATACATTTTCTCAGATCATACATACATACATACATACATTTTCTCAGATCATACATACATACATACATACATTTTCTCAGATCATACATACATACATACATACATTTTCTCAGATCATACATACATACATACATACATTTTCTCAGATCATACATACATACATACATACATTTTCTCAGATCATACATACATACATACATACATTTTCTCAGATCATACATACATACATACATACATTTTCTCAGATCATACATACATACATACATACATTTTCTCAGATCATACATACATACATACATACATTTTCTCAGATCATACATACATACATACATACATTTTCTCAGATCATACATACATACATACATACATTTTCTCAGATCATACATACATACATACATACATTTTCTCAGATCATACATACATACATACATACATTTTCTCAGATCATACATACATACATACATACATTTTCTCAGATCATACATACATACATACATACATTTTCTCAGATCATACATACATACATACATACATTTTCTCAGATCATACATACATACATACATACATTTTCTCAGATCATACATACATACATACATACATTTTCTCAGATCATACATACATACATACATACATTTTCTCAGATCATACATACATACATACACACATTTTCTCAGATCATACATACATACATACACACATTTTCTCAGATCATACATACATACATACATACATTTTCTCAGATCATACATACATACATACATACATTTTCTCAGATCATACATACATACATACATTTTCTCAGATCATACATACATACATACATACATTTTCTCAGATCATACATACATACATACACACATTTTCTCAGATCATACATACATACATACACACATTTTCTCAGATCATACATACATACATACATACATTTTCTCAGATCATACATACATACATACATACATTTTCTCAGATCATACATACATACATACATTTTCTCAGATCATACATACATACATACATTTTCTCAGATCATACATACATACATACATTTTCTCAGATCATACATACATACATACATTTTCTCAGATCATACATACATACATACATTTTCTCAGATCATACATACATACATACATTTTCTCAGATCATACATACATACATACATTTTCTCAGATCATACATACATACATTTTCTCAGATCATACATACATACATACATTTTCTCAGATCATACATACATACATACATTTTCTCAGATCATACATACATACATTTTCTCAGATCATACATACATACATTTTCTCAGATCATACATACATACATACATTTTCTCAGATCATACATACATACATACATTTTCTCAGATCATACATACATACATACATTTTCTCAGATCATACATACATACATACATTTTCTCAGATCATACATACATACATACATTTTCTCAGATCATACATACATACATACATTTTCTCAGATCATACATACATACATACATTTTCTCAGATCATACATACATACATACATTTTCTCAGATCATACATACATACATACATTTTCTCAGATCATACATACATACATACATTTTCTCAGATCATACATACATACATACATTTTCTCAGATCATACATACATACATACATTTTCTCAGATCATACATACATACATACATTTTCTCAGATCATACATACATACATACATTTTCTCAGATCATACATACATATATTTTCTCAGATCATACATACATATATTTTCTCAGATCATACATACATATATTTTCTCAGATCATACATACATATATTTTCTCAGATCATACATACATATATTTTCTCAGATTATACATACATACATATTATTAACAAAAAGTGATAAATGGCTTACAAAAGCTAGGAATACTTAGATACTGGACAATTTATATGAAAATTTTTACAGGAAACCAAGAAAATCTTGCAAAAAATAAACATCCCTAAAACGTTTTTGTTGGTGTCTAACCCAACTTGTATCAATGAAAAATCGTTGCCAAAATAAACTAAATATGTATATAAATCAATTTCTCTGCATAGATAAAGAATTGTAAAGATACCCATATACAGCAAAAACCATATGAAAAAGATAGGGACATTGTTATATAATAAATAAAAGACAGTTATGAATAGAGTATAAGAAATGAGCAGACAACAAATTGAATACAGAATATAGAATACCTAAAAGAATAAGTCAACCATCAAGAAAGAGTGAAAGCAAAGTCTGCAATAGTAAATGGATACATAATAAATATGTATTAAACTCATATATAAGGAAAAGAGAATGTTAAAAAAAAACCCAGAAAGAATTGGGTTTAGTCAAGTAAACCTAAATAGCCAAAATCCATTATCTGTCTGGGTCAAGAAATGACAGTTGGTAAGAGTTAGTGAGATGCTTAAAACATATGCAGAAATGTCTGGTAAAATGTAATGAAACCATTCAAGGAAAAATCTAACTAACTTACACAGTGGAATGTATAGAATAGGGGGGGAGGGGGAATAAAAAAAAAATTTAAACGAATCCTACCAAATTTTGATCACATGATCCAGAGCTAAGTTGAAATGCCTGCAGAACTAAATCTGTTTTACAAGATGGGCTTATGCAGATAAGCAGCTTATCAAGAAAAGATTATTGGCCTAGATTAAAGATCAATTTTTATGATATCTCACTGTTAAAGATTTATTTTCCATCATCAAACAATTTAAACATTGAGGCCAAAGATTTGTAGGAAACACAAGATTAAAGAAATGCATTAAAGATTTTAGATTAACGATAAAAACTTTTTAGAAACATTTTTTAATATAAAAATGTGTGCAAATATTTAAAAATAACTAATTACACAATGACAGAGAACCAAATAAAAATGCATTATTTTAATAACAAAAATTTGTTATATGTTTCAAAATATTTACTTTTGCATTAATAACTTTTACATATCAAATTTAATAATTAATAACAATAATGAAATTACAACTGAAAAAATACATAAAAAATTATTAAAATTTAATGCGTTTTCTCAGGTGAGCAGAACATCTGCCAAAAATTGCTCAAGAGATAATTAAAGCTGTAATATTCAATTTATCAAAAAAATTTCAAGTGACTCATTTGGTTTGCCAACCAGTGTTTTATGTTGAAACACTCATCGAGGTCAGATGTTTGATAAATCTATTGAACTTATTCACAGAAAAATAAACTCTAACATGTTAAGAATTTCAAATTTGAAAATTAGAATTAGCATTCCTTTCATTACAAAAGCGTATAAATATGAATTCTGTTAATAAGCTTGATAGATTTATCAAATATCTGACCCTAATGAGTGCTTTTGGCACGAAACTCATGAGTTGGCAAACCAGATAAGTTATTTGAATATTTCTTGATTAATTGAATATATCAAAGAAATGTCAGTCTTTCCTTTTAGAAAAAAATAATTATGTTAACTGTGCTGACTCTTGTGGTCCTACCTAGGATTGAACTCATCATCCTTGGCTTCCCACTCCTCAGATTAATGGATATGTTCTAAGCTGTGACAATAGCTTGTCTCCCTTCTTGCCAAAATGGATTTAACCTTTAGGCATTATTTAAGTTAATTGAAATTTCTGCACAGGGTGAATTTTTCTAGTGCTGATGAAGTGTTTATTGATCAAGATCACGTTTTAACAACTTAGAATATTAAAGAAACAAATGTCTATTTCCCAGTGTGAAAGAAAACGCAGCCTCAAGGATACACCTCCAATTAAGACACTCATTATTGGATGGGGAGTAACCTTTGACCCATTGGATACAGGGTGAATTTTTCGAGATTTGAGGTAAAAAATAGCAATATTGTTATTGTCTCAGAGAACTAGAAATTTATGAGGGTGGGGTAAATTTGTAAAAGGTGACAAATTTGGCAGGGATAGAGATGTTTATTAAGAGACACCTATTTAAGGATTTTATTGAAAGGCAATTGTAAGATGTAAAAATGTGCACACACACAAATTATTTAGAGAATTTGCTTTGATAAAAAAACAGGGATGTCATGTTGGCTGACAGATAATAGAGCAAGTAATCATTTGATTCAACCCCCCCCCCATGCTAAAATAACTATCTAACCTGTTTAAAAAGTAAAAAGAAAACAAAACAAACTCAATCGTTAAAATTGAAAAACATCTTACATTTTGTATATTTTCCAACATTCCATCATCTGATACGTTGGCTTGTAACTTCAGCTGCAACTCTTCAACTTTTAATAAAAATCTGTCACCAAGCTGTTTGGGGAAGACATCGACCTGATCCAGGTTGTCGTAAACTTCTTCCTCTTCACTGCCAAAAGCAAATCTCTGAAAATACAAAGAGAAAAAGAAGGTCTTTGAGAGATTGGAAGTAATTTTTCTAATAAAAGGGGGGTCTGCTTTACATCATCTCATCAACATGAATAATATAGCACTGAAACAGGGAAAGAAAATACATCATTGTTTCGTAAAAGACTTTAAAAATGAGAAGCAATAGAATCAAATCATTATAATTCCTTGCCTACTGCTTATTATTATTATTAATAATAATAGTAGTAACAGCAGCAGCAGTCACCTCAAAAAGGCCTTTTAACCCTTTGGAAATGGAGCCTCATTTGGTTGGTTGGGTTTTATGTCATATCAACCACTGTCATTTAATGCCAAATTAAGTTATATATATATACATATATTAAATATATAGTACTATTAAACGTATAGCTGGAAACATTACTCTTTCAAAAATGCATAGCTGGCAAGATTATTTTTTTCAAAAACGCATAGCTAGCAACATTATTTTTTTCAAAAACGCATAGCTGGCAACATTATTTTTTTCAAAAACGCATAGCTGGCAACATTATTTTTTTCAAAAACGCATAGCTGGCAACATTATTTTTTCAAAAACATTATCTGAGGCCTTACTGTTGGACGTAGTTTATCATCATACCCAGGACGCGGATGTAGTCTATCGCCATACCCAGAACATGGGTACGGTCTGGAAAAAACTGGGAGTTCACTATTTGCCCATAGCTGGGACCCTAACAGGTGCTACCCCCGCAGGTCAGGGTGGACCTGGGAACACCAGCAATTAAGAGGTGGTTCCATGTGCCTCAAAACCTCCTGATCAGAGGCCTTGCTGTTGGATGCAGTTTAACGTCATACCCAGTATGGAGCCTCATTTGGAGTTTCAGTGCCAAGATGGAGCACTTTTCATATGACCTTATTTGGAGCACACACACAAAAAAAAATTTGATGTAAAATCACAGAACACAGCAAACTATCATAGAAACCACCAATAAAAGGCCCAGATGTGCAAGAAATGCAAGAAGCAATCTGATTGGCTGGTACAAAGACCAGCTAGCTAATCTCAAGGCTTGTATTATCTGGCTGATGGATTGGCCCAGTCAACTTCGTCATTCGATTTTTTGGATGATATATCAGCCCTGTCATCTCCTAAGGTTTAAGATGAAGCACAAGTACAAATTTTTTTTTTTTTTTTCATTATTAATGTATATGATTACGTACTTGAGTAACAAAGCCATCAGTTGTATCATTTAAGTTTTTAAAATAATTCCCAATTAAATAATTTTCTTCAAAAATAATTATTTTCAAGATCATGATTCCAAATGAACAATAATGAATAGCACAATCAGCAAAATGTTATTAAGTACAAAAATGATTTGATTAAGTACAAAAATGATCTCAAATAAAACCTTGGAGCAAAATTTAAAAACCAAAGAAAAATTAATTTATTATTCAAGATAATGGAGACTATAAGGTTATTGAGACTTGGTAAGAGGAAGAGGAGAGAGAAAAGATTTGAATCACTATTTGAAATGAGCTGACAAAATTTCTCATGAGAACTTTTTTTATGGAACATGTGATTAAAGATTTTGCTAATGACATCATACATCAACAGGCACTGTAAGTAACTTGGTCTGTACTGAAAATTGGACAACTGAAGTTTGCTGCTTTTCTAACAAACATTCGTTCTATATATTTTTACAAAGTGATAATATTTACACCTACTACTGATAAATGAAATGTAGACATCACTGAGCAAATTACATCCAGACATTTCAAAATGGTAGCATTCAAAGAAATGTTGTGCACATATTTTTGGAGAACTTCAGGGTATTTTTTGAAGTTAGAAGTCATTTTTATCTAACATTGAATTGGATGGTGATTCAATTTGTAGATGATGATGAAAACGGCTGTAAAAATGATTGTTTTGGAATGATCAAGGAAATTTTGCTAAAATATGCATTTATATTATACAGATATCAATCTCTGAGGAAAAAAAAATTTTTTTTTCAATTATTAAAAATAAAATCTCAAATCATTCAAGTTAACATCAACAAAATATCCCTGCATATATTGAAATTTTCTTAAATGAAAAATAAATTTAAAGCCAGAAAAGATATCGTTTGAAGCCCAATAATAAAATCACTTAATGAATACAATAAATTTCAATATACGAAGTTAACATGGAAGAGATCAACATTTAATTGCTGCCTGCTGCAGATGATGATGCATTAACCAAGAGCAATTCACATCCAGAACTGGAGGCCAATCTCAAATGTTGCTGTTCCAGTGGCAGCAAATATTTTTAGTTTCAGTTTGGGTTTGTAATAGTTTGCTGCTGTAGTTGGTTTAAGAAATTCAAATAAAAACAGTAGATATTAAAAGAATATTTAATTTTTGTCTCAGAAAGTTAATACTCTTATCATGGTATTGTTGCGGGTTGTAGCTGAGTGAAATATGTATCAGTAGATAATTCATGTAAGACAAAGATTATGTGTGCTTATTATGCATTATTCCACAACACGTAGATCAAATAAAGAATATAAGGACAATTTGCATTGAAAGAAATTTTTTTTTTAAAAAAACACAGTGGTTAGAAATCCAATAAAGAGATTTTTATATATACAATAGATATACATGCAAGGATAACAGAATGTTTGTTGCATGTGCAATTGAGACAAGCTTATGAAAAACAATCATGCAGAAATTTGGTCAATAAAAGTTAATGGTTTTGATTTGTTAGTAAAATTAAAATAATTTGGTTTCTGCAAGGAAAAATCTCAAATGTGTTCATTCAAATATTAGTGTGTATGCGTGTGTTACTTGTTAATTAGAATTTAAGTTGTGAAGAGTTGTTTGCCTTTAACTGGCTAAATTGATGAATTGTACAATTACTGCTTGTGTAGTGAAAACGTTCACTTTTTAAGTCAATTGTAATTTGATTACCACGCGGACAATGGTCGATTGAGTGCTGTGTTGAGTTTGTTGAGAATTTTGAAATGATGTTGAGTCAGTGAATTTACACGCGTGGAGTTTGGTAGCATCTTGCAAAACTTAATCACTGACTGACTTGAATAGAGTCATGCGGCTGTTTATATAGACTTTGGTGTCTAAAAATCGGCTCCATGGAACTTTGGTGGGAAAAAGGATCTGTTTCGACTTTGCTACAGTTTAGTGTTTCTTAACCAATAGAAGATTGAATTTACTGAAATGAAGTGGTGATTGGTTAAAGCATTTTTTTTTTTTAGGGAAGAATACATCTTTCCGATAGGGGTTGAAGGCTAATGTGGAAGATTCCACAGTATATTTCTTTTTTTTTTTTTTTTTACTAAGGTCTTATTAGAATTAATATATAATTTGGTGGAGCTTCAGGTCTATAACTTCCCACCCTGACCTGAACATTTTTGCTACCAGTGAAATGAGGAGATTTGAGAGAGACTCTAATTCTGGCTGTAAGTTACATTATGATTGACCTGAAGTATGGAATGCCATGGTATTAACTGATATGTGTAATCTCTCCTAAGTAGAATAATTCTACTCCCAACAATTGAAATTAAGGTTCCGTTCAAAATTCCAATCTTACAATTTTCAATATCTATGAAGGAGCAAATTTGAAGCAAAATTGTTCCACTTGGTTTCCACGTAAATGTTCTTATTTTATTTCTATGCACCTTGCCCTTTAAGAATGTAGCCAATCATGAATCTCAACAACATCCTGTCTTAGTAAGACTATGTTAAT
Organism: Acanthosepion lycidas; assembly: GCA_963932145.1. Lineage (NCBI taxonomy): Eukaryota > Metazoa > Mollusca > Cephalopoda > Sepiida > Sepiidae > Acanthosepion > Acanthosepion lycidas. The sequence continues at coordinate 13,088,363 of OZ010579.1, forward strand.
CTATTGGCATAAATTTTTGGTGTAAATTATTTGCTGTCAGTATTCCCTGATTTATCTTAAGAATTCAATTTTAAAATATTAATTTTAAAAATCAAAGTAACTAAATCATTCTAACTTAGCAGTATCTGTTGAAATTTAGCTCTTAATATATATATATATATATATATATATATATATATATATATATATAAGAAAGAACAGCAAGATATATAAACCGGTGTTCTTATAGATATTTTTATTTTTACAAAATAGTGCTCAATGTAAATTTACAGAGCATTAATATTATAAATTAATTGATTTAAAATGTGTTTTTTTTTCACTACACAGTTCTAACCATGTTTCAATTTCATTTTTGAAATATGGTTAGAACTGTGTAGCGAAAAAAAACATTTTAAATCAATTAATATATCTCTCAGAGAATATCTAAAGAGCTAGACCCTATCTACCTAGGTTTCACCTAACAGATCATCAGGATAATTCTGACTAAAGATGGTTGGCCCAAATGACATTTTATTAATAAAGTGGCCAACAGAAAGAATAAAATATTAGCAATAAAAAAAAAAACAACAACAAAAAAAAAAAAAAACACATTCTATTAGCCAAGTAACCAGGCTTTTATATATATCTACAAACATTAAATATTTCAGATCTCTGAGTAGTTCATTAGGACTATTCTAAGAAGCTATGGCTAATTTTTCCTCCATACATAGGAGGCAATATCTATCATCAGTATTTACGGCAATTTTTTTTTTTTTTACTATATCCCATTTTAATAGGCTCTATACCTTGCTTCTTTTTAATTTCCCTACATATAGATAAACAAATCCTGTGCGAAAATACTTCTATGGTTGTAATACCTTTTTTGAAAACTCCTTGAAAACACATGTATACTTTTTTACCATTACTACTATTATTGAGTCTGCTACTATACACCTGCACCTTATACACTATGGATTCATATTGGCATTTTCCCTTAAGGGGACAAGTAGCCTTATTCATTCAGTTGCATTTGGGAAACTTAATATGTTGTTTATTTTTGAGCAGCTTTTATTGATCAAATATGCAACATTAGGCATTGAAATTTTTTCCCAGATATCAGTTTTTTTTCTTTACACATTGCATTATCTGTTTCTTTTTTTTTTTTTTTTTTTTACACCACCAGGGTTATAGTATAGGTATGAAATAATAATAATATTATATATATAATTTAGTTTTCTATTTCTGAAGCTTGTTCATTTAAATAATATGTACACATTGTGTAACTAAAAACTGATAACCAAAGGCAAAGAAAAAGGGATGTATTGTATCAATGAACAGAAATGGTTAAGAAAAAGAAAAAAATAGAAATTCTTAATAGGAAGTGAGTTTTATTGAATATAAAAAAAACAAAAAACAAAAAAAAAACATGGAAAATTTCAATACAAGTCATGCAATTTTTTGAATTTCATCATCAACAGCACAAATCATCAGCATCAGTAATAATAGAAAATATCACTTCAGGTCGTAATATGGGGTCAAGTAAATTACTGTTTGGTCATTGAAATACAGTGTAACCCGGATATAAGAGAGATTTTCTCTGGTCCCAAATTAGAGCCATACTTACCTAAACAAAATAGACCAAACCCGGATATAAGAGACAACTCTCTTATATCCGGGTTACACTGTACTGGTTTTGGGAAATGAGTCAGCCCATAAACTTTTCAGCACCCACTTATATTTTTCTTCCTTCCCATTTTATATCACTATATCATTGGTTAATAGCAAAGGCAAACCAAGATTAAAAATAAAATATTTACATACCCTAAATCTGAAGTTTTAAATTGGATGAGAAAAGATTTTCATACAATGATTCTTCCAATCTGATTTTTATCTTTATCTCAATATTTTGGTCACTGCACTTTTTGACCTTTCTCATGAATCCACTGCACTTGATAATCTTTCATAATGGTTCTTTGGGTCAGTGAGTGCAGAAATATATATTGGGTTCAGAGGAGATGTAGTAGCATCATAAAAGATGACAGCAGCCAAAAGATTGTGATAAAACAGATAGACTGTCTCAGGAATTTTTGAAAAATCAAGTCTTCCTGACAATGGCTGTTAATGCAAGAAAAGAATCCTGATGCTTAAAACCAGACTTTCTTTGTTCATTTTAAGAATCATTAACAATTAATTGGTTACCAAAAAGATGACAATTCCCTGATAGATATCAAATTGTGTAAAATCATCTCTCATTACAAATAATCCAACAAGAGGATAATAGTAGTCTTAAATAATGAATTAGTGTGAATTATATATAGAATCTAAATAGGATGTAAAAACATGACTGATTTCTCTTCAGTTTTACTTAAGATAGTGAAATTATAATTATAAACTAAAATATTTACACATAATTGGAACGTCAGAGTTGCCTCCCTTGTACAGGAAATAAAGTTGAATGAAATTGTTCACTTTAAATGATTAGTTATACATAAATAGAACCAGATGTTTTATATTGCCACAAGAGTTATTTGATGTCAAGAATTTTCTGTGTCTTTCCTGTTAGATAAGAGAAATGAAAGTCCAATTAATAAGTGATGAGAGATATTGCTGTCTGAAGAAACAAGATGAGAGACTGTTGGATTGAGTGAGGAGAAAAAAAAAAAAAAGTATTGCTAGTTGGTGAAGACTTCTTATTTTTTGTTTAATTTTATGGCAGATATTTAGAGTTGTTTGGGAGAAGGGAAAAGTTTCAAAATTCAGTGACTAAATCAAAAAGGATAAAGAAAGAAAGATACATGAGAATAAAGTGCATAGACAAAAGACTCAAGACAGAAAGAAACAATGAAATGGTGAGGGAGGAGAGAATGGTGGAAGGAAAAAGTAATAACAAAATTAAGGAAGAAAGATAAATTGCAGAAAACAAGGAGGCTTAAAAGAGATTTTCCTTTAGTTAAAAAAAAAAAAAAAAAAAGGAATGACAAAAAGAAATTGTTGATTTGGAGGAGGTGGTGTCTGTTCATCTCAGTTCAATTTTCTTTTTGCAAATTTTCCACACCCATATACAACAGTTAATTAGTTTAAAAAGGAAAAAAAAATCTTTGATTCTGAAGAAATGGTTCAGGAAATATGCTTATTTTTAAATTATAGTCTATGGAAGAGATCACATCAAAAGGATACAATTCAGGAAATTGCTTATCTTGCTGATAACTAGTTTAGTTCTCATATAAGAACTTTTATATATACAAGTCAGTGCCATTAAGTTATGCACCAATAAACCACAATGTCACTTAAGCTGCACATGTGGGATGGGCACCAAAATTTTTTGTCATGTTCATATTAGAATCATAATCATCAGTGGATTCCAATTTGAAAAATTCAAACTTGATTGTGACACTTTTTAAAGTCTAATTTTTTCTGTATAATCTTTTATTTTAATAAATTTATTAAATAGTTTTTTGTTTTTTTTTTTCAATTACATACATGTAAATTTATTAAAAATGTTTTGTATTAATTTCTTAAAATTTGTATTGTATCATTACATTGCATAGAAACTTGTGCTTGTATGTAAATGTTACTACATTGTATTGTTATATCATTTTTATTAATACATTACATTACAATGTATTATAATATTTTCATTCAAAATCTTAATAAAACTATAAAAAAATTTTATTTTTTTGTTAAAATCTCGTGCGTAGGAGATTTCTGCCTTTTTTTTGCTGTCATTGATGATGGATCTATTGACATGGTGCTTTAGAATTGGAATCATTTCAAGCCATCATTTTCACTTGTATCTATTTTAGAGATGATAAAAGAAACCATATGCATATCACTGAATAGGAACTCATATATATATATATATATATATATATATAACACAGCAGTTTGCTTTCAGAGACTGGAACAATATACCAAAAAATCTTGCAGTAGATTAGTTGCTACAGAAAATGTTATTAACCAGGATGACTATGTCATTCGCTATTAGCTGAGGTACAGGGATGATTTAGTTCATGCCTATTTTGTTCTGTTCAGAATGTTACTGCATTAAATAAAAAATTTCTGAAATTGTGAGTATTTATTTGATCTCTACAATCATTCTAAATTACTTGTTTCAATATTTGAATTATTTAATTTTTTTTAAATGAAATTAATTTAGCCATAATGATAATTGTGCAAGTATGTTTGTGTGTATGTATATATATTTAGTGAGAGAGAGAGAGAGACATGTTCTATTGAATAATTTAGACATGTTCTATCTACTTATTTTTGATAGGATCCTTTCATATTCACGGATAAGCTTTTTTTTGGTATCATAATTGAAGGACAAGAGGGGGGGAAAAAAAAAAAAAAAAAAAAAAAAAATCGCCATGTTGATACACATTTCATTTATTTCCAAGTACTTTCGACATAGCACAATATCATCATCTGAGTATTGTCAAGACAGCAATTTTCTCTCATCCTTAAATAATGACACCAAAAAGCATATCCATGAATATAAAGAATTTTCCTGAACAATATTACATCCAATGATCCCACTTTTTAACTAAAGTAATAACCAAATCACATAAGTCTTATATATAAAGTTGATTTATTTATTAGGCTAATGTTTACAAAGAAAGTACAGAGTACGAAGTAGTCACATCTTGCCTAACTACATTATACTCTAATATTAAATGTAAATAGTGTGTGGGTGTTTAATATGCTATCCAACAAGTTAATTTGATTTCCCTTGTTTTTCTGCTGAAGAGTTTTTCATCAACTACACAATGCCATGTCTGCATAGAGTAAAGAGACAAACAACCAAAAGTTAAAAAGAAAACTAACTGAAATAGCAAAGAGCAAAAATACTCATCCAATTAATTTCTTGAATAATATCAATAATTTATCTAAGAAGAAAAACAAAAGAGTAAATAGTCTTTCAAAATAATTATTTATAATAGGACTATTATTTTATAATTACATAATATTCAAAATATAATTTATTTGATGATTAAAAAAGAAAAATGAAGAAAGTGTACATCGCTAAAATTAATTAAAAAATAAAATTTATAAAAGTTAAAAATACTATTTCCTTATTTCTTTCTGTTGGATATGATTCCTTAATTTGAACAAGGCCTGTGATATCACAAGTAAGGATTAAAGTCATCACTTGCTAGTGCCTGTGGACTATTGGGCCACAGCCTCACCATCCTGGGTGGTGCTGCTGTGGTTTCTGTAGCAAGAAGATTTTATAAGAGTGGAACTGCTAGCACCATATCAGAAGATCAGGATTATAAACAAAATCCACCTAAGAATTGGGAGACTTCATTGTAGGAAGTGAACATTGAGGATTCTTTACAATATTCCTTATAGACAAATAAGTTGTGTCTTGTCTGGTTTTTGTATGTCCACATGTTGAGAGCACCTCTCTCAACTGGTGTTATATAGCTCTCCCAGTCCCAAGAGATATGAATTAAATGTTGTAAAAGCAGAAGAACCTGGCTGATGGCAAAGATGGTTGCATATTTTTCCATTGTGACCTGCGATCAGTGTTCAAATTCAAGTAAAGGACAATTTTGAATACAGATTTTCAAGGCATATAAAAAGCTTCTTCACTTGAAAGACTGATAAAACCCACTCCCTGGCCCATACCCACCATATGACAGGATGCTTGATTATTGGCTATTTCACAGTGACACAAGTTGTTCAATTTCAAACTGAATTTCTAGTTAAGCAGACCCCACCCCATATGGAAAATTAGTGTAATGAACCAACTTTATCCATCTGCAAATAGAATTTCAAAATACATTTGTTTTTATCAATAAATCTTTCATTCCCAACTGATGATAAAAAAGGATAATCGTGTAATAATTTTCTAAATTTACACCTGTACTTGCAGTAGATAAGAAAAGAGATTGCAACATTATCTGGGACTGAGGGGACACAAAACATTCTTAAAGCAGGTGAAACTGGCAGAAAATAGACAAATTTAAAGACCAAATTTCTAGGAAGATTATTTTTTCATTGCATTAAATCTGGATAAAGTCCTACTGAAAATAGATATTTCATGTTGACAAATTCTAGCAATGGGCATTTGTAGACTTTTGGAAATTACAAAATTCAGTCAATTTGCCTAGAATTTAAAAGATCAAAGCCAAAAGGAATAAAACAATTCAAACTAGTATTGAATTCTGAATTTATAATCAGGTCAACAGGTAATGAAGGTGCAGAAATGTGCATTTGGCTCATATTGTCAACATTGAAGCACTACCAACATGTCATATTCAACATGTACAGTCTCTCTCCAAAATGTCCATCAGGCTTTGCAAAGGTCCACAATATAAACCCACTCAAATGGTTCCATGGCATAAGATTTGTACTGGACAACTTCATCTTAATAAATATCACATGTACCACTGATGGTGGATCAGTGTTGTTGTATCACAAAATGCCTGAAAACTTTGAAAAATTTATGGATAATATATACTTAACCCAATGTATGCGCATAATATACCCAAGTCAAAATCAACATTATCATTCAAGGTTTTGTCATTTTGAAATCCATCACAAATGAAGAATGAGAAAACAATAATAAATAAAGAGTTGAAATTAGTTAAAACCTGATTTCTACAATGAAGATCTATAATGATATAGTTAAAAAAAAAAAAAATCAAATAACAGGAATCATATTTTGTCTTGTTACTGTAGATGTTCTCTTTGTGAAAGAAAATGTCTTTTTCTAATGATAATGCCTCATTGACAAAATATGTCAAAGTAAAAATTTTACCAAATTTCAATTCACACACACATTATATATATATATATATATATATATATATATATATATATACACACACTTGTGCAAATTAATTGAAACAAAACAAATAATTCTGTCATGTTTCCTTTATTTTTTGTATTTTTCCAATGAAACATGACCCAGTGCACATGTTACTACTTCGTATGTCCATTCCACAAAACCGTTCCTTGTAGATTGGACACAGATTCTTGGTTGGATTTAAATCAGGAGAGTTTCCGGGCCACAGTCTATAGAACTTTAATTTGCTCACTAGTAAGGTTTGCCAGTGTGTTTGTGCAGTGTTACAATTTTCATACGTTTCCTTGGAGTAACGTCCATCACAGACAATGGCCATAATCGACAGTCGAGACAATAGTGTCTGGTCATGATAAAAAATCTGATGCAATCACAGATGACACAGTATTTTTCAAGGCCAAACACATTTCATCATACACCCTGAAAACAGATTCATATTACTGCACACCACTGCAAGTGAACTAATCTGATAAAAAATAGAAATCTATTGCACCCTGTCACTCCAGTGAGTCTAAAACTGACCGTATGGTGAAAGAAAGGAAACTAAAGTGGTTGTTTCAATTATTTTGCACAAGGGTGCACATATACACATATATATATATATAACAGAAGGTGTGTGTGTGCTATTTATGCATGTCCACATTTCTTGACAGATTTTGATGAAATTTTACACACAAATTTACTAAAGTAGGTTAAGACCAAATTTTCAATCTCTAGGCCACACCACCAGGTTTGACAGAAAAAAATTGATAAAACTGAAGGTGGGTATGACTTTTTGCAAAAACCAAGTCAAAGTTACATGCAAACAAAATTTTTTACTGGATGAGCTGATATTCTTTGCACTTAATGCAAAACAGTTCATTTTATAAAGTTTATGTAGAGTGATTAATAGTTTTCCTGCAACTTTGGCTTCACAGAAAAACATTGCAAAAAAAAAAAAAAAATTGTGTTTTTCGGACTACTTAAAATAAAAAGTTGAATAACTTCATTTTTATAGGATTTCCTTAAAAAATGTAGCAAATAAAAATTTGCCATCATGCAAGAAATAAGCTAGTGTGGTTTTAGTCCAGCTCGCTTCCTTGCATATAAAGAAAAACCATGAAAAACTGTTCAAAAAGTCCATTTTGGGGCCCATAACTCCCTGGTTTTTCATCCAATGCTTTCCAAATTTGACATGTAAATTACATATGATACACAAATTGTCTTGCATGAAGGTTTGGTTTAGATTATTTCAATGAAGTGGATAAAATATGCAAAAAAACTAAGTCTAAAAACAGCTTTTGAAATTTAGCCAATAGTTTCTTCATATGATTCCATCCTAAATTGGCATTCAAATATTGATAAAATTTCTTTATTAAGAACAATCAAGCACTTGCAAAGGACATATCAGAAAAAAGATGAGGTGGGGGAGTAGCTTAGTATACCAACAAATGATGCATGCAAGAGGGGACGCATATTGACATTTCTCAAAAGGGAGGTGCAATTATACAATTGCAGCCATGTGTGCTTGGGCAACATTGGGTACCTTGGCTAGTATATATATAAAATACTGTTTTCTTTTTATACACTGGCAAAGGTACTCAATTGATCAATTTGCCTCCTTTAGAGAAAAGTGGAGAGAAAGAAAAAAGAATGTAGTATAAAAGTGCTGTGAACTCAAGAACACTGGTTTCTCCTTTTCACCCTCACCTTTAACCCCACCCAGCTGTGCCATTCCCCATGGATAAGAAAAGCCATGTGGGACATATCTGTGCTTGATTTCCATTCAGGACAGATTCACAATTCAAGAAATCAACCTGACAAGGAAACTAATGCTGCTGCTATAGAAGAAAGAAAGAAAACAATAAAAATACAGTCTTTTGAGTCTTGGAGAAATTGAACAATAACAACTCTTCTGGAGAGGAGGGGGAAAAACTCACTGTTGACATACTTTTATTTCTTCCTTTTTTTTTTACCAATTTCTAGCATTCTGTTTTGTTGATCTACACAAGTCTGTTCATCACATCCACTGCAACAATTGCCACTATCTTGACTCAGAACAACAATAACATATCAATTTGTCAACAACACAATCATTTTATTTATCTATCCTCCTAAGCTGATGCAGAAACAGCAAAATGAACAAGACAAAAAAAAAAAAAAAAAAAATGATGCATATTATTATTATTAGATTTTGTGCTTACGTGTGTGTGTGCGCGTGTGTGTGTGTGTGTGTGCGCTTTTCTGTACATATTGAGGTTATTTTTCCATTCACTTTTAGTTGCCATGGAGATGTAGACGAGGAGAATGCATGTCTGTTTTGCAAGATACCATTCAAGCTGGCTATGTATTTCTTAATAGAAAAACATTTAATGCCATATACACAGTGTCATATTTGTTCCTTTCATATTCCATTGGTGAGGAGTGGGGTTCCACTTTGACAGCTACTTCTCCAGAACTGTTGTATTGTGGAATTAACTCCTGAGAGCATGCTTCCTTGACCACTACAATCTTGGCCTCTTCAAGTCAAGGATCAACCATTATCTATCCAACATATCCTCATAACATGCACCCCCTTGTCCCCCCTCCCCCATACAAACTTGCATCTCCATTTTGTAACTTTCTACTTTGAGTGGCTCTTGGGACTTGTATTGGGTAATGAACAGTAAAAAAAAATTTTTTTAAATATCTAACTGAACAGATACAAAAATAATGTATTTCTGATGGCAGTAGATACGAATCGACAAATAAATCAAATTGCAGATAAATTCTACTGATGGATGATGCCAGGGATTTTGACAACTCTAAGATTGGCTTATGATGTGTTAAAGTGAGCACCTTTTTGGTACATGCTTTTGAAAAGGTATAAAAAGCTAACCATGCTCCATGTCAAGATAAAAGTAATCTGCAGCTGAAAACCAGATTCCTGTATCCTTCACTATATCCCGAGCAACAATAATATGAGCAAAATGGATTTATCAAATAATTCATGTATTATTTTTGCTGCAATTACTTTTTTCTTTGCAATCTGTGTACTGATTGTGTCAATTGTGCATACACTCATACAATGAGAGAAGACAACAGTCATTAGAAAACTGCTTTGTTTTTAGTCTAAGTCTATTTCAAGTTGAGTCTGCTGTGACTAAAGACAAGTGCTAGAGCTAAACACTCAGACTATAATGAATTTTAATAACATGCTCTGTTCATTAAGCTTTGTTGACCAGTGCCTTTCTACCCTAATATCTTTCTCAAAATGTGTGTGTTTGCAAATAATAATGCTAACATTTCTGTGTATTCTTATCAAATGTATGTAAGTGCTTGTGTAAGGCAGATTGTTTCATGATTTGAAAGAACAAAGTAATTGTGCATGTTTCCACCAGGTCTAGACTTCAGAAACAAGGAATTTTACTGCAGATTTTCATGGCAAGCCAGCCCATACAAGTTGAAGAAGGAGTGTAAGATTATTTTCCTACTCACACTTGTTTATTAATCTTGCAATGCATTTCACTCTTTGACTATGTTTCCAACTCAATAAAGTTTTCACTTGTGATAATCTCGTTTATAGCATCTTCATATCGAGGGAAGTAACTCCACTCACTGTGACACTTGTAATATAAAATGTGAGTAAATATTACCTGCTTTACTGTTGATGAATAAAAATCATGATAAAAGTGAATCCATAAAAGAAAAAAATGAAAAAGAAAATTTGTGTTTATTTTGACAAGCATTTAAAATCTAAGTCTTCTAATAATATGCTTATCATCTCAATTGTTCATCATGAAATCTCTCTCTCTATATTATATATATATATATATATATATATATATATATATATATATATATATATATACACACACACACAAAAACATATACACCAAAACAAACTATTAAATAAATGATCAGATCTCATCTCAAAAAGAAACACGAAGAAAACTTTTACTATGTTACTTAAAAATCGAAAATTGAAAAGAATAAGCAAAAACAAGTAAAATAAATTAATGCAAGTAAATAATAAACAAATTAACAAACCACTCCTGCCAAAAAAAATAACTAGAATAGACTACCCGAAATGCATCACTGACCTGTATATATAAACAGTCGAGAAAAAAACATGTGGACTGTCGCATAAAACAGTCTGTTGCTTCTGAATATTGACTTCAATCCCCACTTTAATATTTTATTTTATATATATATATATATATATATATATATATATATATATGCATACACACTGCGTGCCAAATTATTATCGAGATAACTTTTTTTCTAATATTTCAAAAACCCCTCCAATCAATTCACAAAAAATTTTCACACAATGTTGGCAACACAGACCTGCACAATCACTGAAATTTTTGTACTGATCTGCGCAATGTAAACAAACTGGCGCCATATTTGTTATCAGCACGGTGATTTGAGAATGCCAAATTATTAAAAAAGTGTAAGAATTTAGTGAAAAGATGGGTCGTAAAAGCAGTTTAAGTGATGCTGAAAAGAAAACTATCACCTCAGAACTCTCAAAAGGTTAATCTACCCTAGAAATTTCTAAAATGATAGGCAGTTGTCATCAAAAAAAAAGTTCACCGCCGACCCTACACAAGTACGCAAAAGGGCAGATAAAGGCAAAGCCGAAGGTTATTTCATGTCGTTTCATGTCAATGACTTAAACGAGAGGTCACGAAGGACCCTGGACTTACCAGTCAAGAGCTTTTCAGTCACATTGGGGATCCTACTGTGTTTAAAAGTACTCGGTGTTGGTATCGGAGTCAAACCTGTATCGAAGTCAAACCTGTATCGAAGCCTCTGTTGACGAGAAATCACATTCAAAATCGCTTCAATGGACCAAGGACAATATGAAGATTGACTTCTCTAAAGTTTTGTTCACAGACGAAACTCAAGCAACACTTGATGGGCCAGATAAATGGTGCAAAGGCTGGGTAATGAACAGAATCGCCATCAGCGTTTGAGATGCCAACAAGGCGATGGAGGCATAATGATCTGGGGTGGTATTATTGGAAAAACATTAGTGGGCCCATGGAGAGTACCAGATGACGTCAAAATGACTGCTGATGCATACATAGCGTTTATGAAGGAGCATCTTGAATCGTGGATGAAAAGGCAAAGACTTGCCTTCAAAAGGGCAATTGTTTTTATGCAAGATAATGCTCCCTCACATGCTGCTCACAAGACTACTGAATATTTGAAACAGTTAGGCTTCGATGGACCTCAAAAAATGAAGTGGCCAGCAAATTCTCCAGATTTGAACTCAATCAAAAACCTTTGGAGCATCATGAACTGAGGCTGTATGCCAACGGATGACAATTCAGGAGCAACGCTGAGTTGTGGGAAGCAATTCTTGACATATCTCATGGAATTACAGCAGATGACATCCTACAATTAACAAATTCTATCGATCGTAGACTTCTTCAAGTAATTTCAAAACTGGAAAAAGCACATTCCCTATTAATTTGTTTATAACTGTGACTTTGTATCTGTTATTATTTGTTTGATTATCTTATTTATTAGGTTCTTTTGATCATAAACATTCACGTGCACCAGTAATAAATGTTTTGTTAGCTCAATTTTTGTTAGCTGGGAATTTTACTAAACCTTTCTAATAATTTGGCACGCTCAAATCACTGTGCTGATAACAAATACGGCGCCAGTTTGTTTACATTGCGCAAGTCAGTACGAAAATTTCAGTGATTGTGCAGGTCAGTGTTGCCAACGTTGTGTGAAAATTTTGTGTGAATTGATAGGATGGTTTTTGAAATATTAGAAAAAAAGTTATCTCAATAATAATTTGGCACGCAGTGTGTGTGTGTGTGTGTGTATATATATATATATATATATATATATATATATATATATATATATATATATATATATATATATATACACACACACAGACACAGACATGCCAAAAGTTATATGATAGCAGTATGTAATGGTAAGTAGCACCACCATACCTTGATGTCATGGAAATACTCAGATCTATATCACAGCTGTGTTCTCATACAAGTTAGTTAATACGAATACTGGTTAGACTGCTAACTAAAGCAATATGAATTACTGGAGTTTAAATGAAACATGATACTCATTACCAGATGGATGGGGTATTTAACAAATTATTAGGACATCTGAGCCCCAATTTCCCTGAATTGGTTTATGAAGCATTTTGAAAAATTCCAATAGATTGTATTTTTATCACATTTGCCAGACATGAGGCTAATCGGACATTTATTACATGTGGTGGAGAGGGGTCTAATCATATACAAAATTCTTCATTCACAAATATCGAGGAGTTGTGGACAGTTATCAAAATGACATGACCTAACCATGGCATTGCATTTAAATTTTTGAGGATTGTAGGGTAGCAGAGAAGTTCCACACTACAAAAAAAAAAGAAACTATTAGAATAGAACTGATGGTTACATTGAAACTAGTTCAACAATAAAACAGTGAAAACTAGTTGCTAATCTAGTAGTATACTTGAATTCATACAATTGAGGCACCAAAGAGAAAAGCTCATGATAACAATTGCCATGAATATATTTACAGAAAAGACAGAGGGAAGCCATGTCAGAGTGGTGGTAAAATGGCTGAAGTCAAGATGCCAGGTTAGGATCAATAACCTTTGGATTTTGTCAAGAATCTTGTAATATATAGTAAGAGCACTAAACCAGATATAACAGCAATATTTAAAGCAGATTAATAGTTATAAATATGCAAGATTGATTCTGACAAGAAAATTTGACTGGCACAACACAGTGAACCAACTTTTCTTGCTGTAGTCCTAGCATTATGTGTAGCAAAAAACTATGTTTATATAAATAGATCAAAATCATGCCTGACTACTGTAACAACTTGTCTACAATATAAAACGCTCATCAGCAGGTAGAATTAAAATATGTAACATCTTGTTTAGTCAGATGGGAACATGTCAGATCTATTCAGATATTTCACAGCTAAGACCTGCCATGCCATATACACCGAGGTAAATCATCTCTATTCCCTTTGTAAGAAGAAAGTTCCATTTAGAAAGCTTCTTCCTAAGAACAGATACTTTGTGGAACAGACTCCCAAGAGGATGCTTCCTTGATCTCTACAGTGTTAAGCTCTTGAAGTCTTGGAGTCTTTACCACACATCCCCCTAAACTGCATTTTATACCTTCTCATGTTTATACAATAACTTCATTGAGTGGATCTTGGTACTTTTATTGGGTAAACACTCAATTGTTTTTCATTACCTATAGCTAGGTGAATGCCATTCTTAGTTAAAGAATCCCACCTAATATAGATTCAAAGTAAGATAATTGAATTAATAAATGCCACTGATAGAAGACTCAGAACTGATCTCAGTGCCTTCAGTCTTATTTTCAAACATCATCATTTTGATAAACTTATGTGTGTAGGTAAAAGGAGGTGCTGAAAATTTCTCAGTATAACCAACTTGTGAAAAACTGAAAAAAATGGTGATTTTGGGAACTGATTCAGTCTGATAAATATTCAGAATCCCTTATATATAAGTGAAAACCCGAGTTAAACACCGAGTAGCAACAGTCTATTTTCATGCTTGAATGTAATCTTCAGGCCATGTGTATTGTGTGGTGGCTTGACAACAGAAAAACCAACCAACCAGTGTCCACTCTGGCATTTATACAGGCTCTATCCCTGATTTTGAGCACTTTTACCCATAAATATAGTATATTTTAAAAGTATAATTTTTATCATACACACGTACGCATGTGTGTGCGTAAGTTCATGTACTTATGTGCATGCACACATGTTTTATATAATGTTTAATGTTCTAGTCTTTGCTAATGAGTCCCATATACATATTAGATGTTTGAGGCATTACTAAGGAGGTATTTTGTAACAAAATAGGCCTTGTGCAACAACTATCTTCTATATAGTTCAGATTCTTCTTCCGTCTTGTGTGTGTGTGTGTGTGTGTGTGTGTGTGTATCTTGTAAATTTTTGTGGGGTACAGAATTTTATTATAGCAATAAAAAAGGTTAGACTTATTTTACTTTTCTTGATTAAAAAGAAATTGAAAAATAAAACAAATACAGCTGACTGGTTTTGCCCTCACTCTATATTGCAGATAAAGGTGTTAGAAACCATTTACATTCAGTCCAGACAGCCCTCCCTTTGTCTGGACTGAATGTAAATTGTTTCTAATGGTAAACAGAGGGAGTGCATGTTAGGCCTAAACGTGATTTCAATTTAAATTCTATTCCACCTTCATTAATATTACAGATCATTTTTTATATTTTATTTTTTTCTTACAATATATAATCCCTGAATCCAACTTTGTTAAGCGAGGGTGAAACTGGTCGGCAGTGTTTTATTTTTTCACTTATCTTTTTAATCATGAAAAGTAAAATAAGTCTAACCATTTTTATTGCTACTATATATATAAATATTGATACATGTTTCATTAAATAACATAGACAAGTATTGTCTATTTTATGTAAATTCTTTTCATATTGTCTGATAAGCTAAATAACATTATCATTAAACGAAGAAAGAAAATCACAATATTGATACATATTTTTTAATCCTATCTAAGCTTCCGACTTACATAAGTCATTATCAAAGATGACAAT
Source organism: Acanthosepion lycidas (assembly GCA_963932145.1). NCBI lineage: Eukaryota > Metazoa > Mollusca > Cephalopoda > Sepiida > Sepiidae > Acanthosepion > Acanthosepion lycidas. The sequence continues at coordinate 13,103,741 of OZ010579.1, forward strand.
TACATTACAATATATTAAGCAATACACGGACAACACAGTGATGATAGTCTGTTTCTGTTTGCATGGAAGATTTCCAAGCAACGACAAACTTGTGCATATAAGAAAGCTGGAAGCAAAAATGACGTCACACATGACCACGCGAGGGTGAATTCAAGAAGTATCAAATATGGGAAGCCGTTGGTATAAACCAATGGTTTCTGTTAGCAATTATAGACATTTAAGAATATTTGTGGAGATTTCAAAGTTTATTTTGTTCAGGTTAGGTTTGTGATTTTCTTTCTTCGTTTAATGATAATGTTATTAAGCTTATCAGATGACATGAAAAGAATTTACATAAAATAAATAGACAACACTTGTCTATATTATTTAATGAAACATGTATCAATGAAAAAATGCTGCCTAAATACACACACATTTATATATATATATATATATATATATATATATATATATATAAAACAAAGGATAATGTTGTTTGATCTCTGAATCCTAAGAATAGATTTGGATAAGACAAATATATTCTCACCAACATCCTGTCAGAGTATTGGAAGATAAATCTAAGATGGATTAAGTCAGAGAAGAGAAGACTCTCTCACAAATCCTGAATCTGTTTGACATTCTTACAGTTAGATTTGTTATTTATGTAATTTGTTTTGCATACATGCATGTTATTGATTAGAGATTGAACTATGAAATTATTAAATCTGATAATCACATGCACTGCTTCAAAGATAATCAAATGATTCAAATATATACACACAGCATCTAATATATGAAACAGACAAAGGAGCTATGGCTTGGAGGTCTGACAATGTCCTTTGCTATCATATATTGGTATAAATAATTTAGGTGCATATTGGTCTTGTGCAATGATTAAAAACAATGCAGAGTGTTGATAAAATACAAAATAAGTCTTTATATAAGACAATATAATAATACAGAAGGATAAAAGGTCAAAGCCAAAGTTTGAAGAGTTCAAGTGTAAAAGTTATGGTCTATAAATCTGATTTGTTTTCTACAGCTTATCAACCCTTTGCAGGTTATTTAAAGCCAGAAAATAATTTTACATTGTAAGAAATTTTTTTTGAGATAATGTTTTAGTGATACACGCCTTACTAATTAACCCATAGCTGGAGGAGAATAAGTAGATTCATATCTTTCCCAAGGGTATTTGAGCATAAAATATAATGAACCCAAAAGGAACTGGAACTCTGCTCTCCCATTAACAATTCTTAGCCATTATCCATTAAACCACCCGCACATCTGAGCTTACAGCACCTTGTATACCCAAGCAGTCACCCATCTTGATACTGATCAGGCTTGATGTTGCTTAACTTTGGTGATTGTATAGGAACCAGTGTTTCAATGTGATGTGACTGTAAGTCCTGGCACATAAGAGTTAGGGAAAGAGTCTGGAAGGAAGTAAATATATATATGTATGTATCCAAATGTAGCAGTTGCCACTTGACCACATGGTGAAAGAATGTATGTTTATTTTCAATGTAACAGGAACAGTGTAACCGTTTCATGTTGCCAGCTCATCATGCAACTGTTCTATTTTATCTCTGGTGTGTCACAATGACTGCAACATTGGAGAATGGACAAAGTTTATTTATCAACTCCAATTTTAGTTGATTTTCCATCTGTTTTTATATACATCTATAGATCCATTTTGAAAAGGCTGCTTGCTTATATCCTGCTTGTGAAAGATTTCTGATTGGTTGTTTGGTTGAACTATTTTTAAAAATAGAGAAATTTTGCTCTCCTTGTTGTTTTTCATGCATCCTGGTGGAAAAAGTTTCTATGGCTTTGTTTGTCTGGCAATTTTTATTATCTGTCTATTTTTAGGGATGGTAAAATTTTGGTCTTCTTGCCATTTATTTTTATTAATATTTATTTATTTATTTATCATCACAATGCTACATCAGATTAAATTTGCCAGAGGACACAATTATCCAATATGCTCTCAGGATTTTGATTTGGCAATCCTGCTTCTAAATTTAGTAGCAGAATTTCAGCAATTTTATATTCTCTAATGATACCTCTGTGTTTTCAAATAAATCCAGAAAGTCAGGTGGTCATTCTAATAGCTCATTATCATGATAGTAAAAGTTTTGCTTTTGTTTTAGCACAGCATAATGACAAAGAACACCATACCACATGAAAATGGTGCCAGTTTCAATCTGAAGTAACAGAATCATTCTGCCCAACAATCTCGATAATATTATGAAAAAAAAAAAAGGAGATTGCAATCACTATATAAAGTTATAAAGACACTAAAGATGAGGATACTAATTCAAATAGTGAGAAAAATAATAAAAAATTAAAAAAGAAACTCATATCTTCAGACAGTATTAGTAAAATCAACAAATCTAGGCCAAACAATACTCATTTGAATAATATATATAAAAAAAAATACAATAATAGCAGTTGATAATAATCCAAGCAATCCTCAAATCTGCAAAAAGATGACTTTTTCCTTATAACCTACAAAGGAAACAAAAACACTCTTCAAAGACTCAAAGATCCCAGAGAAATAATTCCAAGGTGAGAAATAGAATAAAAACTTTTAAAAATTCATCAAATAATTTGATGTGTAAATGTGTTGTGAACGAGATCCACTGATATTTATGTTTTGAAAAAGGGAGAAAAAAATCTAATTAGAACCTAGATTTGAAGTGATAAATTTGTAACTTCAAGTCAGTGTAAATAACTCTGATCATATCAACTTGCAATTAAAATCAACAGTAAAAAATTATGCAATGTAATTGGCAGTCATTTTCTTCAAATTTACTTCATGAAAAGAAATTCATAAAAATAATCAGAGACTTCACAAAAAAAAAAAAAAATCTTAAGGGGAGCTAAATTCAATTATAAATCAGTAATCTCTAATTGCATGCACTCACTAATTGCCTCCAACGAACAATGTATTTGCATACATGTTTGTTTAGCCATGTTGAAATAAGCATCTGCTTTTTGCAGTGAGAGTAATTATATTAATAAAGAGACAGGAAGATAGGAATAAAATTGAATGAAAGAGAAGAAGAAAGAGATTAAGTAATTGGAAAGGAAGGAGAAAGGAAAAAAAGGGGGACAGAGAAAAAAGAAAGCAAATATTGTTAGTCAGAATATATAAGAAAGACTAAACAAAGATTAACGTTGTTGGACAGAGACAAAATATGTGATCAAATGGTCTGGTGCTTCTTGTTAAAAATATAATCAATGGGAGTAATGATGCAAGAAAAATCAGTCACAGATGCACTTGTCATTTAGAGTTAGAAGTTGTAGCAGTAACACTGATTTGTAGGTCAACTCTCACTCTTTGATGAAAGACAGAAAATCTTCTGCCTTGGTAGTCATCAGGACATTTCTTAAAGTCTTTGATTAATACCAAAATGTCACAGGTTATTTTGGAAGAGATAACTTTTTACTGCTACAAAAGTGACCAATATTTACATCAAACATTTCATTTGCTGGCGGCAAGACTGAAGCAAAATTATTTTATTCCTTTTTTGGCAGGATAGAAACTAACAAATATAATAACTTGGAATGTAGGAGAATGTGTGTTATTAATTTCTTTCATTTTAATTTCAGTTACTTTTCATTCTAACTAATCAGATTCTCATTTTATGGCTATGAGGAAATAAAGAGTGGAGAAAAAATAGCTCTTAGTAAGGTTTGAACTCTCATGTTTTTTTGTTTTTTTGGGGGGAAATTAACCAATTGAGTTACAAAAGTCAATTGTTGCAGAAGCTCAAACCAAACATCTAACTTTTAATATTAGATAAGTTGACACTTAGGTTAAAACTGATTGGTGACAGTCTGTTTCATGTTTGAACGCAATGTTCAGGCCATGAAGATTGAATTCAATCATGAAACAGACTGTCGCCATTCATCCTTGATATCAATGTCTGGTCTTGTATTTGCACATGCTCTATCAGGGATAGAGCATATACAAATACATATATGTATATGTATACATACATAGAGCATATATACACTTTTACCCATAAATATAGCATATCTGAAAACTATATTTTTATCATTATATATATTTTGTGTATTCTTGGATAGAACCATATTTAAGCTGGTAGATAAAGTCTATCCTGAAAATCAGTCTCAGTTCCATTGTGGACAGGGTACAATAGAAATGATTTCTTTATGCCAAGTTGTTGAAAAAGAGCATGGAAAGAATGATGAACTATCTATGATTTTTGTGGCTATGACAAAAAGCCTTTGACAATCAACAATGACATTCTCAATAAAATGTTCTTTCCATCAATGTGTGTGTGTGTATAAACATTTGGTATTTCATATAAAAGTTGTAGAAAGGAAAATGTGATCGTGCAATCTGTTGAATTGGCTACTAAATGATAGAAGGAAGTAACTATTTCCACAAATAAAAAAAAAAAAAGGAAAATGCACTAACAATATAACAGCCACCACCTCACAACTTACTTTCATATCTGGATATAAGGCAAACAAATTCTGTCTGTCTTCTTGCCTGGCTTTTGCTAACGATGTATCCGTTTCTCGAGAATACTGAAAGAAGATAAAAATCCGAGTTAAAATGATTAAAAATAAAACATGAATTAAAAAAAAAAAAAAAAAAAAAAAATATCAGCAAAAATCTCATTTTTGACAATTTATCTTTGTTCAGATGTTTCTGATAATTGTGACATATGTCCATAAAGAGCACAGACTACCATCCTTCATAAGACTACACCATCCTTCATAAGACTACACCATCCTTCATAAGACTACACCATCCTTCATAAGACTACACCATCCTTCATAAGACTACACCATCCTTCATAAGACTACACCATCCTTCATAAGACTACACCATCCTTCATAAGACTACACCATCCTTCATAAGACTACACCATCCTTCATAAGACTACACCATCCTTCATAAGACTACACCATCCTTCATAAGACTACACCATCCTTCATAAGACTACACCATCCTTCATAAGACTACACCATCCTTCATAAGACTACACCATCCTTCATAAGACTACACCATCCTTCATAAGACTACACCATCCTTCATAAGACTACACCATCCTTCATAAGACTACACCATCCTTTCATAAACTGGTAGCTAAGAAAAAAAAAAACATTCCAAAATAAAACACCTTTTTTCAATTTGTGTATTGAGAAAAAATTTTTGTAAAAATTATTTTTTATTCATTATTTTTAATTTTTAAACTTGATTCCCAATCAATGTCTAATTGGAAAATGGAATTAGTTGAATTAGAAAGTTGTACAATGTGAAGGTAAACAAAATCTTGTTAAGCAGATTTTAATCAACAAAATATGAGCACAGAAAGTAATTATTCACAGTTGTAAATATGAATATGATTTTATTCATGTCATTAATGCCTAGACATACACAACAGATAAGCTCAATAGCTCAGCCTTACTCTTTGTCATGGTGGTTTATTTTAAATTTGAAAATCTGATTACATGGAAATTACATTTGAAACATTGTCAAGTATATTGTGTTCTTCACATTTAGACAGACAGGTTTTTCCTTCCCGTCTGAATTCTAATATAATTCTTGTCAATCATGACTAAGCCATGAATACTTTTCTTTTTCTTTTTTTTTTTTTAAATACCACTTATGAAATACATTTCTATAAATGCAATGTGGTAAGTGCTTCTTAATTTAACATCAATTCTTAATCTGTAATGATTATGCAATGAACATCAATTATTTAAAATATGTGATATTTTTTTGTTTGATTGATGTGTTTTCTATGATTTATCAACCCTTTGCAGTTTATTTAAAGGCAGAAAATATTTTTTTACATTGTAAAAAAATTTTTTTTGGGGGGGCGAGAGATAATGAGTTAGTGATACACATCTTACTAATTAACCCATAGCTGGGGGAGAAGTGGATTCATACCTTTACCAAGGGTATTTGTGTGTAAGTGAATATAATGAACCCAACCAAAATTGAAACTCTGCTCTCTAATTAACAACTCCATGCCATTATTCATTACACCACCCATACACCCAAGTTTATATAATGTGATATTCTCAAGCAGTCCCTCATCTAGGCACTGACCAGGCTTGACATTGCTTAACTTTGGTGATTGTACAGGAAACAGTTTCAGTGTGATATGGCCGTAAGCCTATATAATTTGTGAATGATACTGAAAGAGATGGAGAATGATTATCAATTAGAAAAAGAGGAGAATATTCCTTTGACATTGCTTGAATCCTTATTGGGTGAATTATTTTGATTAATGTCCACATTTTAAATGTTTTGATTAGGTCTCAGCTTATGAGTAGAAACAATGAAGACATTATGGTTTTCCAGCTTTCCTCAGATGCTTATTACATGAAGTTCATAAAATATTTTTCTTTCTTTCTCAAACAGTTTATTTTTCAGTAAACTTCAAACACAAACTTGAATCTATCAGTGAATGAAAAAGAGGAGGAGAAGCCAGAGAGGAACAAAACCAGGTTTCACCTCTTACAAGTGGAAAACAGGGCAGACTGAGACAAGAGTGGAACAGAGCAGGCCATAAAGAGAAATAAATGGTGTTGCTACATTGGACTATATATAGTAATTTGGGTCCTGTTTCATTTTCAGGTTTCACTACTTACAACTTTACCGATAACTTAAATTTAAAACAATTCAATTCAAAATATATAAAATAATAAAAGCTTTATTCTTAAAATGTATCATTAAAAAGAAAAAGACAAAATAAATTATACTACTTTAATTAAAAATTTTCTTGTTCATCTTATGATTTTCAGCCATTTGCTGTGGAGAGGAGGACTAACAAAATGAAGAGAGAGAAAGCAAGACAGAAAATAAAATGTTCCATGATGAGAAGGTTATTTTATTTCCTGCAAAAACTACCAAAATTTCTACAAATCCATATCATCATCATCATCTTCAGTATTAAGTAGCATTTATTTTTCCTTCAATCAACCAAGGTACAAGACGGTAGCATCAAGTGGCCACAAGAGGACTTTCTAGTCATTTATTCAAATGAGAACTCAGCAGAAAACTAATCAATTTCAGCTGCAACAATTTTGCATTGTCTATTGATATCATATGGGCTTCTGTTTTGTTTGCTTCAATCAATTGCTACTGAAGATTTTGAACAAGATAGTGAGAAGATTAGAGCATTGGACTGGAGGTTATGAAAAAGGATTTTTTTTTGTCCTTCCTCCCAAAGTGCATTAAACTGATAATTCATGTCTGAAAGAGAAGTACTAATTAAGAGCGAAAACAACATCTTCCAGGACTTTGAAGCCAGTTTTGTTTTTGTAAAGTTCAGGGTAAAATATATTTTATGATAATCTATAAAAAAAAAAAAAAAAAGAAAAAAGCATTGACTCCTGCATCGATACAAAATTGTACTAAAACTAATTAAAACCTAATTATGAGGAGATTTTGGATTTTCTAGCAACAGTTTCATTGTATACAAAGTGATCATCTTTAACAGCTTATATAAGTTGCTAATAAGAATCATCTATAAATCTGAAATCTTAAGTACTTTGAAACTGTATGTTTTAATATGATGGTAACTTTTAAATGAAACAAAAAAAGATATTTTCTATAATTTTCAAAAGAATAATTATTACTTCAAGACAATTGTGTTCTATTTTGTATTATCAGCCCAAAGCAAACACAATGAATTCAGCTGTTTTAACAATGCTTAAAAGAAAAAAAAAAAATCTTCTTAAAAATTAAACTTAACTTTCAGCAACTCTGAAAAACAAGGAATTAAAAAAAAAAAAAAATACCCACATAACTTCTATAATTATTTTAGTCTTTTTATTTAAATAGACCAAATGTTGGAAATTTGACAAGCACCACATGACAACATTAAAGAGTTAAGATAAAAGCCATGCATCTTTTTCAGATGATCTATTGAAGACAGTTTTAAAACTGAGCTCAATATCTTGTTATTTCAAATAAGCTAATGAAATCAGCAATCTCATTACAAAACATTGCATCCCAACCAAATTCATTGCTTCACTTATAGGCATAGAAACCAGGAAATTACAAGAAATTTTAATCAATGTGACTTCTAAATATTCTGATGCATTTAGCTAATGGCAATATATTTGAAGTCAGTGGTCATCCTGTGTTTATTTTAGGCACAATAACTGGCAGAAAGAGTCAGGAAAAGCAAATGCAAATAATGTCTAGAATTATTTTATTAGAATTGATTATTCAGTCGATCTTCAAGTTTGCTTAATTTTTCTTTTTGGTTTTTCTTTTAGATAAACATCACCACGATAACCTGAAGGAAAGACGGATATTATCTGCAACTGTAATTGTTAACTCTTTAAGTAATCAGGAAGAATATAGAAAAATACATGAAGCTCAGTTTCTGCATAATCGTTGGAGAATATCAATTCTTCTGAAAGTCTGCTATGAGACTAAGAAACAGGAATGTCCAATCAGAAAACATGAAATGCAAATATATAGTCTGGATAATCAGATTAGCCAATCCTCTAATAGAAAAGTTGTATATGACAAATGTAAAAGTAGTGTGTGTGTGTGTGTGTTTAGTTTTTGGAGAGAGCAATTGTGTGGAGAGCAACAATGTACAAGAATGGAGTACCATATTGTTGGTTAATGCTTAGCAAGCTAGTCTGGTTAACCATTACTACTTAGGAGCGAATTCAATCCTCATTGGGTGCCTTCTATTTGTAACTTTGTACCAAACTAAGCATTGCTAAAGACTGACCATTTGGTTTTGATTGTTTTCTTTAAAATGAATCAATGTTATGTAATAATGACAAATTTGCTGCCAGCGAAACAAACAAAATAAGAATAACACTTTTATCTATGTGGAGTTTCCAATTTCCTGTCCTTTGTACCTCTTAGTAAATTTTATCATTTTTCTATTATGTGATGCTTTTGCCTGTCCTTCAGTATGCCCTGTGAGTGTCAAATTTTCTAAGCCCTCTTTCTTCATTTGGTGCCCTAGAAATTTCAGCTATCTCTTTCTGCTGTTAAGCATAAGTGTCCTTTTTGTTTCCATTTCTCTAAAACTTTGTCATTGCACACATGTTCAGTCCACGGTATTCTCAGCATCCTTCTGTAGAACCACACTTCTGTTGTTTTAAGTTTTTTCTTCATCTGCAATGAGGACAACATTAACTTTAACAGTTTATAAACTAGACATCCGAACACACAAGAGTAGCCATCTTAAATACAATAGTCCCCCTTCATTAGCAGGGGATATGTCCTAAGAACCTTCAAAAGTTGCTTGAAATTATTAATAGTAAAAGAACCTAAGTGTTCTTTTTTTCCATAGTAATAATAAAGATTATACCTAGCCCTCCAAAAAACAGTCAACCAGTGCATTTCTGGAGGATAATGCTTTTATGGCGAGCGGTCTTTTCAGTGGTCAATATTAAGAAACAGAGGATTAATAGTAAACAAAGTGAAATAAAATTTTCAAAAACTTATCTGTCTGTTCAGACTGTTGTCCTCATTTTTGTTGTCATATACACAACATTTTGGCTGTTGTACATTCTGGCCTTCTTCAAGTGATTGGAATTTTGAACCAAACCCTTTATGTTGTCCACCTAGGTAGATTGTTCTAATTCTACATGCCATACCTCTTCCAGATATCTCAGTTTCAACGGTTTCCCTTCTCCAAGTTTTTGTTCACCTCTGTTGTGGCCAGGTATTGAACTCACAACTCTTTGGGCCAAGTCAAAAGTTTTGAAACTTTTATTTTAATCTGTTTACTATGTGTTTTCCTATAATGGCCAGCTATTTGTTTTCAAACATATCTGTCAGTTATGGTAGCTTACCAATAACTCGTATACAATCTTCTTTACTTCAATGAATACTTTTCACTTAAAGGTGAAAAACCTTACAACTTCTCTTTATCCAAACTACCAATATCAATGTTCTCATACTTTGTGACATGTGACTATTATTCAATCCAACTTATGAACTGGTTAGTTTTTGGTAAACAAAGTTTTGGTTTGGTTAGCATATCAACACTTCAGCATATCAACACTTCAGCATATCAACACTTCAGCATATCAACACTTCAGCATATCAACACTTCAGCATATCAACACTTCAGCATATCAACACTTCAGCATATCAACACTTCAATGGATTATTTAATACCAACAAGATTTTTAGGATAGGTTCATATGAATAGAATATATATTCTTTATAATAAATCAGTTTGCAGATCAGGTTTCATTGATGTATTTTTGTGAATAAGTTTTTTTGTCAAGAGTCAGATTGCTGATAATATTTTTTCTTCAAAAATGTATTGCTGGTATTTTTACTATAAAAATCAATTTTTATACTTTCATCATGTTTTGACCCCAGTTTGAGGGCTAACTATTTGTCCATAGCTGGGAAACTAACAGGTGCTACCACCTGGGGTCAAAGTGTACCTGGAAAGAAGAGCAATTAAGAAGTGCTTCCATGCTCTTCAAAATGTACCAGATGTAGTTTATTGGCATAACCAGGACGACAAAGTTTTGGAAAGTAAAACAGCCTAAGAGAGGAAACCATTGTAACCATTATAAACAAACCAATTTTTTGTTTAGTAGACCCTCACTTTATTAGGTACAACGGTCATAAAAGTCGGTTATTAATGAGTCCCTCTTGATAAAATATTAACTCTGAAAATCTTGATTAAGTGAATTAAAATGGGTCACTGCTTGGTAATACTAGGTGTTGTAAGCCTGGATGTGCAGGTGGTGTAATGGATAATTGCTCTGATGGGAGACTGGACAGCTCATGTTTGATATATACACTTACATGCAAATACCCTTGGGAAAAGGCAGGAATCCACCTCTTCCACCCAACTTTTGGTTGATTAGCATGGCTTTTAACAGTAAAATCATTATCTCTAAATAATTCTTACAATCTAAAAATATTTTCTGTCTTTAAATAACCTGCAAAGCCATAAAAAAAAACCCCAAAAAACAAATCAATCAAATGATCAATATCATCCCTAAACAGTTCACTCTTCTTAAAATTCCAAGACCTTTTAAGAACCATTATCATCGAATGAGCACACAACAAATAAGGAGAATAGAAACTACAAAGAAATTCCTTAGATATATGAGAAAAAGTGGCTGAGAGGATTTAACACACATAGGACATATGTAAAGCAGAGGGAAGCTGTGGATGACCTAAGTGACAAATTTGAGAAAATGGATGGAAAAACAAGAATCTCAAAGAAAAAGCAAAATCCTACAGGTGCAAGTACTGAGAGCAGTAAAAGACAGGAAAAAGTGGAGAATCAATATTTTGCTTGTATCATAAAGAGTCATTAGTCTGATAAAGAACCAAAAGGCAATTACTTAAAAATTTATTAAATATTTAATGAATCAGTAAATATTTGGGTGTTTCTCATAATATTTCTTCATGTAAAACTTTATTATTTGACATTCTTTTGCATTTTTCCACCTAAGATATAATGAAAAATACAGAAAAGAACAGGATTGCCAACATTTTAAATTATCATCCCAAAAAAGAATTTTTTTTTTCTATGTTTCATATTGAATTTTCTAATCAGAAAAACATGCAAAAATATTTGTTAGTTTATCCTTTCATATAAATATTTTATTTTTTTTAACATTTCATCCAAAGCAAGGCATAAAGCCACTAAGACTCAATGAGTTATTGAGTGTGAAAGAATATGAGAAAAAGAAACATTATTAAGGAGAGGCAACAATGAATGAACAGGAATTAAGACAAAATGATTGATATTGCATTTAAATTTTTGAAGATCAAAGTTGATTGGAAAGCAAGAAATGTGAGAGAAAAAACTTCTAGAATAAAATTACAGTTACATGTCTCGCCATTTCAATTGTAAGATGAGACTTTGCTGCCAATCTTGTACCACACTTAAATTCATAAAGTCTAGGTACCAAAGTGGAAAGCTCGTCAGAACAATTACCATGAAAATATTTATAGAAATGGCAAAGGGAAGCTACGTTGTGATGGTGGGAAAGTGACTGTACCCAACAACAAATATTTTATTTTTCTCACAGTCATTGTGCAGATCTTGAATGTCACAAAAATTAGTCAACTTACCTTTACTAATTCTGGATGCATACTATTTTCAAATCCTAATTTATGATTGTCAGACTTTGTTGGGGTTGCACATTCCTCTGCAATAAAAAATAAAACAAATGAATGAAAAAACTGTTTCTATCAATGCAACAAATTCAATTTCATGTCTATTATTTGATAAATAAAAAATATACATATTTTACTCACTTTACAAATATAAACTCTTTTTAAAAAAAGAAATACTAAAATATACAGACCTTAGAGTATTCAACACCCTTTATACACAAGAAAATTCAATACTTTAATATCAAGAAAAAAATTTTTTTTTAATGTAATCTTATAACAACAGTACTTTGTGTCTGTAGTTTTTTGTTCTTCTAGAGTTAGTTCCCTTGCACTGGCAATTTAAACGTTTTATTGAGAAAAAAGAAAAAGAAAAAAAGAGTAATTTGTTCATAAGCAACTGTAAACAAATTTGATTTAATTTTAAAACAACTCTACTACTGAAATCCGTGTGGCTCAAGAAAGTAAAGAAAAACAAAATCAAAACAAATTGCTAAATATAATGCACAGATTTGTTTAGACATCCGACTCTCCAACATTCTTCTGTTGAGTAGTTTCACTTCAATTCACAGGATTTAGTAACTACCCTTTTCCCTGCATATATGATCAACTATGTGGGATTTCATTGTTTCTCCCAGGATTACAGCTTTTTGATGTTCCTTCAGACTTGTTTCACCTTTATATTCTTTGCTACAACTGGAATACACACAGCTCTTGATAATGTTCCCATCTGTGCTAGACTTGACAGAGATGTTTTACATAAGGTTGAACTTCTTTTTAATATTGTCCTGATGCTGTATATTAAGTTAGTTACAATAAAATGGCTCTTTTCTGTTTATTAGACCCAAGCATAAAAAAATTTAAACAACTATTTGAGCAACTTGAGTACTAATTCTTGCACAAAAAATAAAGCAACCTGAATACTAGTCAAAACCCCAAGTTACTTATTAAAAACAAAAAAAAATAATTGTATTTATATATTTAAAATCTCACTGGTTAAAACATTCTAATAATAGTAAGTATATAGCAAAATGTGACATTTTTGTTTGAATGAATAAACTAGTCTTTAATAAACTAACATTTTAGCAATGGAAATCAGCTAGGAATTTTGATTTTGGGTTACGGACAGTTCAATGTAAAATTAAAC
>OZ010579.1:13121993-13141993 GCA_963932145.1 Acanthosepion lycidas
GTATAATATATATATATATATATATATATATATATATATACACACATGCGCTCTAGCTTTAGAGCTACACTATCGGAGGGCTCATGATTGGGCCTTCATCACAATAGGTAGGAAGTAGTAGATGCGATAGGCAACACATAAACTATACAAGAACTCAAAATTGAATGCTGCATTTAAGTACTGCTTAACTTTTAAAAGTTAAACAATAATTCTTTTGCTGACAATTTAAAGACAATTTGATGTATGAAGGTCCTTACTTTCTGTACAAACAATTTTTATTTCATGGGTGACTTTCACTGGATTTGGTAATTAATTTTTTTTTAAAGTTATAAAACTTGTTATCATACAAAAAAAAATTTTCACAAAAAAAAGAAAGAAAGAAAATAATCAAGTTAAAAAAAAAAAAAAAAAAAAAATGTAAAAAACAATTGCAGTAATGAAAACAGAAAATTTCATGACTATCAGTCCAAATCCAGCCTGGAATGTTTTTTTACTTTGCGCATAAAGTCAGCCTGATACCAAAATGGTGTGATATGTGTAAAGTTGAAAACACTGACAATTTTATTTTGAAACACTGTAATTTGAGAACAGTAATGTTTTCCTTTGAAGATGAGCTATTGAAAGTTATAAATTATGTCCTTTTAATTGTTTTTTTCAGAAGCCGCCAACATGGTGGAATCCGAAAACAATCGCAGTAATGAAAACTGGGGGAATACAAAATTTCAGGATTGTGGGTCTGGATCTGGCACAGAATGTTTTTGATTTGCTCACGATGTTAGCCTGATTCCAAAATGGTATGATATGTTGGGCTATGGTCTCTAAGATTAAAGTTGAAAAAGTGTGACATACTAACATTCACATTTATTATATAGATATATAAAACTGTATTGATATGACAACTCGCCAGATGACTTAACATCTTAAACAAGGACCTCACCCGCTCTCCCAAAAGCTAAACACATAATGGGATGCTATAAAGTGCTCAACACCCAGACAGAACAAAAAAGAAAGAGTGACGCATATGATGAAAATATAATTTTTATTGTATTTTATATTTATGGGTTAAAATGCTCAATGGATTATCAGGGATAGAATGTATGTGAATATAAAAGTGGTCAACATCCATTGGCAAAAGTCTGTTTCATGCTATCTTCAGGCGTGAAGATTGCATTTAAGCATGAAACAGGATACCACTGCTGGGTGTCGACATCAATGTGCACTATATATTATATAAAATGTCACTTCTTTGCAAAAGACGACCTTCTCTTCACTTGAAAGTAATCAAATTCTGAATGACAAACACAATGAAAGCTACCATCATTTACACCCCAGAGTTTAACTTTCTGCTATGTGCCTGTAAGCCAGTTTCACTTTTACAACCTCTCTGACACATGTAGCAAGCAAAGTTTGTCCGGGTTATGCATGTTGAAAACTTGCCTGTCCTTGTGTACAGTCATGGGATTTTTAAGTCCCACAACAGATTTACAAACCTTGTCACAAAACATGCACAAGTAAACTGCATGTCTTTCTGGTTGGGTTGCACCTGATCTATCTGGTGTGATCTCACATGACTGGCTAAACCAGCCACAGAGAGGTTGACTTTTCCACAAATACTGCAAGTGTGTTGGTGTCTTAATAGCTCTGGGGGTGGATTCTATTTCACTATTCCTAATGACATCCTTATTTGTTAGAATGCTCAACTTTTATTCAAAAGACTAGCAGCATGGCCCGGCATTGCTCGTGCTTGATTCAAAAATCGTACGACTCAAACAGCAATCACTATCACTTGACTTAAAATATTTTTGCCCTTCCTTGCTTTTAAAGGAGTGCCCTTTGCCGTGCTGATCTTCCTACATGCCTTATTTCTTGCCTATTTCACACTGCAAATTTTTTTGAAGCTCTATACTAAACATTAAATCTGTTACGAAAAAAGAACTAAACAAAATGAACACAAAATGATTAGCTTTAAAAAAGGACACATAACTGGAAAAACTAAATGAAAAAAGTACGTTAACAACAAATACTTTTTCACACCCAACCCAGTTCTGCGGAATCACAATCAACGTTGAGTTTAAGCAAGCGAATGAGCCAACTGTAGTAAAGTGCCATGCAGATTTAAATTTTTCCCACTTGTGACGAATGCAGCTACTGATTTTTTTTTGCATGCTAGTTAACATTCGTGTCAGTCAGCTGTTGGTTCTCACACTGGCCAATAGAATCTTCCTGCCTATTCGTGGCAGCCAGCTATAGGCTCTCACTCTGGCCAGTAGAAAATGGCCACAAACTACATGAAAACTGCTATAGAAGCATGAAAAAAATCGATTATTTCCACTATCGATGGGAGTTGGGAAATGCAAAGTTGGTCTTGGCTTTCCCGCTAACTTGGAGCATGTGCATGCAAATATTGTAAATCCGTCGAAAATTGCAGCCATGCATTCATTACATACACACACACATCCTGCCTTTTATAGATAGAGATAATAAAAAAAGAACATTATTAGGATTTTCAAAAATCCATTTGCAAAGACAAAGAATATTGCAATTTCCATTGCCACTACAGACAGAAAGATTTGCTGTTAAGAGAATAAATTCAATACGGTTTGAAAAACATTGGTGAGTCAACTCTGTCAGCTGTGATATTTAAGAAGCTTAGTTGAGCAAAAGGCCAAAATGGTGAGGGGGACATAAATTTGGATAGGAAAATTGTGCCATGCCAATCTCCTTAATAGGAAAAGTCTGTTTGGAAAATCAGTATTCAAAAATGTATGACTATATAACCGACCAAGCAGGCAAAGAAGTCTTTCATGACAGTAATCATTGCTTAGCTTGTTAACCATTACACTGAGAGCCCCCCCCCACTCTCTCAACCATAATGATTGCAAGTAGTTTTTTCTTAGTTTTCAAAATAAAAATGAATCTTTGTCTGTGGATAATTACAGCAGCCTAATCTTTCTGTAATAAAAATACAACAAAGTATTTGTCAAGTTTTCAATCACAGTATGATGAGATATTGTATAAGTGAGGCGGGTCTGTTTTTAAAACACTTCTTTTATGACATTCAGGTTTCTCACAAAGTACTAATTTCAATTGAATCCAGAAAAATAGAATCTGACTGGAAACTATCGTGTGCCTTAAATTTTTTCAATTCACATGACAATGTTATTGTTGCTTTTCGATTAAATTAAAGATTAACATTCTCATCTGCTTTTCACATAAACCACTCTCCCAATTTAGATTTTATAGAAAACATCAACAACAGTTAACAAACAATACTTTAAAGACAATTAAAAATATCCCACTGTATATTTTTGTCTGTTTTATATATATTTCAAAAGAAGAGAAAGAAAGGGGAAACGCGAGAGAGAAAGAAAGGGGAAACGCGAGAGAGAAAGAAAGGGGAAACGCGAGAGAGAAAGAAAGGGGAAACGCGAGAGAGAAAGAAAGGGGAAACGCGAGAGAGAAAGAAAGGGGAAACGGGGAAGAGAGAGAGAGAGAAAGTGGAAAATGAGAGAGAGAGAGAGAGAGAGATAAAGAAACAAAACGGGAGAGAGAGAGATAAAGAAACAAAACGGGGGAGAGAGAGATAAAGAAACAAAACGGGGGAGAGAGAGATAAAGAAACAAAACGGGGGAGAGAGAGAGAGAGAGATAAAGAAACAAAATGGGAGAGAGAGAGAGATAAAGAAACAAAACGGGAGAGAGAGAGAGAGATAAAGAAACAAAACGGGAGAGAGAGATAAAGAAACAAAACGGGAGAGAGAGATAAAGAAACAAAACGGGAGAGAGAGATAAAGAAACAAAACGGGAGAGAGAGATAAAGAAACAAAACGGGAGAGAGAGATAGATAAAGAAACAAAACGGGAGAGAGAGATAGATAAAGAAACAAAACGGGAGAGAGAGATAAAGAAACAAAACGGGAGAGAGAGATAAAGAAACAAAACGGGAGAGAGAGATAAAGAAACAAAACGGGAGAGAGAGAGAGAGAGAGAGAGAGATAAAGAAACAAAACGGGAGAGAGAGATAAAGAAACAAAACGGGAGAGAGAGAGAGAGAGAGATAAAGAAACAAAACGGGAGAGAGAGATAAAGAAACAAAACGGGAGAGAGAGATAAAGAAACAAAACGGGAGAGAGAGATAAAGAAACAAAACGGGAGAGAGAGATAAAGAAACAAAACGGGAGAGAGAGATAAAGAAACAAAACGGGAGAGAGAGATAAAGAAACAAAACGGGAGAGAGAGATAAAGAAACAAAACGGGAGAGAGAGATAAAGAAACAAAACGGGAGAGAGAGATAAAGAAACAAAACGGGAGAGAGAGATAAAGAAACAAAACGGGAGAGAGAGATAAAGAAACAAAACGGGAGAGAGAGATAAAGAAACAAAACGGGAGAGAGAGATAAAGAAACAAAACGGGAGAGAGAGATAAAGAAACAAAACGGGAGAGAGAGATAAAGAAACAAAACGGGAGAGAGAGATAAAGAAACAAAACGGGAGAGAGAGATAAAGAAACAAAACGGGAGAGAGAGATAAAGAAACAAAACGGGAGAGAGAGATAAAGAAACAAAACGGGAGAGAGAGATAAAGAAACAAAACGGGAGAGAGAGATAAAGAAACAAAACGGGAGAGAGAGATAAAGAAACAAAACGGGAGAGAGAGATAAAGAAACAAAACGGGAGAGAGAGATAAAGAAACAAAACGGGAGAGAGAGATAAAGAAACAAAACGGGAGAGAGAGATAAAGAAACAAAACGGGAGAGAGAGATAAAGAAACAAAACGGGAGAGAGAGATAAAGAAACAAAACGGGAGAGAGAGATAAAGAAACAAAACGGGAGAGAGAGATAAAGAAACAAAACGGGAGAGAGAGATAAAGAAACAAAACGGGAGAGAGAGATAAAGAAACAAAACGGGAGAGAGAGATAAAGAAACAAAACGGGAGAGAGAGATAAAGAAACAAAACGGGAGAGAGAGATAAAGAAACAAAACGGGAGAGAGAGATAAAGAAACAAAACGGGAGAGAGAGATAAAGAAACAAAACGGGAGAGAGAGATAAAGAAACAAAACGGGAGAGAGAGATAAAGAAACAAAACGGGAGAGAGAGATAAAGAAACAAAACGGGAGAGAGAGAGATAAAGAAACAAAACGGGAGAGAGAGAGATAAAGAAACAAAACGGGAGAGAGAGAGATAAAGAAACAAAACGGGAGAGAGAGAGATAAAGAAACAAAACGGGAGAGAGAGAGATAAAGAAACAAAACGGGAGAGAGAGAGATAAAGAAACAAAACGGGAGAGAGAGAGATAAAGAAACAAAACGGGAGAGAGAGATAAAGAAACAAAACGGGAGAGAGAGAGAGATAAAGAAACAAAACGGGAGAGAGAGAGAGATAAAGAAACAAAACGGGAGAGAGAGAGATAAAGAAACAAAACGGGAGAGAGAGAGATAAAGAAACAAAACGGGAGAGAGAGAGATAAAGAAACAAAACGGGAGAGAGAGATAGATAAAGAAACAAAACGGGAGAGAGAGATAGATAAAGAAACAAAACGGGAGAGAGAGATAGATAAAGAAACAAAACGGGAGAGAGAGAGATAAAGAAACAAAACGGGAGAGAGAGAGATAAAGAAACAAAACGGGAGAGAGAGAAATGTCTTTACAGCAAAGTCTTCCCAATGCTATATACAGAATCAAATTCACTCTCATTTGCTATGTTTTCCAATTTTAAGAAGTTTCAGTCATATAGCCTTTTTTTTTTTTTTCTCTTTTTTTTAAACAAAGAACAGCTAATATGCTGATGCATCGTTGACCACTATGATGTTAACCTCTTTAAATCAGGGGGTCATTTATTATCTATCCTCTTTCTTCTTAACAATTTTCACTTGTACCAACCTAATACATTCTTTTACATTAATATCACACACCTTATTCACTAAGTCTCTGCCTTGAGTAGCTCTCAGGCCTTGTATTGAGTAAACTTAAAAAAAAAACATTAAACTTTATCCAGTCACTGAAGCACATAAAAGAAGTGCTTGTTTCAGCATTTATGCTGATGACAACTATTTACTCTGGTTTTAATAATAAGCATGACAAGTGAGACAAAGTAAACTGGCAGCTGCTCTCAAAAATGACCTTCAATCAGTTGTTAATTGGGGCAAGAAATGACTTTTAAATTTTAATGCCTCCAACATGAAACTGATATCCTTTAATCATTATAGAGAACCATTTTTGTCCTCCATCAGCATGGCTGATGCTAACCTCCAGGATTGCAACTCACATTTTCTATTGACATGAAAAGGAGTGATTATATTGAATCAACTGCTAGGTCTGCTGTTAAGAACATTGACTCACAGTGTCATGCCAAACAATTTTTCTCATCAGTATCCATCTGGTACATTTGTAAATCTATCACTTGTCTATGTATTAAATATTGTTGCCATAGCTGATCTGGTTCTCTCTCTCTCTCTCATATATATATATATATATATATATATATATATATATATATATATATATATATATATATATATATAGAGAGAGAGAGAGAGAGAGAGAGAGATTCTTGACAAAATCCAAAGAATGCTCTGCAATGTTATCAGTTCCGACCTGGCATTTCAACTTGTCACTTTTCCATTACCATGATGCATCTTCCCTCCGTCTTTTCTATAAATATTTTCACAGCAGTTGTTCTAATGAGCTTTCTTCATTAGTACCTTAACCTCATGAATTTAAACATACTACTAGATTTGTTACCAGTTTGCATCATTTTACTGTTGAAATAGCTAGATCTAGTCCAAGTTCTATTTTAATAGTTTCTTTTCTTGCAGTTAACACCTTTGGAATTCTCGTCCATGTTCCTTGTTTGCCTACCAGCTAGTCTTCAAAAGTTTAAATACAATGTCAATTGCTATGTACTGCCTTCCTGAATCCTGTTCTTTTATTGTCCTTTCTTCTCACTAATTTTTTCTCATTCTCTTCCACTCCCAATAACCCCTTTGTATTTTAGTAGCTTTACTTGCTGTGAAATTATTTTAAAAAAAATCTATGAAAGGAAAAGTTTGTGGAAAATGATGGCGACAAAAGAAATACAGATAAACTTTCATTACTCCATTACCCCTTTTTGAAGTGGGTGAAGGTTTTTTCCTTTGGTCACATGATTTGTGATTCAAGTATTTTTTAGGTCAGTTTTAATATTCAACTTTGGCCATCTGAATGGATTCTGAATTTTGAACAAGAGTCTTTTCTGACAAAAAAATCTAAATACTTTGAAACAGAGAAAATTGGTTTTATCAAGAAATCTGCCTTTAAGTAAAAGGTTAACTGTGAAATAATTTGATAACAATACTAATGATAAAAAACAACTCTGAAGCAAACTAATTTAAGTCATGTCCTTTAATATATCTAAAGCAAATTGTTAATTTGTCATGCCTGCATAGATGAAAATATAATGAGTGGTTCAGCAAAAAGGGTTTTTTTTTTTTTTTTTTTTTTTACACATCATTTTCCTTCTATTTTTTAATCATTTCATCCCAAGCAAGGAGTGGAAGCCACTAAGATGATGCAAGAAGGACTTCACTGGACCAAAGTAATGTTTTTGCTCAATGAAATTGTGTGTGTGTGTGTATGTAGGAAGGATGGAGGAGATATAAAAATGCAAGTGTAGGCTATAATAATGACCCGATAACCAATAGGAAGTAGTGAAGATTTTGGAACACTGAAATTTTAAATCTTCAGCATTTTCTTTTTCATAATTATATCCATTTCTTGCATTTTTATATTTACCCCCCAGCCTTTCTACACATGATTCCATCAACAAAAATCATTTACTTTAGTTCAATAAATGAAGTCCTTCTGGATGAAACACGTTGCAGAATTTTGCCCACTTTGTCATTCATTTGCCTAATGTGTGTGTGTGTGTGTGTGTGTGTGTGTATATATATATATATATATATATATATATATATATATATATATAAAGAAATATAGTTTTAAGGTGTGCTATATTTATGGGATAAAGTGCTCAATATCAGAGATAGAGCTTATGTAAATATAATTATAAAAGTGAACATTGACGATTGCGTCCAGCATGAAACAGCCTGTTGCCTCTGAGTGTTGACTTCAATGTTCACTTTTATTTATTTATTTATTTATATATATATATATATATATATATATATATATATATAGGTTAGTTAGTAAAACAAGGAATATTGAAAGGGTACCAATATAATCAGGATGATAAACATTTATTAAATAATTATTAATCATATGACAGAAATAAAGCATGGAAAGAAAGATTTCAAGTTTGGAAGTTTTGGACATGCTTGTGTCCTTCATCCACGGACCAAGAAATAAACAGAGAAATGGGAATTACTCACTGACAGATGTTTTTGTAGATGGTGTATTTTCTGGTGGAAATCATATTAGCCAAAAACCCATATTTGTCTGATTCCTCAATATGTTCTTTCAATATTTACATCATATAATAAAATAATTAATCAGTCCAAAAGTGGAAACCTTCAATTTGAGAGGATGTATAAATCATAACTTCTATCTACTACCTAGTTGTGTATATTTTATTTTTTTTAAGTGTCAGTCCTGATTTTATCCAATGGTCTTGACAAATTAATAAAACTGAACATTTTCAAATGGTTTCTTCATTTATTAAATGGAACATTTAAAGAGTGCATAAATTAACATGTGTTCACATTTGGTATCTATCATATTGCATGGTTAATTAATTTGGGAGTACTATTTTCTTTTATTCAAAACATTAGCCACTTCAAATCACACCCAATGGTATCAACATATACATTACACATGTACACCAGCCATTTAGCAGACTACAGACCCAGGCTTTGAACTCACACCCAACCAGCATTAAATCATGTGCCAACACCCTCAGTTTTTGATCTGTTTAGCAGCAGATTTTATTTTTTTAAGTGTTTTTCTTTGTTATTGTGATAAATGAATGCATGAACTAATTAAAGTTACTTATAAAATAAATTTAAAAAGAATAATCTGAAAATTTTAAAAATGCAAGAGTTGAAAATGTTTAAATTAAGAAACTCAATGAGGGGAATCATTGCAGAGCTGAAGCTAAAACTGATGCCTGAAATAAAATAATTTTATTTTTTGAGACAATCTAACAAGTAGGCTGTAGGAGGGATGTTACATCACAAGACCCCCCCCTAGACTTTAAGAAAAGCATAATACTACCAGTGGTATGTGTTTGGGCAAGGCAGCCTGATAAAAGCCATCACTTTTTCAGGTTGATTTTAAATTCAAAATTTTCCTTCTCCTAGACTGGTTGTCCTCTTGAGGTGAGAGAAACTAGCATGCCTTACTATCTCATATCAGGAGGAAAAAAAAATCATGCCTTCCCCATAGGTATTAGTGTGAAGTAAACATGCCAAATTCACATTCTGCACTGATAAATGTTACACTATCCATCTTTCTGAGGTTTTATTTTATTACTTGAATGGCTCTTGGGCCTTCTATTGATTTGTATAAATCAATAGAAGGCCCAAGAGCCATTCAAGGTAGAGGATTACTGAATGAGGTTATTTTTTGGATGTAAGGAGGAGGAGGAGGAGGAGGTAAGAGGAGCAAATTATGAAGCTATGTAGGAAAAATGACAGTTGACTCTAGACTTGAAGAGTCATCAAGAAAGCATCCTCTTGGGAGTCTTTTCCATAAAGCAAAAGCCTTCAGGAAGAAGCTATTCAAATGGAATTTCTTTTTTGCTAATAGAATATGAAGGGAATGGGGATGATTTGTCCCAGTCTATGTGGCATGATGAGTTTTACCTGTGAAGGTAAAAGGTAATACAGATTAAAAAAAAAAAAAAAAAAGAAAAAGATAATGCTAACAGACATTTCAAGTGGCACAAAAAGCTACCACAAGGAAAGTTGGCTTTCTGTGTCATGCCAGAATATTTTTCTTGTCCAAGGCTATCCTTCAAATCTATAAATCAACCATCCGTCCATGAATGGAATATTGCTGTCGTATATGGTCTGGTGCTCCCGCTGTATGTCCTAAGGTCCTCGACAAAATCCAGAGATGAATATGCAAGAGGATAGGTCCTGATCTAGTCTATAATTGCTAGACCACAGATGTGCTGTGGCCTCCCTCTGTCACTTCTACAAATACTTTCACAGCAAATGTTCTGACTTTTGCTGGTTCCTGGACTTCATGAATTTAAATGAGCTACCAGGCTGGCATGTTGGTCCCACCCTTTCACCGTCAAAACGGTTAAATGTAACAGTCTCTTCTTCTCAAACAGCTTTTTCTCCCGCACTTCCCGTCTATGGAACTCCCTTCCCTTTACTTGCTTCTCAGATTACTATAATATTCAAATATTCAAGTATAATGTCAATCGACATCTGACACCCTGAGCTTGTTCCCTGTCCTTCTCTGTATTGTTTCTTCAAACATGCCTCTTTACTTTTGTTCTCAATCCTCTGTAACCCCTTGCATGCTAGTGGCATTCCTTAATTGCCTTAAAAAAGAAAAAAAAAAATTGACTTCACATTCTGAATCTTAAATTTATTCAATTAATTTGTAAATACACTAAATTTCAAGCAAACAAGCAAATATGACATCTGCTTTCTGACATACACTAGGTTTTTTGCTAAGAATGAACAAAGGCAGAGGCAAATATTTTTGTGTAAATTATGAAAAGAAAGAAAAATGAAAATAGAAATAAAAGTATGGAAATAGTAGTGACCAACATTAAAGAATCATTCCCCTCCCCTAGGCCCAGAAGAGAAGGGTATTCCTGACACACCCTGAGTCAGTGTTTACAAAATGACTCACCATCAATGCTTGACCTTTCCACTGATGCTTGGGAGCTGGTTTCATTGGCGTTTATCACAGCTCTGAAAGCAGACATCCATTCTTCAAGTTCAGTTTCATTTTCGGCAGCTAATAAGTACGAACGCCGATCTTGCATTTGCAACTCGAACCAATGTTTGCCTTTTTTTGAATGCTAAGAAAAGAAAAGAAAAAGCAAAAATAAATAATCATCCCATCATTTCTTTAAAAGAACAAAGTCAATTTTATTCCAAGTCACACACACATATTGAGCGATGGGTAAATTGTCGCCATTTTATATATATATATATATATATATATACATATATATATATATTTTTAATTTCTCTTGTGTATTGTTTTTTTTTTAAATTTGTCAATTGCACAGTATAGTATGGTCATTTGAACACTGAGAAAAAGAGCACCCTAATGCAATTCACCCTGCAAGAAGTTTTGAAACAGCATGCTGTACTGTTTGGCATTCACACTGGAATATTTCCGAGTGTTTGGGTGTCAATCTGAGGAAAGTGAAGAGGATTTGTGAAGGAGTCTAATGGTGTTTGGAGTGATCACTAGTGGTGTTGTGCCTCCATTTATTTATCCCACAGGGTCTCAAATTCAACATGGTGGACCAGATCAAGTACCTTGAGCAGGTAGTGCTGCACTGAGTCAAGAGTGTGACTGCTGGAAGACCTTATGTTTGACAACAGGACTCTGCACCATGCTACACAAGAGAACCCAGTCATAGTTGTTAGACAATTTCTGCAACCACATCATCCCTTACATCTGGCCATTTAACTCTTCAGACTGCAACCCCTTTGATTAATATATGTGGGGTGCAATTGAGCAAGACAACAAAATTCCTTGTAACACCAAAGATGAACTGAAGGCAAGGATTATGGCAGCATTCACCAACTTAAACAAGGAGACCATCCAGAAGATTTACAAGAGATTCCAAAGTCGTCCGTAGGCTGTGGTTGAAGCCAAAGGTGATTTTATTGAATAAATTTACTCTTTAGTACTTCAAGATATTTTTGTGTAATTTTGGTAAATGTATCTGCTAAAATTAGATGTCAGTGTAATTTGCAATTTTGCATCATTGAGACGACAATTTATCCATCGCACCCTGTACATTTAAAAGAAGAATCTAAAAAAAACAAACTTTTGATAAAATAATTTGTTTGGCAAAAATCAAAATTTTCCCAAGTTCTGTTAATTGTATTATTAACCAATCTTGCACATTTATAAATCTACCCTTCGTCTGTACAGTGAATACTGCTACAAAATCTGGTTTTAGTGCTTCTACTATATATCAAGAGATTCTTGACAAAATCCAAGGAAGGATCTAATATTATCAATCTTAACCTGGCATCTTGACCTCACTTATTTTCCCACTGTCATAATGTACCTTTCTTCTAACATTTTTTTTACAAATATATTCATGATAATTGTTCTGATGGGCTTTCCCTCCTTGATACCTTGACTGCATGAATTTAAGTATACTACTAGATTGGTAACTAGGTCTCACCATTTTACTGTTGAATGAGCTAGATGCAACAGTGTGCTCTATTCTAATAGTTTCTTTTCTTGTACATCTCACCTGTGGAACTCCTTCCAGATATCTTGCTTCCCTGTGACCTAACATCTTCAAAAATTTAAATGCAATGCCAATCACCATCTTTTGCCTCCTTCTTGAATCCTGTTCCTTTATTCTCTTTTCTCCACACTAAAGTCTTCTCATTCTATTTTACTCTCAGTAACCCCTTGCGTCTTAGTTGTATTATCACCTTGCTTGGGGGTGAAATAATTAAAAAAAAAAAAAAAAAAAAAAAAAAACATTAAAAATAGCTAATTACTCAATGATTATTAATTTTTGACTTCTATTTCTTTCATTTTATTCTTGCCAATTTTCATTGCATCTCTTGAATTGCTTACTTAACTATCATGCAATAATGGTGCAGATTGAAAATAAATATAAACATTCTTTATCTGATGTTTCCATAATGATGTTTTAGAAAGATGATTTTCAAGAAATAAATATTTATAAACAAATAATCCATCTAATTGCTTGGATTAGTGTCCTTATGTAGCAGTTCCCAGTTCAATCCCTTGAATTGTTAAAACAAAAAAAAAAAAAAAGAAAAAGTTATACTCTGGTTCAATAGGAAAGACAACTGATATGTGAATGAATTAACTAATAGGAGATGTCTCTAAGATGAGCAATAAAATGAGAACCCTCCCCACTGATTAATAAGGAGGTTGCTTTTGAAATTTCCAAACGCACAAGAGACTCAAGAATGCCGGAAGTGTACAATGGTTAAAACACTGTGACAATAACAACTAAGATGGCACCAATTAGAGCAAATTTTGGTATATAATTAAAAAAAAAAAAAAAAAAAAAAAAAAAAAAAGTAGAAGTAAAAAAAATTAATTGATACGGATTCATTTAAACTTTTAAAATGACAAATTTTTAACGTCTAAATTTTTACATCCAATTCTAGTGTCTACAAAACAACCAATGGAACCAAAATATTTGAACAGAAAGTAATACCTTCACAAAATTGTGAAAAGTCTGTAAATGAACATGATTTTTGAATAACTAAATGATGCCAAAAAGGTTTGTGCCTCATATATTTCAAGGGGAATCATTTCATATTAAATCTGATGGCATGTAATGAGACACTTCTCTACCACACAAAGTGACTAATAGAATTACCTTATATCTCATACGTGAAAAACGTTTGTTAAAAAGGTTACACTTGACTTACAAATTTTGGCAGATGACATTGAGGTAAATTCTTATATTGTGTCAAATAAAATTACTGTAACAATTTTTAAAACGTATATCAAATGATACATTCATGGTAGGAATAGATACTTTTCTTTCAAATGAATGAATATATATTTTTTAAGCATTTCATCCCAAGCATGTGGAGGCAGGATAGATATAATGGATAGTGGCTTGGATTGAGGAATCAGAGAACCAAGTTCAAATTCCAGTCAAATCCATTACATTCACTTATGCGCTAATACCCTTGGAAAAGGTATGAATCCTCCTCTTCTCCCAACACCAATGAGTAAATAGCAGGACAGACCAGGTTCTATAGCCTTGGATGGCAACTGGTCTACTGCAGAAAGAAATGACTACTGTGGGAAAAAAATCTACCTCGTCAGTCAAATATCAAAAGATACATGATCGCCTAAGCGTGTATCAAGTATGGCACATAACTGACTCCAAGTAAGGCAGGTGTGCCCCTAGTATACAAGGGGCTACAGAGAGAGTAAGAGAAAAGACTGGGTATAGGTGGGGGGTTGAGGAAAGCATTAAAAAGTGGAATGGAGGAGGATAAAAAGAACAGGGATAAGGCAACAGAAGATGTTGACTGACATTACATTTAAATTTTTAAAGATTATAGTTATCAGGGAAGCAAGTAAGAGGAAGGGAGTTCCACTGTTAGGAAGTGTGAGAGAAGAAGCTGCTGGAGTAGAAGAGGCGATTACATATAACCAATTTGACAGCAAAAGGGTGGGATGGAGATGTCAACCTAGTTGCACGCTTAAATTCATGTAGTCGGGGCAGCATTGTAAATAGCTCATCAGAGCAGATGCTGTGAAAATATTTATAGAAAAGAGAGAGGGAAGCTACATTACATCGGTGAGAAAGTGACCGGAGTCAAAACTCCATGTCAGGACCAATCACATCGCATCTTTATTTTTATATATACTAAAATGAAAAGTTTATTGATTGTACCAAGAAACAATGTAAGCAAATGAGTTATATTTATCGATTTGCTCATGATGCAATAAAAATTACAGAAGCAAAAATGTTTTTTCTGATTTTTCAATGTTCTTTTAATGATAAAGAATGGTTTAAAAGTGGACCGACTCCTTCAATGCAAAATATCTATGCTATTGCTTCAGAAATCCTATTTTACAGCTGTATACATTAAGAGTGACATGTAAAAGAGGTATGCTATTATTGATGAGATTAAAATGAGATTTTAACTCGCTTAAGATATAATTTTAAGATTTTATTTAGAAAAAAAATAAAATAAGAATAGGGATAATTGTCTTAAAATATTAATAAATAATAAAACTATTCTTTACAAATGATTTCTAATAATGAAATATAAGCTAATATAACAAGGTTATTACTAGTGAGGGTTTGTGTCATTTTAATCAGACTTGGTAATAAAACAAATGAAACACTACTATAAACAGTGGTACTCAAAATACCAATACAGTAAATTAACGTTGTATTCAATATGGCTTCAATTTGACAGTAACCTTACTCAATCTTGTATTGATGTCTTTACATGATCTTATATATATATATATATATATATATATATATATATTATATATTTTATATAATATAACAGTAACCATACTCAATCTTGTAAGATGCTATACATGACAATAATATATAAATTTAACTTGATAGAAATTTTATTTTTACTACTTTAAATATGTTAGCCTTGAATAGATGTTGAATCATCGAGGCTGTTTTTTAGTACATGTTCTTTTGAGAACAGTCTATTTTTATGAAGGCCTGACACTTGTATATCTGTTTTGACTCAGGGATTAAAAACCACTAAATTTGTGAAGCATCCATTTCCAGTTTATGGAAAATTATTTTTTGTACACACGGACCAATGAGATACGTGGTTTCAAGCCCTTGTAAGAACCAGAATGTGGGCTTTGTGAGCTCATTTTACAGAAACAATAGAATGAACAGGAGAGAAGATAATTTGACAACAAGGGAACAAAGCAAATCAACATCAAGGAATAGAAGGTATAGAGAATCAAGAAGGCATACATTTATAATCCAACTGCAGAGAAACAGAAGAATTTTGAAGTCCAAGTGAAAATTCTCCTTTGTTTGGACAACAAAGAATAAAAAGAATTCTGAGAAATTTACCCAAGCACAAATTGTGAATATAAAAAGGAACTTTTCTAAAATTACTAAATATCCCTGGGATGCTTATGGGGCAAGTAAGAGTAGGGGTTTTCATTTATCTCAAAAGTGGTGCACCTTTGTTTTATTAAACTACTTTCTTGAATTGTTTTCTTTTTGCCTTTTTCAAAAACTTTTTATTTTCCCAAACTTTTAATTTTTTTTTGCATTTTGCTGTCCTACCTTAATAGGCACATAAAAGGAAATTTTTGTGCAAACTTTGTACCTTTTTTGTAATCATATAATAAACCTTTTTCCTTTAAAAATGTTATACAGCAGTTGAGACTTGTTTTGGTTATTTTATGCCTATCATCACCTGTTATTCTTAATAGGTTTTTATGTTTGACAAGAAATTAGATTTGGTAGGGAATAAAAAATTTTATAATCTAGGATAGTAATAAAAAAAAACAGGAATGTCTCCACAAACATGTGTATCCACTAAATATTTTTTCATATATGAGAGATGTGATCTAAAGTTCTACTAAAAACCTGAATGGGGGGTGCTTTGTGAGCCTAATTTTCTAAATATATAGAGCTCAAGTCAGTGGACAAGAAGTGAAGACATTTTGACAACAAGGGGACAAGGTAAATCAACATCAAAGAGCAGAAGGTATTTGACATCAAGAAGAGAGCATCAAGAAAGTACCAGTTACAATCCAGCTTCAGAGAGACTAAAGAATTTTGAAGTTCAAGTGAAAATTTTCCTGCAGTTGGACAACAAAAAATGAAAAGAATTCTAAGAAATTTTCCCAAGCAACTCTGAATTTAAAAGGGATTTTTCTAAAATTACCATATGTCTTCGTGGGGCAAGTAAAAGGTGTTTTTGTTTTTTCTAAAAGGTAGCTGCACATTTTTTTTCTACCTTCTTAAATTGCTTGTCTTATTTCTAAACCAAAATCATAATTTTTTTCCATTTTTCGATGGTAATCCTTTTTATCAGAAATTTCTTATGTTACCTTAATAGGCACAAAAAAGGAATTTTTTGTGCAAACTTTGTATTTGTACCTTTTTCGTAATTGTGTAATAAACCTTTTTCCTTTAAAAATGTTATACAGTGGTTGAGACTCGTTTTGTCATTTTGTGCTTATTATCACTTGTTATTCATACTAACTAGGTTTTTATGTTTGACACAAGAACTTAGATTTGGTAGGGAATAAAAAATTTTATAACTACCATCAAAAATATTTTGCAATTCCAAGAATTCTAAAAATAAAAATATCCAAAGAAAAAAAATGTATTAGAAAATTGATCTCTCTTACTTACTAATGATATATTGCTATGGTTAAACAAAGCAGGTTCAATTCTTAGTATCAAGACTTGTATGACCGTAACAAACGAATATACATAAAGATCAGGCAGAATCACCGATAAATTAAAACAGTTTGATTTTATATATTATAAAACAAATTAATAAATAATATCTTAATAATGAAATGTGATAAAAAAAAAAGTAAACATGACGGAGTCTCAAATATTAAATAATAAAGCAACCAATTTTTCCAAGAGATTATCCATTTTTTTTTTTTTTTTTTTTTAAAGTATTT
The DNA here is from genome assembly GCA_963932145.1 of Acanthosepion lycidas. Lineage (NCBI taxonomy): Eukaryota > Metazoa > Mollusca > Cephalopoda > Sepiida > Sepiidae > Acanthosepion > Acanthosepion lycidas. The sequence continues at coordinate 13,139,295 of OZ010579.1, forward strand.
CATGAGGAATGTTCAGACCCAAATTAGATTATTAAGCAAATAAGATTTTTTTTTTAGGATATGCTTTGACAATACTTTGGGTTAAGCTATCAGGTCTAAAATATTAGGTTGGTGCAAAAATAATGACATAATAATGTTGTTTTTTGACGTATTTCTTAACGTCAAAAAACGACATTACGTCATTATTTTTGCACCAACCTAATAACTGCAAATGATTGGCTGACTCAGACAAAAACTATTTTTCATCAATAACCTCTTGTTACATGTTAGGTTTTCTGTATACATGAGATCAAGGATAATATTACAATATAAGAGATAAGGCAGATTATAAGATATGGTCTTCAATTTTCTACCTACCAGCATTTCAAGCATCATTTTGTTACTTCAAGAGAAAAGATACTTGCCTCAATTCAATAAAGAGTTTATTTGCATAACAGCTCAGCCAGATTTATAATCTAGACATAAGGTCTCAATGGTTATGATCATTACAGAACAAAAAGAGCTGAATAAATCTGTCTTGATGGACATGCAAAGGACTTAATCTTAACATGAGTCCCAAAAAGGATGAAATTGCCATCCAGTGCTTTCTGCATTCTGTTGAGGATTCTTGTTCTAGACTATTATGAAGTGTGTGTATATATATATATATATATATATATATTCGTCATTAGGTGGCCTGATGATTGTGTCTAGCATGAAACAGCCTGTTGCCTCTGAGTGTTGACTTCAATGTTCACTATATATATATATATATATATATATATATATATATATAAAAACAAAACTTGATATATGCTTTTATATCTGTTACAGATGACATCATCTCTAAGTGACAAATTCTAATTCCAGCAATCTAAAAACAACAAAATTCAGTCAAATACATTCTTGCTTAATGTACTGATCACTCATAATTCTTGAAAATGACTGACAGTTGGAAGTACTTGAATGAGGAAAAAAACAAAAAAACAACTTTGGACAGAAAGTTTTAATTTTCAATGTAAAACACTTTAATTAATTGAATGAACAGACCTCATCAGTGTTATTTAATTAAACTGTGTGTGCATGTGTATGGAATACCAACTTGTGAAAAACACAACCTCTTTTTATACCAATTAGTTTTTCTTAACCATTTTTAATGTTTTCATGTAATGTTCGAACCCAACAAGAGATTTGCATTTCAACCTGCACATGGTTCATATAAGTTTACTACTAAGAGTGAGTTCACTTGGGGATTTTCAGATCTGACTACAGTTATTATATGCCAAACTTTTCTGAACATTATAATAGTGCACAGTGTTGTGATTTGCATGGTGCTGGTTATAGCTGATAAGATCAGACTTCAATAACCATATCCTACCACAGATATCACAATTAAATATTCCCTCAGTTCTATCACTCTTTTCCATTTTATCTCCAAATGACAAATTTATCCTTCTAAAAATCCTTTGCACCATTGGAAACAATGTTCCGCCAATATCCTCTCCAGATTGCAGGATTGTTCTCGGGCACTTGCGTCTATCTCTGCCTTCTTAAGGGAATCTTTCCAAAAATCTTTATGATTATGGGGTTTATAATGCAGGTGCTTGCCCTTCAAAACTTTCTATAGAGAGCATGCTTCTGAAGTCTTATCATTGAGATTTGAGTCCATGCTTTATGATCATAAATACAATGTTTGATAGACCAGCCCACTGAAGTATCTCATTATCTGGTTGGAAAGATGTTTGTGTGATAAATATATTATATTATATATATTATAATATATATAATATTATTATTTACTGTTGAATCAAACACTGATTTTTAAACTCTGAATTATAAATCTCATTGTTCTTTCCTATTATTTTAAATATATATATATATATATATATATATATATAGATAGATAGAAGGGAGAGGTTATAGTTGTTCCAACAAGAGGAAAATGTATATTTTAAAGAGAAGAGAGAAGCTGCAAAATTTGAAAACAAACTAGTTATTGCAAACACTAAGATCTCCAAGACAATTAGAGTTATAGTTAGGAAGAAAATAGATCTAGAGCCACATCAGATGCTAGGAATTATGGCATAAAATGCCTGCAATGTAGGAAGAGCTACATTGGTGAAAGACCTAGAAATCTAGGTCTGTATCTACAAGCATAATAGGGACCTACATTGGAACAAACCTTTAAATTAGTTCATAATACACAGAAACAAAACAGGCCATAACTTTGATTTTATAAATGCCACCCTAATTAGAAAAGAACAAAATACGTCATGCAAGAAATAGAGGGAATTCTGATAATCATTTTGTCATCTATAAACATAAGCCAAACACACACTGTATTATATCACCTACATTTATAAAATCTATACTTAAAATATATAAGATATATCTACCTACAACCATAACCAGTGTAACTAAAGTTCTTTCACCATCACACAAAATATCTCCCAACCATGAAACATGGATAAAAATGCCTACTAGATGCACACAAAATAATACACATCATCTGAAGCCCATATAGACGAACTAGAATTATTATACACATACACACATGAATTATACATGATTGCTGCTTGACAGGACAGATGCATGTGAGGTCTGCTTAATCAATGAAAAATAAACAAAAATAAAAATACCAGAATTTTCCCCTTCATATTTCATTTTCTGATAAAGCTTTAATAAAAGCAAAACATGTTAACCTTATGAATATTTCCTAT
>OZ010579.1:13147599-13240099 GCA_963932145.1 Acanthosepion lycidas
ATATACTATATACATACATATACATATATACATATACATATATATATATATATATACATACATATATATATATACATACATATATATATACATACATATACATATATACATACATATACATATATACATACATATACATATATATATATATATACATACATATATATATATACATACATATATATATATACATACATATATATATATACATACATATATATATATACATACATATATATATATACATACATATATATATATACATACATACACATATATACATATACATATATATATATACATACATACACATATATACATATACATATATATATATATATACATACATATATATATATACATACATACACATACATACATATACATACATACATATACATACATACATACATACATATACATACATACATATACATACATATACATACATATACACACGCATATATACATATATACACATATACACATATATACACATATTTATATACATACACATATATATATACATACACATATATATATACATACACATATATATACATACATACACATATATATACATACATACACATATATATATATATACATACACATATATATATACATACACATATATATATACATACACATATATATATACATACACATATATATATACATACACATATATATATACATACACATATATATATACATACATATATATATATACATACATACACATATATATATACATACACATATATATATACATACACATATATATATACATACACATATATATATATATATATACATACACATATATATATATATACATACACATATATATATATATACATACACATATATATATATATACATACACATATATATATATATACATACACATATATATATATATACATACACATATATATATATATACATACACATATATATATATATACATACACATATATATATATATACATACACATATATATATATATACATACACACATATATATATATACATACACATATATATATATATACATACACACATATATATATATATACATACACATATATATATATATACATACACATATATGTGTGTGTGTGTGTGTGTGTGTGTGTGTACATACATACATATGCACACGCTAAATTTGAATGTGCATTTGTATGCTAATATGTATACAATTTTTCAGCATATGAGTATAGGCTTTTTGCAATAAATTTGTTTGAGATTTACAAGTAGACAAGCTGTACAGGTAGAGCTCATCTTACAGTTTATATCAAGTAATGTGGCATCCTTTCTTGGCCTATTGAATGAATAATGCAATAAGAATGAAGCAAGGACCAGGGAAATCCAGCCTTTGACAAGAAAGCCTAAGAAAATTTAATCCATGCAACCCTCCCCCATGTACCATGGCAACCATCACAATGGAAATGTTACCACACCCATTGTTTTATTTCCAGGCTATTTGATAATCAAGATGGTCACTCCTTATTAATAAATAAATAAAAAGTTTTGAGAAAACAAAGAGTGGACTGAAAAAGTTCTCAGCCCAATTAAGGGTTACAAAAAACTAAATCTGATGTTTGGTGAAGATTTTGGAAGGGGGTTAGTCCAAAGTGGAGAGAGGAGGTTGTCATGTTGAGGTAAAATTTTTCCACCTGAAGAGAAATTTCACAAAAATATAACATGCTGAACTGTGAGAATTTAGGGGAAAAAATAATAAGGCCTTGAACTTCTTTTGCCCCCAATGATAAATTGGAAAAAAAGTTAGGTGTTGTTAGATTTGATTCAAAGATGATTTTTTTTCTAACATTCTTCAAATAATTCTATCCCAGTTTATCTGTTTATTATTCCAGCCAAGCAATTTCATGTTGCAATTGGGCAATTATAAATCTTGATAAATTCTATAAAAGAAAAGTTATATGTTGAATAGTCTAATCACAGATTGATACAACACAAGTTCAGCATCCAATGATAGTAGATTTGAAGGGGTTTAGATGGAGGTGGAGTGTAAACTATTGGACATCCACTATACATATAGGTTTCTTTTTGATGTTTCAGGTAATGCCAAAGATAGAGTGAATATTTTTCAGTTTGTAACATACTTGATAGTATCAGTAACATGACTACCATGACCACTGAGATTATATTTTGCTAAAAAATAAAACATGCATGGCAGATGTCCTCAACTTTGATAAAGTTGAAAAATAAAATAAAATGGTAAATAAATGTAAGCCATGACCTAATTGGTCTTTATCCATATGTATACTATACAAGAAAGAATGTGTGAGAAAATATTTTAAAGAAGCGTTATTTTAACCATTTGTTTTTGTTAACTGAACATTTACTTTTAATATACATTATTCCAAGAATATATACAATACTTTTAAAAATTAGCAAGTTTCAAAAAAAAGAAAAGTGAAGAAAAATTCAAAATCAACCAAGTATTCTAAAAAGAAAAACGTTTCCAGAAGAGAAAAAACTGATCCTGAATTAGAATGGAATCCATAATGGTATCTACCCTGAATCCATCATAAACATTCAGGATGTACAATTAGTAAATAATAAACACTTTAGTATATAGATGAGTTATAACAAATTTAGTATAGGAGATAAGGGAACTGAACAGGCTGCACTAAGAGTAATTTTGTCCAATAAAGCAAGACATTACAAAACCAAAATATAAAATTAAAAATTTAATAAAATTAAAAAATTGAGTAATGATTTTTTTTTCCAAATTAAACACTCTACATGTTATTTTTAGTTTATTCTTTTCACACTTTAATACTACTGTTTCCTGGTCCGATTCAACCCTGACCATTAACCATATATATATATATATATATATATATATATATATATGTATGTATGTATGTATGTATATATTATGAAATGGACAAAGTCTGACAATTATTTTCAGACATTTTTATGTTTATACAATCTTTTTATAGATACAAATATTTAAGTAAATGCTCTGTTTATAATAAACAGTATTAAGCAACATTTACTGGCCTGAATGTCTGAGAAATTTTCATAGAAAAAGTTAAAATCAACCAAGTGTTCTAAAAAGAAAAACGTTTCCAGAAGAGAAACTCTGATCCTGAATTAGAATGGAATCCATAATGGTATCTACCCTGAATCCATCATAAACATTCAGATTTATCAGATAAAGACTTTCATATGCACAGTGCCAAACTTGTTCATTAATATCTAAACTGTGGCTGTATACAACTGATTTCTTAGATCAATGGTTAAAGGTAGCTTCAAGGGAATTAATTTTGTAAGACTTAGTGAGGACCATTGTTCTGTGAATGCCATGGACAGAATCACTAACAAAGAACTGTACCAAATAATAGAAACCACATCACTTGAGGACTTAACAGCAGCAACAAGTGAAATGGATGACACATGGAACTTGAAAAGAATAATGACATAATCAAGATGTTAACATTTCACACTACTTCAAACAAAAGGTTAGGAAGGAAAGAGTCAACAACATTGGAAAGAGCAATAACAGTTATTGGACTTGAGAAACCAGTTTTCCTAAAGAATTGTTTTAATAGAAAAATTTGACAAATTTCAACTGAAAGTAGCTCTGGCTGCTTGCACAATGGATTCTGTATGTTCAATTCTAAGGAAACGGTTAATCTCAACATTATTATTAATATTACTATTATTCGTTTAGTAAAAACTGAGTGTGCACATGTTCTTCCAGCATCCAAAAATAGTTATTGATTTTAACCTGAAACAAGTGTGCAAGCCATCAAGATAAAAGTGAAAAGTTGTTTTTCTCACTATCTGCACAAATTTAAACAAGAAATCATTGAAATAAAAACAAAAGCAAATGTTTTTTTAATCCTTTCACTCCAAGTAAGGCAATAATGCTACTAAGATGCAAGGGGTTACTGAGTGAGAGAGCATATGAGAAAGAAAAATAACAATCAAAGAGAGTGAATAATAAAGGCTACAGAATTTAAGACAAGAAAACGATTGACATTGCATTTAAATTTTTGAGGATCACTTCACTGGGAAGCAAGAAGCCAGAAAAGAGTTCCACAAGTGAGAAGTGTGATAGAAGAAATTGTTAGCATAGAACTTATGGTTACATCTAGCCATTTCAACTGTAAAATGATGTAAATTAGTTAGCAAGTTGCAACTCAAATTTAGTTCAACAGTTCAAATTTGAAAACAATAACAGATTGTTAAATTTGTGTTTTTTCATATTTCGAAGCTTTAAATTCAATTAAATGACAGTAAAAAATAAAAATTATCACTAATTAAATATTTTTCATATATTTTTCTATATTGCCACATGAAAACAAGAACCAATGATAATATGTGATTTTTGCCAGAGTTACTTTTTTTTTGTATTTGTACTCATTGCTGATTTTTGCATAGTAGATGCTGTCTGAAAATTAAAACAATATCTTCATTTAATGTAAACAGTTGTAGTAGGAAGATGGATAAACAAAAAAAAAAAATCTTTCTTTGTATATGGTCACAAGACTATCATGTAAATGACAAGCAAGTCGTTAGCATGACAAGAAAATGAATCATTGAACCAAGTTTAATCTTTGCTTGGGACAAGCTTTTTATTCACTTTGCGCTAATGTCTGAGTAATCCATGGACTATTTTCTTATTCCCAAGTTATAGGTTTGAATAGTTGACAACCAATGTTGAAGGACAATTTCAGTTCCAAACGAGGCAGTAGAGCCTCCTTTTGCTTATAGGAGGCACTTTACAGCAATACATTATAGAGTACAAATAGCACAATGGGATATGTAGAGCCCCAAAGACATTCACTTCATATTGGTCTCTTTCCAGATGTCTTCATGTCCCCCTCCTTGATCTAGGCAGACAAAGACAAGAGAGGAGGTTGATATGACAAACTGTCACTAAAATAAAAAATGTCTTGTTTTATTAAAACATTTTAATACTTATTTGTATTGTTTCTATCTTTAAAAACTAGTGATATATAAAAATAGGTATGGTATAAAAGGCAGTATCGCTATACCTATGGGAGAGTTACCTTCTCTTGATGAGACTACATCTGTCAGAGAGAATACCTATCATAACAATATAGTGTTACCAATCAGTTACTTAACCACAATGGAGGATCCTGAATATGTAGAAACCTGGCTTAGGTGTTTCACAGTGTTGGCAAGAGTAAAAATGTTGAAGGACACCAAAGCTAGTGGAGGAGAAAATGAAGTTACAGATTTCTTTCTGACTTCAGCAGGGTGTGAGACCATAAAAATAATGCCCATCATGGTTTATTCCAAAGTGTTGGAAGATTCAACATGTGAAGAAATTGCCACTATCATAAAAGCAAATGTATGACCAAAGAAAAGATTGGTCATAGTGGAAAGAACTAAATTTCTCAAAAGTAAACAGACTGGACAAAACTATTATACAATATGTACATCGATTGAAAGAAATGTTTAGATATTGTGAGTTTGAAAGTATGGGTTTGGAACAAATGTCTATCAAAGACAAGCTAATTGTGCTAAGACTGATTGAAGAAATGTTTGGGCATCTTATACAAGCATAAAATTCTAGATTGGCTTCAAGCTCACAATATGAATGTGAAAGCATGTATGAAGTTCTTACAACAATTGAAATCAATTAAAAAATTTAATGCCTCTGAAGGCAGCATGGAGACTTACAGTGCTATTAAAAGCTTAATTGCATGCAGATATTGCAATAACATATGTAAAAAGAGCAAAAATAAGTCCCTGGCCTTTGGGAAATGGTGTTTTAAGTGGAAAAAGCAGAAAATATAGATCTGCTGATTGAAAGTATGGAAGTATTTGAGATAAAAGCACAGGATAAAAGTAAAAAAATGATGAAATTGAACAGAGTAACTTGACTTATGCAGGTGGATACTGGAAGTGATGTTACATTGATACTGAAGAATTTTTGGGAAAGAAAGGGTAGACCCAAGTAATCTCCAGTTGAAACAGTTTCATGGGTCAATTAAGCAAAAAAGTGATTCCAGATAATACCCATCACAGTGGTGGAAAACATCAAAGGTCACGGTCTTTTAGGAAGGGATACAAAGTAAGTATTCGGCTTAAAGAAAGCAGTCAACCCATGTATTTTCAAGCCTAAAAAGTTCCTGTTCACATGCTACCTTTGGTAGTTGCTAAGCTGAACAAAATCGTGGAACAAGGAATATTAGAAAAAGTCAGCCAGGGTGGTAGCAATTGGGCTTCACTCATTGTGGTGATACACAATAGCAATGGATATTTGAGAATTTGCAGTGATTATAAGGCGGGCATGAATCACCAGGTCTGTTCAGATTCATTCCCATTGACAAACATTGAAACATGCATGGGTTTGCTGGTAGGAAATACTTTGCTATGTTGACCTTAAGTCAGCATATAAGCAGATAAAAATTTATAGCAAATTATATCACCACAATGAATACACCTATTAGCTTAATAAGATGGAATCATCTGACGTTTGGAGTAAACATATCAAAAAATTTTTAGAGGGTGTTAAAGATATAATTGTATATCAGGATGATATTGGCATTGGTGTGTGCAGTAAAGAAAAGCTTAAAAGTAAAACAGAGCAATTTTTGAGAAAATTAAATAGTGTGATTATGACAAACACATAAATGCAAGTTTAATTGTGAAAAAATTTCATACTGATGATATCAAATATCCAAAGATGGTATATTGCTGAATGATAAACTCATTAATAAGATATCAGAGCTAGCTGCACCCAGAAATAAAAAAAGAGAATCTTTTTTAGGATTAACAAATTTCTATAACAGATACCTACCACAATATAGTGACCTTGTAGAACCGTTTAACGAAATAAGGAAGAAGAATACCAAGTTTCAATGGACAAAAAGACTGGAGATTGCTTTTGAGATATTAAAAAAGGCACTTATAAACAAATCAGTTGTTAAAATCTTCAACCCAGTGAAAGAATTGACATTACTAATTCCATTGATTATGCTATAGCTGCAATATTGTCACAGGAGGATCACCCTGTAATGTACTTATCTAGAAAACTAAAATTGGCAGGTGAATCATTCAACTATTGAAAAGGAGGCATTGATGACTGTGTGGAGCATGGAGAAAGCTAGAAAATTTTTCCTAGGAAGGAAATTTCTATTAAAATCTGATCATAAACCTCTGGAATTTATATTCAACCCCAGAAGAGAGTTGGCAAAGGTCACATCTGCCAGGATATTAAAATGGGTGATTAAGCTTATGGCATTTGACTGACATTGTATATATTAAAGGAAATACTATTCCCCATGTGGATACATTATTTCGGTTAAATTTTGAGAGTAAGAATGTTGAAGTGAAAATTGTGAGGAGAGGATTTTGCACTGGATAGAAATGGATGTATTACTCTTATATCAGCTTAGGTTGGGAACTAGGCAGGATCTGGTGTTGAATAGGATTATGGATAGAATAAAGAGGAATACATAGAGTAATTGCTCTATGGCTGAAAGGCCTTATAAAGAGTAGAGACACAAATTGATATTAGGTTGGTGCAAAAATAATGTCGTTTTTTGACGTTCAGAAAACGACATTATTTTTGCACCAACCTAATAATAGAAAAAAGAATTATATGTAATGGAGATATCATAGTACCTCCACTATCTCTGAGAAAGGTAATTAAAGCCATGCATGATGATATACATGATATAAATGGTACCAGGTTATTCGAGAGACGTGGAAGAGCATGTTAAAAATGCCCAAAGTGTGCAGAAATAAAGAAATTTAGGCAAACTAAAATGGAACCACAGACATGAATAAATATGGATCATGCCTATATTAAAGGTCTAGGCCTATTTCTGATATTAGTTGATTTGTATTCAGGTTGGCCTGAAATTACTAAAGTCATTTATAGAAAAGCCACTATTGTGAAGTGAGTGTTGAGGACAGTGTTTCCAAGAAAGTTTATGTGCATGTTTAAAATGTATTGGTTGCATTCCATACAAAACACCACCTTACCACCCACAATCAAATGGAATTGAGGAGAGAATGGTTCAAACAGTAAAAATGGAATTAAAAGTAATTTTCCCAGTGGATTGTGATATAGAGAGTTATTTACCAAGACTACTCTTAAGTTATAAAGCTATTACACATGCAAGCTGAGGATAAAACCTATCTGCATTGATGGGAAAGACAAATATGAGCTCCAATAACCATATCATTTGCAATGAATGAAAGTGTGTGGTACAGAAAGGACAAGGATTCAAGTCCTGAAAAAGGTGAATTTTATGGTGCAAAAAGGGATTTAACACAGCTATGTTAACAAAGAAGGGACAGGGCATATTGGCTCAAGAAGATCAATTTAGAATCACAAGAGAGCACGAAGTTAAGAAAAAGAAGAAGAAAAAGGAAGCAGATGAACGAATGAATCCAGTATTGAGAGTGATCAGGAAGACCACCAGAGATATGAAATTGAAGAACAGGAGAGAGAGGAGAGAATGAGTGTATCCAGTAGTAGTGATGAACAATCTGGGGATGAGAGTGACCCAAGATATGAGGAGAATCAGTTAAGACCTAGATCTCCTATAAAAAGAAATAAAGATTTCCATTATGTGAGACAGATTATGTCTCTCAGGGTTGTTTTTAGAAGTCAAAGGCCGACTAAAGGTATAAAGCCTCTTAGGTTCATAGAGGTGTAGTGTTATATAAATTAGGTATGTTATAAAAAACAATATTGCTATACATATGGTAGAGTCACCTTCTCTTGACGAGACTACATTTGTCAGAGAGAATACTCATCATAACAAAAACCTAAGTGAAAAAGGTAGTATTTTTTAAAGAAATTCAGCAGTTGAAACCATGAAAAAGAATATCATCTCTTTAAGCAAATAAGATTTTGAGAAAAAAAACAGGATAAATTCTACATTTAGCAGAATGTTCAAGTTGATAATTAAATTTATATTGCTTATCCAAAGTTGAAGAAATCAAGAAAGGTTCCTTGAAAATCTGGTGATTTCCAAAAAAAAGCAAAAATTATGACAGATGTAAGCTATATTATGTCCATAATATAAGATTCTATTGGAAATGAAATAATGCAGAAAAATAGATTAACATGTCAGATAATTTGGCATTGGAAGTGAGAAGTCATTTGAAAATGAAATGTGACATTAGTAACATAAGGTTTTTATTATGGGAATAAACAAGGGTTTTGAAGTATTATAGATTATTTCATTGGCACAGAATGAGTTGCTAAAAATAGAAACGTAGGGATAAAAGGATATGAAAGAAGAGACGGTGGGGGGGGCATGAAAAATAGAAAGAGGATTGATTATAAAGAGGAAAGTGTTAAGTAAAAGAAGAGTGTCAGATGTTGATCGTGTTTGAAAAAAGAAAATTAGATTGGACAGGAGATATGATGGGGACAGGAGATATGATGGAGACAGGAAGTGGGGGTATGGTCAAAAGAAGAAAAGAAAACTAAAGAAAGAAACCAATGAACAAGATGGAATGTGAAAAATAAAGTCTTGGAGATTTAATAATAAAAAAGAAGACTATGGAGAAAGTTGTGTAAAGAGCGGTGGGGACCAAAGTGAGAGAGAGAAAGAAGATAACTTCAATCTTGTATATCCAAGTAGTTTATTTTCCTACCACAAAACTTATATCCTAACTCTAGTAGATGCTGAACTATTTCATAAAAAAAAAAAACAAAAAAAAAAAAAACATGTAAATCAGTCACCAATGAAAGGAAGAATATAATTTTCTACTGAAAAAGTAAAAAAGCTAATCTGAAAAAGCATAAATTGTAAATTTTTACTCACTTTGACAACATCCGATGCTGCTTCCAAATAAATGGCTCCCTTTGTTTCATTCTTTTTCTCAGCCTTGTAAAACTCAAGGATGTATGTATAATCTGTCTGTTGCTTCAAACAAAAATATCTACGCTTGAATTGCTGCAAAATAGAAAAACAATTTAAAATGATTTTGAAAATATATTTAAAGGATTAAACTTTAAAGAAAAATATCGAAAGAATTTCTAGAAATATTCTATACTTGAGATTAAAAAGAACAAAATATGTTGATAATTCTTTTCTTTCTTTCCATCAGATCTGAACAGCCACCTCCTTCAGTTAAATGTTCGTCAAAGTCAAATTTTAAAAATTAGTGGGAAATAGTCAATGTTCAGACCCCAGAGAAGTAGAAAAAAGAGCTTTAAAAAAAAAAAAAAAAAAAAAAAATGGTTCAACACAATCTTTCTACCCAAACTGCCTTCCATTTATTGTTCTGAGTTAAACTAAGTTTACCAAATATTTATATATACTTTTGTATACCTTAAGTATTAAAATTTAATTTGCTATGGTGAGATACATACAAGACTTAAATTTTAACATCAGATTTTATTATTATTACTATAGTACCCATAAAAAATGATAGATTTACATATGGATAATGGAACAGAATCTGTGAATCATCCTTAGCATCAAAATGGAATTGTCCAGCCTTCAAGCTAGGACCCAAGTATAATATTTTCAGTTGCATGTCTGCTTTTGGGCAGCTCATGTCAAAATAATGAAGCAAGTTCAGTTTTGGGGTGGGGATAGATTCCAACACTTCAGCAAAACCTTCCCCACAACACCAAAGGAAGAGAGTACTCTGATGCCTGTGTGCCAGTGGCTGCAGGGAATGGGCTATCCTACAACATTGGGAAAAGGTATAATAAATACACAATCAGTGTAGTATCTCACTATTTTTCTGTTATGTGCTATGTTCCTTCTGATGTTGACAATCATGGCTCTCCATAACTTCCTATACTATCCCTCCTAGAATCTGTTCTGCCATCTGTTTGTTAGGCAGATTTTTCTCCTCTAATCCTCTTGCCTTCAATATGGACTCCAAGGTTTCTTTTTTTCATTATGTGTCTCAAGACTTTCAATTGTCATTTTCTGATTTTAACAGATCTTTTTATTACCATTTCCCTTATATAGATACACATTGTACCAAATAACAGACTTTCAACAACAGCAATGAATAGCACATATAACTCTGAGAAAATAATATAATCAAGATGTTGATGTCTGACACTACTTAAAAATGTTAGGAAGAATGTCCCCATCAATACTGGAAAAATTAAGTGAATATAATGAACATAACAGGATGTAGAACTTGGCTCCCCAATTAACAATTTTAAGCCATTATCCATTACACCACCTGGTATTCCCAAGTGGTCACCAAACTAAGTACTGACCAGGTTTGACGTTGCTTAACATCAGTGATCAGTTTCAACATGATGTGCCCATAAGCCAATACTTAAAAGAGCTATAACAGTGGACTGAAAAATTGTATTAATAGAAATATCTTATAAATTTTAACCAATGGTAGCACTGGCTGTTCAGTAAGTGAATGCCAAATGTTAGCTTATTAGGAAATGACTTATATTACCATTGTGTTTTATATATTTCAATCAATATTTTTCACCTCAATTCAAAAAGTATTTCCATGACTGTATAAATATAACATCAAACATTTGCAATAAAATATCTATTAAATAATTAAATTTAAAATATTATAAATTTACATGAACTGAAAATTTTCCAACTGTAAAACTGATCCTATTTTGTATTCAAAGATGCCTTATCAGTATCTAGGAAAACCATTCTCCCATAAGTACATTACCTTTTTGGACAGTAGCTCTAAAAGGCTATTATTATCCCTTAATCATTTACATATTTATATTTGTAACTAATTTCTTGATAAATTTGTAAACCTTCACAAAAATAAAGCAAACTGTCCTTTTGTTCCATTTTATAAACTTTTATAAATTTTCAATCAATGATTGCGTATCAATTTTAATTCAGTCGTGAGATACAATCTATGAAGACTGACCGCACAGGGTAGGGAGTAAAGAATCCCAAGGAAGTTAATATCAGGAAAATGACGTTTACATGTTGAGTGCACAATAAATAATTTGTAAATTAGTTCCTTCTAAAATAGCAGAAAGCATGGGTCATATTCTTAGAAATGTCAGAATGAAAAGAGAAAAGATATGGTCAGAAAAATACACAAGATTATCTAAAAGACTTTTAGTGAGTGAAGAGGGTAGGGAAAGAGGAAGAGGGGAATGCACAGCAGGGGAGAGAGAGACACACACACATACAGAGGAAGAGGATGTACAAGGAGGAAAAGAGGGAGACAGAGGAAGATGTGGTGGAGACATAGCTTGCCAAAGAAGGAGAAGGCGAATTGCCTGTACATGTGCTTGTAGACATTATAGACCTGTGAGGTGAACTTTGGCAAATCAATGTTAAAGTGACACAGCATATGTGTATTGGCAAGAACAAGTCTAACACAAGCAAGAGATCTTGGTTTCTTGCCTGAGACCAAGGAAGGATAAAAAATGCTGACTTTTTGTTGCAGGGGAAGTTTGTTCTTTGAGACTTGTGAAGGTTATACCAGTGTTCCAGAGACAGAGTGATAGTACTGTTGTTTAAAGTGTGCCAGAAACAGAGTCCTGAGTGAAGTGTTGTTCCGGTTTCCACATTAGCTGTCAGCAGGAACAGATTTGAGTAGAAATTTATTTTCTTGCCACCTAATTTTTGTTTAAATCTTACAAAAGAGGAAAAGAGAGAGGAAGAGGAAAAGAGGTACGAAAGAGACGATGGGGAGGGGGAGGCGCAAAGTGGGACAGAACGGGGGGCGCGCAAAGCGGGACAGAACGGGGGGTGCGCAAAGAGAGAGAGAGAGAACGGGGAGGCGCAAAGAGAGAGAGAGAGAACGGGGAGGCGCAAAGAGGGAGAGAGAGAACGGGGAGGCGCAAAGAGGGAGAGAACGGGGAGGCGCAAAGAGGGAGAGAACGGGGAGGTGCAAAGAGGGAGAGAGGGAAAGAAAGAGAAAAGACAGAACAATTACTTACCCTTGTGAAACTGATGATATTGTTATCTTTCTGACCCTCAGGGCCCTTGTATAACCAACCCTCTTTAGTAACTGTACTTCGTGTCAGAGTCAGATCCTGCTAAATCAAAAAGCAATAAAAATTTTCAATAAATATTTTAAGATCCATGTTCTTATTCAAACATTTTACAAAAATAAAAGCCAGATTTTATCTTTAACAAGAGAAAACCAGGGTTATTATTAAAGTGCCATATTGTAAATATTTCTTTTTTATTGAAGAGAAGCTTATATATAAATATCACAAAAATCCATGTTCTAATAGAAATTACATCTTTTTACAAGATATGTGATAGAATATATAAAGGTTATTAATAACAAGATGTTTCAGGTGGTGCATTCTTTGACAGAGTTGGTTATTTTTACAACAGGCATTCATGGTAAAAAAAACTAGAATTTAATATGGTCATTTTTAAGGCAAGCAAACAATTCATCGCTTGACTTAGAAAACTAATGCAACAGAACTTGCCACCTTTTACAATTATATGTACAGATATACTTAGTCTTAGGTGTGCGTTTTCACCAGTTTTTACAATTTGATTTGTGCTTACCTCACAATTTGTTCTTTATTTAACAGATTTATCCAACAGAATCATGTGACTGGGCGTGAGGGTTTCAGGTTTGCAGTAATCGAAAAAGCCAGAATAATGAAAACCATTTCATCTTGGAATTTCAAGAACATTCTTATTTTTCATATATTGATAAAATAATAAATAATGCATAAACAGAAAACCTATTAAATAATTGTTGGACTTAATCCATTTCATAATGTGTCATCAATGTTTACATTAACTTTTGTTTCAGGAGCAGATATGATTGTTCGGGAAAGATTGTCAAAGATTTGTAGTTTATAAACAGTAATTTGGACTTTGCTAACCAAATGCTTCTCTGTAGCTGAGTGGTATAGCATGTCAAATCAATTGGCAGTTCTGTACAGGTTTGATTCCTGTTGGAGAACGCATATTTTCTACAAAATTTCTCATACATTTAGGCTGGTAAATGTAATTAATACTGTTTATTTAAAAAACAAAGCATTTACTTAAATAAATTGTATATATAGAAATAACACTTAAACAGAAAATATATTAAATAATTGGTGGACTTAATCCATTTTACTAATATATATATATATATATAAAAGCCTATTTCAAATGGTTAAGCATTTTTAGGTGCTAATCCATCTGCAAGTCCTATTTTTTTCAACAATTGGTACTCCATCATAAAATTATAATTGAATAAGATGGTACCCCAGTGTTGTAAACTATTAGCTGTATGCGTAGATATTCCTTTCCTTCAACCATATATTGTTAATAGAGAGCTGTGATCTGTTTGCAACCTAAAATTTCTTACATGAATAAATTTATGAAATTTCTTCACAGCAAATATAATTACTAGAGCCTCTTTCTCTATCTGGCTGTAATTTTTTTCTCTTGATAAAAGTGAGTGTGAAGCATGAGCAAAGGCTTTTATTTTACTGCCATTTTATTTGTTTAAGATCACTGCTCCTATTCTGTACTCACTAGCATCTGACACAACTAAAATTTTTGCTTCTGGATCGTAGTGTGCTAATAATAAATTTGACATAAGTCTTTTTTTATATTTTGTCAAATGCTTTTTGACAGTCATCATTTCAGTCCCTTTTTTAAGTAGGATCATTCAGTGGAGCTCTCAACTTATGTTTATTATGTACATATATTTGATAGTAATTAGCCAGTCTTAGAAAAGCTTGTAATATAGACATGTTTGTTAAAGGAGATATATTTTTAATTGCACTGCCTTCAACAGATCTGGTTGATGACAATTTTTATCAATAATTTAACCAAGGTATTTAATTTTTGGCAAAAGCAATTTGCATTTTTTTTCTTCACTGAACTTGAATCTATATTCTTAGTTTTTCCAAAATTGTTTTCATATGCCCAACATGTTGTTTGTTAGATAGACTTTTGATTAAAATGACGTCCAAGTACACCATTGAAATCACAATCCACAAGCATGATATCTATACCTTGTTGAAAAATAGCTGATGCCACCTTTATACCAAAAGGAAGTCAGTTAAACTTATACAATTCTCTGTGCATATGTATGGTCATTAATTATGAACATTCCTTTTCAATATGAATTTGTAAATATGCTTCAGAGAAATCCAGCTTTGAAAATATTCTTCTGCTGTTTAACTTTGAAAAAAAATTTTCTCTGAACTTGGTAATGGGTTTCCAAACAGTTTAATCCTGTTGAGAAATCCGTGCAAACACAAATTTTATTATTCTTTTCTTTACATACACCACTGTTGTGGCTGATTTTTTCTATTACACCAATTCTTTCAAGTCTGTCCAACTCTTCATCAACTTGTTCCAATGCTGTGAATGTTACGCTCAGTTTTGGCTTAAGTACTGTCATCAAACTTTTTTTTACTTAAAGATTTACCTTGAATTTTGAACACTGGCCAGTTCATTTGACAAAACATCTGGAAATTTTTTTTTAATTCTTCTTGAAGATTTTTGTTCTGACTTTTTAAATTGGTCACTTGTACATTTACATTTTTACAATAAATATTTATTGACAAACCGCAAAGTTCAAATAGTTCCATCCAGTCAGTACCAAATAAATTTTAGCATTTTTAAGACATAAGCTTTAATTTTTACATGCTTATTACAAAATGAGACATGACAAATCATTTCTCAAAAAGGAAAAAAAAAAATTATCACCAGAAATTGAAATCATGACTTTAGAAGTCCTTTAAAATAAAGGCTTTCCAATTTCCTTCCATGAGGTTTCATTGATTATTGAAATATCACTACCAGTGTCCAGTAGCCCTTTCACACCCACAAATTTCTTTTTGTTTTCTGTGACCAATTTTACCATAGCAATGCTGTATTCGAATTTCTTCTATTGAGAATTTTTTCTTGGTTTGGTTTTTGCAGTGAGATTTTATATGCCCCAATTTACCACACTTGTAACATTCTGCATTTTTAAATGGACAGTCATTTCCATGATGTAATTTACCATATCTGAAACAAGGATTTATTCTCCTTTCTGCACATTTGTTCTTGTATCAATGCATATTCTTTTTTCTGAATTTTTTTCAGCATTGTGTTGTTTTAGACAGACTTAGAATTGTTTGGCAATCATCCACTATTTCTTGCAGTGTAATATTACTGCTTTGTTCAATTTTTTGTTAAAATTTTTGCTCATATTTCAGCATCTTTTTTAGCTGTTAAACCTTGAACGAAAATTAACCCCTTGAACACGAGTCATTTTCTTTATTCTAAACTTTTCACATTCTTTGTTGATGATACCAGCATGTGACAAAATCTTTGTACACTTTTTGTTTAGATTTACACACCTCCAATGAACATTAAACAGAGAGCTCTTGTCACTAAAGAGTTTATGTATGATGCCTACTAGTTGGGGATGGTTTTAATCAGCATTGATTCCCAAGCCTAATATATTAGACCATAATATTTCTGTACCATAGCGAAGAACTCATTTTTATCTGAAGGATATACAAACACAGATTAGTTTTCTATGCAAATAAAGAATGAACAAGTGTTTTCTACTGCATCCTCACTTTTATCATTCTTTTGCCCTATCTAATTTTTCTTTTATGCTTTTCAATATTTCACTGTTTGACATCCATTTAGTAAACCTGTCTTTATTCATTTCCCAACTCTATATTTTTTCCTTTCACCTGGTTTTCTTTTTTTTTTTTTTAATTTATCTTGTTTCCTTTCTACACTTTCTCCTCCACACCCACTTTCCAACCTCCTCTTCTCAATATTGTTATATAAATGTTTCTCAGTCAGTAATCATAAATGATCAAAATTTGTCTAGAAGATATACAATTCTATATAGAGTAACTGAGAATCTGATGGCGTAAAGGTCCTCCCAAAATCTGAACATTATTTTGTCACTGTAGCTGGAGTGTTTGTTTATATTATGAAGTGCCCATTTGCAGGATCATTGAAATTCTTTTTGAATATATTTCAAATCATGTCAACAGAAAGTACGCAATTTTCAAGCATTGGATTTCAGGACATCAAAGTTTCTGTTCCTGTGGAAGAAAACTCCAAGTGAAATACATGAATTTATGAGATGAGCACTATAGGTAACATGTGCCTGTCATAATCAAATGCAAAGATGTGATGCACCAACTTACAGCATGAAAGTTTTAATGCCCAAGATGCAACAGTCTGGGAGACCTTCAACAGTATGAACTCATCTTGGCCGAAAAGAATTGAGACACAAGAGATATCCAGGGAATACAACGAGTTTTATAATTCATTAGCAGTTGGGTACATAGAAGTTGTCAGTCTAATAGGTGCCAAAATATTTGTGAATGCTGACCAGAAACAATATGGAGTAAACAGTTCCAAATTGATTTTACAAATATTCTCACTGGCCTTGTGATAATTTTTGAGAATGACTTGTCACTGTTCCTGAAACAGCTTTGTTACAAAATTATCACCAATTAACAATCTATGCCATGCTAGCATTCAAGTTCTCCATGGTCAAAGAAATTCAAAACCCAAAAGGCAGCAGGAAATATTCCAATCATGTTCTTTCATGATGAAGTTATTTTGGGGACTGACTATCTTCAGCAACCTTTCTGACAGTTTAATGTAGAATTCTACTTTGACTTGCTGTGCCAAATAAAAGAGGTGTTTAAGTAAAAACAGTGATGGAAGTTCTGATGTATTTACTCCCATCTTGCAGGACAATGTATTAGGTTGGTGCAAAAATAATGTCGTTTTTTGACGTTCAACTTTGTGAGAAAACGACATTTTTGCACCAACCTAATACCTGCTCACAAGGCTGAGAGAAAAAAAAACAAAAAACAATGGATGTTTTGAAGAATTTAGGATTTAATTGCATAGAGACTATCCAGCCTATCAACCAAATCTTGCTTAATTTGATTATTTCCTATTTCCCAATCTATTAGGTTGGTGCAAAAATAATGATGTAATAATGTCGTTTTTTGACGTTAAAAAATACGTCAAAAAACGATATTATTACGTCATTATTTTTGCACCAACCTAATATTAGGTTGGTGCAAAAATAATGATGGTTTTTGACGTTAAAAAATACGTCAAAAACCGTCATTATTTTTGCACCAACCTAATAAAAAGGAGTTTGAAAGGAAAGTTGAAATAATTCAGATGCGATACCAGCAGCAGAGGAATATTTCAGCGATCAAACTAGTTCTTGTAGAAAAGTTAATGAAAATTGAGAAACAATGTGCCAGGAGTGATAAACATAATACATCTTTTTCACGTGCCTAAATTATAATCTTGATTAGACTGAGAACTTTTCATCACTCCCTTAGAATGAATGCAACATAGTAACAATTGGGTACAATATTCAGAACAAAGTTTTGAAAATAATGCCACAGCTTAAGAGTTGAAGAGATCAAATCTAAGCTGATTGATTATTACTTCTGGGAAATCATTATGGTCAGAAATCAATCATTAATAACAAAAGATGAACTACTTCAGAAATAATCAAATATTAAAATTTTTTTAAAAAGATCTGTCGTGGGAATCACAGCCATATGAAAATATGATACAATAACTCATGGATTTTACTGTCAATCCAAACTTCTGTAAGATGAAGTTATCAGTTGAAGAACTGGAAAAGCCAGAATATTCTAATGTAAGAATTTCCAACCAAGTTCAAAGTTTAATGACTGTTTTGCTTGAAGGTCTGACACCATTCATTCTGGCCTACAGCAACTGCATTTTCTTATTACAAATTTTTTGTTATTGTGAAGAATAGCCTCTTAGAAAGTTAACCAACCAACCGTAGCCAAAGATATTACATCTCAACTGGGGAAGTGTTATTTCAATGTGACCCTGACTAAATAAATGCATTGTCACTTTTATAACTAAACAGATGTTTCTTCTTCATTTTAAAATGAGATTTTATTTTTTTATAATTAAATACATTCATCTTGTTTCAATTAACTTTGTTAAGAGATACGACTTTTTCAGATTTAAAATTACACAACATAGATGAAGTGACTGGCTAGCAGGGAAAGTGACCAGGCAGAATGGGTGACTTGTCACAAAAATAATGACAAGCACCTTTTACTAAATTTAAAATCAGAATTTCACTTTTATTGAATAAAGTTTATAAATTGTTTGACTTTTAAAATTAACACTGAACACATATTTGCATATGTATGATATAAATTCATTATAGATTTATTATTTGCTTATATTCATTTTTCACACCCAGAATTATATTACAAAGCAAAGTAAGCAAATTAATTTTTATACATTAAGAAACTAACATCTCAACAGAGTATTGAGAAAAGTTCATTTTGAACAGAGTTTGGTTTTGTAGCAAATGCTAGAGGATTAAAGTCTCAACTGGGTTTGAATTAGCCTGGCTTAACAGAGGGTTTTATTGTGTTTTTTTTTGTTTAATAATGAAATTCAGGTTACAAGATGCTTGGCTTTTATTGATAATTATCATTACTAATCTAATATTGTAATTGAGATAATCCTGATTACAGCACCACATACATGGCAGACAGGATTGTACTTCAATCACTGGTTCAGCAATGTCATGATCTGAAGAAGTCCCAAGCTCAAGGTTGAAACATCACAAACATACATGTCTCAAAAAACTAAATTTGATAGACTATCAGAACTGGAATAATTACAAAGAAAAAGTAAATACCTTAAGATTTATATCTTATACAAGTTTATTTTAGCTTCTTTTTTATTTTTGGTTACAGAAATGCTTTGAGTAGAATCTTCCTTTCTTTGATTCTGGTGCTTAAGAGCAGCACAAATTGATCTAAACTTTGAATTCCTCAATAACAATTAACGACGAGAGGAAAATGGTTGTGTTTATGCTTACTTGTTCTCTCAAATCTCAAAGGTTTGAATAATAAACTCATAATCTTGTTAATTTAAAATGACTGCTAATATTTTCTCTACCTTTGTCTCTGCTCTGCTCATATTTTGTACATAGTTTCTGTTTAGGTTTCTTATGATAACAAAAGAAAAGTTTTGGGGAAGTGGGTTAAGATGAGAATCAAATGTCTTTATCTAAAAATCACAGAAATAATTTGTTTTTGTTTTTCATCATTTTGCCCCAAGCAAGGCAACAGAACCACTAGCATGCAAAGGGTTACTGAGTGTGAAATAAAATAAGAAAAACCTTATTAAAGAGTGAGGACAATAAAAAAACAGAATTTAAGTGGACTGAAGATAATGACTGAAATTGCATTTCAATTTTTGAAGATCAAAGTTGACTTGGAAGCAAGAAGCCAGAAGAGATTTCCACAGGCAAGAAGTTCGAGAAAATAAACTGTTAGCATAGAACCTACAGTTACATATAGTCATTTTGACTGTAAAACATTAATCTATTGTTAATTCTCAATGCCCGTATATTTAAGGGGAGTTTTTCTAGCATGGGTTACTGGATGGTGGGATCTATCCATTTTCCAAACAAAGTGGATTTTGGGACTTATAAGAAGTTAAAACTTTATATCTGTTTCATACTCCCTGTCCATACCCCTACCCTCTGATCCATATGCTTCTCCTTTGTAAGCCTGAATTTTTTTTTTCTCTTGAATAGATAACATGCCCTTTGCTGGCCCTCATCTTTGTAACCATCTACCATACTAATTCAAATGGAGGTAGATGATGCACATGCATCCCCAAACAAACATTATTACCTCCCCACTTCTCCCATTGGGTCTCTTAGTCCTCAAGTACATGAGCAAGCTTGTCTCAGTGCCTTTAGGCCTCAGACCAGTACAGTGTTTGTGATCCAAGGAGGAGTTCTGTTGTCTTGACTTCTGGGCAGATGTGACATGTCCACTAGGGGTAGCATGCATGTATTTTCTTTCCTGGTTTGATTGTTCCTTCCTTAAGGATCCTGGAGGTAGACGCTTTCTGGCTTTCGGCATTATCTGCCTGATAAGGATGCTGTCCTATTAGCAGGTGTATAATATCAGAATTTTCTGTACTGCTACTGTGTCTGTGTTTCTGCCTACTAGCTATTAACCAATGCACACTTGAAACCAATCAAAACTATCAAACACAACTTAATAAAAAAAAAAAAAAAAAATTGATTCCTTGTATACCATCTCCTACACCAACGTGAGGGGTCAACATCCCAACTTTCTGGGAGTGGAACACCATCTTCTCCAATTTAAGTCAGACCTCCTGTTACTTTCTGAAACTGGTATGAATGCCTCATGAGTTAACAGTCCCCAGGTTACTCACCCTCTCAGCATGACCACCTAAATCATCATGACCATGGACAAGGAGCCAACATCAAGTTGGAGTTTCACTGTGGCAGGGATGCAAAATGAGGAACTTGATCTCTTGTATATGTACTTCTGCATGGCACTTATTCATAGTACCACATTTGTCTTTCCTCAGGATGAAGGGATGGTAATCAGTGACAATCTGAGAAGAGTGATAATATTCTCACTCAATTCTCCTCGATCAGCTTTCATATCTGCAGTGACTTCAATATCCACCATAAAGAGTAGCTAATCCACTCCAACAAAACTGACGCTCCATCGCCTATGAACTAACCCAGATCATCAGAGAACCTACTTGGGTCCTGAACACAACAGGTTATTAAATGAACCTCTGGAACCTCTTCTTAACCTCCTGCTCTGATAAATGTTTATCAAGTTTTAACTTCACTAGATACATCAGATCATCCCCTAAGGCATCCCCTGTGGTACCATTCCATGGAACGATTTTTTGCTATATGAAGGCAGACTGGGGCAGCTTTCAATCCTAAATGATGAAAGCTCCTCTCCTAACCTTCTTCAAGAATACTGCCTCATAAACTGCTGCCCTTGTCACTAACTGGATCCTTTCTGGAATGGAGAGTTTTATACCCCTTCCCCCCCAAATAAATTCCAGCAAAAACCAGTCAACCTGCTTCACCCCTGAATGTGCAGCAGCCATAAATCACTGAAACCACTACTACAAAATATAAAAAAAAACTTAGCATAGAATTTGGGGTTACATATAGCTGTTTCAACTGTAAAATGAGGAGAACATGCCAACAATTTTATACAGCACTTAAATTCATAAAGTCTAGGTACCATAGAGGAAAGTTACTATGAAAGAATTTATAGAAAAGGCACAGGAAAGCTAATGTTATAGCATATCTTTGGTTTTACCAAACTTAATGTTACCATAAAAATCAAGGATTGAGAATTGTAGATGAAAACTTAAAAATGTGAAACCCCAAAGATGATAATGGCACTAGTTTTGGTTGAAGTAATGGTTGCTATAAAGAGTGAACTTAACAACTGTCTTGTACAAATCCCATGTACATCACATATAAGAGAAATACTTAGACTAGGTGTGGCAAAAATACATCCTACATTACCTCCTACATAATAGTAAGACATTAGTGATAATGGTGCCTTCATCTAGCTAATGTCTTACCATTATGTGCGAGGGATTGCTACTGCACCCTGTATTTTTAGAAAACTGCACATATCTTAAAAGCATTTTCTTATGTAAAGAAACGCTGATGTCACTTAAAAATCATTTATGGTGTAAGCATCAGCAGCAAAATCAAAGATTAAATGAATAATAAAAACTTTTGTTGGCTCATGTTTTAATTGAAAATCTAGACTGTATAAGAAACAATTGATTAAATCCATTTAAATTTAGAAATTAGCAAGGTATTCACCCCATTATTGGTATCACAGATGGATTTTTTTTTTATAGATGATACATTTGTGATAAATATGAAAAGGTTCATTCCATGCCTCCCTACTATGTATGTATCACCAAATTGGCTCAATTTCTCATCTGCCAATGGTTTATGTACAGGACATTGTAAAATTAAGAACAAAAAATGCCATATCAAACATTACAGCATTCACCGACAATTGAAATTCCTATCAAAGCCTTATACTGCACTACAGGTACATCTCCACTGTATTCAACTTTTAGTTTCCCTATTGGCATGTTCATGCATATACTGAATTATATCTAAGGGCTATGAAAAATAATAATGAAAAAGATTCTCCTTTTATTGCCGTTCCAACTAGCAAAATAGATCATCAAATAGGTTTTAATCTAATCTATAACTGACTGTCACTTTTGATGCTTCAAGTTAATAAACCAGTAGGAATGGCTGTTAGATTGCCAGCAAAAGAAATCTACTGAAGAAAGCCATTGATGTTATTTCTAGTTAAATAGTAGAAAAGACAAAGACCGTTCATGTTTACATCTACACAGGAAATCTTAGAAAGAAGACAGTGTTGTGATGATTATATGAAGCAAAAAAAAAAAAAAAAGAAAAAAAAGAAAGTCAGGATCTAATAATCTTTACTTCTTAAACAAAATTATGGACATAATGAAGATATATGCAATTGTGTGCATTTGCCTGTCCACTTAGGAGATAAATATCTTAGTAATGTGATATTTGAACAAGAGGCAATGTCTTCAGAGACATCTTAAAAGGAAAGAGCAATAATGATAAAAAGTGAGGGCTGTATTTCTACAATGCCAAATATAATTTGCCATAATGATTGGTTACAAAAGAACTACAAATTTCGAAAACAAGCTGGTTTTGGAAACCAACAACAATTTTTTTTTCTTTTTATAGTCCAAAATTAAATCCCATACTTTATTCATAAGAGAAATAAAACTGGAGATACCTTGAATAAAGTGTTTTATTTATTGATGAAATTATAAAAGGTCATGAATGAAGATCTAAAAATGAAACCAAATCTAAAAGGTGCTAACATGTAGGCCACAGATCAATTCATAAACAATCATGAAAAAAATTTATCAGGTTGTTCAGAAAATAATTTTTTGATTTTAGAATCAACATTTAATCTATTTAAACATTGTTCAAATCAATGAAAATAGGAACATCTATACATTTCTGCCAGTGAGTTGCAAGATTATTTATGCCTTTACAATAAAACTTTAAAGCTTTGAATGTAGTTTTTGCATTTTCTTTGCAACTGAACATCTTTTGGCTTAAAATATTGTCAAGATGCTTGAAAAAGTGGTTGCCAGTGTGTGAGAAATCAGAAGAATATGATTGATTTGGCAATGTCTTGTATCCAAAGACAATAAGCTTCTGCAATGTTATCATGGTAACATGTGGTTAAGTATTTTCACAAAGAAAAATTGAAACTCATCAACTGACCAGTGCTGGTCACATTTTCCTTAACTGAATGTACATTAAATCCATCCAGTCATTGGCAGTAGACTTCAATAGTAATTCTTGGTTAGATTCCAGAAAGCTATCATGGATAATGCCAATGGCAGAGCACCAGATAGTACCCATAATTTTCTGTTGGTGCAATTTTGTTTTTGGAAAGTCTCTGGGTTCTTCATGATCAAGTCATGAAGCCAATTGTTTATAAATGTCATAAAGGATCCATTTTTAAGCAAAAGTGGATCATTTGAATTTCACAGATGCAGCATTGAACACACTTCAAAACATCGAACGCTTTAACTTTCACAGAATTTGTGTGTAAGCCATTTATCAAACTTTTCTTCACTTTGCCAGTTTTCTTGAGATGATCAGATATTTTTGAAATGTTGACACCCATTATTATTGGAGATATTTCTCTGACATTCTGAGTTGGATTTCAGTCGACTAGTGCTTTCAGATGTTGATTGTGAATTCCAGACAAAGATCCTCTACCACCTTAATCTTCAAAACCCACATCCCCACTATGGAATTTCAGAAATGTTAAGGGGTCCACCCCTTTGTATACAAGTGGACTCGCCCAGTGTGTACTTGTACTGTTACCGGTGAATACCCAGGAGTGTGAGGTAACCACTTTGTAGGAATCACAGTTGCGAGCATGTAGACTCAGAAGGAAGTCATACTTCAATACTGAATTTCACAGACTGTATATATATATTATTATTGCTACTAACCACATTTCTGGATCTACTAACCGTATTACCAATTGTATTATTACATCAATACATTTATTTGCTATATTTCATTCCTGCATTTGTCATTCATTTTGAGACCGAATTTCATCCCAGAATCCACAAGAAACCAGTGCTGTACTGTCTAATCACAAGTGGATCTTTCACCCCCCCCCCACCACCACCACATGCTCTGTTAATATTGGCAGCAATTTGAGAAGCATCATGACCAAGTTTGAACTCATAAAAAAATTAAATGCATCCGTTCTTTTTTCATGTTCAACATGAGGGGTATATAACGTTTTACATTAAAATTCTGAAAGAGTGATATAAAATTAAAAAGGAGGATACTTTAATCATGAGGAATGAGTAATATATATTTTTGTGCAGCTAACAACAAAGTTTTATTCTAAAATCAGACATCATTTTCCAATCAATCTAATATAACAGTTTTATTCTAAACTTGAAGCCTTGAAAAACTTTATATTTTTATCTGGTAACAAATGTTATCAAATGATTCCAAGAGATATTTAACGGTTGGCTAATCATTGAATCAACAAATATTTCTCAGCATTATCCTTCCATGTGTGAAGTAAAAGGATTGAACAAGTTGACGTCACTTTTTCTGCAAACATTTTAGATTCTATTCATTTCAAAACTTGCTGCAGCTGCTTTTGCCGAAAATGAAATCATCCTTTAATAATTGCTTTAAAGGAAAGAGACTTTATTCGTTTATTTTCTACCAAGAACAAGGTGAATGAAATTTTTTTTCATTGTTTTTTACAGCTTATCAACCTTTTGCAAGTTATTTAAAGTCAGAAAATATTTTTAGATTGTAAGAATTTTGTGAGGAGAAAATAATATTTAATGTTACAAATCTTACTAATTAACCCATAGCTGGAGGGGGAGAAGTGGATTCATAACTTTCACAAGGGTATTTGTGCATAAGTGAATACAACAGACATGACTGGAATTGGAACTCAGCTCTCCAATTAACAATTCTGAGCCATTATCCATTGCATATAGCACCTGGTATTCAACAACTGGTCACTCATCTAGGTACTGACCAGACTCGACTTTGCTTAACTTCAGTGATCGTACAGGAACTAGTGTTTCAACATGGTATTCATAAGCGAATGAAATATTCTTTTAGTGACCTAAAATATAATCTATATAAAACAAATAAGATAGCTAAGTATTTCTAACTTGAAATGGTATATATCAAGAAACTACCTACTCTTATTAGTGCAATGGGAAAATACTGCTGAGAGGATAGATTCCTCATTCCTAATGGTCAGAAACTAGTGAAATCTTCAAAAGAAAGGCTAACAAGTAATTTTTTAATTTTTTTTTCAGTAGGGTTCACCCTGTACAAGGTCCGGGGGCCCACTTGAAGTAGAGGGTTATGTTAAGGGATAGTTTATATGGATAAGAGGGGAAGATAACGGTTAACTCTAGACTTGAACAGATTAAAATTGTAGTGGTTCATGGGAAGAAGCCATTTGAGCTGAACTTAGTTCTTGCCAATGGAATATGGAGGAAATGTGGGTGATTTGCTACAATGTAAATGGTATGGCAAGCCCTAGCCATTGGATAGGTTATATCTGATCTACCTTTCTAGAATCTTAATTGGAAACTATTTTTACTTTTTTAGATCAATTTCATTTATTTTCAATAATTGTAAAAAGTTCTTAGTATCATGTTGATTGTTGGTTTTCATTAGACACTTTTGCACAAAACTAATCCAAGAGATTTCGTGAAATCAAAATCTTCAAAACTTTCCAAGTCATTTAAGCAAAACCAGCTGATCGTGTTTCTTATCATTTATGCGATTTCATTTGCTGTACAAAAAGTTTATCCTGCCAAAAGGTGACACCGATTCTTGAATTTGAATTTGTTTGAGTTTCATAGTTCTTTTGTCATATCCTGCTAATGCAACAGAAAACCTTTGAATGAAATTCACAAGAAGGTTACTGCAATTGAATTGAATGCAGCAGAAAGGGAAGTAATATTAATAATGCAAAGGGCTAAAAGTTAAAATCCCTAATAAAATATGTAATATTAAATATGGATGGATATATAACTTTTCCTCAATTATTATATTCCTTTTGTTTAAATGAGATGAATTTTCACCTGTCATTTTTTCTGTCTTTCCCTGGCAAATCTATTGATATTCAATGAAGTCTCAGACGAAATGAAGATTTCCTTCAATTCTGACGCCACACACACACCTTTCAGAAATAAAAATTAAAAAAGATAATTACCTCATCTTTATCATCAGTATCAACATCAATTTCAAACACTTGTTCAGGTAAAGCTTCCACTTTCTTTTTGCTAGTGAAGTGAAACAAAAGAAAAACAATTAATTTCTATGTTTATAATACAAAGTATTAAGCTTTACACAAAATCAAATTAATATTATTCAATACAAATTGAAAGTCAAACAAATGAAACTCAGAGTTTTGCATAACAGTCAAATACTGAAATATGACAAAAACTGATATACAGTTTGTACTTTCTTGTACTTCATAACATTTAAAACACTCAACAAAATATAATAATCTTTCTGTGCAGTGTCCCCTCAAGACGTAGGTGATCATGACTCTCCACAATTTCTTGACTTTTGTAGCTCTTAATAAATTTCATCTTTTCATTATTTCTTCTAAACTCTGTTCTGCCATACATTTACTCAAGCTTGTCAAGTATGTTATGTGCTGTTTTCCTCTATCCCTCAATCTGTCTTGTGAGTATCAGATTTTCCAAGCCCTCTTTTCTCATTATGTGCCCAGAAATTTCAACTATCTGTTCCTGTTCACTTCAGTACTCTATTCTTTGTTTCTAACAAAATTTTTCAGTCTCTTAATACTCTGCTTTGGTTTTGGAATGTATGTAGTTGTCTAAATTACGCAAAAATGAAAATAACATTGACATCTCATTTTAACAAATATATTTACCAAAATTACACAAAAATATCTTGAAATACCAAAGATTAAATTTATTCAATAAAATCACCATTGGCTTCAACCATGGCCTCCAAACGACTTTGGAATCTCCTGCAATTCTTTTGGATGGTCTCCTTGTTTAAGTTTGTGAATGCTGCTATAATCTTTGCCTTCAGTTCACCTTTGGTGTTACATGGAGTTTTGTCAGTCTCTCGCTCAACTGTGTCCCACACACAATAATCAAGGGGGTTGCAGTCTGAGGAGTTAGATGGCCAGATGTAAGAAGTGATGTGGTTGCAGAAATTGTCTGACAGCCATGACCGGGTTCTCCTGCTTGTGTGGCATGGTGCAGAGTCCTGTTGTCAGATATAGGGTCTTCCAGCAGCTACCCTCTTGACCCAGAGCAGCACTACCTCCTCAAGGCACTTGATGTAGAGCATCAGTGTTGAGTCTGTGGACCTGTGAGAAGATGAACAGAGGTATAACGTTGTCATCAGTAGTGATCATTCTAAAACCTTTGTAATCACCATGAGGCTCATCCAACTCTTTCCGAATACTCTGCATTGTCCTCAGACACCCAAACACTTGGAAATGTTCATATTAGAGTTTCCTGCACGAATGCCAAGCAGTACAGCATGCCGTTTCAAAACCTCTTGCATGGTGCTCTTTTTCTCACAGACGGTGACCAACTGACCCTAATATATTGTGCAGTTGACAAAATCAAAAACAAACACTGCACAAAATTTAAAATATAAAATAGTGACAATTTACCCTTTGCACTCTGTATGTATGTGTGTGTGTGTGTGTGTATATTTCATATTCTTCTCCACAGTATCCTTTATTCATCATCCCTAATATTTACAACCATTTTACTTATTTTCTCTTTATCATTCATTCTCCTTCGATAAAATAGAATAAAAAGAAAGCTATGTCCATTCTTATCAGTAATGATTATAAATGCACTGAGGTAATAACCATTTCTGAGCAGAATGATCTTTGTATTCCTTACTTTTCACTTTCTATTATAATTGTACCCCACTTCCTGCACTTTGTAAGAAGTTTCAAACATTTCACTTTTACTTTTGTAATTTATTCTTACATTACTAAGTAGAGCCTACTGATTCAAGTGTATGAAGATCTGCACTTGTGAAATTGTAGGAGGGGGGAGAGTGTAGCAGTTTTTTGTTTTATCAAGATGAAAAGATTTAGTAAAATCTACTTGTACCTCCTTGCCAAACCCAAATGACTTTTCCACAATAAAAGCCATTTCTGAACATTTGATCTTTCACCAATTCCTTGCTTTTCTGTTCCCTCAGTCAAAGTTTCCATCACTTACCATTACTATAAAATATGATTATGGCTATTTTCCTTTGACCAGCAATCTTCTTTTTTAGATAATAAGCACAAGGTCATCTAATGCAATGAAAAGAAGTCTATAGGTGGTGGAGAAAGATGAAAGATCATTTAGTGGTCAAAGCAAATTTACCCAATTTTTTTTTTATTATTATCCATAATCAAATGCTTTCATCTTTCCAATTTCTGTTTATTCATTTTTTTTTTTTTCTCTCTTTCTAATTTAACTTGGATTTTTTCAGTATAGCCTAATTTCATAGCCAAGCTTCATTTATTTAGTAATTTTAGTTTCGCTTTTCATTGTGTAAGAGTTCTGTTGCACTTGGCCATTGAAATTGCTTCTATTTTGAACTCTACTCACCTAAAATACTGAAAATATTAGAGGAAAAAATAATCAAATGTACCTACGTAAGTTGCTCTAAAACATCTTTCTCCTTTTAAAGTCTGGTTTATTGCAGGAATTAAGAAGAGGATAGAAATTCAAACATTTATAAGATAAAATTCCTTTTAATTGGTTTAAATACAGAGAATGTGACTAATGTGAAGCCGTGTCCTGGGGATGATGACAAACTACATCCGTCAGCAAGGCCTCTGATCAGCAGGTTTTGAGGAGTGTGGAACCCCCTTTTAATTGCTGTTGTTCCCAGGTCCACCCTGACTTGGGGTGGTAACACCCGTTATGTTCCCAACTATGAGAAAATAGTTAACCTCCAAATTGGGGTCAAAACACTATGAAAGTATAAAAATCCATCTATATAGTAAAAATATCAGCAATATATTTTCATAATAAAAAAATTAACAGCAATACATCTTTGGAAAAGAAATTACTAATGCTACCAAGAAAATTAAATTTCAGCATTAAATGACCCATGAAGGTGTTGGTATACCACTAAACAATGTGAACTGATCAGCTTTCAACAGTGAATATTACTTCATTTTGGACTTTATATTTCACAAAATCTATAAATGATGGTCACTGAATTGATTCCAAAATAACCAAGGTAGTTTTTTTTATTTATTTTTTTTTTATTGGATTCTTCACTAATAGCCTTGTGCCAGAGTAAGCCAAGTAAATAATTTGAGGATCCTCATTGTAGAGCACAGACCTTTATTATTAATATTATTATGTTAAATTTTATCCTCATTTGGTTTTCCACACTTATAGCCTTGTGTCAGATTAAGCTAAGTAAATATCAAAATACATTGTTGGATGATGAATTTATCAAAATTATCTTAAAATGAATTTCTGAGACGAGGTATTATTTACATTCTAACTAATATCATCATCTTTGTTGTTATTATTACATTTCAACCATTATGCCCTCTGACCTTCAAGTGTCTAAAAAGAGAACAAGATAACCCTAGACATGGAGAGTAGGACAAGAACACTCTACCTTTGTAGATAAAAGGGTTCATTCTATTATCAACAATAGTTGATCATTGCATCCGAAACAATCACCTTGTATAGGTTTTGCTCCTCTAGATCCACTGCTGATGTTCCGAGTGTCATTAACCTCAGATTCTGTGAAGCGTTCTATGGCAACATCATTGCAAGATGATTGCCTTAGATATTACAAAGGCTTTAGAACTTTGCTACAAAAACTCTCCAGTTCTGGCATCTCTGGAAGTCTTCACAATTATCAAATCCTTCCTCTCAGGTAGGTTCATAAAGTAACAGAAATGTGATTCTCCAGTAGGATGCTGAGAATGGATAGAGTAGCAACAAGGAAGTTTTAAGAAAAATGGGAATGAAAAGAACACATACTTACAATCAGAAAAAGACAGTTGAAATTTCTGTGACATAATTAGGAAGGAGGGATTGGAGAATATAAAACTTAAAAGATATACTAAAAGAAAGAGAAGTAGAGGGGGGAAAAAAACCAAATAACCTATTAAATGTGTTTGTAAACAGATAGGAAAGCAAGAGCTGAGAAGAATGGTAAAGTGTGTGTGGGTGGGGGTAAACATTGCTTAGAACTACAAAAGTAGTTATGGAGAGCCACGATTGCCTATGTCTTGAAGAGATAAAGCATATAAAAGTAGTAGCAGTATGCACAAAAAAAACAAAACAATTATTTTTTTCTTTTCTTGAACAGTGATTATTTTTTCCTCCAAGTGATATTTTAAACAATTACATGATTGACAGTTGCAGGATGTTGAATGGATAAATAGTGGTTACAGGATATGAGAGAAAATATTCCAGTACATAAGAGTATTAAACTTAACTTCATAATAATAAAAACACCTTCCTTGTTTTTTTGTTTAAGTTTCCTCTCTCTAAAAATTGACAGAACGTTATTTTTGGAATAAAACTTATGTAACTGAAAAAGTTTTTTCATGCAGAAATTGTAAAATGTCAGAATAGAACAGAGAAACATAAAACCAATTTCTGTTGAAAGGTTAATGAAGACTACTCTCACAGTAAATGTTGTATCAGCTTCTGCCACTTTTGTTCAACTGACACACAGTATACATATAAATGGTTATGGTTCAAGTAACCAGTAGGTTTTTTTTTTTTTTTTTACAGTTTCTCTTGGATACAATTCCATTCACAGAAAACCAATTAAAAGGAATTTTATCTCTTAGAAATTTCTATTCTCTTCTTAATTCCTGCAATAAATCAGACTTTAAAAGGAGAAAGATGTTTTAGAGCAACTTAGGTACATTTGAGAAGAGTTTGTTTACAACTTTCACCACATATATATAACAACAACAACTGCTTAGAAAAATTAAGTGACACAGGTATAAAAATTTTAGCTAAAGTTTTTAAGATATTAAAAAAGTTACAAGGAAAATGAATTTGGAGCAGGTATTTCAAAAGGTGAGTGATAAAAAAAGTAGTGATATAAAGATTTACTTCTGAATAGCTACATAGAAAACTAATGACAAATTTAGTGAGGGTATTTTGCTAGTCCTACTTTATTTTGGGACTGATACAAATAAGAAGAATACTTTATAAATATGTAATAAAGATATTTATTTACACCTGAATGTGAATACAATGTTTAACATAAACACAATGTTCTTTCCTATATACAGAGAATATGTCAGGTGGATTTACACATCTGGTGGAGTGAAATAGGCCTAGGTAGCTTGTACCTTTAAAATCCTCGGCAACTGGTACCATTAGCAGCATAGAGAATTTCCTGTGTGTTACTTTGGAGCAAGTTCAGTCCCTTCGCTGGTGGTGGTCAACTTTTCTGAACCCACATGGTTTTATTAACCAATAAGAGACTGTCTAACATCATGTGACCAATCTCTTTATATAGGAGCAGACAAATTTTATAAACCCAACAGGGACATGTTCTCACCAAGTGCCTGTGGCCATTGCCATGAATCAAGTTACCAAAAGTCTTCTAAAATCTCCTTTATATACTTGCTGACCTCATCATTGCTTTAGTCTAAACAATCTCAACACTTTGAGTCTAATTCTTTCAGTTTTTCATTAGAAATTTTTGAAATGGTATCCAGTATATTGTAAAGAATTATATAACAAAGTAGTTGATGAAAGTGAAAAAAAGGAGTGATTTTTAATTATAAAAAAACTGAATACATCATGGTGAGCAGAATAGATTTCTTCAGATGTAAATTACACATTTGGATACATGAAAATTAAACAAGTTTGGACATTCAACAATCTGATGATAGAAAGTGTCATCACAGATGCCAAGGAACAGTGAAAAACATTTTTCTGCAACTAAAAATGCTAAGAGGAATAACAACAACATTAGAAATAAATAAAATGTTAGTCTGCTATGTGATATCCAACTTCTTGCATAACAGTACGAATGGCATAATTTTGTCACCCCCCACCAAAAAAAAAACAACAACAAAAAAAAAACAAAAAACAGTGACAGATGTGCCATTTTACTGATGAAAGTTGAGAATAGCATAGAGAGCATGTGATAATATTACAAAGTACTGCTAACAATCAGAAAGAAGCAGATGAAATTCTGAGGGCACATAATGAGGAAAGAAGGCTTGGATAATTTAACACTCAGAAAACACATCAAAGGCATAAGAAGCAGGGGAAAGCAGCAAGAAACATTGGACGAGTTAAAACAAAAGAATGAAGAATCACAGAGAAAAATAGATAAACGAGTCAATATTGCTGAGAACAACAGACAGGAAGCTATGGAGAGTAATGATCACCCACTTTCTGAATAGACATGTTAAACAAAGTGAGTGTGCATCAGTTAATATGATTATGTTATACAGCATCATTATCCACAGTTCCTGGCATTTTTCCCCTTGTGGGTGGGAGAGTTCTCTTGCTGGCACAATTACATTTCTGATATGGTAGATATTCTCTGTATTTTGAAAAACTTCATCTTTTTGATTGGATCTTCAAGTTTCAGAATATTTTTTTTTTTTTTTTTTAAATTTATTAACCTATTTTGTTTTTTTATTTAAGTGATTTACAGTTAATCCACTTGTTTATCTTGCTTCTTTCACATCCTGTAATCAATATATGATTTGTCTTCCTGTTGCCGTAGCTCATTCAATATTCTGCAACCACTGAATCTGTTTAATATCCACATCCATAGATTCAGGAGAACATGTAATTAATTGTTTAGAATCCCACTTAGAAAAGAAAAATAATCACTGTCCAAGGAGAAGAAGAAGAAGAAAAAAAGAAAGTGGTGTATTTTTTGTGTAAGCTCTAATTTGCTTAGGTTTCAAATTCCCATTGCATTATTGGAATGAATTGCCTTTCTGGAAACAAAGACATCATTGTTTCCTGTTTGGACTATCTTTTGGGTAAAATACCTTAAGTTGTTCTCATAAAAACTTATTACTCTCCTAATGACAAAGCAAGAGGATTTGATTTATTCAGTTTCAATCTCTTCTCATTCATAAACTTGCTTCTTTTGAATTCATTTGTTTAATCAAATATATTTACACTATTCCCAGCATATCACTCATCTTATTCTACCATATCTATGTTCCTTTTCAGCCAACTGCATTCATTTGGAATATAATTTATTAATCAGGGATTTTTTTTTTTTTTTTTTTACACAAATGTAAAAATTTTGTTTTTCTATTTTATCAAATATAGTATTTTTTTGATTTATCATTTATGAATAATGATCAGTGCAGATCACCCTGCCAAAGAGCAATGGTTAACAAGCTCATGTGGTATTACCCCACTTTGTCTGCCAGAGAACTTCCCTTAACATCCGCTAGGTGGTATTGTATACAGCTTTATAAGAGGAAAGGGGATAAACTCTTTTTTTCTCTTTTTACCAACACTGTCAGGGGGATCTCAAACTTCAGGCATACCATATATCACATGGGCAACCAACATTTTAGTCTGAACCAAATCATGTATTGCATTATACACGTGTACAAAAGCTAATCACATAAATATATATTTTTCTTCTTTTCGGAACTATTTTTAATCATTTCATCCTAAGCAAGGCTATAAAGTCACTAAGACACAAAGGGTTACTGAGCCTTAGAGAATATGAGAAGAAAAAAAAAAAAAAACTACTAAGGTGAAAAAACAGTAAAAGAATAGGTATTAAGAAGACAGAAGATAAATGATTAACATGGCATTTACATTTTTGATGGTTAAAGTTGACTGGGAAGCAAGAAGCCAGAAGAGTTCCACCATCGAAAAGTGAAACAGAAGAAACTGTTAATATAAAGGTTATTTCAACCATAAATTAATGAGACTTTGACACTAATCAAGTTCTGTGCTTAAATTCATCAAGTCTAGGTACAATAGAGGAAAGGTTTATCGGAACAGTAATCATGAAAGTATTTATAGAAAAGGCACAAGGAAGATACATTATGGTGGTGAGAAAGTGAGTGAAGCCAAGATTCCCAGACAGGGCCAATATTCAAATCTGAATTTTATTAAGAATCTGTAGCAGGAGCAGACCAGATGCAGCAGCAATATTCAAAGCATAGATTATATATATATATATATATATATATATATATATATATATATTATACATACACATATATGAGACATGATTCATTGAATAATTTAGACTTCTGTCTATTTTCAATAGGATCCCTTCATATTCAAAGATAAGCTTTTTGGTGTCATTATTGAAGGGCAAGAGAAAATAGCCGTGTTGATACATATTTCTTATTTCCAAGTACTTTTGACATAGCAATGTTATCATCAGAGTATTGTTTATTACAAAATAAATATTGTAGGGTTCATTATTGTCAAAGACAAAATTGTTCTGTTATCTGAAAGTTAAATTTCTCACAAGTGGAGTGAGGAATGCTGCGTATGTGACTGCTGAAACTGTTTAAAAAGGGAGGGGTAACTAAGTATGGTGTTTCTTATGAAATGAGTAGTAAAAAGAAAAACTATTAGTGCAAACCTTGCCATTTCAAATTTTATCTATGAGACACATTTTAAAGCATTTGTGGAGTAATCCTAATTAATTTTATTAAGGTTTAATTTCAATTTTTTAATATAGTTTTGAGAATTTTTCATTTGTGTTTATTCTTTTCACAAGAAAGCATAAAGGTATTTTTAACAAGGATTTTTTTTGATTTGTGAATGTGAACAGGCATGTTGTATATGTTTTCCAAATGTTGGACATTATTCAAATGGAAACTTAGCTGCCATGACAATGTTGTTGTAGTTTATCCAACATAATTATTATTTTTACCACGAGAGATACAGTCTCTCAGAGGACATTTAAATTTATAAACTATGTTGGTTTTCTGCAACACGTCAGTGGGCGGAGAAGAGTTATTACGAATGATTGTATTAGATATAGTAGATTTAGTGTAATATGTAATTTATTTTTTTTTTTACTAGGATCTGTAGTAGATATATTAGTTTTATTAATTTTTTTTTAGGATATTTTCATCTTGTTTATAATTAGAATGTATGTGATTGCAATATAAAAGGTTGATATGTTTAGTGTAAAAATCTCTGATGGAGCATCTATTGTTCATCAACAATATAGTTAGGAAAGTTTTTAATAAGAGTTTGTTTTATAATTTTTAGTTTACTGTAGAAAATCTATTTTGTGGATTAATTTATTTTTGCACAGTTTATTAGGTTATATATATATATATATATATATATATATTAAAGAGAAGCTGCAGATGTTTTTGGTTATAATGTGATTATTTTTATATATATCATACATTATTTTCCATATTTTTGCTACATGCGTTTTGAGTCTTTTGACCCTCATCAGGCGAAGAATGGTTATTATTTATTGTTAATATTTATTTAAAGGAATTATTTTTCTTATGTTGTCGTCTTTCATGAGTGGCAGTAACCCAAATTCTTCTCTGCACTGGCAAAAAAATATTCCTTTGCTGAAGAGGCAATAAAACAATTAGAACTAGTCAGAAAAAGGGAAACGAATGAGGTTTTTGTTCTTATCTTTTTATGTCCTCTGTATCTTTTTAAACCTTTCTCCATTTTTTTTTGTGTGTGTGTGTGTGTGTGTGTGTACATATATGGTGGGCTCTCCCATTATATTCGACATATGAGGGTCAAGCAGCTCAGGTCCTAGGAACTGAGAGCCCAGTCACCAGCACATATGATTTGATTTTAGTGGTGATGGTTTTATGCAGAACCAACCACACTTTTTGACGGGCCAAATACAGAGACCTGGTGCATTACATGCCACAAAGTCCTCAAACAACCCTCCACAGGTTTTGAATTCAGAGTTGTCTTTCTCTTAGACCAGTTGCCACCCAAGTCTAAAGAACCCAGTCTATCCTGCTATTTACCCATAGCTGGATGGAGAAGAGAATTAATACCTTTCCCAAGGGTATTAGCACGTAAGTGAATGTAACGGATTCAACTGGAATTCGAACTTGTCTCTCTGATCCCTCAATCCCCTGTTCCTTCATACATACATATATATATATATATATATATATATATATATATATATATATATATATATATATATAAAAACACACACACACAATCCCATGCACATGTTTGATTCATTTATTTTTAAAGTTTTTAACTGAATTGCATAATACTAGTGTCACAGATTATTACTTAAGGCATGAATTTAATCCTCCCTTGGTGGTCCTCACTAGTGGCCTTGTGCTACATTAAACTGACTAAATATTAATATTTGGACAACTTTCCAACCAGCTGAGGTTTGTAATCTTACAAAACCTGGTGAATTTTTTTCACTATCGTGATTTATCAGTCATTCCTTATAAAATGATAACCATTTATAAAAATGTAAACTCATCTAGATATTTCATTAAACATGTTAGTGATAAGTGTGACTTTTAAAAAGTTAAATATTAACAAACCATACAAACGTGTTTCCTCTCGCAAATTCAACAACCCAGTCATATATATTATCCTTCAATAAAACATTTCACTAATAGCAACACATAGTCCAGCTTAAATCCAAAATGGTGGATGTCTTCCTTTGTAAAGTCTGGCTTTTCTACCTCAAGGGCATAAACTAGAGTTATCTTCATTTACTGATTATGTTTATTAACAATACAGTGATGCCAATTTTCTGTGACTAAATGAGTAAGAATAATTTGAACTTTATAAAAATGTATTGATAAGCAAGAATCTTTTTACTTCCTTTACAGGCCACCATTGAATAACACCAATGTAGCAAAACTCTTCACAAATTATCAATAATTTAACAGTAATGAGATGCAAAATAAAGATATCTTTTTCAGATTTTAAACATCTTAACTCAGTATCACAAATCCTTTAATACTGGTGCATGTTGACTTATGCATTAAAACCTTTTCAAAAGGACACTTATATTTAGCATCAAGAAGAACCAGTTGAAATTTCTGGAGCACATAACGAGGAAAGAGGGCTTAGAATATTTGATACTCACAAGACAGATTGAAGGTAAGTAATGCACAATCTATCTGGTAAGCTTGAGTGAATGAATAGTGAAGTAGAGTTTGGAAGAGATGGCAAAAAGACAAAAGTTACAAAGGATAGGAAATTGTGGAGAGCCATGATTGCCAACATCCCGAAGGGGCACAGCATATACAAAGAAAAAGAGGCTATCAATATGATTTTGCAGGTATGTATTAATACAATGTCATCAATATATCAGAAATATATTGATTGTTTAGGTAAAATATTTTAGCATGTATTTTCTTGGAATTTCTCAAATCTGTTTATTTCCAAAATGTTTTACCTAAACAGGCTATTTATATGCAAACATACATTTTGCAGATACATAGCAGAGGCAAAACTAAGTTTATTGCATATATCAAAGGCAGTAAGTGGCACTAATTGGAGCAGCATCCAACTAACTCAATATTGCAACAGGTTTAATAGTTCCAAGTTTTGTATATAATTACTTGTCATAATTGTCCATGTTTTTTTTGCATTTAATGCTTAACTCAGACAAATTGTTTACAAAGTGGCGTTTCATTTTTTTTTTTTTTATTAAACTCATGAACATAAGCATAAAGCTGATTTAATAATTTTAAGGATTAACTTAGATATAAGGAAATATTTTATTTCTTAATCCCTTAAGTTGAACTTAGATTAAATTAAATATGGATTATCTTTTGGTATAATACTACTTATATGCAATATAATACAACTTTTTTCTTCTCAAAATTTGTAAACAAGATGACCTTGGTTTTTTTTAATCATTTCACCCCAAACAATGTAATAAAGCCACAAAGATGCAAGGGATTACTTAAAGATAAAGAAACCTTATTGAGAAGAAATGGCAATAAAAGAATGGAGACAGAAGACAATGATTGACAATGAATTTAATTTTTTTTTAAGATTGACAGTAAAGTCAAAAAACAGAAGAGAGTTTTACAGGTCAGAAGAGATTCTTAGAATAGAACTTATGGTTACATTTAGCAAGATCTAACTGCCAATCTAGTACTGTACTTAAATTTGTGCTGGCACAGTACCAAATATGAAAGCTCATAAGTGCAATTACCATGAAAATATTTATAGAAAAGGCACAAG
The DNA here is from genome assembly GCA_963932145.1 of Acanthosepion lycidas. Classification (NCBI taxonomy): domain Eukaryota; kingdom Metazoa; phylum Mollusca; class Cephalopoda; order Sepiida; family Sepiidae; genus Acanthosepion; species Acanthosepion lycidas. Next base: position 13,186,654 of record OZ010579.1, read on the forward strand.
GAAGTTATATTATAAGGCAATGGGAATGTGACTGAAGCCGAAATGCCAGGTTTAGGACCCATAACATTTCAGATTCTTTGGATTTTGTCAACAATTTCTAGATATAGAGCAGAAATACCAAAGCAGATGTAGTAACAAGATTCAATGCACAATGAATAGTAAACTCATAAAAATGTAAAAGAAAAAAATATTCTGGTAAGAAATATTGTCTAGCTTATATACAATCTGATGATTTCTTGCTCAAAATCAAGTTATGTGTAAAACAAACATATTGAAATGATATTCACCAATCCCACCAGATAAATACTTTAAAGGGTGGACTAAAATTTCTCAAATTCTAGTGAAATTCTTTAAAATGAAATGAAGAAAAGAAATTCTGGTCAACTTACTTTGGCAACTGCTGATAACTTCCTGAGTATCCACTGTATTTGAAATATATCATGTGACAATCACTGCTGTAGGTCTTAAGACATTCTCGAACAAGCAATGTAGTTGCTTCCTTTGGAGCATTCTTTGGAACTGATGGACAGATGGTGCGCATCTTTCTTTTAGGAGCTGGGGGCTAAAAAGAAAAAAATTATTACTATAATTTTCAAGTATTTAAAACATATAAGAACATGTTGATATTTTCAATCAAATAAATATAATCAAAGGCTATATAATTACAGTAGTATTTAATTAAAAAAAAAAAAAAAAAAATGAAAATAAGTTCATAAAAATATATGGAAGGGAAATAAAAAAGGTGGAGAAAAATTCTTAAAATTATGAATATTCACCAGACTTCGCCAGAGTAGAAAAAAAAATTAAAGTTGCATTTATTCAGGAAAATAAAACAACCAAACGATTTAAAAAAAAAAAAAAAAAAAAAAAAAAAAAAAAAAAAAAATCATTTCAAAATTATTATATAGGAAGAAAGTAAGTATCACTGCTGACACTGGAGTTTGAACACAGAAAGCAAACACAGTCAATCCCATTTTGAATAAATCGATCACATGATGATAAAGGAAATGTATTCATGGGAATTAGTGTGTCATATAAGGGATCACTATACGGATTACTATTCGAACGAGTATTATCGAGCAAGTACTATTAGTGCGAGTGATATTCGAAGGTGTCTGACACCAGTATAGTCCAATGGCGTTACTACAGTTGTATCTGTGCTTACAAAGCATCTACTACAATGAGCATTACAAAAATGACGAATATTCGTTGACATTACAAAAAAAATTAAAAACAAATTTACTGAAATGTCTTATCACAAATAATACATTAATTTTCTGGCAATCTCACTTCCAAAACCATGTCAAATTACCCAATTTATGAGTTGCTCATATTACCATTCTATCAGTGTTGATTTGGGAATCTAAAAGATGAGTTCAAATTCCAACCTCAACGGTTGCATTCACTTTCACACTAATGACCAACAACATACTGACCAGGTTTGACATTGCTTAACTATGGTGATTGTACAAGAACCAGTGTTTCAATGTGATATGGCTTTAAGACATACAACTTGCACATCCAAGCTAACAGCACCTGATATTTTCAAGCAGTTACCCATCTAGGTACTGACCAGGCTGGACATTGCTTAACTTTGGCATTGTATGAGAACTAGTGTTTCAATGCAATATGGCTGTAATCCACTGAATTACATTTGAAGCAGCAGATTTGTTGTCATTATCTCTTTATTATACTGAACACCACAAGTTCCTTCCTCTTACCAAAGCAATATTTATAGTACAAATCAATTTATTAACCCAAGAAGAAATTGCTAATGCATTTGCACCTGTCTCATGGCTGAGGCAGGTGTGCATTTCTTATTGGTACTACTCAAAACAAAGATTAAATTGATTTTCAAGGATGTCTCCCATCTTTTTCCTTCAATTTCCACCCAATTAGATGACCTTTCAAAGTAACTAACAATGAAACAAATACATAAAATATCAAAAAGATTTGTAAACGTCAAGAGTATGTCTATGGCAGATGTTCAATTCCACCTAAAAGCATTTTTCACCCAAATTAACAATTTTTATGGTAAGCAATAGGTATCTACTTGGAAGATTAGTACAACACAATCTTTTCATCCAATTTTGCTTCATACCATACTAAGCTGAGACCAGTTATTCTTAACTTATTCTGTACCATGTCTGTAAATAAATTATCTAATAAATTAATAGTGTTTGATATCTTAGTTGTCTGAAGAGTGAGTGACCATGGTTAAATGTAAATAAATGACAGAACTGCCCAACAAACAGAATTAACAAAGTCTGCAATAAATAGTAACAATAGGGCAAAAATAATATAAAGCAAGTAAACAATATATGTAAGGCAAAGCAATAGTAGTAAGGCAAAGCAACAATAATATAGCAAAAAGTTCATAAACTCAGAATTGGGGTTGATACACAGGTGTGAATTTGGATAAACAAATGTAGTGTTCTGACTTCAAAACAAGACAGACTGGGACTGAATCAGATGAAGCTGAGAACTGGCCTATTTTATGGGCTAAGAATAAATCCCAGCATGCATTTGTGTGCTTTTGCCTATAAATTGGGGAGAGGGAAAGTGTTTTGAAGTCATTACCACCAGGACTGGGACCAAAAAGAAAAAGAGTAAAGAAAATGTACAATTTCATGTTTGGATTTTATTAAAATTCTAATCATCACTTTTTAAAAACAATAAATATTGCCAAGGGAGTCAAATGTGTATACAGTAATAGTGGTGTCAAGGGAATAACCATCCTTTTTTTTTTTTTTTTTTTTTTTTTTTTACACACAATTTTCTTTTTTTTGCAGGCAAAAATCCCATTACAAACATACAGTGTTCATTAAGAAGAACACCAACTTTATGAAAAACAAAAAAAAAAAAAAATATTTTCCATATATTTCTATATATGGAAAATATTTTTTTCCTCCTATATATTAATTTTTTTTTCCTGGAGAAAGTTCCATAATTTAATGCCTAGAAATTAAATTCTCCAAGAATTCTATTGGGAACTCAAAAAATAAGATGCAAATAATTTTAGATAGATATCTACACGAGTCATGAACTACCAAGTATCTTTTTTTTTTTTTTTTTTTTTTGCATTAAAATATACTTAGAAAACAAACCTTTAATACAAAATATATGCCTGTCAGTCTCCTGATATGTCACATGAAACCAAATCAACAAAGTGTTTACTGTACGAAGGTAGATGATCAACAAATACAGAGCCTAGCATTTCTTCTATGTGCTTTGTACCATCAGGATGAAGATGATCATGTCTCTCCATAATTTCCTGTCTTTTGTAGCCCTGAGTAAGGTTTGTCTTTTTGCTCTCTTAGTTGTGCCAATTATTTATAAAAACTCATTAGGCAGGTTATTCACAGCTTTTCTAATGCACTCGAGCCTAGCACAGCTATTGAATTTTGATCTGAAATTTCCACTCTATAATGTTCAGTGTATGTGATTAATAGAGACTGATTAGTTTAAGTGCCTTAACAAGTAAGGAAACCAAGTATTTTTTTTAATGTAAAGTAAATGATTTTGTTCTTATTAGTATAGGGATTTATTGATATACTTACTTAAAAGTATGTAACATATAAAGAACTGCTTTGCCTTCTGAAAGATTTTAATTATCAACAGAAGCACTTTCTGGACAAGTATTATTTATGAGTATTTAAAATTGTTAACCTTGCTAATAAATTGTACAGACTTTGAAAATTATCAAGAGAAACACAAAAGTTTTCAAGTGGGCAACTCAAATCTAACATTTGGAAAACTAGCCTCATTTTGGAAAAAAAGTAATGGAGCAAAGGGCTAATAAAATATTACAAGCAATTTTATATTTAAGTTTTTGAAAATTACTTAATTGGATATAGAAACATAAGGTCAATTTTGCCATTCTTGTTTTGGCTCCTTTTAGCTGGGATTTTTGTTTTATGAGTGCAATAAATTACAAAGATTTATCAGTTAAATCATTACCTCTACCTACCCACATCTTTTGTAATAATCCATTTTGTATTGTTCCTAAAACACAATCCCTGTTTCAAATGAATCATAATTTCTTCATAGTAAACCAGTCAGTAAATAATCTTTTTTTATTTTTTTGAAAGGTCATGTGAATGAACAGGCCATTGTATTGTATTGTCCTTTTCATGAGGAAATCTTATCAGCTGATGCAATACACTTGAAATTTGTAAGTAAAATAGTGGATAAGTTGCAAATAATTTTACTTTGATATTTTCTGTATAACTCAGTTGAACTTTGAAAAGAAAAAATGTTTTCAAATATATCAATGTAAAAGATAATTTTTTTCTTTACATATCAAAGAAGTTATAGAGTAAAATGTATTGTCACCAACTTGAAGAATAATAAATAAAAAACAAATTTTATAATTTTGAGAATGAAGAGTAGGAATGGAAGGTCTCATTAGATAATGGGGAGACTTTCACAGGCAGACATGTTACCTTGCCCATTGTTATATAAACAGATGAGTGGGCAGAGGCCAGATGCATTTTTGTATCTTGTTGGTAAGAGAATAAAATAATTGAGAAATACTTCTATTTTCATTGTGGCTATTTTACAGAGAACAATCGTTAACAGCTTATGAGCTATTTCGGCAATTAAACTTTCTTTGATATTATTCCCAAGGAGAAGGACATACAAGAAATAACATAAGAAAATGAAGTTTGTTTGAATGTGTCAAGGAAATACAAATTTTAATTTGACAAGAGAGCAAACTTATTGTGATGGTGTTAAGCAAAGATTTTATGAAGCAAATAAATGCAAATAATTAGAGAAAGCCAATTGAAGTCGTGTGAGTTTCAAATTTATTCTTTTTCTTGTAATGCTTAGCAAGTTTGCCGCATATATGATGGCAGAAATGAGTGAACTTCATTGGATAGCCTCATACTTATGGTTTTGTGTCAAATAATTGTCTGTTACATGCTGTCTGTGTGTGACTTGGTATATGTGTATCTAATATATATATATATATATATATATATATATATATATATATGTGTGTGTGTGCGCATATATATATATATATATATATATATATATATATGTGTGTGTGTGTGTGCGCATATATATATATATATATATATATATATATTATATATTATTAGTAGTAGAGCCCGGCATTGCCCGGGGATGTAACAGTAAGAGATAGATCAAGTATTGACCATCATAAAGACTGAAAAATAAAATTGACAAAGATTCTTGTTTAAGGTTGACGGACGCGTATGTCTTAATTAGTTTTTTTTTTTTTTTTTTACGAATTGGTCAAACCCAAACTCAAACAGAAAACATTGTTTTCAATCGTTATGAGTCTACCAATTGAATAGAATTTTATTATAAACAATTGTCTTGTAAATGGAATTTTTAATGCATTCTGAATGTAAAAATAAAGAAAAAAGTGCAAGAAGTTTTGTTGAAATTGGTTAAAAATGTAGGAAATCCGATCCCATATATAAACGAACACACACACACACAAACAACCTGGGTTTTATAATAAGTATAACTCAATATGAGTTGTCCCCCTTTCATTCTTGTGATGCCTCTTAATCGTGTTTTCAAATTGATTTTGTGCAAAAACAATTGTGTTTTTCCAATTTTTGGCGCTGTTAGAACCACTGCAAGGTAATTTTACATAGTCCTGTGAAGTTTTGTTGAAATCGGTTGAAAAATGTAGGAAATCCGATCCAATATATAAACGTACAGACACAATCTGCGTTTTATAATAAGATTATATATATATATATATATATATATATATATATATATATATATATATATATATAAGTCACTATACAGTGACTTATAGGAGAAAAAGCAAGCAGCAGGTAGCTTACAGTTTGAACAGTATCAGTAATTTACTATTCTTTACCATAGCATTTTATCGTTATTAACCAAAACCATTTTAATAATAATTTCTGGACAGTTGATTAACTGATTTGTCTTAACTGTTATTGTAAGTAACTGTATAGTGACTTTATTGCTACCTTCTGTGTGTATGTATGTATGTACACAATTTGACTGAGTTTGAAATAAGACATTCCCCACCCAACTCAGTCTAGTCAATCCCTACCCTGGGATGAACAATAAAAGTCAGAGACAAAAGAAAAAACTTAAATAATTATCAGATTTTATTGAACATTTTCAAAAATTATTCGGCAATAAGGAAAGTTGTATTTGAAAGCAATTGTTTTTGTAGAATACTTGCACACATGCAAATATAAATAAACACAATTTGAATGAAATTAAAATGGACATCTGTATTGCAAGGGTTAATTTCTTTTTCTATCTGCTAACAACCCTTGAGTAACAGGAAAAGACAATAAACTGGTCATTTGTATGACTTCTTCTCTATTTAAATTGAATCTATTTTCTCATAAATGTAGAATTCTAAATGACAACAATTTAGATTTGAAATTTGATCATCTTGTCATCAGTAAAGTGGCACGTATCAAAGTAGTATTGATAAATCAAAATTAACCCCACCCCCAATTTTTTCTCACAGTCACCAAAAATAACCTGTCCTTATCACAAACAAGTGGGGATGGGATCAATACTGAAAACAAAATGATCCCTCTTAACATAATTCAACCAGGATTAAGAAAGTAATTTTCACTTTAAGTTGTAAATGTCACATAATACACATCATATGTGTCCCATTTACAAGTCAAAGCCACAGGTGGCTGCTGACAAATCAGTTATCAAAGTCATAATGCGGATCATATCTTATTTGTCAATGAAAAATTCAAGAACACCTGACACTAGAGAAAAGAATATTGCTACAAACTGCCGCAGGAAGTAATGGGCGGGGAGGGGGGGTGGAGGTGATTTATGAAAATACATGTGGATACATTTTTTTTTTTTTAACACGTATACTAGAAGGTTTGTTTGCAGTAAGCTGAAAAGAAAAACTTTTACAACATATATTTAAAAGGTTTCATTTGGTTTATTTTGTAGCATATCAACCTCAATAGGTTTATTTAATGCAGATAAAATTTTTATTTTGCTAGAAATATTTCTTCCAAAAATATATTCCTGGTAATAATTTGTTTACATAAAAGTATTTTTATTATTAAAACTTATTTTTACATTTTCATAGTGCTTTGACCCCAGTTTCAGGGGGTTAACTATTTGCCCATAGCTAGGACCCTGACAGGTGCTACCACACCAGGTCAGGGTGGACCTGGAAACACCAGCAATTAAGAGGTGGTTCCACACTCCTCAAAACCTCCTGATCAGATATGTCAGACATAGCTTATCGTCTTACCCAGGATGCTATATTTAAAAGAGTCTAAGTGTTTGTTGTGGCCTGTTTAGGGGCCAGAAAAGAAAAACACGGAAGACAAAGGTAGGTTGAACAAGTGTAATGAAATAACAGATATATACAAAGCGAGAGTGTTAGTAATAAGCAGATAGAAGTGTCCAAACGATCAGGTTACACTGCATCTCGGCTGCCCAATGACTGCCCTAGGAAGTCTTGCAGTTAGTATTTATGAGAGGAGGAAGAGTTCATTCTACTGTAGGAGGGTTTACCACAAGTGTTACTACTAAATAAACAAAAATGTTCTGAGTGAAAAAAGTGCAATATAGGTTATGTATGGTATCTGTGAAAGAAAATTGCAAACCACTGTATGATGAGCTGGAATCAGTGTTAAGTAAGGATTAAATGTCTGGAATGGACTCCTAAGATGATTAATACATTGTTGAAGGAACTCTTGAAGATATCTTTGAAGAATGTCATAAATACTGTTCAGCATCATCAAGTTGTTCTTTCAACATCCAAGATACTTTGTTTTTTGTTTTAAAGAATTCATCACTCATCAACTTATAACAGTAAAAAAGACTGTGCTTTGTAAAAGAAAACAAAAAAAACACATGGTCAATCAAGACATTTCTGAAAGATAACATTTTTAATGCAGGCATAAAATGCCTCTAAGTCTACAATTCATCCATACTTAGAATATTGCTGTCACATATGGTCTGGTGCCCTTGCTATTAACCTTGAAGTCCTTGATAAGATCCAAAGAAGAATCTGCAATATTATTGGTCCTGATCTGGCAGCTCAGCTTCAGTCACTTTCCTACCACCATAGGGTTGTCTCTCTCTGTCTTTTCTATAAATACTTTCATGGTAGTTGTTCAGATGAGCTCTTCACTATCATACCTAGACTTTTTAAATTTAACTGTAGAACTAGACTGGTATTGAGATCTCAATTTACAGTTGAGTTGAACAGATGCAGCTGTAACTTCGACACTAACAGTTTCTTTTCTCACACTTCTCACTTGTGGAACTCTCTTCCAGCTCCATGCTTTCTAGCCAACTTTAATCTGTAAAAATTTAAATGCAATGTCGATCACTATTTACTGTTCATTACTCTTTTCTCTTTCTGCTAATCATCAATGTTTCTGTTCGTAATTCTTCCACACCTTGTAACCCCTTTGGTTTTAGTGGCATTACTGCCTGGTTTGAGGTGATTCAGATTTAAAAAAAAAAAAAAAAAAAAAAAAAAAAAAAAAAACTTAAATAAAATTAAATGTTCACTTATCCCTACTAAGATTTTTACAGAGATCACATCCACTTGAATGTAAAAATTGAATTTATTTTCAGAAACCATAAATTATGATTTCTGAAAATAAATTCAGGTTTTACATGTTTGTGTGTGTGTGTCTATGTTTAATAGATAAATAGATGTAAAATACTGATGCATTAAATTTTATGGTGTCTTAAGCAGTTTAAAATGCCAAAAAGGTTAATTGTGACAGTTTGTAGTAAAGTAACTCTGATTAAAAATTATCTTTTCAATGCCGAGACAACCTACAAAATGGTTTTGTCTATTTTAAACAACTGAATCCGGCCCCTAAAATTATGATGCACTAAAAATAGGAACTGAACTTAGGGACCCTGAAAAAGAATAGATTCAGTTCTTTTTATCATTATCTTAAAACTATGTTATGAAAAGTGTTACTCATGTCTGTATTTTGGATTGAAGCCATTAAACAAGAAAGAAAAAACTTACTACAGTAAAAAAGAGAGAGTAAGGATTTTAAATATGAAGTTAAACAGCAATGTCACAAATTTAGTTTATTATGTCTTTCTATTCAAATAACTATACTCATGTTTCATAGTATCTTTCAGCCGTCTTCAGATGCCTGTCATATTTGGTAACCTTGAAATTTTGGACTAATCTCTTTATTTAATCTACAGGGTACATTGTTGACACTTCTGTATCAGTTAATTCTCTCTAATCTATTTCACTGAACCAGACTATGTGACTTTTCAGCACTACCCAAACCAAGGATTGAACTCATAACTGGCAGGAAATCAGATATCTTTTAATCCACTCAGCCATGTGTCTTAATCATACTTCCTGAAAAACTGCTTTATATAAAAAAAAAAAACATTTTATAAATTTCAACTGATAGTAATGCCATTTGATAAATGAATGCCAAATATTTTCGGCATGGAAATGGAAAATTTCTCCATTACCATTTTTGCTACTGAGGAAATTGTCCTGGCCTGATACACACTGATTCTTTAAGTCATTGTTGTCTTGTTAACTTGAGATCATTCTACAGAATCGATGATTGTCACTTTTCCCTCCAGATATTATCAGCTATTCTCAATTTAAACATCTTCAGAAACATTGTGATTATAACAATCAAGTTAAGCATGTTACTCTGAAGAAGGCATATAATTACGCTAATTTCATGTTGAAAAAAAATTGACAATTAACAAATTTACATTTGAAACTTGCTCATATTTAAGAGATGTTTATATTCTTAATAAGAACAAAGTTAAAATAAATTAAGAGGATAAATTTGCTTGTCTTTCTCAAAAATAACAAAAATTACTTTAGATTTTAAAAGGTGTTTTACAAATACCCATATGACTTACTGAATTCAAAACTAAATCAAGCAACAATGTTGCCTGGCCTTTCTTTGTGAACATAATATTAAATATGTTTTGCTTCATTTCTACATAATATACATTATTACTCAGAGAACAACAGAAACTCCAAAAATAAATAAATGCTGTTAACAAAATACAAAAAAGGTGAACAAAAAATTCCTGTTTCTTTTAGGATTAGTCTATGCATTTTTACTTTTTGAAAGGACAGCAAATTCAACTTCAATCATATTTTTCAGCTACCTTTGAACAGGCACTTCTTTGATAACCATGGTCACTTAAGGCATACTTATCAGATAAATTATTGGTGGGACTTTGCCAAAATGGGGGTAAAACCAATTTTGTACTGCATCTGGTTCAAATGTAGTATTCTAAACATTAATCATTAAAAATTGTTAAACAGTCATCTGTAAAACTTTTAAAAGATACAAGGTAATGAGTTTAATTGCAAATCAACTAAAAACAGGTCTTTGTGGTAAATCATCTGTTTATAAAATATGGTGAATATATTAGGTTGGTGCAAAAATAATTTCGTTTTCTAACATATGTTACTATGTGAGAAAACGAAATTATTTTTGCACCAACCTAATATATATATATGTGTGTGTGTGTGTGTGTGTAAAATGCAAATATAAATAAAAAAATATATGTATGTGTGTGTAAAAGGCAAATATATATATATATATGTGTGTGTGTAAAATGCAAATAGAAATATATCTGTAAAAAGTTAATATCAATAAAGACAAAAGGAAACCCATTTTTTATCATTGTTTTGTCCACGAATGGACTTTATGAAGGCAAATATTAGGATTACATTTAATACTTATAAAATAAAATCCTTACATTTGCCTTGTCCATCAGAGGATGAAATGTATCAGTAAAGAAAGGTTTTCCTTATATATATATATATATATATATATATATATATATATAATTTTTAAATAAATGATAAAAATATCATTTTAAGGTATACTAAGTGTCCAAGCATAAAATAAATTGTTGTTGTTTGGTGTTAACCTCAGTGTCTACACTGTGTGTGTGTGTTATTGTTTTAACCTGCAGTTTTATAATAAACACAGTAACTAAGTTGACAGATGTTTGGCTAGATGAGATATGTCCATGACAACTCTTTCAAACATAAGCCATAATAATAAAAAGGGTTATACTTAACCCATTAACTGCCAATGAGGCTCATTTCTACTGCAGTCAATTGGTTAATTTAGTATAATTAACCTTTTGGCAACTATTCAAAACCACTTTTCTCATAAGTTCTTTCTTATTAGGCTCAGTTTTTTTTAATAGTTTATTTCCTATAGCACAATATTATGTCAATAAATCAAAAGTCTATATCCTATTATGTCAATAAATCAAAAGTCTATATCCTATTATGTCAACAGATCAAAAGTCTATATCCTATTATGTCAACAGATCAAAAGTCTATATCCTATTATGTCAACAGATCAAAAGTCTATATCCTATTATGTCAACAGATCAAAAGTCTATATCCTATTATGTCAACAGATCAAAAGTCTATATCCTATTATGTCAACAGATCAAAAGTCTATATCCTATTATGTCAACAGATCAAAAGTCTATATCCTATTATGTCAACAGATCAAAAGTCTATATCCTATTATGTCAACAGATCAAAAGTCTATATCCTATTATGTCAACAGATCAAAAGTCTATATCCTATTATGTCAACAGATCAAAAGTCTATATCCTATTATGTCAATAGAATAAATGTCTCACTATAAATGTCAATAGAGTAAAAGTCTTACACAACTATAATTTTTTTTAATTTATTTTTGTCAGTGCCTTAAACTACATAAGGAGACAGAAAATACTTTGGAATAGAAGCAATGGTAGCATTGTCACTGGTTTAGGGATTTCTAATAAAGACAGGATGAAATCAAGTAGAAACCACCTTGGGAACAGCTAAGAATAGTAATTTAGTAAAATACTTTGGCTTTTAAGGTGTCCACATGACTTGTCCAACTAAAAAAGATATCTGGGACTGGCTCCTTCTGTACTTTTACATACATTCTTTTCATCTATAAAGGCGGAAAGAGTAATTCACATACCATCAATCAATTACCTATTATTTTCTGTTCTTTCATATAAAGCGTTCAAGATCATTTGCTTCAATCTTATTTCACCAGTAAAATGTTTTTTCATTTTTCTTTTTCTGGGGCTTACACAAACATCTGGCAGCCAATTTCAGATTACCTCTTGAATCGCCTGTCAAGCATTTTTTCACTCCCAAACATAGAATTAAACTTTTTTTTTTTGTGTATGAACATTAAAAGAATTTCAGAAAAACTATTGGGATAAAGCTTTTAAATTCCATTAACCTAATTAGATTTTCTTCATGACAATTTAAAAACACAATCCTTCAATTAAAAATGAATTTCAGATTAAAATTTAACTACTTTGCATAGTAGTAATAAGAAAGAAATTGCAGTTGTGTGTAAATTTGTAAGTATTTTGTCATCAATTGCACCCAAGTTCAATGAAGATTGGCTTCAGAGTTTGAATATCAAATGTTTACACTTTTTTTATTCTTCAGAAACTAATTCTGATTCTTAATTAACTTATATATATATATATATATATATATATATATTATTGCCTTGGTGTAAAATAACCCCACTGTTTGTGTGTGTGTGTGTGTGTGTGTGTGTGTATATATATATATATATATATAAAAGCATATTTACATTTTTATATGTGACACCCTTACCTAGCAGGATGCTTACAAAACTGAAAAGAGACAATGCTGTTTTAAAGAGTAGGTAACAAATGGATCCTTAACACCACCTTCAATTGTTAGCAGTTCCCACACATCATCTTCATAAAATGAGAGGGGGAGAATGCTATCTTTAATTAGAAGCACAACTTTTACAAACAGCAGGTGTCTTTAATGTTCTGAGAGAAAGAATGCTATCTCATGGTAGACAATCAGTAGAACTGACACTTCAAGAAGATCCAATGTTACATGGCCCATAGGAACTTCAGGATCTGTAATAATGAGGAACCTCAAGCAAGTTGTGCAAGCTTCAGAATTTGACGTACATCTCATACTTCCATTTGTTCTTATTATGTGTAGACCCCATCCCACCCTTAACTGCTGCATTTTTTGCCATATATCCAATATTCACTAGCTCCAAAATTCCGTACACAAACACAAACTAAATTTATGCAACTCCATCTTGCACATTTGCAAATCTACCATTCATCTTTGCATTGAATACTGTTGTCAGATCTGGTCTGGTGTCCCTGATGTTCATATCCAGGTTCTTGACAAAATCCCCCCCCCCAAAAAAAGGATCTGCAATAAAATCAATCCTGACTTGGCATCTCAACTTCACTTAATCACAGACATGATGTGGCTTCCCTCTCTCTTTATAAATATTTTCATGGCAGCTGTTCTGACAAGCTTTTTTCCCCCTAGTGCCCCAACTACATGAATTTAAGCGTGCTACTAGATTGGCATCTAGGTCCCACCCTTTCACTGTTCAAACAGCTAAATGCAACCGCCACTTCTATTCTAACAGTTTCTTTGCTCACACTTCCCAACATTGGAACTCCCTTCAGTTTACTTTCTTCCTTGATAACTACAATCTTCAAAAATTTAAATGCAAAATCAATTGCCATTTTCTGTTATCTTGAACCCTGTTCATCTTTTATCCTTTTTTTCAATCCCCACTACACCCAATTTTTCTTTCACTTTCATTCTTTGTACCCCCCCCCCTACACATACTAGTGGCACTCCTGCCTTGCTTGGGGGTGAAAGAAATGATTTAGGAAAAAAAATAAAAGGAAAATCTTTTGTTGTTCATCCTGTGTCACTTCAATGAGGAACAGTTGGATTCACTCTGAACTGTTACATGAAATCTGTCTTCGTATAAGGCAGTGAATTTTGGGCAATCTCCTCAAAGCAAGAAGAGACTTAAAGCAACAGAAATGTGGTTCTACAGAAAGATGCTGAGGATACCATGGACTGAACATGTGAGCAATGACAAAGTTTTAAAGAAAATGGAAACAAAAAGGAAACTTACTTAACATCAGGAAAAGAGTTGAAATTTCTAGGGCACATAATGAGAAAAGAGGGCTTGGAAAATCTGATACACACAGGACAGATTAAGGGCAAGAGGGACAAAGGAAAAAAATGCAAAACATACTTGATGAGCTTAATTAAATAGATGGTGGAACAGGATTTAGAAGAAATAATGAAAAGACAAAATTGATTAAAATCTACAAAAGATAGGAAATTGTGGAGAGCTATCAATTCCTGAAGGAATGTAATCCATAAAGAATAAGAATAGAAATGCTCTTCATGACTAATATTAGAATGAAAATTCATCAGAAGGTCCAGTTGTTGAACACAGAACAGTTCAAAGCAACAAACAAAAACCTTTTGAATTTCTATTTGCTTTTTTCTATACACTTTCATTTTACTGCTTCTTCAAACATGCTAACAGTATGTTCACCTTGGTTACTTGAGGATGTTTGATACAAAGCTGCAATATATGCAGAATTCAACTAAAGTTTATGAAAAATTTCAACTCTGATGAAACATGGACCATTTTTATTTAATAATGCCACATGTATATGATGTATATGATGTATAGTGAAGATTCAACTCAAATGGAGCAGCAAATGATGTCATGACACATGTACAACCAGTACTTTTTCAAGAGCACAAATGCAATCAAGAACATATGCCCAATGAAGGAACCAGCAAATCTACATGCACTATTTGCAATGAATACTTTGGATATTCCAAGCCATATTACAACTGCTTTGACCCTGAATATATACTTTACAAAGCTTGAATATCATTTCAAGCTCAGCATCCAGGTTTGGCCACCAAACAACATCAAGAATGATCCTACATATGTACTATTCTGATATGAATCTGATGAAGTACTTTAAATACCTTTAACCTCAATCTGGAAGGATTTCCCCCTCCTCCCCAGTATTGCACCATCTTCACAATTCTTCATACCAGAACCTCAGCATGAGCAAGATCACCTGTCTCAACTATCCAGCATACATTTTCAACCTCACCAATGTCTACTGCAAATCAGTCAATCCCTTATATTTCTTCAAATTTAGCAACAAACACTAAGCACTTGTATCTCCCTTTATCCTCCTCCTCTGATTATTCACAAACAATTAAACCTGCACATGCAGCAAACATAAAACACTAATTGTTTACAGCTCCATCATCTCCACTGATCACATGCTGAGAAATGGGTCATGCAGTATATTTTCAGTACTTTCTAATCTGGATGCATACAAGCTCAAAATTATTAAAAACCCCAGGAAAATGTGCGATTTTTAAACATTTTCTTTAAAAGAATGTATTTTTCCTTGACCCAAATTGTCATGCTAAGAACAAAAAAAAAATAATATACATGAGAACTATATGAACTAAAAGCTATTTTATTGAAACATTATTTGATGCCAAGTGCTAAGATCTTAATAATAAAGACTCACTGCTTGGAACCTGTTCTCGTACACCCTTATACAAATGAATTAAAACAAAACATAATTCCGTTATTATTTACTCTTTTTTTTTTTTGTATTTTTCCAATGAAACATGACCCAGTGCCCATGTTAGTACTTTATATGACCATTCCACAAAGTCATTCCTTGAAAATTGATTCTGGGTTGGATTTAAATCAGGAGTGTTTCCGAGACAGTCTATAGTACTTTGATTTGCTCAGTGGTAAGGCTTGCCAGTGTGTTTGTGCAGCGTTACAATTTTTATACGCTTCCTTGGAGTAATGTCAATCGCAGACAATGGCTGTAGGACAACTAATCAACAGTTGAGACAATAGTGTCTGGGTATGATAAAACTCTGATGCAATCACAGGTGACGCAATACTTTTCAAGGTCAAACAAATTTCATCATACACCCTGAAAATAGATTCATATTAATGCAAACCACTGTAAATGACCTAATCTGAAGAAAAAAATAGAAATTGATTACCCCCGTCACACAAGTGGGTCTAAAACTGACTATATGTTGAAAGAAATTTGCACAGGGTGTATTTTGTTCAATTTCTGACAAGTTTGAATGGTGATTTTGATTCACTTCATTTATTAATATATCCACATTCTTAAGGATGGAAAGCATTTTTCTTATTTACTCATATTTTAATTGGGTTTAAGTATAGAATCTGACTTGGCCACTCAAAAAAAATTAACATGAGTCATGAATTATTTCTTTAATTTTAACATGTTTTGGGTCATTGTCTTGTTGGAAGGTTTACTCATGCTCTTGCTGAAGTTAGATATTTTGGTCTCAGACCTGACTATACTCTTCTTTATTTACCATTCCATTTGCTTTAACCACATCAAATAGTCTGACTGAATGAAAAACATTCCCATTGCATAAAGCTGTTATCATTCTTTGGTTTGAGACCTTCATATCCTTTTTGCAAAACAGCAACATCCCTGTACCTAAAGAATTGATTACCAAAAACTTGAAACCTTGTCAAAATGATGCTTAGTAAAAGTTAAACAAGTTTTTATTTACTTAGATTGTAGCATTGAAGTCTTCCTTGATCATGTTTTATAGTGGCTAGCTTTATACAAAGTTTATTGTAGTCTCTGTTTAGATTTTCATATTGTGAATATTCTTGAATTTCTTGATAATACTTTGAACTGGCTCTTGAAATTTCTTGGATACAGTTTTGTAGCCTTTCTCCTTGTTGTAGGAAGCCACAATTTTTAACCTTAGCTCATCACTATGTTCTTTAATCTAAACCATGGATATTGATTTCCTTCTGATGAGAACTGACAAAGATTACAAATTCTACTCTCTTTAATTTCAGTCATGAATACAGCACAACTGTACTAATCTTGTTTGCATTCATTTTAAAGCAAGTGAGAAACTCTTTAATCAAAGGCATAAAACTCTAATCTCATTCGCTATGATTTGGGTACGAATAATTTTAGACACAGAAATCGTAAATAGTTCAATAAAATATAATTTTTTTTCCTCCATATACATCATTTGTTTCTTTCAGATTTTTCTCTTTATGTAAAATTTGGGTCAGAAAAAAAATCATTCTTTAATGAAAATATTTTTAAAAATCCGAAGTTTTGTAGGGGTATGAATAATTCCCAGCTTAACTCTATATATTAGTAATGAAAGTGAGAATGATACGGCAATAATTTACATTGTTCAGACTGTTGTCCTCATCTTTATTGCCATATTCATTGATTATAACTGAACCTGTCATGAATATGGCAGTGAAGATGAGGACAACAGTCTGAACAATGTAAATAATTACAATACCTTATCTTAGAAATATAGACAGATAATACAGCAGTAGTGTGTTACAGTTATACATAGTCAATCAAGCATTTTGCAATCTGCTATTAGAATCATAGACCAATTACAGTTTGATATAAATCTGTAAACAGAAAGAGGATAACTCTCTCTTACAAATATTTACTAAACTTAATTTTGTACAGATCCTAATATTGAGAGAGTTAAGAAGATTGTATTGTGCAAATCTTTCAATAGGAGAGGTCCTGCATATCTTGGAAATGAGAATTCCTGGTTTGTTATAAAACCTGATAAATGACAATGTGTATTTGTACAAGTGTATACAAATATGAAATCAGGGGAGCTGTAAGTTATAAAATTAAAGTTAATTTTTAAATTTACAAGTCCTTGTTCTTTGCAACCCTAAAATTAATGATCATGCTAACAAAACTTACTTTCCCTCTCTTGAGAAACGTGCAGAGATAAAGATTTGATGCAATTTAAGATCAACCTTTTTTTTTTTTTTTAAGATTGATGCAAGAATTTCCTAGATTTTTAACAAAATTGTTATATAAATTCATGGCATCATTATTCATTCAAGTTATTTTCTTTGGCTTTCTATGACCTTTGAAAATTCAGGCAAATTGTGCATTTCATAAAAAAAAAAAAAAAGAAAATCCAGTTTGGATTTGATAAATTCTTTGAGAAATTTCTTTGATATCTGGAAATTGTTTGAAATACTAATCAGACAATTCTTGCATGGAATAAAACAAATGACAACTGAAAAGAATCTGTTGAAGAACTTCCTGTTCCATTGGTTGATTTCTTTACATCAAACTGATTAGTTGCCCACTAATGCATTGGCCAGAGTAACAATCTGATCAAATTCTAATAATTTTTAACAAAAAAAAAAAAAAAGTTTCCTTTTGAATCTGACCAAAAATAGAAAATAGCTTTTTTCACATATTGTATTCAGTATAAGATTGAAAATTATCTTGGACACCATGATGTTGATTTTCTTAATTTAGAATTCTTGTAATAAATCTATTTTTATTGCAAGAGATTATTTTGTGAAAAATGACATTTCTGTATCAAGCAAGAAAAATATATGTATTTAACTGCTGAGAAATTCGGTAGAACTTTTTTTTTTTTTTAAACTTGATTTTTTTTTTCAAAAACTCAAACCTGTAAAAGGCTAACTACAGCTGATTTATCCATAAATTTTTCTGCAACTTCACAATATTTGTGCAACATCTTCCTGCAAATTATGTAGTTTTCAGAGCAATTCTTTGTTCTTGAAGCCAAAACATTTTTTAAATTTCTAAATTAGTTCCGAAACCTGCATGCACCTACCATATCATTAACATAAGCTTCAGTGATCAACCTCTGATTTTCTGCTGTATTTTTCCGCAGATTAAACACAGACTGAATGTTTGATTATGTATTCAGCCTTGATTTTCAACAAAAAGTAAAAATCCTCTCTTTCACGAATATGAAACATGTATCAGCAATAAAGAATTAAGCAAATTTCAGACATTTCAGATTTTTCTAATCCTGTTTAACAGATGACATGAGGAACCTTTGGATAAACTTAAACAGTTTTCCTCCAAAGATAATTTCAGATAGCACATTATTTTTATAAGATGGTAGTCACTCTTTGTGCAAAGAAAGAAATTTTCAGCTTTCATATGACACATGTCTTATAAATTCAGTCCTCTACAATGCTACACTGAAAATGATACATTTCTACTCAAAATCCTCAAATATAGGCACATTTCACAAACTGGCAATAGCTTTGATATAAATCCCCAAATTAGTGATAATTCATAGCAATCAAAGAGTTGATTAGTGATATGATTTTAAGGCAGTAACTTACTACTTTAAAAACAAAACTCGTGATTTTGTGTGCGGTTGTATAGTCTTTAGTTAATTTTGATCTGAGATTTTCAATGTATAATATTCAATGTTTATGATTATTTTTCAACAGAATCTCCTCCTTTGTCAATGTTCTTATGTTGAAAAAATAGATTTTTGTTGTGTAAACTGTGTTCATTAAATAAATGCTTCAATAAAATTTAAGACAATAAATGTTGTTTTGTTAGGTATGTTAGATTCAATCTGATGATTGTGCGGTCAAATTCTGTATATTTTTGGAAAAATGTACAATTTTTCATCTAAATAGATGAAAATTAAGGCAGATGATAAGTTTTCTTTTGACATTTTTGTAAAATACTGCAGACATAGTAACATTTTGTGGTGTACCAAACAATCAGTTGAATGATTTTTGCAAATAGTAAATAAATTGGTAGGGAGAAATACTGAAATATAGATTTTTCTTTTCAAAAATTCATACATGTTCTATGAGGGGCTAAATTTGAAACTTGTCTTAAAAAGAAAAAAATACAAACAAAATTTATGCACACACCCACACAAAAGTGTCAAAGAAAATCAAATACAATCTATATTAAAAAAATTTTTTGGAAAAACTATTTGGGTTCTCCATATCAAGATTTAATGAACATTTTATCTAAATGCATACTTTAATATTAAAACAACAAAATACAAATATTTAAAATAAAAATATATAAAACTTCATTATTTTAAATAAAAAAATTAGTCAATTTCATTTTCAGTTGTTGGATATAGTTTCTATTTTTTGTTTTTTGTTAAAAACAAATGGAAGCAAATAAGCAAAATAATTCAGTAATTTTATGACAATCATTTTATCTGAAGGATAGAAATGAAAAGACAGGAAGAATTGTGTTTTTAAGATACTAGGATCTATCTGACTACATTCTTCTAGTGAAAGTGTAAAATGTCAAATTTCTCCTCATGGCAGGTTTGACATCAATGTAAAAGTAAAGAAAGCAAACTATAGAATATTGTTTAGCTTGCCAGTGGGTCTAACACACAAGTAGGCAAGTGTAGCCAAAGCTAATCACTAACATGAGTCATTTCATAGAGAAATATATGGGGTGAATAAAGACCACTCATGTAAATGTATTGGGCAGGTCCATTCTAGCAAAATGGACCAACTGGTGTATTAGGCACTCTCCTATAAAATGAGGTAAAATTAGCTGCTTTGCTCTACAAGGAAACAAGAAGAAGGCAGCCATGTTGGCAGGTAAGTCACTTGACTTCTACACAAACAGTGAAATAATTAGTAAATAGAGACTTGGATCATGTAACAAAGATGGAGATAAAGATTTAAATGGCACACAGTAAATGGTCAAGTAATGACAAACATATTGTTCGAATAACATTGTGGACTTGAAAAGCAAGCGGACTACTTAACCATCAACAATCTAGAAATGCCATTTTTCATTCTCAAATATATCTAAGTGCTGACTGCAGGAGTGATCACCACCCAGCTATGTGCAAATTAAGACTGTATAAAATTAAAGCAATGCCTAAACTGCAATATGAAAACTCCACAGAATTTTAATCTGCAAAAAATCATTTGAAGTTATGATCAAGTACAAAACTGTGGAACATGTCAGGGATTTAAAATACAACTCCTTAAAGCAAGCATTACTGACAAAAGTAAAAAAAAAGTCTTATCCCGAGGAAGGAAGAAAAGAAAGAAAAAAAAAAAAAAAAGATGACAAGTGACATTTTTGACAGCAGATAATATCAAGAAACAGTGCAGAATATGTTAAACAAAAAAGTCATCAGGCTAAATAAAAAATATATACAGAGATTAAAATACTGAAGGAGACAGATGTAGAAGGCATCTGCACAAATATCAAGATGATTTTTGCTAGGATGCATAAAATCAAAAAAAAT
Source organism: Acanthosepion lycidas (assembly GCA_963932145.1). NCBI lineage: Eukaryota > Metazoa > Mollusca > Cephalopoda > Sepiida > Sepiidae > Acanthosepion > Acanthosepion lycidas. Next base: position 13,207,631 of record OZ010579.1, read on the forward strand.
GTCAAAGAAAAAGAAAACTAATTGCAATAATGGAAGTAATATTACGTACAACTATTCTGTGGCAAAAATGGAGAGAACACTCCAATGCATAAAAACATAGAAAGGTCAATGATTCTAAAAACAGCACTGGCCAAGATTAAGAGGAATAAAACGGGTGCACCAGATTTGAAGGTGCATTAGGATAGTGAAAGATGCTTTTCAAAACTAAGCAAAGTATTAAAAAACAAAAAATTTTTTATCAGAAACAAAGAAAAGAGTACTGAACTCTTATGTAATATTGGTCCCCTATATGGCAGTGAATGTTGGACGATCTCCTCACAGATGAAGAAAAAACTTGAAGCAACAGAAATGTGGTTCTACTGAAGGATGCTGAGAATATCATGGCCTGGACATATGAGCAATGAACAAATTTTTGAGAAAATGGAAACAAAAAGTCATCAGAAAGAGATAGCTGAAATTTCTAGAGCACATAATGGTGAAAGAGAGCTCAGAAAATTTGATACTCACAAGACATTGAAGGCAAGAGGAAAACAATGCATAACCTACCTAACGAACTGGGGCAAAGGGTTGATAGAACAGAGGTTACAAAAAAACAAAATTCCTAAGAGTTATAAAGGACAAGAAATTATGGAGAGCCATGATCACCAATGTCCTCAAGGGACATGACACAATAGAAGTCAGTATTGGAAGACTTTGGGATCAATAAAGTTACTGAAGTGATAAACAATATTGCAGAAAAGCTCTTAGCCTAATCAAGATGGCTTTAGTAAAATTCAAAATCATTAATGTCAACTGACATTGTTGATTCAAGATACACATGGTCACTTTGTTAGATTTTGGGAAGTTGGTCAGACCATGAACACTTCAGCACTCTTCTCACACAATAATGGGGAGATCTACTTAAATGGATCAATTTTCATAGCATGCAAAAAATAAAATAAAAATTTAAAAAAAACAAAAAAACAGATGAAAATGAATGCAAGTTTCACCGAACAATAAGCCTGATGAGCTACATAACAAAAGTAATAATTAAGATTTTAATGAACAGAATCAAGCCAGAAGTAGGGGGAAGAACAGTGTTGTTTTGTACAAGAAGGTTAGAAAAACAAATGCTGTATTCTTGGTCGGAGTGTAAAATTTCAACTATTGATGATGAAAAGTAAGACACAAATTGATAAGCAAAAAGAAATAACCAAAGATACTTTACAGAAACTGAATAAAATGCTAAAGATTAAAAGAAAGAATATTCAACTGTTATATGATGTTTATTCTTATGGCGGAGATTCAGGAGGCCTGGTAGAGTAATGGATAGCAGCATGGATTGAGGAATCCAAGAGCCGTGTTTGAATTCCAGTTGAATCCATTACATTCACTTATGTGCTAATACCCTTGGGAAAGGCATTAATCCTCCTCTTCTCCCTCCAGCTATAGGTAAATAGCATGACAGACTGTGTTCTATAGCCTTGGATGGCAACTGGTCTAGGAGAAGGACAATTCTGAATTCAAAACCTGCCGAGGGCCATTTGGGGACCCTGTGGCACGTAGTTCACCAGGTCTCTGTAATTGGCCCTTCAAAAAGTGTGGATGGTCCTGCACAAAACCTTCACCACTATAATCAAATCTCATGTGCTGTTGGTTTCCTGGGAACTGATCTGCTTGACACTCATACGTCGAATTCAACGGGAGAGTTGAGTATTCTTATGGCAGTAAAAACTGAATAATTTTCTTGTAATAGAAAAAAAAGATTGAGGGAACCAAAAACAAATTTGACTGATGAATGTTGAGAATACCATAGGTGAACCATGCAACAAATGTGGACATTTTAAGAATAACAGGGACTACAAAGAAACTGCTGCAAATAATCAACAAAGTGAAATTTTTTGATACATGAGGAAAGAGGGTTTAGAGAATTTAACACTCACTGGGCAAGAGAAGTAAAGAGAAAGAATGGCTGACATACCAAACAAGTGCAAATGGACTGAGGAAAAAAGTCAAAATCAATGCCATTTGTGATAATGGATGTGAATATGCCATGTGTCGTGATGGATTGCAGCTTGGAACAAGAAATCTGAGAACCAAGTTTTAATTCCAGTCAGGTTCGTTACATTCACCTGTGAACAAATATCTTTGGGAAAGGTATGAATCCATCTCTTCTCCCACCAGCTATAGGTTGAATAGCAGGACAGTCTGGACCCTATAGCCTTGATTAGCAACCACAGCAGAAAGAAATGGTAGTTTACTGTGGAATAATCTTCTGTCTAGACATTCACAAGTCAAAACAGATGTGTCCTGGGTATCTCTGGCAGCAAGGCCTCTTATTGGGAGATTTTGAGGAGTATGGAACCACTTCTTAATTGCTGTTGCCCCAGGTTAATCCCTTACACTGGGGTCAAAAAGTTAATCCCTTACACTGGGGTCAAAAAGTTAATCCCTTACACTGGGGTCAAAAAGTTAATCCCTTACACTGGGGTCAAAAAGTTAATCCCTTACACTGGGGTCAAAAAGTTAATCCCTTACACTGGGGTCAAAAAGTTAATCCCTTACACTGGGGTCAAAAAGTTAATCCCTTACACTGGGGTCAAAAAGTTAATCCCTTACACTGGGGTCAAAAAGTTAATCCCTTACACCGGGGTCAAAAAGTTAATCCCTTACACCGGGGTCAAAAAGTTAATCCCTTACACCGGGGTCAAAAAGTTAATCCCTTACACTGGGGTCAAAAAGTTAATCCCTTACACTGGGGTCAAAATACTATGAAAATATAAAAATACATTTCCATAGTAAAAATACTAGCAATACATTTTCATAGTGAAAAAAAAAAAAAAAAAAAAAAATTCCCCAGCAATACATTTTTGAAGAAAAAAAAAAAAAAAAAAAAAAAAAAAAAGAAATTACTATTCATAAATGAAATTACTAACGCTCCCAAGAAAAATAAATTTTGGCATTAAATGACCCATAAGTAGTTGATATGCCACTAAACAAAACAAAAGAGACATTGATGTCTCAGTGTGGACTGAGGAACTGGGAACTTAACCAAGGTATTGTGAAAGCAAATATTGTTAAAAGCCATAAAATACTATATACTGCGAAGAGCCACAATCACCCACATCCTGAAGGGACATGATACAAAGAGAGAAAAAGAGAGAGAAATTCAGAAATACAATTCCATAAGTATTACAGCATTGCTAGCAACTGGTAAAGCAACTTGAGTGTTTTTGAAATCTATCTCTCACTTTATTTTCTATGAATTGTTTTTACTATATGAAATTGAGGAGCTTCTTGAAATGAAAATTAGACAAAACAAACTCAAATGTTCAGATTATAAACAATAGAATCAAATTCAGTTTGATTTATGTTAAACCTGATATAGTTAGTGGATCTTAATGCCTTTGCTTTTTATCTAACACCAAAATTACTCGTAATAAGACTAAGGTAATAAAGATATAAATTCTCTTTGTGACCGTATCAGTATCAAAGACAATTTTATACTTTGACACATTCATCACCAAATATTTTTCACTGAGCAAACTAGAACTTGAAATGCTACAACAGGAAACAATTGATATTTTAAGCCTTTTTGTTTTGTATATTATGATATCAGGTAATGTTTGCTACATATAAACAAAAGAACATGAAACTAATATCAGTTTCACAACCTTGACCATGATAAGTGGTTAAATCAGATGTTTCACACTTTTAATAATTAGAGAAAAACTATTTTTTTTGTTTTACCTATATACACTGGTGAGACCATGTTCTGCATGCAGAAAGAAAATGGTATTAAATCAAACAATCCAAATTTGATCAGACAAAAAAAAAAAAAAAAAAAAAAATGTCACTCAGTGGGAGTAGTAAAGATGAAGGGAATTTAATGCCAAAAATACAAAAAAAAAAAATCAAATTAGTAGAATTTGAGCCCAACATCTTTTTGCACTCTCACTCATGTGTGTGTGTGTGTATGTATATATATATATATATATATATATATATATGTGTGTATATATATATATATATATATATATATATATATGTGTGTGTATATATATATATATATATATATATATATATATATATATATATATAAAATGTGTGTCTTGAGAATGTCTGATGGCAGATTACCCAAGATCCTAATGTACAGCCAGTTAATCAGGGCTACAGGAATGTAGGATGCCCATAGCTAAGATACAAAGACAAGCTGAAAAGCAACTTGTCAGCTGTCAATATACTACATAACACCCTTGAGTGCTTAGCCTTGGAGCAGGTAGAATGGAGAGCAACATGTTTTAGTGGACTCAGCAGTTTTCAATCTGCTTGTCTGAATCATCTTCAAAAAGCAAGAGCAAGAACTAAAAGGGCAGCCAATCTAACAGTGATCTCATCTCACAATCCTCATTGCTCCATATGTGGCTTCCTTTGTAAATCACTAACAGGTCTTAAATACCACTTAAGATTATTGCACAAAATTTAATAACTGAATCAATAAGCTGTCTGATCCTCATACATTGAAACCGATAGGAGAGTCCATTATATATATATATATATATATTATACACACAAGGTTGTTACAGATAGAATAAAATTCCTATTGAACCAAAAACACTATTCTTAAGAGTGCTCAATACCAAGTAGAGCAAATAATATTTGTTCAAAATTATAACATGCATGTTATAACGTCACTACAAAAATTGCAATTTTGTTTCAACACTACTGGTGTCTTATTAAGTGATAAACATGGTTTCCCTCTCATATGATATTTAACAATCATTTCAGTTTTGTTGATTAAAAAATAATCCAATAGTTTTATGAAACTGAGATAATTGTTTTTTCTGAGAATATGCAAGCTTCAATTTTGAGATGAGGATTAACCCCAAAATATTACATCTTTACCAAAGTATTAAGATTAAGTTTATCAAAGAAACAAAAAAAAAAAAAAAAATCATATTCAAATGTACATAACTAAAATAATTTATAAAATGATTCTTACAAAAAATTATAATGCTTCTTAAAAATTTGAAACAATGAATGACTGTTTTTAAGTGATTTTTTTTTCTTCCCTACAATCTGATCTGTTACTTAATGGACACAGACTTTCAAACAAGAGAATTTTTTTTTTAATTACATTAAAAAGAATATTTAAAAAAACAAAAAAAAAAACAAAAACAAATAAATACTTATTTTGTAGAGGTAAAAAGTTGGTCCTGTATATTAACAGCACAGGAAATCAAATTGGTTAACAAAATTAAAATTCTAGATAAAGTAGTTTATGTCACTATTGCCTTTGGAAAATGGCATAAAACCACCTCTCCCTTACAGATCAATTCAAGAGGATTATGTCTTGTGCTGAGTTATATGGTAGTAGCAACAACTTGTCAAATTATTTAGAGCAGGAGTCAGTTTTGCTGACTATGTGCCGACTTAGTGTTTTAAAATCATTCAGTGTCCTAACAACATATGTATTTTTATACAAGTCAAGGTCAATATACCTGTTACACAATATATTTTATATAGTAAGATATACAATGATATGTAAACCACATTACTAGAAATAATTTTTTTTTAAGTTTCTTATTATTAGTGGGAGTTCAGCAAGTGTGCAGTTTTGAAACAGCTAAATATCTTCTTTGTGTTGTAGTAGTTATTGGTTTGGACTTCATGTCATTTGTGGCTTCATGCCATTGAAAATTGAATGATGTGCCACATGTGGAACACGTGCTGTAGGTTGCCGACCCCTGATTTAGAGTACCACAAAATAACCCTGATTACTTTGAGAAATGTTACAAAAGAACCAAGCATGATACGCCAACAATCTAACAGGTCGCAAGATAATTTGACTGGTTTTGTATACAAAAAGTATTTTTCATATTTAAAAACAATTTATTAATTGGAGCTTTTTGCAAACCTGAGTTTTCATTGAAAGTTCTTATTACCAAGATTTCTTTAGACAAGCAGTTTCAATGACCAGGTGACAAAATGAACATCTGCATACAAGCACATACTCAAAATTCATCAAGAGGATATGGTTGTTTACATATTTTTAATTTAGGGAAGGATTTTACAAACATGAAAAAAGTTAATGAAAGGGAAGCAAAGTAGTACCAAAGTTACTTACAGGAATGACCACATCATCATGGGGGAAAATGAGCAGTTCTCGTTGTGGGTCATTGTGAAGTAATACCTTGTGTTTTACCACATAGGTTTCGTAATCCACAGGTTCAACTGGGGGTGGCCGTGACTGAAAAAGAGAAAATGAATAAAATATTAGGCAGGGGATTTTGTTTCTGGGTTTCTTTCTTTTAAAAACATGCTTTTTTTTATCATGTCACCCCAAATAAAGCAATAAAGCTACTAAGATGCAAGAGGTGTGAAAGTATGAGAAAAAGAAAATCATTATTAAGGAGAGAACAATAAAAGAACAGGATTTAAGACAGAAGATAATGATTGATAATACATTTAAATTTTTGAAAATCAAAGTTGACTGGCAAAGAAGAGTCTGTCAAAGAGTTCCATAAGCAAGAAGTGCAGAAGAAGAAAATGTTTGCACAGAACTTCCAGTTACATCTAACCATTTCAAGTGTAAAATAGCTACCAATCTAGTATTGCACTTAAATAACGTCAAGGTACAAATGAGGAAAGCATAGAATATCAAATAATTTCTTCATGAAATTTATAATATGATGATGTTGCCTAACATTTCATTTTATATGCCACATATCAAAGCTCATCAAAACAATTAACATGAAAATATTTATAGAAAACGAACAGGAATCTATGTTATGGAGGTGGGAAGTGACTGAAGCTGAGATGCCATGCAACTATATTCAATGCATGGATGAATGGTAGACTTATAAATATGTAAGATAGAAAATTTGTTTAAGATGATTCAAATATTTAGAACTGTCAAATTTTTTACCTATACAACCCCAAAAGAAGAAACCCTATACATACAAAAGCAATAATCTAATGTGTTATGAACTCTTGCCATTTATTAAGTTTTCAAGCAACTTTTATTTTATTCCTCTCAGTTGTTTTTTTTTTTTTTTGGCTTTTGCAAATCTTAAATTATTCATTCTTTATTAAGCAATATAAAAAATAAGCAAGAAATAAATACTGTATATTTCTATCCATAAGGCAACCTTTAAATCTTAAAAATTACCCCCAAAATGTGGGTTCATCTAATATAACAGTCACAAAAAGCTAACCTTAACTCCTGCAGTGTATCAGTACTAGTAAGTAGCTTAGTATGCTTGTACCATGGATTGCAGTAGGCTAACAACTGCCTCGGTATGGTAACTACCAATGTAAATATTTCTAGTTGAAACAATTCACATTATAATGCTATACTACAGTTATAAATGTAATAAAACTACTTTTACTTCTTGATTTCACATTAAAATGCAATATTCAAAAGACGATTACACAACAATTTGCAAAAGTTCCACTGAGCAACACTCATAAATAACAAACAAATCTTTTGTTCCTGATTTGCAGAGCTGGGTGCATTCACACTAATCATTATTACCAATCTTATTAGTGCTAAATAATAACATTTAAGATAATCTACAATCTATATTTGTAATTAAAATTCATTATCATTGTGGTTTTAAACAACAACATTTAGCATAACATGCAAACTTTATTTTTCAATAACAACATTATATGGTACCTTTTTTGTGGTGCTAAGCAACAAAACATTTAAGATGCCATCAAATCTTTATTTCTCATTGCAGAATAAAAAAAAACAAGACACCCACATACATAATTAAAACCATATAAAATTACTATGATCATCCCCATTGGATGCAAAGAGCTCATTGAAAACATTGTCACTTACAGTCTTGTCATATTGGTCCCGGACAGTCTTATACTATGGATATCGGATAAAATCATAAAAATTTACATAGATTTTAGGTCTCGTCTTATCTATAGGTGTGCCTTATATATGAAATATATGGTAAGTAGCAGAAAATATGTCATAGCCATATGATTAAATTTGAATGACTGCAGCTAGAATCAATAAGACGGATGAAAAAAGGCAGAGGAGGGAGACTATACAGGTTTGAGTCGTGCTGGAGGAATATTACTCCTTAGTGACTAATGTAAAATGAAAAAAATAAAAACAAAAAACAATCTGAAATTAGGACTAAAGAAATCTTAGTTGCAGAATTACTAACAAATTATCAGTCAAGGCTCAGGACTACTTTGACGTCATAATCAGTCATATGACCCTGTGTGGCCATAGAACAACTGCACACCTGACAGATTCTCTTGACCTATCCAGATTGAAAGCCAAGAGTTATTTGTTCATGCCTAAAGTAAACCTGGTGAAGCTAATCTCTCTCAAAGTCAAACTACAAATAATGCCCTCTAACTTGAAGAACCACCTTGATCACAGACGTGTGGCCATTGATTCCTTCATCATGAAAACCTGCTCTGGCCAAAAACCTGCTCTGTGATGCCATGTAATCACTTCACTGGCTCTAACTACAACGATTAACTCCAGTCTACTCTACTGTGCGAAATGGCCACTCACCCTACAAGAAGTTTGATCCACTCTTTGAAATGTGAAAATTTAAAAATATAGTGTTTCATTTGGTATACTTTTTATTTGCAAATCATGTAGAATTAATAAAGTCATAATTATATCATCTCTTTACGAATAAACATTCATATGAAACTGAAGTGTGATCTGCCTCAGTAATTGTAAGAATTTTTCTCAAATTTGTATAAATTTTTCAGACATCAGCATTTTCAATGTTGCAAATTCTGGTGAATTTACTAAATTTGATTTTGCTTCAGCACACACAGATGAATTTAACTCAATTTCAATTGCCTGACAAACTGAAACAAAAACTATTTATATGAGACACAGGAGTAGTTTTTTTTAAAGAAAATTTAGCATACTACTCAGTGTAGCTGTATTAACATTTAGTAGTCTCCAGTACAAGATTTAATAGATCTTTAGTCCTGACAGTATTTGTTTATTTGTATTTAGCAAATGAAATTTAATGTTTTTGAAAATGTTTTTTGTTGATATCCAAGGACATTGTGATTAGGTATTTTGTCTTTCATGAAACATAAGATGACATAAGATAATGTATGCATAAATATGCATCCTGATAATTTGAAATCAATTATTATATTAATACAAACTGACATTGTTGATTCAAGGCAGATACATATTGAAACATATTATCCTAAACATGAAATTAGCCAGATAATATAATTTAAGGCTTCTGGTTTAGCCACAAGATTTGTTACCAAACCTTTCATAAGTGAAGGAAATCTCTTAATGCTCAAAGCAACATATTACGTGTCAAGAATGTTCCAAGAGTCTAAGAAAGATTTGCGTTTATAAGGTACGATTTAACTTTGTTTGATCTTCAATGCACTCCGTAACTGAAATGGTCTAAAAGCACATCAGATATAGCAATGGCTTCCACTACAAAGTAGGGTGCAGGTTTGAATCCTGCTGGAGAGTGCATATTTTTCTTTACTAAAATTTATTGAATATTCCGGTGAGTTAGGTAGACTAAATAAATATCCTTTTTAATAAGTAAACTGAATATCTACTCATATATGGGTATCCACTAAAAATATCTGGGATGGGTCCATAGAGCTGTGATTTTATTGGATGTTGTCTCCAGATGTTATGTATAGCTCTCAGCATCCAAGTGTAGGTTCCATCAAGCTTAGTCTGTAGGGTTAATGTCCTGGTAGCAGCACTGTACATTAACACTGCAGTGGCTCAGAATGTTCACATCCTTTTCAGTAGGATTTGTTTCTTCTGTATGTAAAAGATTCCACAGATTTTATTGAATCACTGAGACAGTTTGTATTGAGCTTTGCTGGTTGAAGCCTATGAATTCAGTTTTAGAGGCATTGACAGAGTCCAACATCATTGGCAGATTATGTACAAGTACTGTTGTATTGGCAATTGTACCTGAAGTGATAGATAGGTCATCTGCATAGTCAATATCTGTCAACATTTTTGCAGGATATTGACTTGAGAATTTTGGTGATCTACCTTCCCATAATCCCTATGTGGTAAGGGTAAACTTTGTATAATCAGACTTATACAATCCAAGAATGTTTGAATACAGAAACCTATTTGGTTATATATTCTTATTGAATTATTTTATCTCCAAGCAGATACTGAATTTAATGAGTTAAATATTATTTAATGTATTTGGGGATTTCTGAAAATCAGCCACACAAAGGTCGTTATCTTCACTTTGAGAAAGAATTTTTTTAAAAAAAGGTATAGTTCTTTGACTGATCTCCAATTTCCTGCTATCATGAAATAAATTTGAAGATGTTATAATTTACAGCAAACAGTCACAATGGAATTGATTTGTAGGAAAAGGATAAACACATCTAGATATAGAGAGAGAGAAGCAGACATCGAGAAGATGGCATTGTGTGTGTGTGCATATATATATACAGACAAGGAACAAATGAAAAGAAATTTTATAAAACGACAAAGAAAAACAGATGGAATGTAACTAAATATATGACAATGGTAATATTAGCAGCTTCCTTATAAGGAAACATTTGGAATTCATTGATCACACATCTGGTGCTACTTTTAGTTGAAATTCATAAAATCTTTCTATTTAAATTTTTTCTTTAAGGAAAAGTTTCTCAAGTCTACTAACTTATCACTTTCTAGTATTGATAAAGGTTTCTTTCGTAAATGTTTTTTAAAAAATTATTTTACCCAAAACAAGGCAATAAAGCCACTAAGAGAAAAAGGGTTACAGAGTGTGGAGGAATATGAGAAAAAGAAAAGCATTAAGGAGAGAGAACAATAAAAGAACAGAAATTAAGAAAAAAAGATTAAGATTGACATTGCATTTAAATTTTTGTGGAAAGCAATAAGTCGTCAGCGAGTTCCATAAACAAGAAGTGTGAGAAGAAACTGTTAGCATAGAAAAGGTAAAATTTCAATTGTAAAATGATGAAACTTATCAGCCAATCTAGTACTGCACTCAAATTCATAAAGGTATCAAAGAGGCAAATTCATCAGAATAATTACCATAAAAATAATTATAGAAAATATATAGGTTTGAATTAGTGTGAACATCATTATCTTGATTATGTCATTATTATCCATTTTAGTTGTTGCTGCTGTTGGATGTTCATGTAATGTGCTTTCTGTTATTTGGTACAGTGCTTTCCTTGTGATTCTGCAGTGGCAGTCTATCAGATTTGAAAAATGGTGGTCCTCACTAAGACCAACAAGCTTCAATTTTTTTTTATTACTGATCCAAGGAAGCAGTTATACATAGCTGACAATTTAAGAAAGCACAGAGAGTGTGTGTGTGTATGGTGAGACAGATTATCAGCAAAATCAAACATCTGAAGAAAACAACAACAAAGTGCAAAAGAAAGAAATATAAAAGATATTAATAATGAAAACAAATTGACAAAATGAGAAACAAGTGAATGATGAATCAGATATATAAAAAAAAGAAAAAACAATTGCTAAAATATGAAATCTACAAATCCAAGAGAATTAATAAAATCAAGCTAATAATTTTGAGATTAGACAAATTAATATCAAGTATTTAGCTTTTCTGGGTGGCTACTGGATTATACAAAATTCCTCAACCATAATTATTTAAGACTGATTCAAATCTTGAGAGACAGCAAACATCTGTATTCTGTAAAAATCCAGGCTAATATTTCATCATGAGATCTGCAACTGTCTTCAGTTGTCCAGGTGCTTGATATAAGAAGAAACAGACACCATCATCCAGGTTGATCTGTCAAATCCAGCATGGTGTTGCTTTGATTCTTCTTCCTTGTGATCTTTTAGGGGGCTTTCAGATAGCTTAATAGCACCCAACTCCTCTCCAAGCTCTTGACCGACAGCTAAAGACCATGGAATATGGTGTGAGTCACTCTCTGTCCATACTCCAAATGATCCTAATTAGGTTTTCAATACAGAGTTGTCCTTCTCCTAGACTGGTTGCCACCCAAGGCTATAGGACCCACTCTGTCCTGCTATTTACACATAACTGGGGGGGGGAGAAGAGAATGCAGTGAATTCAACTGGAATTTGCTCTCTAATTCCTCAATCTGAGCCACTATCAATTACCTCACCATACCTGCACCCAACTTATATTTACTCATGATCAAAATCTTAATTGAACTACCTTCAAACACTGTCTTTATATAAATTTCTGAAATTCATAGTAAAATAGCACAATATTTCAGCTGATCCATTCTTCAGCTTTCATCAAATGTTATTTGGGAAGTGAAGAGGGAACTTCTCAACTCCAGATTTTTGTTTTTTCCCCCCCCTAGAATACAAACATTTTTTATTCACCGATTACAACTGGAGGGCTGAAGAATGAATTGGCTGGTATACTGTCTCAAGAACAACAAACAGATTTGAATGTCCGAACAATATATAAATATCCAATAGACATAATTTTAATTCTCAAATTTACAAAAGACATTTAAGATGCTATAAAGAAAATCCTGATTTTGAGACCTCAAACAATTTACTATTAATTATAAAAATTAATAAAATGAAGTGCGATGGAAAGAAAAGAAAAAAAAAACAAAAAAAAAAACAATCAAAAATCTGTCGTCAGTAAGAGAAAAGGAATGTGTCACAGCCAAAATTATCTATGCATGATATTTCAAGTTTCTGTTGTAGAGTTAGTCTCATCTAAAGTTGCTTTTTCAAGGTCAAAAATTGAATTTGATGAGTAAAAGGTTAAGAACATTGTTAAAATATGTTGATTCTAAACAATCAAAATTAGGATCCTAAAAAAAAAAAAAAAAAAAAAAAAAAAAAAAATTGAAGAAAATGTATGAAAAATCTGAAAGTGATTATATTTTTTTTCCCGTATGCAAGTATCTAAATGTTATGCAAATCTAACATGCAAACATTTTCTCGCCTTGACCATTCTAATTTTATAATTTTTTGGTCCAAACAGCTACTCATCTCTTCATTGTTCCATTTCAAGCAAAATCAAATGTACTAGCTAAAAAAAGGAGTTATCCTTTGTGCTTAACACCTTAAAGGCATTTCAAAAGAGCAGTTTATAGCACATCTAACTGAAAGAAGCAGAAATCCAATAAGAAAATCATGGTAAACTTCTTTCATTGCAATTCCCTTAATAACATCACTATCCAAGGATTATACTCAGACATTCCTCAACCTTCTCAGACTCTTACAATGTAGCCATTTAATTAACATCTATTACAGAAACTTGCATAGAAGAATATAACTCAGAACCAACATTTATCTTTTGTCTATTGAAAATATCCTAAGTCAGAAGAGATTGTGGTTGTAGGAGTGATGGATCAGTTTGATCAATATTTTATATCAAGAGTTTGGTGCCATAATGCAACACAGACCTGTTGCTGTCTCTTGCCTTATAAAAACAATAGATACTTCTTTCGTTCAATTAAATATGCCATTCATAAAAAGGGTATTCAACGTGGATGCCATTATGCCAAACAGTTTGGCTGCACAATGGATAAATCTGGTTTAGGATTATCTGAAGGATTATGACTGAGAATTTATTCCAAATTGGAATTTTATTTTAAATGTTAATTTCTGAAAATAATAATTGCAGAAATATTGAAAAGCTATTGCTTGATGAGTGTACAAAATCCCTCGTTCTCTGAATTTTAACTGGAAACTTTCTGACTTCAATTAGATTATAAACCAATCTCTCATGATTTCATATGAGAGTACAGCAAGCTGTAAGTTCTGTCTGAATTTCTTGGATAATGAGTTATTTATATTTTAAATACAGACTATTGTCTTTGTTGTTGTCATCATAATGATTCAGCTGCTGTGTCTCTTCAAATGAGAGAAAGAACAGATGGCGTAAAATTCCACAGTTTGTGGCAATTTACTTTTTAAAAAGTGTTCAATACGAAGTAGAGTAATATATTATTATTATTATAATATTTTTAATCTAAGAGATTATAATAAAAACATTTTGAAATCACTACAAAAAAGCTTTCATCTTTCAATATTATGATTTTACTTCTTCAGGCAATAGTAAGTAACTGGTGATTAAATGATTCTTAAAGTAAAACCATAGTATTGAAACATGAAAGCTTTTGTGTAGCAATTTCAAAATGTTTTTATTATAATCTCTTATAATAAAGATATAATAATTATACATAATTCCCTAGCAGGAATCTAAATTCCTTTTTATATATAATTAAAGGCTTTGGTCATAAATGAACTCCCATTTTGGCTCCTCAATTGAAACCCTCACTCTTCATTTAACCCCAACCTAGGATCATAAAGTGAATTTTGGAGTTGATTCCAGCAAACTTTCCCCCTTTAGAGAGAGATACCTCATGCCCTCTCCTTACCACCAATTCAGGCTCTTTATCTAGATGAGGTGTCATTTTGAGTAGGTTTGTATCTTTTCCCTAAATTATCTAATTTATCTAAATTAAATTCCAAATCCCTGATTCAGAGATGAATTCAGTCCGGGGCTGAAGAGGACTGGCACAAGGTTGCACCAGTTTGAAATAGGCTATACCCACATGAGGTAATTTTACATTTTTTGCTATATATATATATATATATATATATATATATATATATATATATATATATTGTTGATAAGGTTTTATAAAGACAAAGTTTTTACACAACCAGAAATAGATAAGACATGTCATGAAAAGCCTGACTGACTATTTGATATATAGTCTCCTATGTATACTAAGAGCACGGACTGAGTAGTAGACAGAAGGAGCCATGCAAGTATTAAAGAGAAATATACTAAATTCTTTTTGAAAGCATATTAAATGAAGAGTATAAAATTTCTACTAATTTAACTACAAATGCCTAAAAGTTGAAACATTGCAGATTAATAATTTGATATGTTTTAAATACTGTTTATAAATATTTTATCTTTCTCCTTAAAATCAACTTTAATTATATTTTAATTTAAATTGGTATCCACCCAGTGGGGATATCATATCTTATAATTTATATGTTTTAATAATATGTCTGTTATAATTTGAATCTGTGATATAATTTGCCATGGTTAAATGTAATTGACAAAATTCTCAAACAATAAGGAAAAAAAAAAAAAAAAAAACATGACAAAGTATTAAGCAAATAATCTATATGTAAGACAAAACTAAGGCAGGCAACTGTAATAAGGCAATAAGTTCACAAAGAATGGTGTTCATATACAAAAGTGCTTATAGTGTTCTGACTTCAAGAACAGAAATATGGGGGAATGAGACAAAGAATTGTCCATTCCATGGTTAGGAATCTGTAGGATTTGTCTACAAGTTTGGTGAAGGGGATGTTATTAGCAGTCATTTTGGTAAGATTAGAACTAACAGAATCTGTCTAATTTGTTCATTTTACCAACTCTTAATTCATATAGATTTTTAAAGTTTCTTCACAAACACTATAATACAAAACATTTTAAAGCCATAATTATATGAAGTTTGATGCCCATGACTTCCTGTCTGAGGTAATGTTAAAAAAAAAAAAAAAATGATTACACCTGCAAAATAAACCAAAAAAAAAAAATAAATTCCACTTTCGTATAGTACAAGTTAAGTTTATATATGAAAATAGGTAAAATAGAATATGATAAAGGAATTTGATAAAACTGGTAACAAAATTATTATTGTTGGTTGATCAAGACAAAGTTTAAGAAACATAGACGGTTTTCAGGTTATATATATTGGTAAAGTGGGAACAATACCTTTTCTCTGGGACTATGAAATGAAAAAGTCTGAACTACTTCAGGGCATTGGTGATCACAGCTCTCCAATTTCCTGTCCTTTGTAGCTCTTAAATTGTTTTTTTGTTATTTCTCCTAAACCCTGTTCTGCCATGCATTTACTTAAGCACTACAAGAATGTTATACATCGTTTTCCTATGTCCCTCAATTGTTCCTGTGAGTATCAGATTTTCCAAGCCTTCATTTTCTCATTATGTGCACCAGAAATTTCAATTATTTCTTCCTAATGTTAAGTACAAGTTTCTTTTTTGTCTCCATTTTCTCTAAAACTTCATTGTTGCTCATGTGTTTGAATCTATGGTATACTCAAGCATCTCTTATGTTGTTAAGATTGTGGATGCAAATAATAAATCCTCATAGGACATCTAATTTGCCTAGAATTGTTTTGCTGTGTAGGTTAAATAAGTTCGGTGAAAAGACGCATCCTTATCTTACACCCCTTTCTATTTTTGAGCAGGTATAAAACTTATATCACATTCCTACTGAATCAAAGACTGATTCTTTTTTTTTTTCTTTTTTTTAGTGATTTTTGAGTCAAACTTTACCAACTTTTGCATTTTTGCACATGATACCAGGATTCCTAAAATATGAAAAAGAAGAGGTTTAATTTTAATTATAAAAATTAATGAGTTACTTCCCTTTTACATAAATCACTCTTTCCTACTCAAATATACAATCTGAATGTCCTACAAGAAAGAATTTTCTCTTCATATTATTTGAGCTGTGATAAAAAATATAGCAAAAGAAAGTGAAAATAACAAATATTGCAATGTGTGGCAAAGTTAAATTGATGATTAAACATATCAACATATCATAATTTCTCCTCTTCAGCATTCGGTGGTTGAAAGCTATCAAAGTCTTTGACCAAATAGAATAGACATGAAAGAAAGTTTATTCAGTAAAAGTTTTTTTATTAAAAAACAAAAGTGTCTATTGTCAGCAACAAGTCACATTTGTTTTTCTATTTCACAAAAACAAATAGCATTTGGGAACTCAATTTATAACACAAAACTAAAAGAGTCAAATTTGAAAAAATGACAACTGAAAAACTAAAATGAATAATAAGACGACTTTTATAGTTTTGTAATTTTTATTTGTAGTCATATAAAAGTAAGTGATATTAGTTATTTATACAAGCATTTGAAAATATGGTTTGCCAGCACTTGTGCATTCTGTATTACATTACAGCAGTGAGGCTTAAAATCGTGTGTGTGTGTGTGTGTGTGTGTGTGTATATATATATATATATATATATATATATATATATATATACATACACTTTTCCAACTTTCTCATACTTCTTTCCTTTTTCTTTGTTCTTGGTTCTTGGTGTGTGTGTGTGTGTGTATATATATATATGTATGTGAGAGATGATGATGATATATATTTTTATGTATCAAGAACAGTATTGGGGAAATTGTTTGACAAAGTGGAAATGTTTACTTGTGATGCGTTTCATCCTTCAGGATTTCAGACTAAAATTCTGCTCTGATCAAAGGAAAAAATAATTCACTACAACATAAATGTTTTGAGTGTGCCTTAATCGCAAGGTCATCTACAGTAAATTTGTGCCCTGCTTCTTACAATATTTCACCATTACTGGCAGATCTTCTAATATCACAGTGCAGGATACCTACTTACAAGGGTGATGGAAAGAAAAAGAAAAAACCTAAATGAATTTGGCTAGATTAAAAAAAAAAAATAAAAAAATAAAAATTAAAATAAAATAAAGGAAATTCTAAAATTCTCAGCATCCCTCTGTCATGTGCATACGTGGTCCTACCGACATCTTTGGGCATCTTTGTCATGAAAATCTTATTTGATAAGATATGAAAACTCAGAAATCAAGAAGCTATGAATTTTCATACACATTATGATACAGTTTTTAAAGAAAAAAAAAAAAAAGAAAAAAAGGGACTGAAACATTTTGGAGTAGAGAGAAATCATTTTCAAGTAATTTTATTCTTTATGCAAGAAAAACTTTTGATGAGGCCCAGTTCAAATACATCCAGCTCCACTTGAGTCTAGCTTTGTAAATGCCATGTTGAATTTAATTTGAAAAAAAAAAAAAAAAAAGAAAAAAAAGTGAAATAAGGATCTTCTAAGGATTTTGGTTATCTTTACAGAAACCCACAAATATTTAATGATAGATTTCAATATAAAACCCTTTTACCTGAAGTAAAAATTTCTTCAGGTTGTGAATGCAACTTTCGATGTAAAGGGTGAAAGTTTTATATTTTAATTAGTCATGTTTGCTTGTGAAAAAGTTTTAGTCTCAATTTAAACAACTTGACCCTGAGCAACAGGCAGTTTTAAATTGTAATCAGGTTTTCTCAAATGATTACCTTGTTAGCAATATCCAAAAAGTCAGTTGCTTAAAAAGTGATATTCAAATTTATTTCTAAAATCATGTTTGGCAGTTTCATACCCATTTTTTCAAATTTAGAAAAAAAAAAATTTTAAATTTATAATCATTATTATGTAAGATTTGTGAAAATGTCATGGTTTTACTACTTGAATTTTATGATGAATCAATTGTAAAGTTAATAATCAAATAAGCATCTTACAAATTCCACGACAATAAAATTGGAAATTCTATTGCATCATTCAATATTGGAGTTTAAGAACTTCAACAAAATATTGCAATAATTATAAATATGAATGCAGGTCACTATGTAAAGAAGAGGAAGGAAGTGGTGCAAAGTGAGGCTAAAAGAGGGTATGTGGGGCTGAAAGGTGAGGCAAAGAGAGGCAGAAGAGCTACGCGAGGTGAGGCAAAGCAAAGCAAAGCATGGCAAGAGGGCTGTGCGAGGCGAGGCAAGGCAAAGCAAAGCATGGCAAGAGGGCTGTGCGAGGCGAGGCAAGGCAAAGCAAAGCATGGCAAGAGGGCTGTGCGAGGCGAGGCAAGGCAAAGCAAAGCATGGCAAGAGGGCTGTGCGAGGCGAGGCAAGGCAAAGCAAAGCATGGCAAGAGGGCTGTGCGAGGCGAGGCAAGGCAAAGCAAAGCATGGCAAGAGGGCTGTGCGAGGCGAGGCAAGGCAAAGCAAAGCATGGCAAGAGGGCTGTGCGAGGCGAGGCAAGGCAAAGCATGGCAAGAGGGCTGTGCGAGGCGAGGCAAGGCAAAGCAAAGCATGGCAAGAGAGCTGTGCGAGGCGAGGCAAGGCAAAGCAAAGCATGGCAAGAGGGCTGTGCGAGGCAAGGCAAAGCAAAGCATGGCAAGAGGGCTGTGCGAGGCGAGGCAAGGCAAAGCAAAGCATGGCAAGAGGGCTGTGCGAGGCGAGGCAAGGCAAGGCAAAGCATGGCAAGAGGGCTGTGCGAGGCAAGGCAAAGCAAAGCATGGCAAGAGGGCTGCGCGAGGCGAGGCAAGGCAAAGCAAAGCATGGCAAGAGGGCTGTGCGAGGCGAGGCAAGGCAAAGCAAAGCATGGCAAGAGGGCTGTGCGAGGCGAGGCAAGGCAAAGCATGGCAAAGAGGTGCAAGAGGAGGGTGCAAGGCAAGGCAAAGAGGTGCAAGAAGAGGGTGCAAGGCAAGCCAAAGAGAAGCAGGAAAGGGGTGTGCAGCATGAGTGTGAAGTGACCAAAGAATTTAAAGGTGGAGGGAGAAAGAATAAAAAGTGCAGCATTGAAAAAAACCTGAGTGCACCAAAAGAATTAAAGGAAGAGTGAGAAGACAAAAAAAAACAAAAGAAACTAAAAAAAAAAAAAAAAAAAGAGAAAGAACAAAAAGAGATAAAAAAAATAAATAAAAATAAATTTAAGCAAATTGGGTGGGGGTTGAGTGTGAAGTAACTGGTCTACATTTGTAATTATCAGACTGACTAAACTGAATGATTTTTTCATTAAAAAAATCTGCTTCTGGTATCTGGAAGAGAAAAGTTGCTGGTCGGGGAGAGGCTAGTAGAGTTGGTTGTGTAAGTAGAGGGGGTATTTCTTTTCCTCCAAGTCTTACTTTAATTAAACTAAAAAAACAGGAAGGGAAGAGAAAGAAAAAATGGTAATCTTGAAGCAAGTTGATTCCTTCTGGAACTGAGATATACTTGTTTCTCTCTTTTTTAAAAAAAAAAAAAAAAAAAAAAAAAAAATCAAAAATCTTTTTGCTCATTCCATTATCTTGCACGAACAAACCCAGTGTTCCTAACACTTTACTATGGGAAAAATGAAAATTAGTGTCTACTTAAAATTGTTTGAACCATACAAAATGACGGTCCCAATTTTAAGATTGGTTATAATAAAGATGTGTTTTCAATTAGTGTACTAAAATTTTTATATAGCAAAATTCGATTCATGCATAGAAACAATTGTGAGTTTAACCATAGTAATTAAAAATTGTTTTTTTCATAGTTACTGATTAAAAATTTTTTTAAATTTAGAAATGGAAAATGGGTAACATTCCATTTATTAAAAGATATCGAAATAAAAAGATATATGCATTTACTATGGAAAGATTATAAATAAAATTCTCAGGTTAAAATACTAATGTTTATTATATGTTTGGAAAATCTGAAGGAGGCAATTTCTCAGTTCTGCCAATTATATGAAGACCAGAAGAATATAATGTGGCAAAGCAATGTAAATAACTTTTTTTTTTTTTTTTCATAAAAAAAAAATCAGATTAATAAACATCAACTCATAGCGTTTTTATTTTATCTTCTTATATGTACCTATATTTTAATTAAAAAGTGTGCAAATTATTTGGGAATGAGACTCAAATTTCAGGTACAAATTACCAAATTTCTTATAAGTTATTATATTTGATTAATGCGTTTTTGATTTTTTTGCGTCTCTTTTGATGTACGCATCAGTCACATTAATCGAGGCATGAAATTTTATCAAGAGTAAAAGTCAATCTCTTTCTTCTTTTAATCAATTGATGAAACCTTCAGATTCCAAATACTGAATTTTTCATGTTATTAATTCAAGACAAACACATTGATTGAGCTGGGAAACCATTTTCATCACAAAAAGATCAAGAACTACCAAAACTCTCTAACAGACATTGGTCTTAATTACATCAATCTCTTGAAGTTTACATTCCATTATTCAATTAAATCTTAGTGTTGAGGGCATCAAGAGCAAAATAATCCAAAAAGTGACTTGACCCAAAGAGTTGCAAGTTCAATACCTGGTCACAAAAAAACTTGGAGAGTTCAGTTACTAAAAGGAATTTACTGATACTCAAACAAGGCATGGCATGTGGAATTAGAACAATTTACTCCTTGGACTAAATAAAAGGTTCAGTTTGAAATTCCAATGTATATCACCTGAAGAAGATCGGAGTATACAACATCCAAAACATTGTAAATAGGGCAATAAAGATGAGGGTATTAGTCCGAATGATAGTAAACAATTCTAAATTTGATCTTAATGTCTTGGAGAGTTTTGTACTGAGAAACTTGAGAATTGGATCATCATGTTCCAATAGTCTTTTGGATATAATCTTTGTTTTGACAAAATTAACAGTCAAGAGTCTTATTTGGAATTACTTTCAATCTTTATAAAATATAGCAGCAAACCAAACTAAAATTGACACTCACATGTGATCCCCATATGAAAACTGTGGAGTTAGTAGCCATGGTCAAATGGAAAATAAATAACAGAACTCTCCAATAAACAGAATTAACAAAGCTTGCAATAAAAAGAAAAAAGGACAGGGTAAAATAAAATAATATCAAGCAAGCAAAGAAACAAACAATATATTAAGGCAAATTGTCAGTAATAAGGCAAGAAGTTCACAAACTAAGAATTGGCATCAATACACACAGGCAAGTTCAGACAAGTGATGGTAGCATTTTGACTTCTAGACAAGACAGATCAGGACTGAGTCAGATGAAAGTGAGAACCAACCTATTTTATTGGTTAAGTAAAAAAAATCTAGCTCACATTTGTGTGTTTCTGTCTATAAAAGGAGAGGGGAAAGTGTTTTGCAGTCATTCTAAGCAAGATTGAAATCAATATATATTTGTTAGACATTATTTAAGCCATATATTTCCTACACTGCTTTTAGAATATCAACAATGCAATTAGTAATTTATACTGTTTACTTAGAAACTGCAAATGTAATTTTGCTATTGAATTGTACTAATAAAATATCAAAATCATTGTTCTGTATTTTCTTGTTTATGTCCAACATCTTCTGAACAATTAAGATGACAATCAATCATCTGCCGTGTCACAAACACAATATCTATAACTTGATGTACACATAATTTACTTGGAGTTAATTGTAGTAATTTATGACTAACTTTCAAATAATATTACTCTTATAAACCAGTTATAATATTTCTATGTCACAAGAAAATTCCATGAGAGATATGGAGCTTTCATCCATCTATATATAGTGGACTCTTGTGATATAAAAAACACAAGCTAGTTTTGTTAAATTATATGGTCTGTTGGTTGAACTTTTTATTGTATATTTCTAATCTTCCAATAAGTTATTGTATATTCAAATAAATGTTTATCATAGAGTACATTCCCTCATCTTAGTCATTATCAAGAACTGGTTGTTGTCAGTGTGGTAGACAAGATTTTGTTGGCTTTTTCAAATATTTCAAATTCAATATTTTTGTAATGCCTGTTTGTAAGAGAGATTTTGTAAATCACAGAGACAATAATAGTAATGCCTTCAAACAATCCTTGGTCAGATGCCACTAATTCCCATATATATATATATATATATATATATTTTTTTTTTTTTGCTTTACCTGTCACATGATCTAATTACTTCAAGATGAAATTGACAGTCTGGTGATCCATGTTCAAACCCAAATGTCAGCAGTGACACTTTATTCCTATATGACAAATATACATGTATAAGTGACATTATACATAGAACAGTTTCACATAACTTGTCAGTACTGGGAATTTAATTTATCAAATATGTTATACACATTAAATATTTGATACCACTTTTGTGTCCCATAACCCTTCAGAACATTGCCGATCATGGTTCGCTACAATTTCCTGTCCTTTGTACCTCTTAGTAAAGGTTGTCTTCTTGCACTCTCTCCTAAACCCTGTTCTGCCAACCAAGCTCATTAACTAGGTTATGTATTGTTTTCATCTGTTCTGTCAGTGTCATATTTTCCAAGCCCTCTTTCCTCATTCTCTACTTTAGAAATTTCAATTATCTCTTCATGATGTTAATTATAAGTGTCCTTTTTGTTTCCATTTTCCTTAAGACTTCCTCATTGCTCACATGTTTAGTCCATGCTATTCTCAGCATCTTTCTGTAGAATTAGATTTCTGTTGCTTCAAGTCTCTTCTTCATCTGTCAGGAGATTGTCCAGCATTCACTAAAATATCATAACTATTGATTAAAGATATTTTATTGTTTCTTTTGTATAATAATAGGTTCCAGTATGCTGTGTCTATGCTTGTAGTCAGTACTGTATAGTATTTTGGTATTATTTACTAATATTTCACATGTTAGTAATTCTATTTTGGTTGCTTGTAATTTGATAATCAATATCTGTACAAATTGTATAAAGTTCCAGTGAGTGAAAAGTTAACATGAGAGAAAGTGAGTGTTTGTTCAGGGATATACATGGCTTTATATATATATATATATATATATATATATATATATATATATATATATATAAGATTTTAAAATATTTTCTTAATAAAAATCTTAGGAGGATTTATGAAGCAGGCATAATATCCATCTCATGCACGGTGAATACTAGACCTGGCTTCTTTAGTATTTCCCCTTTTCTAGCGAGATTAATGCTCGACAAGTGTACATATAAATTTTAGATCAAAATAGAATTCTTTTCATTTTTCAATGAAAATACCCAAATTTTAGGAATAAGTTTTCACAGTGTTGCCCACGTGACGACAACGTGACCATGTTTAAATGGAACGCCGATCATATAAAACTTTCAGTTATCTGTTTGGATAAGTCTTGTTCTTATGTCCATCGTCTTTGTCATGTTGAATTGATAATGTTAATTATATTTTATGAATATGTTCTGAAGATGGTTTATTAGACCGAAACGTCCGATGTTGACATTATATTAACATTAAAACAGCATAATTGCATATAACGATTTTTGTTTGTTTTTTCCGTATATTTTTCTTCATATATATATATATATATATATATATATAGCATTTAATTTCACTTTAGTCATTTAAAAAAAATTGTTTAAACAGTATTAAAAATAAAAAAATAAAAAGCTTTTATGTGAAAATAAGGTTAAATAATGATGACTGTGAGGAGACTTATTTTTCAATGAACATTGTTATGAGCAGAAAGCCAGATCTTTAACAATGAAATTAATCGGATGTATCACCCAATACAAAAATGTTAGGAGCCAAAAAAGAAATGGCAAGCAAAAATGGTGCTAAATAAACAAAGTTTAAAATGAAGTCAAAGATGCTCGTCTCAGAGTCCACTGCTTGGACAGAAAAATGGCACCTCAGAATTCTGAGAAAGATTGAATGAAAACAGCTGGAAAAATTTCTGAAGTGGCTTTTTTTTTTTTTTTTTTTTTTAGACACATCTATATATTTTTTTTTTATTTATCTATTTTTATTATTCACAGATCCTGCTCAATATAACAACAAAAAATCTACATTTCTGATAGACAAATTTCAGGAAACATTATCGTTCTCCACAACAACATGTCTGTGAAACGAAGTGTGAGCAGTATTTTTATTTACTTGATTTATAATGAATGAGTGTTCGTAGCAAACTGCAAAGTTTACATCTGTGTGACTTGACGATATTAAAAAGAAAAAAAAAGAAAATTATTAACTGTAGTTATATAAATAGAAATAAAAACATTTTCTTTCATTAGTTTTTAAAGTTCAGTTTTACTATGCACCATTTTATGTCCGACTTTGATGAAATAAATTTCAGGAGAAAAATTGTAATTCTCAGGAAGCAATGTGACGGAAATTAAGACATATAAAAAATTGTTCATGTGTGTTTAAAAAATAAATAAAAAAATTGAGGTTGAGGAAATTACAGGTTTATTTCAATTGTTAATGAAGAGTATAGCTTTATTTAAAAAAAAAAAAAAATACAGAATTTTAATGCAAGCATAAAACTGAATACATTAAAAGCAAAATAAAATTTCAACCAGAGCAGAGAACATTTCCTATATGCAGCCAGTCTAGAATAAGAACTAAGATATAAATTCTACAAGATTGACAAAACAGTCTTAGACATTTAAATGAACAAACAGATTTTTAATTCATTGCTACTACCAACAGATAAAATAGTTGTATATTATCAGAAAAGATTTGATCATTAGTGAATAAAAGTAGAAAAGAATTGGTAAGATTAGCAGTTTCCTTATAAGGAATCATTTAGCATTCATTGATCAAACAGTCAGTGCTACTTGAGTTGCACTCTTTTTCCCTCCCTGGCCATCAGGCTGGGATCAAAGTGTAGTATCTTATTTCTAGTGGTAATATTAACCATTTCCTTATAAGGAAACATTTGGCATTCATCAACTGAACAGTCAGTGCTGCTGTCAGTGGAAATTTATTAAATCTTTCTTTTTAAACAATTTTTCAGGAAAATAGGTTTCTCAAGTCCAATGTTATCCCTCTTTCAAGTATTTTTTTTTTTTGGGGGGGGAGGAAGTTTCTTTCCTAAAAAAGTTTGTTTTCCGTTTGTTTGAAATAGAGTAGAAAGTCAAAATCTTGACCATGTTTTTATTTTCTCTTTGATTTATATATGATATCTATTTTAGTTGTAGCTGTTGTTGAAAAGAAAATGTGATGGTTAATGAACTAGTCCTTGAAGACAATGTTAATAAGGTCATTCTTCACTAAGTACATGAATGTATCCTTGAGAAAAAGTTTATTTCGTCTAATTTCTCATCTGTAAAGTCAATGATGAGGCTCTTTCCCAGCGTCTGGTTTAAAATCATTATCTATGTTCTCAAGGATTCAGAGTTATATAAAAAAAAACAAAAAAAAAACAGAAACATTTCAGTTCTTATTGTCATACATTGATATTAAACATTGCATAGTATTAATTACTTTTGCTGATCAATTTGTTGAATGGATAATAGGAAACAAAATTCTCAGTGTGATGGTTAAGAAGCTAGACTTTCAAGAAATTACTAATAAGGTCATTTCCCCACAAATTTAGTTTCAAGCCAAAGTTTACTTTATTCAGTAGCATAATGTCTTAATTGTGAGGCTAATAATGCAGTGCAAATTCCTCTTTCCTCGCTTTTGGTATAAAATCAAGGAATACATGCAAGAATATAAGCAAGCCTTGCAAGACCAGTTTACAATACTGACACATTTGATATTCACTTTGATTTCACTTTTGCATCAATGCCTGTGTTCACTTAAATTAGTAACTGACCAGAAAAAGCAACTTCAAATGTTTACAATGTCCAATAAAAAATATATTCAATGCAACCATATGTGTACAGAAAGACAAATTTAGACCAGTGCTAGCCTGGCAACGAGGTCTCATCAATTTGCTGTTGAGTTGGCTAGATGTAACCGTAAGCTCTATGCTAAGTTTCTTTTCTCACTTTCCAGCCAATATTCATCTTCAAAAATAGGAATGCAATGTCAATCACTATCTACTATCCTCCTTATTACTCTTCTTTTGTTTTCACTTTGATGTTTCTGTTTTTTTAAATCTTCCAGACCCAGTACTCCTCGTATCTTATTGGCTTTACTGACTTGCTTGGGGTGAACTTGATAAAAAAAAACAATTAGACAAATATAGATATATATTTAATAAGAGAAGATAAATTATATCCTTGTAAGATGTTTGCAAGTTTCAATTGTTCTCTTCTGAGAACTCCAAACCTTGAACCTTTATTTGTTTAACATGTTGACTTCCATGTCGTCATATTCTGGTAAATTTGGAATTTCATTTTTTACACTGTCTCCAGATACTGGACACAGTTATATTTTCATTTTAATTTGCTTCACCAAATGTTGGAGACACGATGCATATTTCTATATAAAACAATGTCTGTGGCTTCCTGTGAAAGTTTTGGAAAAATGCAGATGCCACTTGGCTTCTCTTAACTTTTAACTTAATGCTTTATAAATGCAGAGTAGGTATAAATAAAGCAAAGTTCAAGGGAAAAAAATCATTGATTTAACTGCAATATTAGTAATATTTCCTGAATTATTATCAATATATAGTGCTGTCGATGTAATTATAAAATAAATGTAAATCATATTTATAAGACTTACTTGACATAAAGCATCTAATTGTTAGAAAAAAATGTATATTATATTAATGTATATTATATTAACCATTTGGAAAATCTGATTAAGAATATTATGCACACAAAGTAGCCATCACCATTAGTTGTTGATATGGTTTCCACAGCTAGAAAAAAAAAAAAATTATTGCTGACATCATGAAGTCCAAACCAATAACTACTACAATGCAAAGATATTTAGTTGTTTCAATTTTAATATATACTAAAGTATATATACTATATATTACTATATAAAATATATTGTAGAGCAGGTACAGTGTAACCCGGATATAAGAGAGTTGTCGGGACCGGAGAAGAAGTCTCTTATATCCGGGTTTGGTCTATTTTATATACATTAACACAGGCTCTAATTTGGGATCAGAGAAAATCTCTCTTATATCTGGGTTTCTCTTATATCTGGATTACACTGTACATGGACATTGACTTGTACAAAAATATGTATGCTGTTGGCACACTGAATGATTTTGAAAGTTGCCATATAGTTAGCAAAATGTTGCCGACCCCTGCTATAAACACCAGTCTTGCTTAAATATTAAATCCTATCTAAAGTTATTTAGCCAAAAACAATACTTTTCTTCTCAAACAAATAAACAAGAGACATGTACAATTCCAGAACAAGAGAAAGTTTTTTTTTTTTCTGGTCCATTGAAACATTCAGGTTTGGTCTATTTTCTGTGAGGAAATCATGTCTTTTCTATCAACACTTGAGCAAGAGACGAGATATTACAAAGCAGTTTCAAGGTTGACAGGAGCTTCCCACTTAGGTGATTGATGCAATACAATCTGAAATCTATGCTCCAAATCCTGTCTCATGTGGCCATGTGCCAGGCTGAGTAAATAAATGATAAATTTAATAGCTATTCAGTGGAAGACATTTTTGCACTGACAGATATCTTTTGAAGCTGAATATTTTTGTCTGCAGACAAAAGAAAAAAATTCTTATTGACATCTTACAGACCAAAATGGTTGCAAGATTTGCATATGCATTTTTTGGAAATAAGAAAACCATGTCCTAATTATTCAAAATTAACAGGAATTAACATTTTTAGCAAGTGCTTTCTTGGCTCTAATGATCAACTTGCATTAAGCATCATAAAAATTATTTTTATGATTCAGATTACCAGACAGTGTTTAGATGAAAAATACTATATAAAAAGCAAATAAACACAAATTCTGATCAATATTTGAAGTATTAAATATAGTATATTTGTAAGGGTGGAAAAAAAAGAGCAAACCTTTTATGATATTGCAGAATAAGTCAATATCTGAAAGGCTTTTTCAATGCATACACAGGCAAATAGCTTATAACTATACCTAGTATAACAACTAAAGCAAGATACCTACTACCTTGTCAAAATGGTGATAAAATCATTAAGAAGAAATTAGTTATACATTCAATTATCAACACAGATACGTATGCAAGTGAAAAGAACATTTCTGATGTCAGTTGTTTTGGCAAGGAGAAAAAGAAGAGACTTTAAGTCCTCAAAATATGGCGCTTTTCATTCTTGAAGAAAATGTTATGCAAATATCCACATGCATCTCCCAATGAGCTTGCAGGAAGTACAGATTTTGTAGAGATAAAATGACAACATAAAGAATTGGATTCTCATTCTCATGTGCATGAAAACCAGCAGAGAGAGAGAGAGAGAAGTTAGAAATCTTTATATGGTTATATCGTTGCAAGCTCATTTACTTTATACAGTTGGACAAAAAAGAAAAAAAAATTCCTTTTTGTAGCAAAAAATATCTTTAAAGTTTATTCCACAGCTCAAGTAGAACTTGTACAGGGTGCGATGGATAAATTGTCATCTAAAATTACACAAAAATGCAAATAACACTGACATCTCATTTTGACATATATTTACCAAAATTACACAAAAATATCTTTAAATACTAAAGAGTAAATTTATTCAATAAAAAATTGCCATTGACTTCAACCACAACCTCCAGATGCCTTTGAATCTCCTGCAACTCTTCTGGACAGTCTTCCTTTTTTTATTTGGTAAATGCTACCATAATCCTTGCCTTCAATTCATCTTCGGTGTTACAAGGAATTTTGTTGGTCTCTCGCTCAACTGTCCCACACATAATAATCAAGGTGGTTGAAGTCTGGGGACTTAGGTGGCCTAAGGGATGATGTGGTTGCAGAAATTGTCTGATTGCTATGACTAGGTTCTCTTGCTTGTGTGGCATGGTGCAGAGACCTGTTGCCAGACAGTGTCTTCTAGCAGCCACTCTCTTTACCCAGAGCATGAGTACCTCTTCATGATGTAGGCCTCCAGGTTGAGTTCTTTTCATATAAGAATGATCAAAGTCATATTTTTCAAGCTGCTGTACATTCATAATCACCATTAGACTCATCCAACTCTTTCCAAATCCTCTGCACTGTCTTCAGATTGACACCCAAACACATGGTGCTCTTTTTCCCATGGATGGTGTCCAACTGACCTTACTATACTGTGCAATTGACAAAATAAAAAAAAAAACGCACGTGTGAAATTAAAAATATAAAATGGTAGCAATTTACCCATTGCACCCTGTATATACATAATAGAAGATGCTATTAAAATAGTTGGTTCCTTGTGTCACTTTAAGTACCTGACTCCTCCTGACATGCTCTATCTTTACAACAGGCAGATCAATCTAAACAAAGTATTCCTACCATATATGGTCTGGAGCTGCACAGTCTTCACTTTCCAGCCTTGATAGAGATCAAAAGCATCTATGCGCCCTTGTGAATGATGAATTATTTTCTACTCTATAATCCCCCCCTTAAACATTTCAAGCCTCTCGCTACTGTATTGCTATTTTCATGGCAAATGTTTTGACAAGTTGTATTCATTAATTCCACCAGTTCTGATCTTTACAACTAAAACTCATCACTGAAATGAATTATCCTAATTCTCTTTATATTCCATTAGTAAGTAAGAAGTTCAGTTCAGACAGTTTCTTCCCAATAACTATCATTTTGTGAATTTGGTTTGGTTTACGGCACATCAACCTCAAATGGTTATTTAATATCTGTCTATATTTTTGAGATGAGGTATTATGTACACCATTTACATTCAGACTATTGTGCTCATCTTTGTCACCATATTTATTGTGTTTTGGCCATTGTACACCCCGGCCTTCTTCAAGTGGTTGGAATGTCGAACTGAACCCTTTACTTCACTCATTGGGGTAGACTGTTTTAGTTCCATGTGCTATGTTTTTAATGGATGTCAGTTATCCGTTATCTCCTCTTAATTCCCCTCTCCAAGTTCTCCACTGACTTAACTGGGTATTGAACTCACACTCTGAGTCCTGTCACTGGATCTAACTAATGCCTTTATCCACTGTGCCATGTGTCCTCAAGGATACATGACACAGTGAATAAAGGTGTCTTCAAGGTGTCCTCATGGACACATTCCAACTACTGGAGCGTACAATGGCCGAAATGGTGGCAAAGATGAGGACAATAGTCCGAATAATGTAAATAGTAGTTATTTAATGACGACAAGATTTTTAGGGTAGCTTCATATGAACCAAATATGTATTCTTTGTAAGAAATCCGTTTGTAGGAAATCAGGTTTCATTGAGGTTTTTTTTTGTAGAAAAGGATTTTTGTTGAGAGTCAAATCTATTGCTGGTAATATTTCTTTTCCAAAAATAAGAGCCTAACAGGTGCTACCACACCAGGTCAATGTGTACTTGGGAACAACAGCAATTATGCAGTGGTTCCATGCTCCTCAAAACCTCCTGATCAGAGGCCTTGCTGCCAGATGTAGTTTATCGTCAACCATTCTACGAAAGTCTCCCAAGAGAAGGATTCTCCAACTGAAATAATATTAACCTTTACAAGTCTGGGGTCAACAGTTATCTGATATATTCTCATAATCTGAACTTCTTACCTCCTCCTATGCTCATCCTATAACCTTAATTCAGTAATCCTCTATCTTGAGTGGCTTTTGGGTTTTGTAATGAGTAAACAATTAGTTAAAAAAAAAAAATCAGAAAGGCATTAACATTGCTTTCAATCAATCTTAATTGCAATTCAACTTGGGAATAGTTTATCTCACAGGTGAATAACATATGTGCCCATTTCTTGAATAAACACAATGGACTTATCAAAGTTTTCAACTACCATTAAATTAAAAAATTGATTTATTTGAAATCTTCCCTCCATTGTAATCCATTTAGTACTTATAAAATCAATAAAAGCAACAGGATAAAAATCTGTCAAATTGATTTTGTTTTTAAAATTAAAATCAATTATTCAATGCATATTTAAACTGTTAACCTGAACATCTGTAGTATTAGGTTATGGTTAATATTTTGAGTAGATGTGATATAAAACAAATATTTATTTTAAAATTCACAAGACTTAACCAAACCGTAAATTCTAAAAGTAAATATTCTGCCTGTAAAAGTAAATTTCAGTCAATTCACTATTTTACATGTCAAACAAAATACTCGGCAACAATATTTTTAACCCATCAACCATGAACAACAGAAATTCCCATTTGTCACATATATGAATGTAAATCAACATGAATGATGAAAATTTCTGTTTATTAAAGCCACTGCATTCAGAAAAAAAGAACAATTGAGCTGCTCTTGTTACCATTAATGGGTCAATCGATTAATTTTCTCAAAAAGAAAGATTCCAAATATAATCAAGAACAATATGAAACAATAAAAAATAAAGATAATGAGAGTCTTATGAATTCACTATGATCATTTGTGTTCTTTGGAACAAGACTTGGATAATGCTTGCCTGATTGTCCTTTAGGCAAACCTGCAGAGTTTTCATTCTTGCCTGATGTTAAATATCTATTTCAAATTGAGTAACTGGGACCCACAGCAAGGTTAGCCAAAACCATTAGGCACATATGTAGACCACAAGACATGTTCAGAAACCTCTAACATGACATCAATTTATCAAATTGTTATCTTAGGGATAAATGGATTCCTTCTAAACCAATGGCTAATATTCACAATAAGAATAATACAGACTTAATTCAACATGCAAAGTAACCAGTTTCACTGCTTTCATGTCAATGTAAAGTATATTTTATCAATGAGTCAGAGATCATTGAATGAAGAGGAGTTTATAGCTGAGTCAGCAGAAATCGGTCTAACTGGATAGAAACCCACTGCAGCCCCACCCAGAGACGTTTTTATCCAGCAATATCAGTCGGTCATTTCTCAGTTAATCAGTCAATTTCTTCATGCAAAAGTCACTCATACATTTCCTATTTCATTTACAGTATCATTTTGCATCGACTTTAACCTGATGGATGACTGACTTAATGAAAAAGGGAGCTTCATTTCTGATTGTGATCATTTTGTGACTGAGGAGTGGAGGGGATTGAGTAATCCCAGAATCTGTGGGGACACATAAATTAGGTTCTTTGTTTACATTTCCTCCCTACTCTACTCAACTCTTTCATTCTGTCTGTACCCAACACCAAAGATAGATTATTCTGATTGTTTAATTAATGGGGTTATCCATGTTTTTCC
>OZ010579.1:13247599-13292599 GCA_963932145.1 Acanthosepion lycidas
TCCCACGTGTTAGATATAATTGTCTATTCATAAACCCAGCACTCAAATTTGGTATGCATACTTCTTGGGCCCTAGGAAAGGTTTTAATGTGAAATTGTTTTTTACTCTAAAGAAAGGAAAACTCATTTACGTCATTCGGATTTATTATTAGTTACTGTGTGCAGGCATTCAGTGAATGACAATAATTTCTCTTAATATCTGGTTAAGAAAAATATTTGTGCACCGAGAATAAGCAATGTTAGAGAACAACTTTCTACCTAAATATATTTTCTACTTCTGAAAAGTTTATATGGAAATTTACCAGAAATAAATTAAATTGATTTAATTTTTCTTTGACACTAAAATTGTGTGTGGGTGCATATAATACTTATTATATTTGCTCTATTCTTACATTGAGCTCTCTTTGGATTTATATTGTCTTTGGAATTATCCCTACTAATTATCAAATAATAATGATAATAATAATATTATATATGTGTGTGTGTGTGTGTGTGCTATCTTCGTGACATGTGATATAAAATGAGATGACAAGGTCAAGAATAGTACAATACTGAAGAAATGTAGTAACATCACAACCATTCTCACAAAGATACAACTTAGGTGGGATGGTTATGTTGCGAGAATGGATGAGCATAGGCTTTTGAATAACTACCAAACTCCAAGCATTCGGTTGGATGCTCACTCTTATGCTACAAAGACAAATTGAAAGACAACTTGAAATGTCTCAAGTTTCATCTGAAAACCTGGGAAGCCCAAGCATCAAACCATATTTTGAATGAAAAACGAAAAGAATTTTATTTTAATCTAAAACTTATGAGATTAAAATAAAATTCTTTTCATTTTTCATTCAAAATACTATATTTTAGGAATATGTTTTCACAACATCGCCCACGTGATCATATTGAAACAGAACGCAGATCTTGAAAAATTTCAGTTGTCTGTTTTGATTAGTCTTACTCTTATGTCCATCATCTTTTCATGCTGAATTAAATATAGTCTAATGTTAATTATGTTTTATGAATATGTCCTGAAGAAGGTCTACTAGACCGAAACATACAACATTGACATTATATTAACATTAAAACAGCATAATTGCATATTAGGATTTTTGTTTGTTTTTTCCATATATTTTTCTTCATACTGTCGGAGCTATATCCATATATTTGCTATATATATATATATATATATATATATATATATATATATATATATATATACACACACACGTGTGTGTGTGTAGTTAAACACAAAAACCATCTAAACCCAAGACTAATGATAAAATTTTAATTGATAAAGATGTTAAGATATTTCTTAGCTATACATTTCATTGTTTCACATTGTGATGAAATGTTTATCTCACCCCACCCATATACTTTATCTAAGTCATGAACAATGTTAACTACTTCAGTTATGAAACAGGCCAAGAACTTTTTTTTGCTATAATTTTATTGATTAACTTTGTTTTTCAAACTTGAAATCTGCAACAGATTTACAAGTAAATTTATATATACAATAAAATATTTTTATAAGGTTTGAGAATAACAAAGAACAAATTTTGCAAATTGCTTTTAGCCAAATGGAGATAAAAAAAAAAAAAAAAAAAAAATCACGGATTTTTTACAAAATTAGAACTATACTGTGAGTTATGTTTCTCAGCCAATGTTATGGCCCCACAGAACATCCCTGGTCAACCCATCTATATCACGAGATCTTAAAATCTGGTTCATGGATATGATAGCCATCCATTTATCTTGTGAAATAATGGTAGCGCTCAGTTTGGTAAAAATTCAGTTGTTTTGTGGTGAGACAGGAGTGATGTCTTCATGACACAGGCTTGGCTGATGGTATACGGAGACCATGCACTACACAGACTATATGGGTCCCCCTCTCGGCTGTGCCAACAAGTTCCAAAGGAATACAAACAGATCTGATGTAAGGGTCTCGTGCCTCCCAAATTTATTTATCTTGTGAAATAATGGCAGCACTCAATTTTGTCAAAATTCAGTCATTTGGTGGTGAGATAGGAGAGACCTCTCCACAGCACAGGAGGCTGTGCACTGCACAAACTACATGGGTCCCCATCTCAGCTGTATTGACAAAATCCAAAGGAATATGGGGCATTACATTTTGGGCTGATTTGGTGGCAAGAGTTGACAGCTTTGGGGTTCCACCTCTGGTTTTCTGTTTAGATTTACTTCTATAGTCTTATGTATGTGGATATCATCACAAGATAGTGGAGGTTTAAAATTATTGTTTTTCCATCCTCTAAATGGGCTGCTTTCCTGGGCTGTTCTGTTCCATCTACCCGAATATATTCTTGGATATAAATAAGCTAAAATAGACACAAATGAAGCAGACAGTCTTAACAAAAAATAATAAAAGAACCCCCCCATCTCTCTCTCTCTCTCTCTCTATATATATATATATATATATATATATATATATATATATATATGAACCAATATGGCAATAAATATGTAAACTGAAAATTGAAAGTGACAAACTGCTTGGGTTCACTAATTATATCCAATTTTCCTGCCTAGTAACAAATTATTTTTATCTACACCTTTGTTTTTGTTTTTTTGTCTTTTTGGTGCAATGAACACATCAATATAACTCTTGTTAAATTCAGTCATTTTTTACTCTTATTGGTGCCAGACCCCCGACCTTCATCTACATCATGCACACATTTTCTTTCTGCTCCTCTTTTTATCTGTTTGTAGAAACTACAATTCGCAGACTGGCTGACATTGCAAGTCGACCATTTTTAAGCAAGCAGTCAATAAAATGGGTAACAACAACAGCAATAGGGTATCAGTACTCCATTCTACCAAAACAAATTGTGGATAGGTCATGTCAAATCAATATTACTAGCTTTATGAACACAGATACCGACACACAGAATTGGCATCACCTAAAGTGAGCAACAACCTAACATCAGTAGAACCACAGGCCACCCTTCCAGCTGAGCCATCATCACTTAAGAAAATTTACAAGTTTCTAATAAAATACAAAAGAACTGTAACTGAAAGAATAAATGTGAAATGCAAAGATTTTTTTAATTTTTAATTTAAAAAGGAAACTCTAATTGAGTTTATTGATTTTCAAATTGTGCAATTTTTTGTTTTTTTATAGCCAACAAAAAGGAACAATTGTTAACCAGACATGTATAGTTATTTCCAGCTTGTTTAACATCAATTTTTTTTTAGGAACATTTACAAAAGTTAAACTCAGAGATAAATTAATGACAATTCTCAAAGTGGAATACAACTGCATCATTTTACAATAAAAAGTAAAAGTTTTGTGTCTACATTGTTTGGAATATGTACATAGTCATGCATCAATAAAGTAGCATTTAAAAGATTTCAAAATTTAATAAATATTATCTTTAAAATTATTGAATTAATTTTTATTATTATATTGGGTTGGTCAAAATTTTTATTTTTGTTATTAAATGGCATGAGAATTTAGTTTGAACTGTGGAAAATTATTTGCACCACAGGTTATGCTCATCATATTTATGTGTGGCCTCCACATGTGGAGAAACAAATCCTACTAGACCATATTAAAAAAAATAAATAGACAACAAATGAAAAGTAGTTATTCTACAATAATATAGAATGTGATGGGAACAGTGAAATGAATAACCACTAAATATACTGAAGATGAATCTTCATCCAATGAAAGCGATGCAGCATTTTTTATCATTTCATTCTAAGCAAGACAATGTCACTAAAACACAAAGGATTACTGAGAGTAGAAGAGAATGAAAAGAATTTGAGGAGAAAGAACAATAAAAGAACAGAATCCAGGAAGACAGAAGATGGAAACTGATATTGTATTCAAATTTTTAAAGACTGTAAGTGGCAGGAAAGTAATTAATTAGAAGAGTTTCATAGGTGAGAAAAACTATTAATTAGAACTTACAATAGCATCTACCTATTTAAAAAATAAAACAAGGAGATCTAGTCACCAATCTAGTAGTACACTTTGATTCATGCCATTTAGGTACTAAGAAGAGCAGCTCATTAGAACTGCCACCATAAAAATATTTATAGAATTTATAGTCAGAACTGTGGGAAAAATAACTGAAGTGTAGATGTCAGGACCAATAACATTGAAACTCTTCTTTGGATTTTGTCAAGAATCTAGAGATATATATAGCTCGAGCATCAGACCAAATATGGCAGCAATATTCAAAATACACAATGAATGGTAAATTTATATATGCGTAAAATGGATTCTGACAGCAAAAATCTGGTGAAGCAATCTTCTCAGCAACAGACTTAGCAATTGATTTAATATAACTGTTCCATTTCATGTCAGTAGAAAACATGAGCCCAAGAACACTCAATGAGTTGCTCTCTTGGAAGTTAATATCAGCTATGCTGATGGGGGAGAAGGAAGTTATAAACTACTTCCAGAGAATCAGATTCAAACAAGTATTATGATCATTTATAATAACTGAAGTCAACAATTTAAGGAAGAGTCTGGGATTAGTTAATGGAAACATCTGAAAGTGTTGATTTCCCAAGGTGGTGAGGAATGATTGCAAAAGTTCTTTCCCTCCCCCTCTTAAGACAGACTGCATGCTGGGATATTTTTCTTAGCCAATGAGACGGCTTGCATTTTGACATGATTTGGTCCAGATCTGCCTTAACTACTATACAGACATACTGTGTTCGCTTGGTCGACCTTGCTTTTGCGTAAAAACACCAACTCTTAGTTTGTAAATTCTTTTGCCTTCATATCAGTTTTGATTTGTTTTAACTATATTGTTTGCATGCTTGTATGATTTTTGCCGTTTCATCTTTTTGACCTTTTTTTCTTTTCATTGCAAACTTTATTACTTTTGATAGTGTTATTTATCTTGCACTTTAACAATGGCTTCTAATTCATCAGCTTAGGGACCCAGGAATAGCCTCTGTTTTAATGGTGATAAATCGAAATATGAGCTATGTGAAGTTTTGGATAACATGTGGATTCAAAAATTACACAAAATAATTTTGGCACTCTTGATTGTCCCAATGAGGAAGACTACCATGAAAAGAATGCAAACACATTTGCCAAATTAATTAAATTTCTCGATGATTGCAGTTTGTCTCTTATTATGAGAGAAATCCCTGATGATGGGAGAAAAGCAATACAAATTATTTGAGAGCACTATTTATTGAAAGGAAAGCCCCAAATATTTCCCCTATACAAAGCCAACACTGAAACTATTAAGGATTATATTATTTAAGCTGAAAAATCGGCCACTTTATTGAAGATTTCTGGGGAAATTATTGGCGATGGTTTATTAATTGCTACGGTCTTAAAAAGCCTTCCATCCAATTTCAAGCCATTTACAACTGTTACCACTCAGAAAGACAAGCTACAAATATTTAGTGAATTTAAAGTAGAATTGCAAAGATTTGAAGTAACTGAAAAAAATGATTCATGAGAATACCGTAATGTCACTCCAAATGACAAAACCCAAACCACAAACGTATGTATCAATCTGTTTCACTTGCAGTTAATTTGGTATCAGAGTCCTGACTGCCAAACTAGATTGCACAAATATCCAG
Source organism: Acanthosepion lycidas (assembly GCA_963932145.1). Classification (NCBI taxonomy): domain Eukaryota; kingdom Metazoa; phylum Mollusca; class Cephalopoda; order Sepiida; family Sepiidae; genus Acanthosepion; species Acanthosepion lycidas. Next base: position 13,253,167 of record OZ010579.1, read on the forward strand.
TGAATAATTCCCTTTCAAAATGCTATAATCCCAATCCACCAAACAAAAACATTATGTCATGCTTGTCTCAAGCCAGAACATAAGAGTACTGAATACAGAAACAAAAAGCAAGCCCATTTTGTAAAAAAACGTGGAACATGTTTCAGATAATGAACATTCATTTATGTTTTCAGTTGGACTAGAAACAGTTTCCAACAAAGATGGCTAGTTGATTGTAGTGCTATCACGCCATGTGATTACTGACGGAACTAAATTTCTTAGTCTTGTATAATGATTTTAATCCAGAAAATCATCTCAAACTGACAGATGGTAGCTGAACCAATAATATTGCTTTAAAAAGAGGTAATGCTAAAATCACTATAACCGATATGAACAGAAATGTACGTGACTGCATTTTAACAAATGCTCTGTACATTCCTACATTCAAACAAAACATTTTCTTGGTACAGGCTGCTACCGAAAAAGGAGCTTCTGTGTAATTTGGCTGGAATTACTTTGAACTTATCTACCCTAATGGTGCAGAATTCAACGTAAAAAGAAATGGATGGTTATGCTATTTAAACACTGCAGTAACCTTTGAACTGCTATGCGCACCTTAAAACAATGGCATCAAATTCTTGGACACTTCAATCTGAAAGACATTATACAACTACAAGAAGTCATGGAAGGTATGAAAATTGTCGATAAATCAGATACAAACTGTGAAACCAAGGCAAAATGGTATAGCATAGAAACAAGTTACCCGATAAAAGAGCAACTAAAATATTAGACTATTTACATTGCTTGAACTATCATCCTCATCTTTGTTGCCATATTTATCATGTTTTGGCTGTTGTACGCTCCGGCCTTCTTCAGGTGGTTGGAATGTCAAACTGAACCCTTTATTTTGCTCGCTGGGCTAGACTGTTCTAGTTCTATGTGCCATGTATAATGGATGTCAGTTATCAGGACACATGGCACAGTGGATAAAGGCATTGGTTAGATCCAGTGACAGGACCTGAAGAGTGTGAGTTCAATACCTGGTTAAGACGATGGAGAACTTGGAGAGGGGAATTAACAGGAGATAATTGATAACTGACATCTATTAGACATGGCACGTGGAACTAGAACAGTCTACCCCAGCGAGCGAAATAAAAGGTTCAATTCGACATTCCAACCACCTGAAGAAGGCTGGAGCGTACAACAACCTAAATGTTGTGATAAATATGGCAACAAAGATGAGGATGATAGTCCAAGTAATGTAAATAATGTACATAATACCTCATCTCAGATATATAGACAGATACTAAAATATTAGACCTTGTTCATTGTGATCTTGCTGGTTTAATTGAGCCAAGATCTTTAAATGGCTTTAAGTTTCATAGATGACTATTCTGGTCTAATTGTTGATATTTTCTGAAACAAAAAACCAACACAAATGCTGCCACAAAGAAATATCTGTCTGACATTGCCCCATATGGCTCTGTAAAATGCTTAAGTGATAATGGCACAGAAAAACTCTGAAAATCTTTTAATTAACAATAAAATTAAACATGAGAAATCTGCTCTATATTCCCCACATCAAAATGGTATGGCTGAAAGATGTCGGCGTTCTTTATTCAAAATGTGTAGATGTCTATTAATAGAATCAAAGCTACCAAAGTTTTTGTGGTCATATGCTATTATGACTGCTGTCGATATTAGAAATCAGTGCTACAGTCAAAGAACAAAAAAACTGCCTTTGAAATGTTCAAGGGTCACAAATCTAACCTTGCCAATATGCATATATTTGGCACAATTTTTATGCCTACATACAAGACAGAAAGAAATTGGAATATAAAGGTGAAAAGCAATTTTTATAGGATATGATAAATCTAGTCCTGCCTATTTAATATATATATATATATATATATATATATATATATATATATACCCGAGATAAGGAATGTCAACAGAGTCAGGTGTATAAAATATATTGAAAACTTTGAAAAGCCTAAATTGGAGGATAGTTTTATTCCAGTTGAAAATGATGTAATACTTGACAATTATTGGCCCAAAAATTCTTGTGGGGAGGGCACAAAAAGTGAAACTTAATCAAGAAATTCGACTTATAATACAGGAAATAATCCTAGTGCAGAAATATGAGAGAGACAATCCCCAAGCAGGTTACGAAAAATGGCTGAATATTTACAAGATTACATTGTTAAAAATTTAGATGACGAAATAAAGCCAAACATAGATTATTGCTGTTCAGTGAAAACTATATCTACTAATTATGATGAAGCTATTACTTCAGATGACTCTATAAAATAGTGAGAGGCTATGGAAAGAAATAGCTGCTCTAAAAGAAAAATATACATATGAATAAATAGAGCTCCCATCTGGTAAAACTGTTGTAGGTAGTCGATGGGAGTACACAATTAAAACAAATGATACTAGTGAATAGTTCAAAGCAAAATTTGTTGCAAAAGGCTATTCGCAAAGACCTGGCATAGATTATGAAACTCTCTCTCCTACATGTCATTGTTGGTAAGAATTTTAATGCAATTAGCTGTTCAACATAATTTATTTGTCCACCAAATGGATGTAAAAACAGCATATGTAAATGCACTGATCGACTGCTTGTATGACGATTAAGGAAATCCTTATATGGAATTAAGCATAGTGGACAAAATTGGAATCAAGTTCTTCACACATATTTAATTGGTGAAGGTTTCTCTGAATCCTTGGCAGATTCTTGTATTTACACAAAAACACTTCTAATACGATATTGATTATGATGGGTCGATGATATACTAATTGGTGCCAGTTACAATTCTTCATTAAATAATGCAAAAACACATTTAAGTGAGCAGTTCAGAACGAATGATCTTGGAAAGCTTTCTTTCTTGGAGTACAGTTTAAGTTTAAAAACAATCATATCAAAATGAATCAAACAAAATATATATTGAAAAGATTCTAACCAAATTTACAATGCAAGATAGAAAACCTAGACCAACACCTTGTGAAATCGATATCAATCTAATGAATGAGAGCAATGCTGAACCAGCAGATGGAAAATACTACAAAGAGATAGTTGGCAGTCTTATATATGTTATGACAGCCACTCATCCCGATATTAGTTATGTGGTAACAAAACTGTCACAATATTCCACAAATCCGACCACAGATTACTTGATAAGATCCAAACAAGACAAAAATTCACTGTTTAGTGTTTAATAAGTAAAATAAGCCACTAATTTTAGGAGGTTTTTTGTGATGCCGATTCTGGAAATTCAAAAGATCACCGTAGCATTACAGGATACAGTTTCTAATTAGCACCAAAACAGTTCAATGATTTTGTGGAAAACGAGAAAGCAACCTACAGTTGCATTATCAACCTGTGAAGCAGAAGACACGGAATTGGCAGCTGCCATACAAGAAGCAAAATTCCTAATTCACTTATTAACCATCATAATTAATTCAACTAAAGACAAAGCCACAGTCTATTGCAATAATCAAGGTACTATTGTTTTAGCTAAGAACCCAGTCCACCATCAACATTCAAAACACAGACAAAGTACGACTTCATAAAGACTGAAATTCAAAAAGATATAAAATTGGAAGAAAATGTTGCTGATTTGTTTACTAATCCTATCGGCAGAACAAAATTAAACAAATTTCTGACTGCTCTCAATGGAGTGCTATACTGAACAATTTTTTTTGTGGTATCAGAATGTTACAAAAATTGTTTCAAACAGTTATTGCCCTGATGATTGTCAGCTAAGTGAAACTTAAAAGAACCATGTCAAGCAATCCTGACAAAGATGGTCACTGAGTGGATAGGCTTTGGGTTCTTGATAAACTACTTTTTTAGAAAAAGATGACAAGACAAAGAATGCTGTTCTCTATAAGACAGTGGTTACTAATGCTGAAAACAGAGAAACCTACAGAGAGCTAACAGGAATGAATGAGAGTCTGCTTGCTACGATGGGAAAAGGAAGATATGCCTGTTAGACTGTCCATCTCCCCTCAGCTTGCTTTATTGCTGCCTTACTCACCTACAGCAGGTTACAACCGAATAAAATTTGCTTACTGTTACAATCAGCTAATGATTTTATTTCATGGGTAACAATCTGGCCAAAGAGTTATTTTTAAAGCACAAGTGTTTTACTGGAAGAAGCTGCACTCTGAGAATGAACCTGGTGTCTGGTCTGAGCTGCAACACTACAAAAGTTAGTGATATACCTGGGGGTTGATCAAACAAAATGGGAAAGAAAGAAAGATGAAAGAGTTTACTAATTGGATGATAATTGTTGAAATTTGCAGGAAAATAGATCGAAAAGCTTAGAAAATTAAAAACGAAATACATTGAAAAACAGGTTTCACAGTGAACTTCTGAGTGGTTCCAAGGAGAATCAAAGCCAAATTTAACTAGACATAATCCACTAAGATTGAGCCAAACCAAGACTACCTGTCCTTCTCCACTTCCTGCCAAATAGAAGAGACCATTAATATATCCTTGAAGATGTCAAATAAAAAAACATTGTCGATAAGGAAACCAGAGTGGACAAAAGCCAGGAAAAAAACATTTGGCTTGAATTGGTCACCCAGAAGAAAAGTGTCCATACACAGATTAGGCTGACATGTTCCTTCATTTTAAATTTTGTGACTGACATTAAGAAAAATTTTATATCTGACATTATTTCAGATTCCTTTGGATACAGGTGATAAAGAAAAATGAATTACTATTTTGGAGTGTCTGTGGGCAAAAAGACTGTGTTGATACAAGAAAACACATAAACAGAGGGGAGATAACTTTTTTTAAATCACTAAAGGGACTGGGAATATTTTTCTTTCTTTTTCTTTCTCACCCATGACAATTCTTGGCATTAGCTGGCATCTGGATGGGCTCTGAACAAGTTCCTGGCTTTGTGAAATCACAGCATGAGACAAGATTAATTATTGGAAAATCCCTTTTTGCCTACACATTTTGAAAGTTTGGATTCATCACAGGAGGTCAGATGCTGAGAAAGTGGGAGAAGGGAAAGAGAGAGTAGCAACACTGATATGAAGTGACAGTGTGAGATGAGACATGAAAGGTGTTGGAATTAAGAGATGGCTTGATTTCTCTAACCACTCTCAAATGGGGGTTGGACAACCCCAAATTTGGAAAATCACTCAATATATTTTAAGAATATGGAATTTTAGAAAAAGGTTGATGCTAAGAATGGAAGATAACCAAACCCAGACCCTGGTCAAAAGACTCCATATAAGATGGCCTTGAAGACCAGAACTTAGAAATTTAAATTATTAACATAAGCTGAAAACCCCAAAAGGAGAGCCCAGTGTCATTTGTTTATAACTGTAGTAGGAACAGTTAAAAAACCCTGTATACAACAAATAATATATAAGCCAAATCATTTACATTTTTAACCCAATTTAATTCTTTATTCCAAAGAATCTTATTTTTCTTTGTTGGCCTGTCTTCACTTCAGTTTGCTTCATCAGCAATCTTCTCACCCTCGGACATTAAAAAAAAAAAAAAAAAAAAAAACGTGGCAGAGGAGTGAATGGTTGTGAACAGACAAACACCAGCTAAGTCGAGTGAAACTGTGCCCATAATCATGATACCAGTGACAAACCAGCAATGTGTTAATGAGTGAGGAGTCAGCTAGATGGTAACCATGGAGGTCTGAAGAAGCTCAAGAACCAATGCAGAGGACAGGGTTACACTATAATGTCTGTTTCTTTGGTAACGAATAAAAGAAATGTTACAGCTTGGCTGGAAATATTTCCACTAATCGATGATATTCTTTGGATTATCTTTTATTGTAATTTTACAGATTCTCTGAATGAATAATAATAATCCTCAGGAAGACTGCAAAAGGCACTGAAAATTGTTCTTGACTGAGAATCTCACATATAAGTTAACCCATGACAGGACTGCAATTTCAATTTGCACAAAAGACTATTAAAGAAAAATCATAAGACTTTTCAGTATTTGTGAATGCAACTAAAAAATTTCAGTAGTTGTCATCTTCTGCAGATAAAATTCTTACCCTTAAGGATGTCAAATAAAACTACAGTAGCCATGAAAACTGTTAATTTATTACTCATTTACAAGGAAATTGATACAAATAGCTTTAGATGTTTCAAATTTGTTCTTTAATTTATTCAATTGTACATGCAAAAACCAATAAATGAACAGATTATTTGCCTCTAATATTGCGTCTTAATGAAAACAAAAATAAGTGGATATATTTTAATAATCAGTGTATTTAGTAGTGAATAATAAGGACATTATGTAATGAAAATTTCAGATCAAAACTCTTTTTATAGTCACATATCAACCTCCAGACCTATTGACCCCTGGATTTTCTTATAAGAAAAATAATTGGTTGAATAATCTTGCTATGTAATATGCCAAGTGATTTTCTTTTTATTTTGTAATATCTAACTTTTTGCTGTAGTAAAGTTATCTCCGTTGCATTGATTAGTTAAAAGACTCCCACATGAAAATCTAATAAGAACTATATCTAAGCATTTTTTGACATCATGGATAAGCTCATAGCAAAACATACATGAGGAGGTGCAGAAAAGCTGTTGGCTCAACTTACTTCACAAAATTTGACCAAACATCAGTATACTTTCAGAGGAAGGACTTCTTGGTTGAGCTGGAAACTTTTCTGAACATTCTCATAGAAAACTTTTGTTTGTAATACTTGTTTCCTTAAATACATGTTTTAATGTTTCTTTACACCATATGGTGTAAATAAATATTTTAAAAGAAAAAAAAATTCACAAATAACTTTCTTTGAATGAAAGAATGATTATAATCACTTTTATTGAGACCACGTGGCAGAAATATTTGAAATCAAGATATGCGTGTACTACATACACACAATTACACATTGGCCATTCTTGAAATTAATACCAAAGATAGTAAAAATACCAGCCATGTGAATTTTTTTCTTGTTAAAAAAAAAAATTAACCATTGAAAAAAAAAAAAAAAAAAAAAAAAAAAATATAAAATTTTTTAAAAATTACTGTAAAAACCTATAGGAATTTTTTTTCTCTTCAGTTGAACCTCAAATTTACATACTCCAAATTTATATGAATTTGAATACACATGGGGTATCAGATTTAATTTGAATCTTTCTCATCTTTTTATTGTTAATACTCTTCCCCAACACCTACTCTCTCATTTCAAGGATATTAATGGCATTACAATTAGTGTGGTGTCATACTGTATTTTTAAGTCAACATTTTAAACTTAAAAAAAAATTAATTTCTTTTAAGTTTTGTTGACTACTGGTTAATTTTTTTTTTTTTTTTTTTTTTTTTTTTTTTTATTAAACTTCAATGTATACTTGTTAAGAAAAGCAGTCATGGGTTTTACATTTAGAAAGCAGTCATAGGTTCTTAAGAGTTCTTGCAATTTTGTTTTGTTTATTAAAATAAACAGAACCTCAGTTTAAAAAAAAAAAAAAAAAGCACCTGCATTACATTTAACATATTTTACTTGTATTTCTTAATCTTCACGGTAAAGACCTGCATGTACATTTTAGCAAACCACCCTCATTCCCTTCATATTCTGTAGGGGAGATGTGATTTCCATTTTGAACAGATTCTTCCCACAAACCACTACTTTGTGGAACAGACTCCCAAAAAGATGCTTCTCTGATCACTACAACATTGGCCTGGTCATGTCTAGAGTTAACTGTTATTTTCCTAACAAAGTTTACCTCTTAATCTGTAACCCTCTACCTCGAGTGGCTCTTGGACCTTGTACAGGGTGAATATTATTGTAAGAAAAAAAATTAGATATAGTTACAGGAAAATGTTATACAGGTAGGGGAAAATGTTTAAGAGTAAATCTGAATAAAATGCAATTAAAAAAAAAAAAAATCCATTTTTATCAGGGAATTACCAAGTACCCTTGCTAGCTAGAAACAAACCACAGAAGCTTTACTCTGTGGAACAAGAAATGCCTTTAAGTGACAAAAAGGAAAAAAAAATTGATAAAGTTCAATGCAACTTTGATATCACTTCTTCAACAGCTGTGAATACGAGAAGAAAAAGACAACAGTACATATTCCTGTGTTGTTTCTGATCTCCAGAATGAGGAGAACTATAGAGAAAAAAAAAAAAAAAAAAAAAAGAAGTAAAAATCTATCAGATAGATTAATAAAAAAAAAAAAAAAAAAAAAAAATCAATGTCTGTGAGATCTTTTTTTTTCTTGTGATATTCTTCAAAATTAATTCAGTGTACATAGAATGCATGTTTTTTTATCTTTGGGATCAAATGAAATATTTAGAAAATGATATGCCAATGAGAATGTCTTGCCATCATTTTTTTTTTTTTTTTTTTTAAATGCTAGAAAAGTAAAATTACCAGTTGTAACAAAATTATTTCATAATATCGAGTGAGATTAGAGAAAACAATAAAGTCGGTAAATGTATTCTGATATTTAATTCATTTTTACCCAAGACAGTCTCTGACAAATATTTTTTTTTTTTTATAGACTGAGTAAAAAAGACAAATCAGAAAAAACATTTCTCCTGTATCGCCCCCAGACAGCTCCCCACTGACTTTTAAACTAAGATTTGAAAAATTTCCAAGCCTCAGGACAAAGTAAGCATTTCCTCAAAAAGACTAATTTGCCTGGAGGTTAGAGGAAGTAACAGTCATTTCACCACCTATATATATATATATATATATATATATATATATATATATACATACACAAGTGTGTATACAGTTCTCTATTGGCACTATATCAACTGTGCAATGACAACAATAAGCGTATTTATTCAAGACAATGCATAACTGTTTTTGCCTTTCATTCAAACTATTTTGCGTAATAATAGGTATTTATTTATAGGCAGATATTTTGTACATAACACAAAAATCTCTGAAACAATTTATATAAGTTTTTCTTACTGACAAGACCTGTTAGCAGTCATTTTTGTTAGGTTTTTCTTCTTGCAATCATCACAAAGCAAGACAATGTGTTATTGTGAATAATTCACATCTATATTTATCAAATTGATTACATCAGAAGAATTAAATTTCTTGACAATTTCTGGTTAACAATTTGCACCCAAACCTGTTTTGAGTCAAATTATGCCTCCTTTTATCAAGTTACAAGCAGAGGTACCCAGCATTGTTCAGAAACCAATTTTGTCTAAATAAAATCAGAAACAGAAAGACACTTTGATGTATTTGCATAGATCATTAAAATCACTAAGGGATACATTAATTTACTACCAAAGTTGATTTACCTCTGTTACCACTATATTTTTATGTAAGAATATATATTTATGTTTCATGAGAAAGAGCTTCCTTGGACTTATTTTTAATCTTTCATGACCTTCGGAGTTAACCTAAGTTGACTTTCCTGGCTATCTGTATACCATCAAGTAGATTCTGAGTCTATAGAAGACAGTTCATTTTTATTTGCATGCATTTATTATTCATTTTCAGATGTCTATTAAGTTCTTATCTCTATGATCAAGGAAGGTTTTGTTAAATATAAAATAATTCTCCTGGAAGTAATGCCATTTTTTAAAGGGATAAAAATAGTTCTGAAATATGAGGCATGGCAAAAAGTCATCCAACCCAATAATAATAATAAAAAAAAAAATTAAAAATAAAATTGCTTTCTCTATACACTTTCACCAATCACATGTTGGCAAAATAAGTTACAATAACAGGAATAATTCAAGTATCAATAACAACCATATAAATAGACAGTAAAGAAAAAAGGATCAATATATGATCACATTATCTATATGGATTATATAGGAGTTTGAATAATAGAATTGTTATGAAGAGCAAGTTCAGTATACAAGGGTGGGAGAGATTTTGATTTAAGATGATTCTAAGAATCCGATCAATAACACATCTTTGCAGTAGTAAAGACCAAAGATTTGTTTCCACTCATCACACAAGTCCTGATTATTTAAAGAACAGCCCAAACAACCAGAATAAGATCAGAACTGCTTTGAGAAGGATTGTGTGTTGCCAGTTTTAGCCTTCTGGTAATATTGGTGAGAGTTAAGCAATGTTGTACTTGATCAAAATTTACTTGGTGACTGATATTTCACCTAGTTCTCTTAGAATGATCTCATTGTAGGAGTTAAATAAATCCAGTAAGAAAACACATCTTGCCATTATTTTATTTGGCTATACTGAGAGTTCATTGTCTATTCCCAGAGAATCTGTCTGATCTACATTCAGATTATGGATTATTTGTATATATTGCTTCACTGTAGATCAAATTTCTTCACATTTCAAGAAGCTCTTTTCATGCAAGAAATAAAAGAACCAATTTTGTTTAGACTGTAAGCAATCTGTTTCATTTCATGTCATGTTGTAAAACATTGAAGTAAAATTTATCTAACAATTGTTTCAAAATTTTAAACCATTGTATTTCCTCGCTCGTATACAACATTTCATTTGGCAAAGAATTTTAAAGCAAAAAACTAACAAGACTTCTGTGTCAATTAAAAAAATATTTTAACCTGATTTTGATTTGTAATCATAATTTAATCATTTATAATTTCATTTTGGAACTATCGGGGACTAATGCATTAAAAAGGATGTTTAAATATTAGTCTTACACTTGTAACCCCAGCAATGGAATATAACACCCAGGGTGATTTTAAAAGTGCTCTTGATATGACAAGAAATATCATGGTCAATGCTCTTGATGCTGAAAAACTGAAAAGAATGAAGTGGTGACAGAATAATTAGATTCAACCATAAGTGATAAATTATTGAGTATGAAGATTTTATATTTATTAGTTAGGATTCTAATTGTTGAATCTATGACTGGCATAAGTGTTTACAGAGGATATTTTTAAAATGTTAAGGTTTGTATGTTCCAATAGCTGTGAACGTGAAAAGCTTTTGTAATAAGAATATCTGTTCATTGTTCAAGTTAGTAAAAAAAAAAAAAAAAAAAATACATATATAGATGTCGAGTTTTCGTATTCATGTGTTTTCCTAAAGAGTTTTCCTGACAAAAAAGGAAAAAAAAACAAAAAAAAAAAAAACAAAAAAAAAAAAACGGCTACTGCTCCTGGAAGATAAATTAATGGAGAGTTTAGTTCAGTTTAGTCTTCAAAATAAATTGCTTTCCAGATTGTTTATTTGAATTTCTTTTAAAATGGAAACCTGAAAGGGGTCATTTATGCACATGTACAAATGTTATTCAGAAGGAAAATTGAAAAACTTTTCTTTTATGGAGAAATATTATGGTAATGTCAGAGAAAACCAGCCTTAAAAAGAATCATCAAGAGAATTTTAAATTTGAGATGCCAGACATTATTCAATGTCAATATGAAATTTGAGTGGTTTTTTAAAAAAGATTCCACTTAAAAAAATATTTTATTCAAACTGAATCTGTCCTGATTATTAAACAATTTAAATTTTGAAATCTATGTTAAATAACGCATTTAAGAATTAATGAACTTGACATGCAGTTATTAACAGAGCTTTAAAATTTTCAATTTGATCTGTTTGATGTATATCCACCACTGAATTAAGGCTATTGACAAAGGAGATTATGCTAGAAGAAATTGCCTTTTGCTTTCAGTACATTACAGACACACTGAAGAAGTTATCCTTATTTAAACTTAGATTATTGTCTTAATCTTTGTTGTTGTTATCACAACATTTTGCCCATTACAAGAAGACAGAATTCATGGTCATCAGCAAAAGGGGGATCCCAAAATGTAAATTACAAATCGGGGATACTAAAATCAAACAAATACAGAAATTTAAATATTTGGGGAGTGTTCTAACAGAGGACGGAAAGTGAGACACCGAGATCCAAAGATATATTGGGATAGCCAAAGATGTATTCCAAAAGCTAAGTAGAATATTAAGAGACAGAAAAATTACATTAGAAACAAAGAAAAGAGTACTGAACTGTTAGGTGATATCTGTCCTCCTGTATGGCAGCAAATGCTGGACAATCTCCTCAAAGTTGAAAAGACTTGAAGCAATAGAAATGGGGTCCTATAGAAAAATGTTGGGGATGCCATAGACTGAACATGTGAGCAATGACAAGGTTTTGGAGAAAATGAAAACAAAAAGGAAACTTATAATTAACATCAGGAGGAGGCAGTTGATATTTCTGGGGCATGTAATGAGGAAGTGGGGCTTGGAAAACCTGATACTCATGGAACAGATTGAGGGAAAGATGAACAGAGGAAGCAGTGCAAAACAGACTTGATCAGGTTAAGTAAATGGATGGTAGAGTAGGATTTGGGAGAGGTAACAAAAAGGCAAAACTACAAGGGATAGGAAGATGCGGAGGCCCATGATCGCCTGAAGTGACATGGCACACAAAATAAGACAACCTTGACCTTCAGGTGTTTGTTGAAAGGAGTAACCTTCAGGAATTTTCAAACAGAACCCTTTAACTGATCTATGGAGTTTGATTATCCTTGTTTCAATGTCTACGTCTAGGGATATCTCATCTTGTTCGTATTAGGTAATGCCCAGTTATTGCTAACCATGTTTACTAGCAGATTAAAGAACCGGTTTGTGAATGTGGTAATTATGACTTCAAATTACTAGTATAAAAGTATAAATTTTTGGCTAAATATTTATGTCATAGAGGAATAAAGTGTCACTACCCAACATTTGAATTTGAATATAGATTGCCAGTGAGCAAACACAGGCAATCCGTTATTGAATTAAGTAGATCACATGACCATAGAGGAAATGTATATATGTAGGAAGTAGATGACAACTAATGATCATCATTTCTAGTCTATCCTCTATTACTATACAGACTGCTATTCTCTACTGTATTCAGTATACCATTTGTCTATTCAGATCATTATACAGATTACTGTTCAAGCGAATATTATCAAGCAAGTACCATTAATGCAAGTGATATTTGAAGGCTTCTGACACCAGCATTGTTCAATGGCGTCCTATGGTTGTATCTGTGATCACAAAATCTCTACTATAACAAGCATTATGAAAGTGGTAACAAGTGTTCGTTGACATTACAAAAATTTAGAAAGCAAGTCAGTATTATATTTAACAAGACTTTGCATATGAGTTATACAAAGTCCGACATGAATTTTAGATCCAAAATCATTGTGTCCAAAAGAAACAAACAATACAGTGATAGTAATGCTGTAAAATATAAGTTTCATTGATTTTATATTACCTATCTGTTTTTCTATATCAGACAATTACTGGGATCTTCACTGCAATAATAACTTGCATCCTAAATCAAAGCTTTCCATATTTCTCCAACTACATCTGTAGGTCAAGGAGGAACCAAAATTAAAGTTTTTGAAACAATTTTCTTACATTCATTTAGTCTTGTGTACAACTATAATTAGTAAATATTCATAAGTACATCAATATACGGGCAATACTTGATTGATGCCCAAACTTTCGCAATCAATTTGGATGGCAATCATCACATCTGTTACTTCAGCACGTCATAATTGGATCAACATCGTAGGAAGAGAAAAAAAGAAAGAAAGAAAAGCTAAATAAAGTGATTTCACCACAAACAATTATGCTATATACTTTTTATTCAAATATCTTAATACTCTTGCATAAAGTTACAATAGTAATGTCTAGAGCATAATAAGCATTAAGTCAAATATTTTCCTAAAATTAATAAACTCAGTTTGCTTCTAGCAATCATTGAAAAAAAAAAAAAAAAAAAAAAAAAAAAAATCCGTATTGGGTCATGAGATCATAATGCTAATAAGGTTTCCAAAAGAAAGAATTTTCTTTTCTTTATTTTAAGTCTTAACAATGTTCAGAACTTTGCTTGTATGTTAATCGTAAGTTTTATCAAAAATATATTTTTTTTAAAAAGTTCTTTATGAAAAGATATTTACCCTAAATATTCATTTAAATCCAAATGTTGATTTTTAAAAAAAAAGTATAGAACTACTAATGATAAAGTTGAGTTATCTTTTATTATTAGGAGAAAAAATATTGGCAAAGTAAAGATTTGAGCCCACTTGGTATGGCATGACTCCTATAACCCTGTAAAATCACCTGTCAGCTCACCTGGGATTTGACCCAAAAATAATTACCTAGTATATTTGACAAACAACTGTCAATTCTTGAAACATTTTTTTTCCCCTAAGAACAAACAAAAACTGTAACAAAATGATATTGATCAAAAGATGTTTCATTGCAGATTACATGTCAGGAAAGCATTAAAAAAGAAAAAAAAAAGAAAAGAAAAACCTATGTATCAAGGGCATGTATATCACTGGACGAAAATGGTTGAGGAAGCAAAAAAAAAAAAAAAAAAACCCAAAAAACACTATCTATAATTCATTAAATGCTGGTCCAAATGCATTCATTTCCATGACAACCACTTAAGAGAAAAGAAAAACATAGAAAATCACTCAATCCTAGAATAAGTTGATTTTTGTATTAATGGCATTGATATATTGATAAAGTTGGGATATTTCAATGGAAAGCACTTAATAAGTTCCAAAAAGGAAACCATATATATATATATATATATATATATATATATATATCGCCAAATATAAGCACACAATTATACATTATAAATTTGGCTGTGTCTAAATGGGTACTCATCTCAGGGGAAATGAAAACAAGAAGAAACATCCTGAAACATCAAATTGCAAAGAGACAACACAAAGATAGAAAAGACATTAAATACCATATATTTTAAATACTTCAATAGATTTCCAATTTAAACATTAAAAAGTTAAAGACAAAACGACAGTTTGTTGAAAATATAGTGTGTATGTGTGCCCACAATGATAGACATCTATAATATACATATGAGTATCAATTATGTTTAGTTTCCAGGGCATAACAAAATTTATGTGACCATGCCTGCCTCTTCACAATGTCCTTTTTCTTCAATATCTGTAAACAGTGCATTGTCATGACTGTTCCTAAGAAAAAAAAAAAACAGATTTCTATTACTTTCTCCACAATATTAAATTCAGAGTTGTCCTTCTTGTAGACTGGATGTCAACCAAAGCTAAAGAGCCCAATCTGATGTGCTCTTTTACCGATAACTGAGGAGCAAAGAGATGGACTCATGCCTTTCCCAATGATATTGAATGATTATCAGAAAATAAGAGGAAAGAACTACAATCTTCAATTTTGCTAATTTATTTGGTCAGTGTCAATTGAATGATTTGAAGTTCAATGTTAATGTTTTTCAAATATTTCATATATAAACTTATAGAGGTATCTCCAGAATATTAAAATATTAAGTTGTTTGAAAGTGATATCATTTAAAACACAGATATTTAAAACCAATCAACTGCTTTGGGAATAAATAGTTGTTACAGGATACTATTAGGTTGGTGCAAAAATAATGACGTAATAATGTCGTTTTTTGACGTAAAAAATACGTCAAAAAACGGCATTATTACGTCATTATTTTTGCACCAACCTAATAGTATTTTGGGGTAAATATTAGTTGCCATTATGTTGCAGGAATCAACACTTTGGAGAGTAAATATTTATGGGCTTTTAGAATATTTATTCTGCTAACAATATTGACAGACTCAATGTGAATCCAGGTAAAAATAACACACAAAAAAATAAATATAAAAAAAACAACAATGCATGTATTTACAAAAGGAATTACATGCGAGGAAAGGGAAAAAAATGTAACTAGCTGTAATAAGAATGTATGTACACATGTACACATGTACATACATTCTTATTACAGAGAGAGTCTAAATCTCAAGAGAGGAAAAAAACCCAAAAAACAAGAAAATCAATGTGCCCCAGTGGGGGACACTTTACCCACATACAATTACACCTGAAGGCCAGAGTTGAAAAGCTGTAAAAGAGGCTAGGGAGAGAAATGCATGCTTTTTTACAGGCTTAAGGAGCACTCGTTAGTGACAGATTTTTTTAGCAAAGTCAAGTGGGATAGGAAACTGATTCCAACATTTTGTTCTATTGAGCTGTGCATTGTTCATAGTCACCTCACGGAGATGACAATGACTAATGCATGTCACACTTGTCATTTCACTGTATGAATGTCATAAAAAGACATTAATGGAACACAGTAAATGAAGGATACGTGTGATGTGTACCCAGCTGCAATGAATTGTGTCTACGTGCTGTGGTATATTATACCAGAAATTTCCAGTTTTGATGAAGAGAAAGGTTAGGAAAAAAGATTATATCTTAAACTTTGTATATAAGTAAACTAACAACAATTATAGTTGAATCATGTTGGACAGATTATCAACAGTAAGAAAAAGTAAAAGATTTTCTCTTCACTAGACTCATATGAATCTTTAGATTAATAAGGAAAGATGTAATTTTATTGTTGATGTCATTTATGTAAATTCTCATATAAATCATGGAATCAATTTTTTTGTTAAAGTAAAATCAAAGAGAGAGAGAGAGTCAAAGTAAAGAGAGAGTGAGAGTGAAAGTAAAGAGAGAGAGAGAGTGAGAGTGAAAGTAAAGAGAGAGAGAGAGTGAGAGTGAAAGTAAAGAGAGAGAGAGAGTGAGAGTGAAAGTAAAGAGAGAGAGAGAGTGAGAGTGAAAGTAAAGAGAGAGAGAGAGTGAGAGTGAAAGTAAAGAGAGAGAGAGAGTGAGAGTGAAAGTAAAGAGAGAGAGAGAGTGAGTGAAAGTAAAGAGAGAGAGAGAGTGAGAGTGAAAGTAAAGAGAGAGAGAGTGAGAGTGAAAGTAAAGAGAGAGAGAGAGTGAGAGTGAAAGTAAAGAGAGAGAGAGAGTGAGAGTGAAAGTAAAGAGAGAGAGAGAGTGAGAGTGAAAGTAAAGAGAGAGAGAGAGTGAAAGTAAAGAGAGAGAGAGAGTGAAAGTAAAGAGAGAGAGAGTGAGAGTAGAGAGAGAGAGTGAGAGTGAGAGTAAAGAGAGAGAGAGTGAGAGTGAGAGTAAAGAGAGAGAGAGTGAGAGTGAGAGTAAAGAGAGAGAGAGTGAGAGTGAGAGTAAAGAGAGAGAGTGAGAGTGAGAGTAAAGAGAGAGAGTGAGAGTGAGAGTAAAGAGAGAGAGAGTGAGAGTGAGAGTAAAGAGAGAGAGAGTGAGAGTGAGAGTAAAGAGAGAGAGAGTGAGAGTGAGAGTAAAGAGAGTGAGAGTGAGAGTAAAGAGAGAGAGAGTGAGAGTAAAGAGAGTGAGAGTAAAGAGAGAGAGTGAGAGTAAAGAGAGAGAGAGTGAGAGTAAAGAGAGAGAGAGTGAAAGTAAAGAGAGTGAGAGTGAAAGTAAAGAGTGAGAGTGAAAGTAAAGAGTGAGAGTGAAAGTAAAGAGTGAGAGTGAAAGTAAAGAGTGAGAGTGAAAGTAAAGAGTGAGAGTGAAAGTAAAGAGTGAGAGTGAAAGTAAAGAGAGAGAGAGTGAGAGTGAAAGTAAAGAGAGAGAGAGTGAGAGTGAAAGTAAAGAGAGAGAGAGTGAGAGTGAAAGTAAAGAGAGAGAGAGTGAGAGTGAAAGTAAAGAGAGAGAGAGTGAGAGTGAAAGTAAAGAGAGAGAGAGAGAGTGAAAGTAAAGAGAGAGAGAGTGAGAGTGAAAGTAAAGAGAGAGAGAGTGAGAGTGAAAGTAAAGAGAGAGAGAGTGAGAGTGAAAGTAAAGAGAGAGAGAGTGAGAGTGAAAGTAAAGAGAGAGAGAGTGAGAGTGAAAGTAAAGAGAGAGAGTGAGAGTGAAAGTAAAGAGAGAGAGTGAGAGTGAAAGTAAAGAGAGAGAGAGTGAGAGTGAAAGTAAAGAGAGAGAGAGAGAGTGAGAGTGAAAGTAAAGAGAGAGAGAGAGAGTGAAAGTAAAGAGAGAGAGAGTGAAAGTAAAGAGAGAGAGAGTGAAAGTAAAGAGAGAGAGAGTGAGAGTGAAAGTAAAGAGAGAGAGAGTGAGAGTGAAAGTAAAGAGAGAGAGAGTGAGAGTGAAAGTAAAGAGAGAGAGAGAGAGTGAGAGTGAAAGTAAAGAGAGAGAGAGTGAGAGTGAAAGTAAAGAGAGAGAGAGAGAGTGAGAGTGAAAGTAAAGAGAGAGAGAGAGAGTGAGAGTGAAAGTAAAGAGAGAGAGAGTGAGAGTGAAAGTAAAGAGAGAGAGAGTGAGAGTGAAAGTAAAGAGAGACTAATTGTTAAGTTCATTTTGTTTGAGAATTAATTTACACGAGTCACCTGCACTATTTTTGTGCCATACCAAACTCTGCTAATGGAATAAATCTGCTAAGACATGTGGAATTCTTTACTAATCTATTTGACAAGATTTTCTTTTTTTTCTTTTTTTCCTTTTTAAAAAAAAAACGAAAAACAAACTTTTCAATGTTTATTTTCAGGTATAATCCCATTTATACAAGGTTCTGTTGTATCAAGATCACCGGTCCTTTCTTTAAATTGGACCTACAATTCAATGATGCCAACAGCATTTGGAATCACTTTTCGCAATACCTAACTGCTCAACTTGGAATATATAAATAAGAGATAATGAAAATGTTCTAAATGTATATAATAAAGCCCTCGCGCTCTCTCTCACATACACACAACTTCCTCCTCTTATTGCAGCCTAATTTTAGACCAATGAAGTATATGCAACAGAATCAGAAATAATTGGATCTTTAAAATGTTTGCAAAGGTTAGGAAGTGTCCCAGAGGAATTCCAGGAAAACTTGATAACAATTTATTTTACTTAAATTAAGTTGAAATGTCAAAAAGGAAGAATGAAACAAAGAAAGAGCTCTAAAGAGAACAAAGAGAGACGGAGAAATATGTACATGTTGATGCTTTAACTCTTATTTTGAATTGAAATCATTATTTCTAAACTTTCCAAAAACCAAAATAGAGACCATCTGGAAATGTCACAATCATTTTTATATATATATATGATCATGTGCCCATATGGAGGTGTGTGAATTTCAGTCTTGTCAACACAAATGTGCCTCATAGAGACAGTCATAAAATTAGACAAGTTAAATAGGATTGTTTTAATAAAAAAATAAAAATCTTTCATTCAGACATTTTTTTTTTTTCAATACCACCCCAAGTAAGGCAATACAGCCACTAAGACAGAAGGGGTTACTGGATGTGGAAGAATTAGAAACAGATACATTAATAATGAGCAGAAAGAGATAAGAGTAATCGAGAGGACAGTAGATAATGATTGATATTGCATTTAAATTTTTGCAGATTAAAGTTGGCTGAAAGGAAGTTCCACTATCGAGAAGTGTGAGAAAAACTATTAGCATAGAAGTTACAGGTTTATCTAACTGTAAATTGATGAGATCACATTGCCAGCCTAGTATTGTGCTTTAATTCATATAGTCTACCATAGCGAAGAGTAATATTTATTCTGTTTAACTACAGAAATGTGGCACGAGGCCGAAAAAGGGGATTGGGGAAAGGACGGTCTTCTTCTGTCTTAACTATAACTTAGCTAGCCGCAAATACTGACCCAATCGTACAAAACAAAATTCCTGACACCAAAACAACACATTCATACGTACCTTTCTTACTACAACCACCATAATGCCTCTTTGTCTCTATGAAAATACTAACTAGTCCCCATATTTACAATTCGTTGTCTGTGGGGGGGGGGGATAACAAATCTAAAAATTAACCCCAATGAATATTTACAATATGAATACAAAAGGCTATTTACAAGAAACTAAAGAAAAAAAAGATTAGTAATAAAACCCCCCACAATCACTAAATGTGGCAGAAACATCACTTCACTGGCCGAAATCAATGCGGGACTATAATAGTCTAAAACATTCATTCATCCCAAGTACTCACACTGACATGCACTCATTCAGACACGACAACAAATACGAAACCACTCATGCGAAAACGAAAGGCGCCACGCATCCACCAACGAACTGACATCACTGACCACCTAACGAGGGAGGGGATGGGGAATTAAAAACTTAAAAGTAGGGACAGAAATAAAAGGGGCCAATGAGCATACATACCCTAGCTAAGTTAACTTGAAAAAGGAAACTAAATCCATAGCGAAGAGCTCATCCAAACAATTACTATGAAAGTATTTATAAAAAAAAGGCACAGAGAGGCAACCTTATGACAGTGGACAAGTAACTTAAGCTGAGCTGAGCTGCCAGATCAGGACCTATAATATTGCTGATTCTTCTTTGGATCTTATCAAGGATTTCTAGGTAAATAGCAGGAGCACCAGAGCATACATAGTAGCAATAATCTAAGCATGGATGAATGGTAGACTTACAGATATGCAAGATAATTTTTCTCTCCAGAATCTGTCTCACATAACACAGTGAACTGACTTTTTTAGCAACTGACTTAACAATATAGTCTTTCTACTTCATGTCAACTAAGAACATTAGTCTGAGAAGGCACAACAAGTCACAACAAGTCACATGAAAGTAAAATCTAAAAGTATCTATTTGCAAAATCGTTTTACTCTTTTTTTTTTTTTTTTTTTTTTTGTTGCTCTTCCTCTCAAATCTATGTACTTGTAAAATATAAAATAACCAGAGAGTAACATATTTAAAGCAAATGGCATGACACTAACCTTAGCTAAAAAATAATTTTGACTAACTGGGCTGTGGTGTGTTTATTCAGGTCTGCTGGTCATAGTACTTTTGTTTTTTGTTTTTTTTTCAGTAATTACATTTTGTGGGTGGCCAGGTCATTGCACTGGTTCCATCACACTAACAAGTTTTGAAGTCAGTTGTTTTTTTCTCTTAGACTGAAGACCAATCAAGGCTACAGAATTTAGTCTGCCCTGCTACTTAATCCATGACAGTGATGGATTAATGCATTTCCTAAAGGTATTTGTGCAAAAGAAAATGCAATGACCTCAGCTACAATAGGAATTCTGAAATCATTTTCTGTATCAATAACTTATACATGATACACACACATAGACACAGAATCGGCAAACGTCAATTCTATACTGGATTTCACATAAATATTCCCACCCACCACTTATTAGTTTTGGATTTTTGTTCTCCCAATTCCAATGGAGCTTAATAGAGTGCTGCCATTAATTAATTATATAATTAAGAACCCAAAACAAACAAACATTTATTTACCTTGTAACATTGATAAGATTTCATGAAAATGTTTTCCATTTTACTTCAGCATTTTACTAAAAAACATTAATGAGCATTTATTTTTGACGTTATAGTTTGTAACACTTATTAATTATTTCCCAAACACCCATTTAATACTCCCACCCTGTTTTAGATTTTCAAATCCTCCACATTTGTTACATTTTATCTTTTTTTTTTTTTTTTTTTTTTCGTCTACTGCTCAAACCATTTATTGAGACATCTTTTATTTGGTACTTAGGAGTAACTACTTAATTTGCCCTTTTTTTTCTTTTTTTAGAAAACTAAAGAATGGATTAACCAAAGTATTTGTACTATTAATGTACAGCACGTTTAACATGTATAAATTATAATTCACTACATGTCACTCCTATGAAGTGGTGAGTTTTATAAATTTTAACCCATTTTCCAACTTTCACATTATGCTGGTTATTGAAACACCAAGAAACATTATCATTAAAAATTTACAAATACCAAGTTTACAAGATCAAGTATTTTAAACAATAGAATATTAATCTTATCATATTGATGATAAATTTATAAAGATAATATTAATGTGAAATGTGTCATGTCCTGAAACTAGCTTTAGTTGTTTGTCTACAGATTTTGTTAGCTGTTATATTTTTCTCATGCAAAACAAACTGCAAAGTATCCAGAATAGCATTCCAAGTTCATCTGTGTTGGTAAATTGTTATCTGCCATAGTAAACCACCTTTAGGATGCTTAGGATTTCAATCAGGTTAAAGGTTTAAAAAAAGAAAAAAAAAAACAAAAAAACAGACATTTTATTAAATGATTGTTTTGGAAAACATTTTATTCAGATATTAATTTTCTACACTAAGTGTGCTCGTGTAGTGTTATGGATGAAAAAGAAAAGAAAAAAAAAAAAGTAATTTCTGAGCATGTCTGGCTTCTTGAACCATGATACTACCTTTGCCTTCAAAAACAAAATCCATGTACATCTGAACTATCATTTTAGCACTATCAGGAAATCATCATTGGTTCACCATTTTACCACATATAACCAAAAGATCTCAACATTTCTGTCTTGTTGATATCCCATCCTGTCAGGTCAATTTCCACAAGCAGCTACATAGTCTTTGCTCCATTCAAAAGTAAAACAGCATTCATCAGTAAAAAAAAAATTGATCATATATCCCTCATTTCCATTTCATTTGATCCCTCTTTATGGAGGAGATCCTTTTAAGAGAAAAGCCAAGTAACCAGCTTTAGATGTTTTGTCACTTCATTTTGGACTGCATGTCTTTTACTACCACAACATCTAGAAATTTCCTAATTTGAGCAGATTTTTTATCACTTTTCTGTTGATACAGGACACAAATTAACAAACCCTCAACTTGTTCTTATCAGACTGGCACCAGAGTTATCCAAGATCTTCAACAAACCTCTTTAGTTCTCTGGAAAATGTCAAACATTTTAAAAATTTCCAACACAATTTTACATTTGTAAGCTATTCATTTTTTAAACAGATCTCTTCATCTATCAACTCAGCATTACAACATATTTTAAAGTTCCAATCTTGTAAAACAGTTATTAATTCGAGACTGTAAAATTCAGGGTATTTAATACAAACACCATTTGTTTACATTTGAGCAGAATAAAATGGTTTTCATTTTAACTACACAGATAGATGTTGCCATCATTCAACAAATTAACTTTTAGATTCCAATCAGTATCTATTTTATATAATCAATAAAACATCAAGCAGGTAATAATGTGTGATGCAGTGTAAAACCTAATAAGAACTTGATTTTGATATATCTTACCACTTCTCTACAGAGTAACTAGTAAAAAAAAAAAAAAAAATGATGGCAAGCAACCTACTGTTGCAAATCAATAAGGTTGTGAATTCAATCCTTATAGGGTAGACTTGTGACATGTTAACTGGAATAAATATGTATCTACTTGAGAAATCTACAAAAAAAAAAAAAAAAAAACAGTTACCACAGATTATCAAGAATAAAACTTATGATTTAAAATTATAAACAAGTAAATATTACATTTTAATAACAGATCTCAAAAGCTGTCATTTCTTTCACCACAAGTTTCTTCTGACACACAATTATCATTTTTAGGCCTAAAAAGTTTGCTATTATTCATAATTATTAGTCTTCACTGATGTCTGCATATAAAATAAACTAAAACGCTTTGTTTTATCATTCATAATGGTAATATTAACTATTTCATTATAAAGATACATTTGGCTTTCATTGACAAAACAGCCAGAACTGCCTTCAGTTGAAATTTATAAAATCTTTCTCTTAAACAATTTTTCAAGAAATTAGATTTCTCAAGTCCCTGCAAGCACCTCTGGTGGGCAACCCCAAAGCCACACTATGTTGCAGTCTGTGCCAGTTCCCTACCTGCACATGTTAAATTAAATGACCAACTACCACTACTACTCTAGGCCTATTGTTATCAATATAAAACATCATGACTATAAGCAACCAAAGATGTAAAACTGAAAGCAGCTCAACAAAAAACACCTGAACCTCTTAACCTTTCTTTCTTCAACATTTGTGGTTATCATTCCAATTTTTCTACAGTGTGGAATTGTTGTTGTTCTAAAAGACTCGGGACATCCTAGCTCTTTTGTGAAACTAACCTTAACTCTTCAATCCCCTTTCTTGATTCCTGGCTACCTTCCTCTCCTTAAAAACGACTCTAAAGTTCACGTAAATGGCTTGGGAGTTTATGTCCGCAAACATCTCCCGCTGGCTAGGAAACTCTCTCTTTAATCCCCCAGACTATTCTTACATGTCTCTCCGTTTCTCTATCTCCATAACTCTTCTTTCTCAACTGCTCCCCTTCCTATTAAGACTGTCGCATGCTTGATAGTATTTCTGATAATATAGACAAGGCCCTCTCCCTACACCCGTTTGCAAACATATTCGTGTTCGGTGACTTTAATGCCCACCATACCAGGTGACTTAAATACTGTCACCGACCACACTGGTATTCAAACTCTTAACTTCTCAATAACTCATGAAAGTGGTTAACTTCCCCACATGTTTCCCCAGAAAGGCTATCTTGGGCCCTATGCTGTTTCTGATCTTCATCAATGATGTTCCTGATGTCATCAGTTTCCAAGTAGGCATTTATGTAGTTGTCACTACCATTTATCCCTGTTTCAATAGCAAATCAGTGAGAGTTGATAAAGTTAACCTGGCCATTGCTCTTGAAAAGGACCTCCAATCATTGGTTAACTGGGACAGGAAATGGCTTGTAAATTTTAATGCTGTCAAAACTAAACTGCATTCATTTAACTACCATAGAGAAACTTCCCTTCCCTGATGCTAGACTCTTGGAGTGTGTCTCATTGTGCCTTTTTGGCGTCATGTTTTCAACTGACTTGAAGTGGAACAACTACATTGAATCAATAGCTGCATCTATACTGCAAGGAAAGGTTTTTCTTGTCAGAATCCATCTTGCACATTTACAAATCTACCATTCATCTATGCACTGAATTCTGGTCTGGTGCCCCTACTGTTCATCTCAAGGTTTTTGACAAAATCCAAAGAAGGATCTGCAATATAATCGGTCCTGAATTGGCATCTTGACTTCAGTCATTTTCTCACCAATATGGTGTGGCTTCCCTCTGTTTTTTCTGCAAACATTTTTATGGCAACTGCTCGAACAAGCCTTTTCCTCTGGCACCCCAACTACATGAATTTAAGCATGCTACCAGATTGGCATCTAGGTCCCACCCTTTTACTGTTGAAATACTTAAATGTAACTACCATTTCTACTCTAACAGTTTCTTTTCTCACACTTCACAACAGTAAAAGTCCCTTTTGCTTAACTGCTTCCCTGATAACTACAATCTTCAAAAATTTAAATGCAACATCAATTGCCATCTTTTGTTGTCTTGAATCTTGTTCATCTTTTATCCTTTCCAACACCTCCCCTATACCCATTCTTTTCTCTCACTTTCACTCTTTGTAACTCCCTCCCGGCTTAAAAAACCACAACTATAGTTTTGTGTACATGGTGCTTATCAGCCAGTACCTATAGTGGAGCTGTGTACATATTGATTCTTTCCATTATCATATAAGTGAAAGCATTAATGACTCTAGTCCACAAATAGACATGATGGAAGAATGGAATTAAAATCATGCAAAAAAAAAAAAAAAAAAAAAAAAAAAAATGCTTTTTCAGTTAAGGTAAACACTATGTAGTGACTTATAAATTAGTACTACATTTTATATACCTTGTTAAGAAAATTGCTCATTTGAACTCTTGCCAGATGAAAACTACAAGCCAAATGACTGAGTAAATGGATGTCAACAATTTGAGCCTCTCAAATAATCAACTTCTCTGACCACTGAACAAGTAAAAAGACAATATAAATTTAAGTATTTTAGGAAAATCTATGACAATTGTCACAATATGGTATATTTAATAACAAAAGAGATAAAAAGAAAAAGAAACTAAATTAAATCTGCTAGACTATAAACCCAAATACATGAAAGAAAAAATTTCCAAACTTTACAAAATTTAAAATTTCAGCATCTCCTCTCCTTCATTCACATGTGTAATCACATTAACTTAAAACATCACTTTTGTCCAATAAAGCCCTAAAGGATGAAACCTGTCACACAAAAAAATCTTTCCATTTTGTCAAAGATTTTCCTAAAATTGTTCCGATATATAAATTTTTATGCAGAGTGTGTGTGTGTTCAGAAATCATGTCTATGTCCATGCAGATGTTTATGTCTATGTATCTAGAAACAATAAGCAGATAGAATATTTATCTTTATTCATCAGGGTAGATGGCGATTTTAAGTTCATGCTAACTTGAAGTATCAATGATCGCAGTCGTCTCAAAAGTAAAATATCAGCCTTTCAAGTATGTCCGTCTCCAAGTTGCTATTTAAAAGAACATTTAAAAAAAAAAAAACAAAAAAAAACCTCAAACTCAAGCCAAGATCCCGAGCTTTGATTATACTACTGTAGATTTCCCAGTAACTTGGGTTGGCAGCAGTCAGCTAGCTCTCACTCCTCCTTTTCAAGCATCCCTGTCAAGCGGGCTAATGCAGACAAGGCTGCACATCCCTCCCAATGCAGTCCCTTTCATGTTGGAAATCAATTTTATACATTTATAAAGCCTTTACTAATCAACTTTTCTAATTAACACCAAATACCATCTATATAATAATTATCAGATTTCTGTATATATATTACCTAAATAAAACAAAAACAAAACATCATAGCATAATTTTTGTTAACATCAGTAAAATGCACCAAGAATGGAACTATTTCTATTGGGCCATCACTTTCTCAGCAATTTCTAATTTAGCATAAATTTAAGAAAATTTCCAAGAGAGATAACCAAGTTTATTAACTGCTAATTACAGTGCTGTTTCCCTTAATAAGATGGGATTAAGCAAGAAAGACTTCTAAAGATTGGGATAATTAGTATTTGCATATAGTTATAATTTAAATTTTATCAATAGGAAGGAACTTGACATTGAAGGAAAGTTGCCAAAATCTTCATAAGAATAAAATATGTTGTAGTACATATTTACAATTATCATGACTAATGCCAAGACCCATTTCTTATGAAGTTGTTGCCAAATTTTCATGTCTAAAGAGTTAAAGAAGCTAGCAGGACAATTTCTGAGCATCATTCTGGCATGCACTATCCCAGACGATGAAAGATGCAAAGGATTGCAATTAGGGGTCAAGTCTTCAGTCATTCAGATAGAAATGACTACAAAATTTAAGTGGACAAATGGCTCACCCTATTACATAATCATTTCATGTTCAAATAAAAGCCATCAGCTTAAAAAAAAAATATCAATTTGCCTGTCAAGTCTACGCCCCCCCCCCAAAAAAAAAGCAAACAAAAAGAAACATTTCAAAATCAATCAGAAAATAGAATGCTTGGGGAATGAGATGTCTGAAAATGATCTTCAACTTTTTCACACAGTCAGTTACAAGTCTAAATCTAAATTAGATATAGTCACTTAGCTGTGAAGAATGAAGTCTTGTTCAAAAATGGTACAAACACAATCATGTGAAATTCTCTATAAACAAGTCAAAAGTGTTGACTATTTGGTCATAATGAGAATTTTTATTTTGCAGAAACTATCAGTCAGACTCAAACAAACATTTAGGTCAGACATTTATAGCCCACAAAATATTCTTAGTTTTCTTTTACATCAACTATTAAGCCAAATATAAACCAATTACAGCATCCAGATTTGTTCCACTTTGTTATTCTGATGAATTGTTTAGAAGCAACAAAAATGTCACTTTATTTCTTCATTATTTTCAGTGAAGTCATGTGAAAAAGTAATTGAAAGTATTATCAATTATTTAAAATTTGAAACAAGAAAAACTACAAATGTTATTTTAGTTTCCAACAACATGAATGAATGACCCAAACCAATTTTACATCATAAATTAAGTGTTTTCTTTTGTTGTTTTGTTTTTTTAATTCATTCATTCTCATCATCTAAGTTTATCAAAGATGCTCACGAGAATAATACTCGAGGGTATGGTAGAGTAGTTCAAACAATGTGAGCATTGAAATTTGAGATAATTATGAATTTTACAACTACAAAAAAATCTTAACATGTAAAAGAAAAAAAAAAATTTTTTTAGAATTAAATATTAATATTACATCTATATAAATTTTACTATTGACCTGTTAATCTTGTCCCCAAAGTGGCAAGCAGAATGCTTTGGCTAAGAAAGTTGTTTCCCTAATAGAAAAAAGGATGTAGGTTCAATTCCTGTCAGAGGCACAATTTTTTCTTTAGTATGACTTCTCAGCTTAAGTCGATTGTTATTATATGACTATTTTGGAAAATAAAAACAAAAAAAAAACAGGTATTGCAACTCAAACACAGGTAAGCACTAAAAGTAATATTTATAGTAATAAAAAAGAAATTTTATTGTTAATGATTATATATATATATATATATATATATATATATATATATATATATGCTAGAAACATGTAACTTGAAATATACTAACAGATAAAATTCAAAACAAAATGTCTTTACTTGGAAGAAAGCAAATCCTTCTTTTAGAATTTTATTTTTTAATCATTTCACCTCAAGCAAAGCAATAATGTCACTAAGACACAAGAGATTACTGGGAGTGAAAGAGAATGAGAAGACTTTAGTGAGGAGAAAGGACAATAAAAGAACAGAATTAAGGAAGACAGTTTTAAGGAAGATGTTTTAAAGAGAAAAAACCTACATCTTCAACAATTTTAATATAGAATTATACCTGAGCAACTTAATTTTAATAAGTTGTAGTGCTAATAATCAACCACTCTTAAGATTGCCAAATTACACCAAATCTATACAACAGATTTTTAAGACATTAAAAAATGGTTGTGTATCTTCTAGACAAGGCTGGATAACCATTTTGTTCAATACAATACACAAAATAAAGACGAGAAACATTTATTTACCAAAATGTTATCAAAGTCAGTGAGTTTAGCAATAAAATAATTATATCACAGTGTGCACATATCCAAATCTTACAAAGTAAGCAGCAAAAAAGGTTAGTGAGATTTTTTAAACTGGCATTTACCTTTTAAGATATAAGCAATATTTGCTTTGGAATTGCAGCATCCAACCAAGAGAACTGCTTTCAAATGTTCATCAGTCAACATTGTTTCATATGTTGACTTTACATACTTCATTTTTGTTAATATTTTCTCATAGACATGAGTTGTTCCAAACACACTAATGCCATAAAGGCAAATTTCTTCAACTTTGAAAACTCATCATTAGGTAAGCAGTGATAAAATTTAAGAAATTTTCCTTCTCCGTACTTCTCTTTCAACAAGTCACTTGCTTGCAAATCATGAGTTCCAATTGTATTTCAACTGGCATGTCATCAATGTTACAATAAAATGAATTCTGGAACAGAAGAATGTCATTCTGAATTCTCAAGATCTAAAAATCACTCAAGAAAAATAACAAAGAAGCTTATTTAAATCATGAATAATCTTTGGAAACTTAAGGTTGACATCTTCTGTGATTCTAGTACAAAACTCTTTGAAACACTGAAAATGAGAAATTTCTTCCAGTTCACTGATGATCCTAAAACATATCTGTCAGATGCAAAAATCAGACTGGCCAAATTTTGACATTTTTACTTACTATATAGAAAAAAATTAAAATGTAGGTTTAACTATATAGTGCAGTAGTGGGCTGGATAAAGTGACATTGTAGGCTGGTTACAGCCCAAAGGACATAGTTTGGTGATCCCTGTTCTAGAGTAAGTTTGTACATATGCAAGGTCTTATTCTAATTAGTTGTTGATAATTCCTGTTGATCAAGACTAGCATTCTCTGTACAAATCATCAGAAATAATTGATAATCATTGTCAGTGGTATGGGTACAGAAGAGATCAAATGACAGTGAATCTCTTCAATACTGTAGCACTCAGCTCAGTGATAGCAATTGCTGTAGGAGTCGTACGATTTTTGAATCAAGCACAGGTAACGCTGGGCCATGCTGCTAGTATACAATACAAAAATGATCTATAAATGGGCTTCAACCAAGATGTTTCAATAAAAAGGTTATAGCAAAGCTAATTAATATATACATAACCTTGAACTCCTTTTATAATGAGGAATAACTTCTATAACAGACTCTTCCCACTTGAGAGAGAGAGAGAGAGAGATATTTTAGAATAAAGATAATTGTAAATCATTATTCTAAATATTTGCGGTTAGGAAAAGTTCCATCTTTGCAGGAAAATCAAAAATCATTCATCATAATTTATATTTTGTTTTAATGATTTCTTGAGGGTTTAAAGGGATTTCTCTTAAATATCCTTAAACGTTCATTATCAGAATTAAAATCTTAACTGATTCATTCTTCTATGACAATGAAACCATTGATTCTATGTGTATTATGGCTGACCAAACAGCTGGATCCCGAGGCGGCTTTACTTGATACCTATATAAACTAGAAGTGCCCTAAGTAAGCATTTGTGTAAACATTTTTAAAATTGCCACAAGAGTCATCAGTGTCCAAGTGGTTACTAGCATGGAAAAATAATGGAATTGGTGAGCAATATTCAAATACTAATGCCACTGGGAAAGGCATCAATACCAATAAACTAGGATTGATTCACTTTTTACAACTTAACCCTTTGCAGGATATTTAAAGCCACAAAATATTTTTAGATTAGAAGAATTTTTTTTTCTATAATAATGATTTAGTGATAAAAGTCTGACTAATTAACCCATAGCTGGAGGGAGAAGAGATAGATTCATGTGTTTCCCTAGGGTATTTGCATATATGTGAATATAAAGAATTGAATGGGAATTGAAACTCGGAACTCTGATAAACAATTGTGAGCCATTATCCATTACCTCACCCACACATCCAGTCTTACAATTACCTAGTATCCCCAAACAGTCACCCATCTACATACTGACCAGGGTCAACATTGCTTAACTTCAGTGATCATACAGGAACCAGTGTTTTAATGTGATGTGGTTCTAAGTCAAATTATGCAAGTGGTATTGAAATAAATACTTGAAAACAATTCATATAGAGTAATTAGCACACTATTTTATAAAGAATTTTTTACCAAAAGGTTTTAAAAATTGTAAGAAAATTTCATTTTAGTTTTTGTATTTATTTAAATTCTTTCGAATTTTCACAAAAGTAGAATAGAAATATTTACTTAATTGCTTGGAAGTAACAATTCTGATAGAATCATCAGCATTTTTGTACCAACATCTGTTTCTAAAGTAAATGATATACAGTATAGAAAAAAAAAAAAAAAAAAAAAAAAAAAAAAAAAAAAGAAAGAAAAAAAGCAACTTTTGACTATGCCATCCATTCTTATACACTCATTAGATAAATTACTTGTTTTCCTCTCTGTCTTTCTTGCCTTCAATATGTCTTGTCAGTGATAAATTCTCCAAGCCCTCTTTCCACATGAAATTTTAACTGTCTTTTAAATATAAGTACCATTTTATTTCTTATGTTCCTTAAAACTTTCTTGGTCAGTCTTTGTATTTTCACCATCTGTCACAAAAGTATTTTTCAACTGTGAAGAAAAAGAATAGCATTTGCTGCCATATATGAGATCAAATATGACAGCAGTTCAGCACTCGTTTCTTTGATTCTAACAAGATTTTCTTACCTTAATATTTTGCTTAGTTTCTGAAAGGCGCTTTCAATGAATCTTCAAATTTCTGTATCATATCAGAAGGTTGAGGTTTAACAGACAGCTTTTTAGAATTTCATATGGTCTGTTTCTTTTTCGCAAATGATTTTCAAATTTGTGAAGAGGAATTTAAGATGAACACTAGCTATGAGCTGCTTAAATAAGTCGAATATAATAGAGTAAAATCTTATTCTACATAAAAACATCATGGTGAAAATTTAATTTGCAGTTGCATTTTTTGTTTTTCATATTTATTATTATGTTTAAGTTAAAATCTATTGCTGAGTTAGAAGTGTTTAGTCATCATTTGCAAGTGGATATAAAATACATTTTGCAGATTATGAACAACTCGCTCTCTCACTAAAAAATTTTCATTAAAATTTTTATGAGATTTACAAATCCATATGGATCATGGGATTTCCAGGTGAGAAGTGGGGGAGAGGCTATAAGTTATAACAATCATAACTAATGAATACTTAATAGGTACTACTATTCAAATGTAGCTGTCTGAGTAGTTTTAATTTTTTTTAAGGATGGAGTACAAAACTGTCTACTTAGTAAATCATACTGAAAGTTAAAAATTGTGCTTTCTAATTAAGCACAACTTTTAGCTTTCAGAGAAACTTTCTGTAAATCTTTCAAATTGAAGAAATTTCAGTCCTAAGCCTGACTGAATAAAATGTCAGTTCCCTTTTTATTCAAGTCAAGAAATAAATGTTATTAAGTGCTAGAGCCAGAAGCAGAATAATTAGGATGTAGACCAATGGGCTTATGTATGGCACCAATTATGGCTTCAAATTGGCATTAATAACGTTCTGTTTTCTCTTCTGATGTGTGTCTGCATCAGTACAATCAGCCCATCAAGTCAGAGATTATACTGATATGAGAGAGAGAGCGAAGGCACATGAAAGCGAGAGCACATGAAAGCGAGAGAGACAGAGAGCATACGAGACAGAGAGCATACGAGACAGAGAGCATACGAGACAGAGAGCATACGAGACAGAGAGCATACGAGACAGAGAGCATACGAGACAGAGAGCATACGAGACAGAGAGCATACGAGACAGAGAGCATACGAGACAGAGAGCATACGAGACAGAGAGCATACGAGACAGAGAGCATACGAGACAGAGAGCATACGAGACAGAGAGCATACGAGACAGAGAGCATACGAGACAGAGAGCATACGAGACAGAGAGCATACGAGACAGAGAGCATACGAGACAGAGAGCATACGAGACAGAGAGCATACGAGACAGAGAGAGAGAGAGCATATGAGAAAATGTTGATTAACTTACTATCAATGAAAGGAAATAAATATCGATACTCACCTTTAAAGAGAAATAAATAACTTTTTACACCTGTCATTCAGTAAGGAAACATTTCCTGGATATATACGTCCCTTTATATTACAAATCAAACTCTGCTATATATTCTTTTATGTTATGTAAATTGGCCATTTTCTGTACAAAACAAAATCACAATTTTTCTACACTCACTAAATAATGAGTAGAATTCACTAAAAAATAACCATTTTAAAAGTAGAATCAAAACCAATTTCCAAAATAACAGTCAATGCACTTGAAGGATCTGGTGTTTGAAGTTAACATAATTTTAGTAATAAGTAGATAAAATGATATTTTAAACAGAATTATTTCTATTATTGCATAAACTCTTCATCATTCTGGCTGGATTCCTCATCTGTGATTGAAAGCATTTTACTCAGATGTTCTTTTGTCTCCTTCACATTATATCCAATATCCAGTAAATCTCGAGGGTCACTTTTGATTGACCCCCCCACCAAAGTACCAGTTAATGGATTGAAGCATTAAAAACTTGGTACTTACATAAGAAAAACTTATACTGAATGAACCCATACATAGATGAGAGAAAGGAAGGGGGGTGATATATCATGCACATAGTTTCTCACATTATTATCCTCTTCACATTGTAAAATAAATACTTACAGAATCTAAAATTTTGTTTATTGAATGATGGCAACATTTATCAACACAAAATGTCAGCTACTTCATTCTGCACAGATATAAATAAATGCTAGCCATTTATTTAAAATGGCTCCAATTTTACAATCTGAAATTAATAGCCATGTTGCAAGTTTGAAACTTAATGGGCCAGACAGATTGCACAAAGATTGGTCAGCTTCTGGCAAAAAACCACCCTCAAAGATTAGGACAGAAAAGAGAGAGAGATAGTGTGACATTTTGGGGTGGGATTGTAAGAGGTGAAATGATAGGCCCCCGTGATGAATTCCAGATTGTTCTAAGATAATAATTTTGACAAACACTAATTTTTTGGAGACAAAATTTGAGCCATTATTAAAGAAATCAAGAAAGATTTTTTTAGACATAACGGTGTCATTACATTGTAGGAAGTAAACTAGTGAATATCTGAATAAAACTGCTTTCAAAAAGACACTCACTTGATAAAGTGGCTGGCTGACTGTCTTGTTTGTCCAAGCTTAATCAGATTGAAAACTTTAAAATCGACTTTGGAATACTACTCTGAATGCTTTACAGATTTTGAATGAAGAGCTTACAAAATCAAAGATTTCAAATTATTGGCTTTATAACTTTATAGCAATATTGTTTCAATTTGTTGTTTAAACATTTGCCTTTGTTCCATAACAACAATGTTTATTAGAGTTTCAGCAATCTGATGAACAATGTGACACTTGGAAAAATTTTTTTACAGCATATAAACCTCAATGGTTTATTTTATGTTGACAAGATTTTTATTACTGGTAATAATTTTTTTCAAATATGTATTGCTGGTAATAATTTTTTTTTACAAAGTATTTCTAGTATTAAAACCTATTTTTAATGTTTTGACCCCAGTTTGGAGGTTAACTATTTACCCATAGCTGGCATCCTAACAGGTCAGGACAGACCTGAAAAAATGACAATGTGAAATAGTGTAAGTGAGCTGGTACTTTAAAAAGCCTGGCTTGATCCAATTACCAATATTTCACCAAAATGACCAAACAAGTGAATTTATTTTTGGAATTACCTTCTTGGTTAGGCCAAGAACTTTTCAAAACTTCTGATATATAATAATTCCCAGCAACAGTTTAGAGGCCATGATGTCTATCATTGCACAGACACAATGATGTAAATGTTGTAGCATTTTGTGTGGCAAGAAGACCTAGCTAAATCTTCCTAGGCACTAATAATCAATTCTCATAGTAACTAAATACTGATTAGCAATGTAACTAATATTAGAAATGGAATGTCTCAAAGTAAATAAGCTGTTTATAATAATCTGTACTGCAAAATATTGAGAAATAAGGTGTGTATTTGGTTCTTAGATAAGGTGTGTATTTGGTTCTTAGATAAGGTGTGTATTTGGTTCTTAGATAAGGTGTGTATTTGGTTCTTAGATAAGGTGTGTATTTGGTTCTTAGATAAGGTGTGTATTTGGTTCTTAGATAAGGTGTGTATTTGGTTCTTAGATAAGGTGTGTATTTGGTTCTTAGATAAGGTGTGTATTTGGTTCTTAGATAAGGTGTGTATTTGGTTCTTAGATAAGGTGTGTATTTGGTTCTTAGATAAGGTGTGTATTTGGTTCTTAGATAAGGTGTGTATTTGGTTCTTAGATAAGGTGTGTATTTGGTTCTTAGATAAGGTGTGTATTTGGTTCTTAGATAAGGTGTGTATTTGGTTCTTAGATAAGGTGTGTATTTGGTTCTTAGTCTTATAGATACATTCAAAAGCTCTTTGCTTACTTTTGGCTTCTTCTTATCCTCATTGCTGAGAATTGGATACCATGGACAATTATGATTTTGAATTCAGAGTGGTCTTTCTCCTAAATTGGTTGCCAACCATGGCTAGAGAGTCTCGCCCTTTAAAAACATCAGATATGAATTTCTTGGTACATCAGATCTATTCAGTTAGAATATATGTAAATCTACCAAAGTTTTTAACTTTCATTCATGATATTTTTATTTGGTAAATCTTTATACAAAGCGATGCTGAAAAGTCAAAAGAAAAAATGGATTATGCTCAATCATATTTTTAGAAGACAACTGGGTTGGTAACTTTTCAGTACACTCTCATATATTTGTAGATCTCTAAGTTTTGTTGCAATAATTCTCTCTCTCTCTCTCTCTTGCAATGGTAACAGCAAGTGGCAGTGTTTGTTATGATATTTACAAAATCAAGAGGTGAAGAAATCAACTCCAAGAAAGAGCAAAGTAATAATTAGAATAAAAATAAGCAAGTATAATAGTAAAGACATTTATAGGCAAACCTGTATACTGATAAATATGTAATAAAGCCTATGAATTTTATTAACAATCCTGTTCTAATTATACTTATTAGCCCTTTAGCAGAGAACTATGACTATGCATGATTTTTTTGCACATATGCACACATTTTATATATATATATATATATATATATATATATATATATATATATAAAATGAGAGAGATCTGCATGGGTAATGTAATGGTTACCAAAGTGTGAGCAGAGTTAAAGTTCTGTTATGTTTATTTTCATACTAATACACTTGATATGAGCATCAATTGATCTCTCTTTTTCTCTGGAGCTATGGGTTACATAGCAGGGCAGACACGTTCTCTAACCTTGGATAGATGCCAGTTTTAGAAGAAAAATTCAATTGAAAAAAAATTAAATTATCTTGGCATCTCAGCTTCACTCACTTTGCCATCACCATAACGTAGCTTCCCATTGCCTTTTCTAGAAATATTTTCATAGTAATTGTTCTGATGAACTTTCCTCTTTGGTACCTAGACTTTATGAATTTAAGCACAGCACTAAATTGGTGGACACAATGTCTCATCATTTTACAGTTGAAATGGCTGCTAGATGTAACTAAGTTTTATATGAACAGTTTCTTCTCTCGCACTTCTTGCTTGTAGAATTCTTTTCCAGCCCGTTGTTTCCTTCAGTCAACTTTGAGCTTGAAAAATTTAAATGCAATATCAATTGTTATCTTCTGTTTTCTTAATACCTGTTTTTATTGTCCTTAATTTCAGCATGGGGAAACCAAATGTAATGTTTTATCATCAAAATCTTTGTTGTTATTAAGAGGAAGGATTAAAGTATTTTTTGAATACTTAATTAAATTTTTTACTCCCTTTTAGAACATTTGAAATTTTATTAAAAACCTGTTTTTTCTTACGTCAGCAGTTGCACTAACTTTTAGCATAGCAAATTTTAGCCTCTTTTTTGCAGTGACAGACACATTAATTTGGAAATTCTTGTAAAAATCAAATAACTGTCAGATTTTAATAAAATTTTAAGGACTTATTCACAAATGAATGAAATCCTTTTGGAAATTTTTTTATTAGAAAATCTTGGTAAAAAACTTTTTTTCTTACATCTGTTTCACCCCCTTACTTAAATTTAT
This sequence comes from Acanthosepion lycidas, assembly GCA_963932145.1. Taxonomy (NCBI): domain Eukaryota; kingdom Metazoa; phylum Mollusca; class Cephalopoda; order Sepiida; family Sepiidae; genus Acanthosepion; species Acanthosepion lycidas. Next base: position 13,289,731 of record OZ010579.1, read on the forward strand.
GAAAACTTGAGAAATTCAATATGATAATTTTTAGTGACTATATTAGTTAAAAATAGAATTCTTTGAAGAATTTAAATCACCAAATTTATTTCAGCAAAATTGGACCCAGTCTTACCGAAAATGTGTTCTGAATCAAAAAAAAAAAAAAAAAAAAAAAAATACAATAAAACTAAAACATTATCTAATTAGAGAAGCTTTTAATTGCTTTTATAAATAATATGTATTAAAGATAATATTGTCTTAAGAAAAAAAATTTTTTTGATGAAAAATGAATTTGTTTTCATTTTTTACAATTTTAAATTGAATGATTTATAAAGATTTTTAATTTTTTAAAATTCAGTTTTAATGTCATAACTCTTGGGAAATATTGTTAATAAGTAAAACAGATTTACTAATCATATATTGCAAAGCTCATTATAATCTGATCACCTCAAATGCTTTTAAAAGAATTTTGATTTGTTTTGTATGTGTATATACATGCAGAATTTCTAAAGTATGGATGTACAAACCAATAACTATCATTAAAAGAGCAGGTGTTTTAAGCATTGTCCCCACTTCTAAACTTTGTCTGCTTCACTATACTGAACAATGAATACATTTGGCTATCAAATCAATTAACACCTCAGAAAAACAAGACTCCGTAGTTAAGAAATGCTTGTATATAACATTTTATGATATAAGTAATATGTGTTTCAAATCAGATTAATTTAACTTTGCTAATTTTCCTCAAATAATGTTTCAGATACATATTTTTTATTTTTGCAAAATTTTAAAACTGAGAATTAACTTTTGTTTACAAATCTGTCAAAATGGCCGATTTTTATCAATTTTACTAAAAAAAAAAAAAAAAAAAAAAAAAAAATCGATTCTGATCAGTATAATTTCTGTTTGAAAGAATAAACCACAGAGTATTTTTTACTGACTGGAAACAGTAAATTTTAAATCCCTTAGCTTTCAATTAAAAGGCAAAATGAAAGTGCCAAAAAAGCTTTCATTTTTAAAAATTCATTTTAAACCTTGTGTATACAGAATTAGTGGAAGTACCTAATATAATATATAATTAAAATGATCCACGTGTGCTTCTTATAATATGTAGATTTAATAGGCCAGTTAATGTCAAAATCTTTCTTTTCCTGCTTCAATTTAGTCAAAAGGCCTACTAATATATAACAAATATCAATCTTATTGGCAATATTATAAGTATGATAATCACTTTAACACATAATAAAACATGGGTTTGTAGAAAAGTAGACAATCAGATTGACCATAATCTGGCATCATTGAAACTGATTACCTATTGAATCTGTGATTTTGATGGACCACAAGAATCTAAGTCAGAAACTTTCAGCACCTCATCCTATCTGCAAAACACACTGTAAATTATTACAAATCAAATAATCAAAAGCAAAATAAACACTAAAAAGATAATGAAATTTCAATCAAGTACACACAAAATAAAAAGGTAATTATATTAACTTGCACAGTGGCAGGTGGTTACAGCATCCTTGGAAATTTGAAATTGAAATAATGCCTGAATGAGCAGTGCAATTCAATTACAAGTTGGTTGATGCTATTAACCTGTATGAACAATTCCATCATAACATCAAACCATTGGTTAATTTGAATTTCATTTCTACCTCTTTATTATGAACCCTATTTTAAAATATAAAGTGATTTTACTCAAGTGATTTTATTCTCATTTACTATTGGTTTGCCTTTCTCTTGATTTTTAGTACTTAAAAATAGGGTAAGTGTATAATAAGTGGGCTATACATAGTCAAGTTGTTATATAATCTAACCTGTGCATCTGACAATCCAAACCAATGTCTTATCTGACCAGTCCCAGAGGTATGTGAGGGGGGAGAGGATAATAATCAAATAGGAATTTAAGTCCTATTATGTGACTGTAAGGATATAAAATAGTTGCATAAAAATGAAGTGATTAAATTTTTGCCTTATTTTACATTCATAATGGAATACCCATAATCAGTTCTGCTTTTATATATATATATATATATATATATATATATATATATATATATATATATATAAAATCTTCTTTCAACTGGCCTGGTAAGCAAGAGCCATAGAAGACATTTAATATTTTAATAATAATTTATTAACAATAATGTTGATAGCATCTTTTTTTATCTGTATGACTCAAAAACTAGAATAATTTTAGCAAGACAAAAATGAAGTTAAGTAAACATATTTTTTTTAAATTAAGATGTATCCTATGACAAGCTATAACCAAATGATTTACATGTTACCCGACAAATATACTTGGTATATAAACATTTTTAATGTAGCTGATTTTTTTAAAAACTTTTATATATATATATATATATATAATAAAAATTATTTCAGTAAATACGAGTGGTGTAAAATTCTCAGTCCAATTAAACACCTACAATTTAATCAAATGAACAAAAACACTGAATCTTTAAAAAAAATCTTTATCAGGACAAGAAATTTTCAGTACCTTATAGGATTTTGCTTTTAGTTCAGTAGTTTATTACATAATTTTAGTTTTTAGACCTACCTACCTACCTACCTGCCTCATTGACCTAAGTTGGAATTATAGAATTCATAATTTTGTGATGGTGCTGGGAACCCCATCTTTTCATTAGCTGCATAGAGTGTATGTGTGTGTGTCACCAGAGCTAGAGAGAGAGAGAGAGAAAAAGAGAGTTGTGAATTCACCCTAGTCTTTCTTCTAGACTGGTTGTCAACCACAGCTAGAGAGCTCAGTCTACTCTGCTATTTAACCCAGAGCTGAGAGAAGAAATAGATTCATACCTTTCCAAAAGGGTCTTGTATGAAAGTCAGTATAACAAACTTCACTGGAGTTGAACTCAACTTGCTGAAT
>OZ010579.1:13295099-13347599 GCA_963932145.1 Acanthosepion lycidas
CTTAAAACTTCCTAATTTGCAACATGCATACTCAGCATCCTTCTGTAGAATCACATTTCTGTTACCTCAAGTGTCATCTTCATCTTCGAGGAGATTGTCCAGCATTCACTGCCATGTAGGAGGACAAATATAACAGTTCAGTATGCTTCTTTGTTTCTAACAAAATCTTTTTGTTTCTTAATACTTTGCTTAGCTTTCAGAAGGCATCTTTCATTATTTCACTATGACTTTGTATTTTGGTAGTATGTTTGCCATCATCTGTTAAAAGACTTGCCAGATATTTGAAGTTTTGTATTTGCTTCATTTTGGTGTCACCAATTCATAGTTTGCATGTTGGGTTGTTTGTTTTGCTAACAACCATTCATTCGATTTTCCTGCAAATTGATACTTAGTTCTTTTTTCTCAGTTTTCTTTCCTACCTTCTGTAGGAGTTCTTGAAGTTTCCTTTCCATGTCATTACTATCAACACTGTTGTTAAGATTGTGGATGCTAATAATGAATTCTGGTAGGACTTCTAATTCTCTCAGGACTGCCTCAGTGTAATAGTTGAATAAGTCCAGCATGAAAACACAATTCGCAAATACGCTTTTAAGTGGGCGCCCAAGGGGGTCGTCAATGATGTTTTGATTGGGTTCATCAGGGAGTTTTGGGTCTTTCAACATCATACTCCTCATCACCAAATCGACCCAATCAGGGGAGATCAACCCCTGATTACCCCTTCCAACTAAATGCTAACAGCCACTCTGGCCTTTTTAAAGAATAAGAGGAAGAAAGACCACATATTCCGCGCATCCGATTGGATGTTTGTAACAACCAATCCGGTGCGCGAAATATCTTTTAAATGGCCCGCGGTGGGAACTGGCTTCTTTTCTTATTTTGGTGGATTGCGGTTTCGATGGATAATCGAGGAGGTAATCTTAATCTTCCTAAATCTTATGCTTTTCCTTAAGTATTGTATGGTTTAATTATTTGCAGTTTTTATTTTATGTGTACAAATTAGTAAGTAGTGATAATTCATGTAAATTCAAAACATATGCATATTTCTCAAATCAAGATTGTTTTAAACCAAAACAAATGCACTTCGTTTTAGAACACTGATTAGCATTTTACTCTTGAAGTGCATTAACTTGTTTAATTTTCAAGGAATGCTCTATAGTCAGAGCCTTATGTCAGACTAAACTAAGCATAAAAATGTGTACCACAGTGTAATAGCAAGCTTACTTTGTAGATTTGTGTTACTGTGTGCTTTCCAAATTTCTTCGATGAAGCATTGTGAACTGTTATTAATTAAAGACTGGTTTTCGTTCCTTTTATTTTCATTGCTTTTTATTACAATGGTCTGGTCATTCTAGGGTTATGATACCAGCAACTTGAATTTAAATTAAAGAATAAGATTATAATAAGATTTGAACTCACATCCTCTATCTTTGGAAGTCTGTCTGGCATAATGTCTTACTGATTGGCCAAAGGGAACTGTCAGTAAATGAAATTCAAATTTAATCAGATAACTAACCTGTTCCTTATTCAACTTTTTCCATGCTATATTGTTTGTTTACATTTAGTAGTATTAGATGTAATAATTTTATTTCCTTAGCTTTGCTGTCAATGAATTTCTGACTTTTATTTTACTCCTGTTACTTGTTTACCCTTAATAGTTTTAAGTTGATAAATTTCTTAGAGAAAGTATTTTCATAAAAATTTGACTAATTTTTCTGTCATCTAATTTTGTTTTCATTATATTGCAAACTTAAGGCCAAAAGATTGAAAATTCTTCACCTCCAAATACATGCAGTTTACTTAATAACTAGAGAATATTAAAAAATATTAATGGACAGACTTGAAACTTTTAGAAAAAGAAAATTCTTTTTAAAACTAATAAAATTTTGGTTGGAATCTTCACAAAAAATACTCAAATGTGTGGTGAACTTCAAACTGTGTCCAACTCTTGTCTATGCCCTCCTTTTCAATGGCAGTTACAAAAAAAAAATTTCATTGATGTTTGGATAAATGGTAATCTCTAAATCTTATGCTATTTTGTTTAGTTTGAAGTGAACACCATTCCAACTTAGCAAATTTTTCCTAGTCACAGGACAAAAAGAACATTTCAAAAATTAATTTTAACTTTGGTAATATGCCAGCTGCACTTTCAGAGATTTTCAGATTATCATGACATTTCCAATAAACTGACCTTAAAAAACAAAAATATGAACCTGGACTATTTTTATAAAATTATTTCATTATAATAAAATTTAATTTTTTTTAAATTATCCAGCAGATACTTTAAAAACTTATTGATTTTAATTAAATCTTCTCTACTGTTTTAAAGATCTTTTTTCCCCAGATTAGACAAAGATTATATGTTTTTTTGCACTTATTTTAAGAAAAAAATTGAAATAAAACAAATTAAATGTTATAATTGCTTGTTTATTGTGAAATCTATAGAGTAGTTTATTATAATTCTTCATTTAAGTGAAATGAACTATTATTCATTGAAGCAAATGTTCATTCCCATCTAAAAACAAGATACTATCTGGTGAAATTGGAAAGACATCCTTTATTTATTATAGAGTCCTTCCCTAGAAAGAAAGAAAGAATTAATTTGAGTGAGTCCTACCCCCAATTATACTAGCTAAAAGTAGCAATTGACAAAAGACATCTAGAGTTAGTTAAGACAATGGGTGGGATATTCCATCAAGATAATACTTGATTGTCAGATAAACATTTGTTCTGGTCTTTACAAAACTCTCTTCATACAAAAAATAGAATAAAAAATAAATTTCCTGAGAGACTGTAAAAGGCCACTAAAATATTTCTTGCTCAGAAAGACAAAAAACTTCTGGGAGGTTGAAATTATGAAATTATATAAAAGATGAAACAAAAACAGTATGTATGTCGCTCAATAAAGTTGAGAAAAAGAAATTCTGATCTTTACTTAATGTTTTATATCAACTTCTTACATCCTACCAAACAAGACTTTAAACTTGGCTGAACACCACCTGCATCTAATAGCCTGATTCAAAATTGGGACCCAAGTCACTAAATAGAAATAGAAATTTTTTTTATAAACCAGTCGTTCAAGTAGAAAAATATTTAATCAACTACAGATTCCCAAAGATGTTTTCTATTTAAAACAGAAATAACTTCCAAGCAACATTTCTGAAAATCTATTGAAATTATGACATAAACAAGTAAAAACATTGACCATTATAATTTATCATGGCAGAAACAATCATTACATTTTAAAATAATTATCAATAATATGTAATTAGGATAAATTAAATATTGAATTAAACAAGTGACACATTGAAAGCTAGATTCAACAGTGCAATTCGATTTAAAAGTAAACCTGTTCCTAAAACTATGTCAAAAATAAATTTACTTCTATTCAACAAAGTTAATGCGATCTGTCACTTATTTACATTCAGACTAATATCCTCATCTTTGTTGTCGTCATATTTCAGACAGACTGAATGCTTTATTTAAAAGATTAAATAAAGGATTGAGCTTGAAATTCCCTGAAGGTTACTCAGATCAACAAATACCTGAAGAAGGTCAGAGGGTATAAGTGCCAAAATATTGTGATAACAAAGATGAGGATATTAGCCTGAATGTAAACAATGATATCCTCTCATCCTAGAAATTCAGACGAAAGGCGATCAGGTGATAAGAACAACAAAGATGAGGACATTAGTCTGAATGTGATCCCCTCATCCCAGAAAAATCTGTAAAGAAACTGAATTATTATATCTGATAGATTGATACAGATAAGAAAAACAGAACCAGTTGATTACTTACTCTTTACATAAAAACTAAATCATGTTCAATGTTCTAAAAGAATGTGGGGTCCTTTGATAATTCTTGATGCTTTATAAACTATCATTGCTAAACTGTGTTTAAAATCTTAAGCATAGCAGGAGGCTACATTACCAGACAAAGAACCAAGAATGAGTGCTGAAAAGTTCTTAGCTTTATCTGCCACCTCCAAATCTAATTAAATGAAAAAACATCAAATTTTATGGAAGGGATTCTTTGTTGGGCCAACAAATTTTTAGTATCTCCTTGGAGAAAAAATATAGTTGCAAGGTCAAAAGTATATAACCATTTATTAATATTTGTGAGGGGCAGGGGAAATGGTGGCTTTTGCCCTACTCAAACTACACACCTTAGGACTTGACACTTTTCCCAGCATCATTTCCACTTTCCAAAAATCAGCTAAGTCCTCTGTAGAGGATTATGTTCTCTCTAATTTTTAATTTTACCTATGACCTGAAATCTTCCATTTTCAATGATTTTAATTTTCAGAAAGCCAGAGTTACAGGGTGCTGAAATGGTATAACAGAAGGTAGGTTACTAACATACCATGTTTTAAGTGATACCATGTTTTACTAAAGTAGCCTGTACAAGATGTTATTGCTAACATGAGAGTCAAACAAATGGCACTTCATTGTTGATTGAGTAATCCCACAGGAGAGTATATTCACATATGTACACTAAGGTCATCTTTGATTAGTCCCCATGTTACATCAAGACTGGTTCTCAAGACATTCAACTTGGCTGAATATTTTCTGTACAGACCTTACGTATAAAGAACAATGAAAATACAAGTTAAAAGGAATTATTGATTAATATAAACATTCCAGATTGTTATACTCCACACACACATCAGAAAGCAAGAGTTTCTCATTTGATTTTTCTTCTTTAAGAATTTAGGACATTTATCTTTAACTAGGGCTTAAGATATGATCTGAAATGTTTCACTTCTGAATTCATTGTTCATTTCTCCAGTCAAGGCCATGAAAAAAAGTTATTTTTATATTTTGGGAAGTAAACTAAGAATACATACTTAACAAATTATTTAAAGCTAGTTATTCACTTTAATTTTTCTTTTCTATTAGGTTGGTGCAAAAATAATGTTGTTTTCTCACGTGTTACTATGTGAGAAAACAACATTATTTTTGCTCCAACCTAATAGTATTATTTAATAAAGTGTGAGCATTTTTCTTTCACAAAGAAGCATTTAATTTTTTTTAATGAACAAGCATTTTATAATAGAATACAGTCATGCTCATCTAACATTTTAATACAAAAATTCATTAATTTCATTAAACACTAAATAATGACTCAAACAAAAAATGTTCCTGGCTTTTTAATCCTTACAACAGAAAATCTTGTGCAACAAGATTTTATTTTTTTTTTTTTTTTTTAATCATTTTGCCCCAACCAAGATGATAATGCCACTAAGATACAAGGGGGGGGGTTACTTGCAGTGGATTTTAGTGATGAGAAAGGACGATAAAAGAACTGGATCCAGGAAGACAGAAGTTGGCAATTTGTGTCACATAACATAATATTTTTAACAAACAGAAAATTTGGTTATTGTCAGTTGTTAACAGTGATATAACAGAACAAAAGAAAAAAATTGACAGCCCTGACGACCAATCCTATTTCATTCTTTGGCAGGACATCAACAGACCAATCATTTTAACTTGGTTTTATCAATAAATTATTATATTAATAGTACCACTACTACCACCACTTAAAATGGGCTGGATAGTCCAATTATTAGGAAATTTACAGTTGCTTTGAGGTGTCAGGCCTTAACCAAACCAGACAGTCTTCCAGATAACAGTAATCTTTTAGAAACCCTTGCAAGATTTATTTTCCCTTAAAGCATCTCATTAAACAATTTATACTTGTGAATATTTAGTTTTGTATCAGAAACCTTTAGTACCAGTGCTTATACAGATTAAACAAGTTAAGGGACAACCTTCATGTGAAATAAAAATTATGATTTGTGAAAATAAATAATCAAACTAATTAGTAAAAGTAATTAGAGTTATTAAAGATTTGAAACCTTAAAAGATTTTTGGATAACTTAATATTGGTTTTGGAAGCTGAGTATGAAGTAGACACTTCATATATTCACTGCCATAAATGAGAGTAATAGTTACTCTTGCGTTTATTTTATATATATATATATATATATATATAAAAACTCCATTAAATTATTGTATTATAACTAGATGCATCCTAATTATAAATAGATGTAAACACTGTTTGAACTGTTGTCCTCATCTTTATTGCCATATTCACAATGTTTTGGCTGTTGTACACTCCGACCTTCTTCAGGGGTTTGGAATTTTAAACGGAACCCTTTATTTCATCCACTGGGGTAGATTTTCTAGTTCCACATGCCATGCCTCTTCTGCATGTCTCAGTTATCTCCCTTTAACTCAACTCTCCAAGTTTTTGTTCACCCCTACAATAGCCAGGTATTGAACTCTTTGGGTCAAGTCATTGGATCTAACCAATGCTTTTATCCACTAGGTCATGTGTTCTTGAGGAAGGCCAGAGCATACAACGGCTGAAACGTTGTGAATATGGCAACAAAGATGAGGACAACAGTTTGAACAATGTAAATAGTGTAAATAATTACAATACCTCATCTCAGAAATATAGAAAGATATTGAAGATGTAAAATATACAACAGTTAATGATCCTAACAAATTCCTTAGTTTTTATCATTTATTATAAAAATTCAAATGTCTAATACTTAGCAATAATTCAGCACCTCAAAAATCCACCCTATGTTAAAATAATGTTTATAAATCTTTGTCTTTTGGGAGATTGTATCTTCAACATCAACCAACAACATTAAATTCTTACATTAGCCACACATATAACACTCTTGTAAGATGACATGTTGTCTAAAATTAGTACAATTCGTGTATTAAAAAAATTAACTTTGGAAAGTTTACCAATTGTATAAAACAAAATTCAGATATGTGGAATTCAGATGAATCCCACAAGGTAGAATTACATGCATAAAAGGATATTTAGTTTTCAGTTAGGCTTAGAATCTTAACTGCTTGAAACTTGAATGAACTCATTATCTTTTCTTGAATTTAGAACACCTCAAATTATACCAACATTGGTTCAGCAAGTCAAATGAATGTGAAACATGATTAACTAATGAAAAATCAAATGACACAAATGAAAATTACTAGAATTACTTTTTTCTCCATATCTCATTCTCCGATGAAACTTTAATAAAAGTGAAACATGTTAGATTGATAAACATTTCCTATTAGTTCTTTATCAAACATATCTATATATATATATATATATAGCATCAAACAGGTGAAACATGTTTTATCTAATCTATTATATTTTTGTTATGATTTTGTTTATTGAAGAAAGAAAAGTAGTGAAAATCTTTCATTATTTCCTTTCTTAAAGTTACTTTTGTTTTGAAATCAGACTTTCCTTCTCGATGCATTAAGATTAAAAGTGAAACATAAAAGTCTACACTAATGCTCTACTACAAGCCATAAATAGATATTTTAAACATTAAAACAATTGATATACAGCAAGGTACTCAAAACAAAATATACCAGGTTAAGTGATGAAATAATATATGCAAATGTCCAGCCTTCTTTCTTTATTTTGTGTGCTACAAAAACAAAAGTCTATGTAGAGCCTGCGTATCAGAAAATAATCATTGATCTTTATTAATAACTAGTCTTTTTTAAAAAGGTCACAAAATCAGTAATTGATTAATAACAAAATTAGATTAAAATAAATAACAATATGCATTAATTTTAGGTCCAGCCGTACCCCAAGAAAAGCATGAATGAAAATTAATATTTATGAAAATTAATATATTTAGAATGATAAACGTTTGCAATTATTTGAAAGTTTGCTTTAATTAAGTTTTATTTTAATTATATTTTATTGTTTTACTTTATTAATTTACAGTTATCAAACCAATTAAAAACTTCCACATTTTTATAAATTCAAATATCAGTATACAAAATAAAATAGAAAACCTTTTAAACTACTTGCACAGTCATTAATAACATTCGTGCTAAACCACATTGGTGTAAAAAAAAAAAAAAAAAAAAAAAAAAAAAGAATACTGCCTGGGAATAGAACAGAATGGAAAACCTAAAATGAAGAACTACTGAAAATATATTTTTTCTTTCTTTAGGCTTAGGAAATTGTCAACGCCTGAATCTAGGACATTTAACTATTTATAGACTTATCTACAAAATAGAAAATTATTTTTCATAACATATAATGCACATAATATAGATTACAAAGTAAAATTCTTTAATAACAACAAAACATTACTAAGCTGAAACTGCAACCTGTTAGACCCAATTTTAGAAAAATAGTGACAATATTTACTCACTGACTGAATGCAAATAAAAGAGTGACAGTATTAGAAAAATAGACTGTGTATGTGTGTAAAAAATCTATTTTTTTTTTTTTTTTTTTTTAGTCAATTGTAAATTCTCATTCATGCAAACCCAATAATAATGCCAGCTTACCGTGTTCCAAATATCAATTCCAGTCAAGTTGATTACCTTTGTAAATAACTCCATACTCAAAACTATTTTAACAGTATTTCTACTAAAATGTTTCTGGAATCACCATTTGGAAGGAGTGAAAATCTTTCCAGTTTTTAATATTTTTCCTCCCTTCAGGGTAGGAATAGGTAAAAATCCTCCTTATTTTGATTATATTCCACTTTCTCTAACTTGTCATACGAGAGAGAGAATATACATGGAACGCAGGAGCTGTTATTATTACATTACTGGCACCTTGGGCAATAACTGTTGCCATCTGCCTTCTGTCAGGGGGCTGTGGGTAGGAAGCTTATGAACTTAACCATAAGCACACAATCACATGTTTGTGTGTGTAAAGAGGGAAGTAAAAATTGGTGGGCAGCAAATAAAAAAAAATAAAAGGAAGTCAGAGCAGTGTTTAAAATAAAGGATACACACCAACTATCTACCCAGAGACACTGGATGGGAGGGAGGTGAGACCAGTAAGGGGTAAGAGAGCGACACACCCATCAACATCCCCACAGTATATCATCTTTGATTTTCTTTAAACAAGGGACACAGGACTAGTGGATAAAAATGCACACACATTTACACATGTGTCCCAGAAGCAGAGATGAGTATGGCTGTGTAAGAACGCAGTAAATACTCATGTCTATATGTGTAAAGTAGGTTCGCTGGAAATAGTTGAAGTTTCTCTTTTGCTATTGTATTGGAATGAGGTGGAATGGGAGAAAGGTTGGGTAAAGTCTTTTTTCTCTCTCTCTTTTTTTTTTTTTTTGTTTTTAACTCTTAGATGATGGCACCAGAAGTGCCGTTTTATATGTTAAGACAAACAAATACACTAATGTGAACTCATCCAAGGCTCCAGATCAGCTGTGTTATAGCAGACATCAAAAACCTGCCCTAGTCACTCACTCAATCTATATTGATTGATTGGGAATAGATAGTAGCAGCATCATTAATAGCAGCAGCAGTAGCAATAATAAAATACCATGGTTAGATAACCAATGCCACTTTGAGAACAACTGTCAACATTTTATATATATATATATATATATATTTGTGTGTGTGTGTGTGTACACAGAAAGTTGATAATATGGATTGAATAAGGAAGAACAATGAAAATCTTGATAAATCTAACGCCATTCTATTTATTGATCTTCGGAAATTTTCAGAAGTAAAATAACATGGAGTTTGGTTCCAAGAATTTCTGATAAACTAAAAAGTAAAACATTAAATTTACAAAAATTCTCACACTTGTTCTTTTTAATTATATATATATATATATATATATATATATATATATATATATATATACAAACACTGACGGCTGACTGCTAACAATTTCTTTTTTTTAAATCTTAACTGTTAAATATCATCTATTTTTGTATTGTGGTTTGTTGTATTATTTTTTCTAATGATAGTTAAACAGGAGTTTATGAGAGAGTTGTCTCACATTATATTTTCTTGGTATTCAATCTAAAAATAGATGTCCTTTGAGCAAAGAAACAAGCAAAAAATACATTAAAAAAAAGTTTTTTTTACAAATAAATGGATGAAAATCTAAAAAGGATATCTAATGAAACAAAACTGACTCCGTTACTACAGTTTCATATTTCCAAGATCAGAGTAACTAGTGTAAATAAAAAGCAATTAACATAATACCTGTGCATGGTGATGATGTAATTTTATAAGGTTTCATGTCTATCAAGATACCGCACCCCAAAAAGAAAGAAAGAAAGGAAAAAAAAAAAAAAAGTGAGTTTTTATTTAAAAAAAAAAAAAAAAAAAGAAAAAAAAGTGACCATTATAGAGATTACGGAATGTAGATTATTTAAACTGAGATTATTATTTACAAATGTTCAGATCAGAATAACAAATGTATAAGAAAATAGTTTACACCAAAACAAAAGCTGAACAGTTTTCATAATTGACAAACTGAAATCATTTCCCTTTTCAAGTGATAATTTACAATTATAATTTAATCAGGTTTTCAGATATGTAAAATATCACCTGAAAAGAGATGAAACATTAAAATATAGGATCAGATTAAAGAAAAAAAAAATCAGCATCTAGAGATATTAGTTAACAGTTTAATGAAAATCATTAATCAACCTAAAACGAGAAGTTCTGAAGGGGGGTACAGAATAGAGAATAATGGAAAGAGAATCTACATAGGTCAAAATTGAAAACCAAAATCTCTACAGTGAAACAGTTCAGAGTTTATGAACAGAAATAAGTCTATGCAATGAAATCAAGTCCAAGGTTTGCTACTACGAAAGCTGGTTCTGTGTCATCCTAGAGAGCTTTTCTTTCCAGAATCTATTTTACATATTTACAAGTCTACCATTTGTCCATGCTTAGAATATTGCTGCCACATATCATCTGCTACTCCTGCTATATAGTTAGAGATCCTTGATAAAATACAAAAAAGAATCTGCAATGTCATTGGCCCTGACCTGGCATCTTGGCTTCAATCACTTTCCCTACCACCATAATGTAGTTTACCTGTGACTTTTCTATCAATACTTTCCTCTATAGCACCTGAATTATGAATTTAAGTGCAGTATTAGATTGGCAGAAAGGTCTCATTTTACAGTTGAAATGACAAGATGTAACCATAAGTTCTATGCTAAAAATTTCTTTTCTCACACTTCTCACTTATGGAACTCACTTCCAGCTTCTTGTTTTCCAGTCCGAGTTTGATATTCAAAAATTTAGATGCAATGTCAATCGTTATCTTCTGTCTTAATTTGTTCTTTTATTGTTTTTACTCTCCTTAATAATGTTTTTCTTATATTCTTTCACACTCGGTAATGCCCAGCATGTTAGTGGCTTTATTGCCTTGCTAAGAATAAACAAACAGAACAAATAAGAGTCTTTGAAAAGTTCATCACATAAGTCTTTGTTCCTAGATGAAAATATGCTCTACTCTTCAGTATCTTCAAAGATAAAGGATGTGGATCATAATTAGAGAGAAAATTAATCATGGGTTGAAGTAATTGACCAAAAAAGAAATGCAAATTAATTAATCTCTTGGAAATAGATATACAAAAGTCTAATGGAGAATTAGATCAACCCGACAAGAGACCCAGAATTGGTTGCATGTGGTACAGTAAACACTAGCAGTTATGTCCCCTTTCATAAATGGCTGTCGAGAGAGGACATTCTACTTATAGTAGGAGGTGCTGACAACACATACATACAAACAGTACTGGGCAGGTGTTAGCCAATAGTCACCATGAGTCTGGGACTGAGAAAGCAATATAACACCAGCTTTTTCTCAGTTGGGGAAAAAGCACTCTTGACATGCAGACCATTGGAGTTTTGCATGGAAATGTTGAGTTGGAGTTTTGCAGAGCTTACATTTATTTTACTTAGAAAACCAGACAAGATGAACACAAACTCTCTTGGTTCAGACTAAAAAAAAAAAATAAAAAACAAGTTAGTTCTACCATTTAAACCAAAGTTTAACTTTATAATTTACAGAGAAGCACTAGCCCTATATTTCTATAACAACATTTATATCCCCCACAAACTCTTCAAAAATACTTATATAGAAAAATAAATATGTCTACTTAGCAAGAATTTCTTCAAGTCAGTTTTATAAAAATCAACTCGCAGTTTGTGTTTAATTTTTTTATTACATTTTCCAGTTTGCATACTGGATTGAATCTGGTAGTGAAATTGTCCAAAGTTCAGGATTTTTTTATTACAATACTTTTTTTTTTTTTGGGACATCACTAGGCATTATCAGGAACATTCATGTTATCAGTGGATGTAAAGGTAAATGTTGTTGGGTACCTTTTTATAAAACATATTGAATGACTTTAGGTAATATAAAATACAAAAACATCACTGCTCTCTCCAAATATTTCTGGTAATTAAAGAATGATGGTAATTCACTTTTTATCAACTGGGATATTGTAGCAAGAGCCAAATCTTATAACTAAAAAAGGAAATAGATGTAACTCATGTCTTGTTGAAAAATTGGTTATCTTAAAATACTTAAATAACTCTAGCTTATTAAACAAGAGAAATGAATTGATGGTTACATGTAGGCATATAAATAAATATCTGTTTAAATACGTTGATCTAGATTAATTTTTAATGTAAATTATGTTTAAAAAAAACAAAACACAATTTCCCTTTAATATGAAAATATAAAAATATTCACAACTCTAAAATATTTTTTTTTTTTTTTTTTTTTTTTTTTTTTACATATATCTACAAATCCTGTTTATTCTAAATACCAAATATAATTTTTAAAATTAAAAAACTGCAATCCCGGTGTAATTTATAATTGTGCCAATATTGCAAGAACTAGATATATTTTAAAAAATTTAAATTAGATGACTAAGTTGATGCCCAGCACCTGAAGTTTGCATTGTACAGGAAACTCCAAGTCATGCTATCTGTGAGGGATATTTATTAATATATACTTAATAGCTCTGTTGTATTATATTGAGCACTGTTTTATTAACATGAGCACTATATGTGAAATATATATATATATATATATAACAAATCAGCTATGGTTGCACTGAGAACATGACACATATAATAAAAAAGCACAACAGGAAAACTATCAACAAATGACCTGAACAAATTAAACCCACGTGTAACTGCAGAATAAAGAACAAATGTTCCTTAAGCAGCAATTGCTTACAAAACAATGTAACATACCAAGCCACAGTAAAATCATCAAATAACAAAAATATACATAGGAGTAACTGAAGGACCCTGGAAACAAAGAAACTCTGCGCATAAAATGTCTTTCACAAATAGTAAATACGCAAACAGCATAATGCTTTCCAAGTATATCTAAGAAATTTAAAAAAAAAAAAAAAAAAAAAAAAAAAAAAAAAAAAAAATCACTCCAAAAATATCCTAGTAATTCAGGAAAAGAACATCAGCTAACAACAATCAATCCAAAAACTTCAAACTCGCTTGGAGGAAAAAAGTAGCTATATTTATCTTCTCAGCCACCCCACCACCCCAAAAAATAAACTACTAAAACTACCAGAACCCATCCCAAAATGCAAACCTGAAAACAAATTTTTACTACATTACTTAAAAATCAAAAACTGGAAAGAATAAATAAAAATAAATAGAATAAAATAAGCAAAAACAAATAAAATAAATTAATATAAATAAATAAAGTAAATAATAAACAAATTAACAAACCACTCCTGCCATAATAACCATTAGAAGAGACTACTCACAATGCAATAGACTACACACAATACACCACTGACCTGTATATATAAATAGTTGAGAAAAACTGACTACAATGTTCACTTATTTTTACATATGCTCTATCTCTGATATTGAGCACTTTATCCCATAAATGTAGTATATCTTAAAACTACATTTCTTTAAAGAGAGAGAGAGAGAGAGAATCATATACAAGTGATATCATGTGTAGGAGATCTATTTAAAAGATAATATAATATAATTCAAAGAAAGCAATAGTACCAAGATACACAATGGCAAAACAACAATTTGGTAGGGAGCAGTATAATAGTTTGGACAATGTTCTGCTGGAAAGTACTGGGCCCTGCTATTCATGAGGGAGGTCACCTCTCTCCAGCCTCAACATAAAAAAAAAAAAAAAAAAAAAAAAAAAACTAGGTATACCTATTTAGGCTATGATGACAGTGGCATTTTTTTTCAGCAGGACACTGTGCCCTGTCAAACTGCATATTTGAGTGGTTTCAGGAACAAAAACACCTGTGAAATGTTTGCCAAAAAGTCTGCAGAAATTACACCATATAATAGCAGGTCCTTTAAATGCTGTATGTTAAAATCCTGGCACCTGATTGCAAAGGAAACCATGTGGTCTTATAGAGTTCATGCCTGATTAGGTAAGAGTGGCTTTTCAAGCACATTACTAGGTAGATGGTAATTTTTTTTAACTCATCAGTACAGATATGATTGTTTTATTTGTTGACATCTCCACATATTTATATCAAGTGTATTTATTAATTTGAATGAGAATTAAGCATTTTACAAGTTGGGAGGGTGAAGTTTGGAGAAGAAAAAATTACCTTTTATAATTATTCTAATTTGTAGCTGAACTAATTAATGAACAATAAAAATAGAAGCATTTATTTGTAATCAATTGATTAATTCCATTTTCATGAGGAATTACCTTGTAAAAATATTGGATAATATTTCCACATCCTGGCTGTTTCTGGGACAATTCTAAAAAGTTAAGTCCAGTTGGATGTCTCATTGGCATATCTCCAAAAATCCATACAATAGAGTTTCCTTTCATTAACAGAATCAGATAGCTTCAAAAATTTATCTTTTTATAGCTTATTTACTTTTTGTATAAAAAGTTATATCATTTATAAAATTCATAATTTAAAATTATAATTACTATAAAAACATTTAACTATAGAAAAAAAAATGATTTTTAGACAAAAAATAAATGAAATTTTTTTTCAAACAAAAACAAAATGTATTTAATTGCATATTAATCGAAATATAAAAATATATTTTATTTCCTGCCAAATAACATGCACCAAAAATTAGTGTCTTAAGATGTTTCGTTCTTAGTCTAATATTGAAAACCTGTACCTCTCAAGGCCAAGCCAAATCCAACCATCATAAGATGAAGATTGATTTCCGGAGGTGGGGGTTTGTGGGTAGATGTTGTTTGAGTCTTTTATGATATAAAATATATGGTAAATTCTAACAATATCAAGACTTTTCATTTTAAAATATAACCCTTTCTCTTACCTTCATTATCATATAGCTTATTGCAAAATATGCAGAATGTTTGAAGCAATGAAATTTTTCAGTGACTAAGATTCTTACAACAGCCATTCCTAAATCTGTTATTTTAATTGTCTTTGTATCTGAGCAGAATTAAATCTCATTACTAATTAATTGGCTTTAAAATATAAATCTAAAATTAATTGCTGAAAATACAAGCACAGAGCCAATTTCCCACTGTGTTCCAGGAAATTTAATATATAGGATGTGCGGTCATTGGTGCAGAAAGTGGAATTGGTATGTCAAGTTCCAATTCAAGTCTAATTTGTTGCACTCACTTCCCATTAATGCCCTTCAGTAAAATATTGAAGTCACCTCTCCCCGCCCTTAACTATAGTCTTATTAGGAAGGTAGACATGGCTCTCTTGCCTTGGGTAGCAGGCTAGTTGAGGAGGAGGACTGAATTTGAAACTGTGAAGAAGGCAATGGGAAACGATGAGATCATTACAAAAGTTTGTGCCCAATCAGAAAATTCACAAAATTTTACATATTCACAAAAAAAAAAAAAAAAAAAAAACTTATTAGCCAAGTACATAGTTGTTAAAAACAATGGAGATTGTCTTTCATCATTCTACAACCTTATTGATACTTTTTTCATAGAAACTTCATGTTTTTTTGGGAGGGGGGTTTGATGGTAGATAGTTTTCAACTGACTGTACAGAGTCAAATTTTTTTATCATTTAAATTGTTTTGTAGAAACTGGAACAAATGAAAATCTGAAGGAGCCATTCAGGAGAATTTAGTAGGTTCTGGAGGGTGGAGTCCCATTTCAACTCTAAGCTTCTGCAAGCTCTGTTTTACATTGTCATGATAGAAAATGACATTTTTTCGATTTGTTAAATCAGCCCAACATTGAGATTGGTTGGTTGTGATGATTCTTTGTGGTTATTATTTCATCAGCTGAAAGATGCTTTATGTGAATTATTCCTCTGCAATCTCACCAAAAGGACATCTTTATTGGATTGCAAGCCTGCAAATTCACAAAGCTTGTTTCCAGCATCATGTGTATCAAACCTTATCATAAACAATCTATCTTTTCATCTTCTGTGAAATTTCAAAGAACAACAACTTTTTGTGGTATAACAGCAAAGAAATTGTGACAGAAACACTATCAATCTTCTCTCCCATCAGAGAATGTAGCACTCATGTCAATTTCAGAAACAAACCCAAGTCTCTTCAAATGGCAAAAGGTAGTTGAGTTATCAATTTTCAAACTTTCAGGAATCTCTTCTGCTAAAATCTTTGGTTTATTTTCACAATAACAAGCAGAATGTCTTCTACATTGTTGATTGTTCACTTTAAAATCACCCTGATGAAATCTACCAAACCATTTTTTGACCATCCAAAGAGCTGGAGCATAATCCAAATAAACCTTATGAAGGTTTTCTTGTCGCAGTTCTGATGCTTACACCTTTCTGAAATACATAGAGCATAATATGTCGAAAGTACAACTTTTCATCCTCCATCTTTAAGGCATTCATTTGTGGAAAAAAATGTCAACATTCAACAAAGTCTGATTTGCACCTGAACAATGAAAAGTTTCAGTCAAGAATGCACCAGAAATTGGTACCATAAACACCAATGTCAAGTTGCAGTCATTTTATATTAATAATGGAAATCGGGCACAAACTTTTGCAATAATCCAATAGTACATCATCTTTCTAAGAAGTCAAGGAGAGATATAGTCACTATGTTCTGAAAGGACTTGGCATTTAGTAAAAAAAATATAACAGTTTATTATTATTATTTACATTTGGACTATTGTCCTAATCTTTTGTTATCCTATTATGGCTATTGTATCCTCCGACCTTCTTCAGGTGTTTATTGATCCAGATCAATTTCTAACTGAATCAGTTTGTTATTACCTAATTTTCTAATTATAGTATAGGATAAAGAATTTATTTGCATATTTTTCAGTAACTATAGAAATCCTGAGTTCCTTTCAAGCAGATATATTTTATCTTTAAAACATACCATATATATATATTTATGTATAAATATAAACATTTGAAGTGGTGTGTACCTGTTTCATTCACAGCTGAAATCTCTGGCCAACAGAACTAAAAGCACCACCTCTTAGGTATATGAAAAAATATTTGCCAGTTATGAATTATAAACAGAAACAAATTACATATGAATTTGAAATGAAACATTATGTACTGCCTTCCGCTGGTGAAAATTACAAAGGGACAGTAGATTAATTTAGTGTCATATAGGACATTTGGATTTGAACACAGATCGCCGGAGAGCAAGCACAGTTGACTTCATCTTGAAATAATTAGATCATGTGACAGGTAAAGGAAAAATATATATGTGGGAATTAGCAGTGTCTGACCGAGTATTGTTCAATGGCGTTACTATTGTTGTATCTGTGATTTACAAAGTCTCTCCTACAAATAGGCATTACAAAATTTAGTATATGGTATTCTTTTAATAATTTTTGCAAAGATTTTGTACTGGTTAAATGACTATAATACAGTGTGTCCCTAAAGTCTGGGTACATAGAAAATCTCATCAACTATATATATATATATATTTTTTTTTTTTTTTTTTTTTTAACCTCCACAGATTAAATACAGATTTGTCAAAAGAAAAAAAAATTGACTTCTTTTTCTGGGGTATGATAAAGGAGAAGGTGTACTGAATGAAAATCACAGATGCAATACGCTTGATTGAATGTGTTAAAATTGATAGCAATGTGGAGTTATTGCATAGAGTTCTTGTGAATGTTGCAAAGCACATCAACCTTTGCATAACAAGTGATGGAAATCATATTGAAGATGTTATTTGTTAAAATTCCAATTCAATAAATTGTTGGTGAAAATTTAATTTCTTGAAAATATGCATTTTTGCCTAGGGTGTCCAAACTTTGGGGATAAATTGTAGTATAAAACTATCCATGGGTTGTGCGAAAATAAAGCCAATGCAACATTTCACATTCAAGTCCATATCAAACATATTTTTCTTCACAATGATACATTTCATACTGGCCAACCATATTAGAGAAAGACCCACAAAAGTATATCTTGTTACATTAGTCTAGTGTTCTATTCTGGAAAAACTCTAGTTACTTTAAACACAGGATAAAATTGATTCTACAAGGGAGCTGCTTTCAGACTGAGAGTGGCCTATTTCCCACTAGTACTAATGGTCAGTGTTTGAATCCAGCTCATAAGCTTTGATTTTTAATGCTGATTTTCAAGGCAAGCAGATCCAAGTGTCTTGAAAGACTGGAACAATACAATCTTCCAAACTCTTCATCCACTCATTAAGCCTTGTGCTAGATGCAACTAAATATCTCAAGCGTATGGCCATATCATATATTGAAACAACAGTACCCATGCAATCACTGAAGTTAAGCATTGTCAAGTTTGGTCAGTACCTAGATGAGTGACCACTTGGGAATACCAGGTGCTTTATGCATGGATGTGCAGATGGTGTAATGTAAATAGCTTGGAACTGTTAGAGAGCCAGGTTCCAATTACTGCTGGCCTTCTTATATTCACATGCATGTAAATACTCTTGGGAAAGGGTTACACCCCCCAGCTATGGGCTAATTAGTTAAACTTATATCACTAAATCATTATCTATAAAAAAAACAATTCTTATGATCTAAAAATATTTTCTGGTTTTAAATAACCTACAATGGGTTAATAAGCTGTAGAAAATGAATGAATCAATCAATTGATAATAAGTAAGTTTTCCTCCTTTTCTGAATATCATTGCATCATCTTAGGACAATCTTGAAAGTTAAAAATAAAGAAAAACATTTTACTGCAGATTTAAAAATTTTTTTGAAGGTTTAACTCAAGAACTTCAAAATGTGAGAGTTAACGAGAATTTAGTTTCATCAAAATTTAAATGGACAGTTTCAAAAGTAAGTAACAATTCTAAAACAGTTACAATTAAAAATCACTCATCAATCATAATGAATAAAACATGGTAACTTGATTTAAAAAAAAAAATAAAGAATTTCTTTGTCCTCACATAAAAGTATTAATATTAATGGATTTGTGATAAAAATCCTGTTCATATTCTATTTTCCAATCTAAAATTAAAAAAAAAAAATTCATGAGCTATTATACAAAGTAAAATTACCTGAAAAAAAATTATGCAGTTTTCTAAAAGAGGTGACAAAAAAATCTTGATTACTTGAATTCTAAGATGGAAGTATTTTGATGTATTTTTCACATTATTATCTTTGTCTTTATTATTAACAGAATGTTTCAGTCAGTACATTTTATATATATATATATATATATATATATAGTTTTTCTCAGTTGTATGTTGCTGCCAGCAATCTCAGAAGTTAAATTTAACTAATATATCCACAGCAAAAGTGAAGATAATTGTCTGAAAATTATATGGAATAAACACAAACAATTTGAAGGTATTCAAGTGTAATAGATAGGTTGAGATACATTAACAGCTCCTAAAGTTTACAAACTAATCATTCCTTTGTTCTCTGCATGTCTTTACTAACATGTTAATTCAAGAAACCTGACAATATACAGGCATTTTTGGTTTTACAATAAGCTCAACATTTTACCCTCTAATACTCCAAACTTACCTACAAATTAATAAAAATTGACAATTATACCAAATATTGAGAGAACCAAATATGAATAGTATTAATTCAAAACAATATTTTATTAGATGGACAGATTAATTCATTAATCCAATTTAAAATATAATTGTAGCTTGTTTGCATAAGCATCACACTCACAGAAAATATGAAATGATTTAAAAAAGTAATTGTTACTAGCAGAAATTATGACAAAGTAAATCAATAGTGCAGCAATCAAGAGGGTCTTAACTTAGCACAATTAGTTTATCACTTAGAAATCTCTTATCAAGGGATCAGAATAAAAAAAGAAATTTATTCAATGTATTCAGTCAATTCACTTTTCTTTTTTTTTTTTTGAAATGAACAGCAACCAAATTAAAATTTTATAATTCATGATTATAATCATGCCAAAGGGAGAATTCTTTCTTATACAAGCTACAAGTCCACCAAAAATATACTATTTTATATTATGTATATCAGTCACTCTAGTTAACATAAACAACTATTTAAATGGTGACTGCTTGAGAATACTAGGTGCTGTAAGTTTGGATGTGTGGGTGGTGTAACGGCTTGGAATTGGAAATTGAAGAACCTAGTTCCAATTCCAGTTGGGTTTGTTATATTCACTTACGTGCAAATATCCTTGGGGAAAAAATATGATATGAATCCACCTTTTCTTCCCCCACCAGCCCTGGCTTCACTTGTAGGACTTGTATTAGTAAATCAATTTTTACTTTAAAAAAAAAAAAAAAAAATCTAAAAATATTTTTTGGCTTTAAATAACCTGCAAAAGGCTGATAAGTAGTAAAAAGCAAATATTTAAATAGTTTTTTTTTTTTTTAACTTGTATACATGAAATAAAATTCATTTTAACTATTTTATTTTTGTATTTTAACTAATAAATATAATGTTTGAAAAATATATATATACAAAAAAGTTTTAAGAGAAATGAGAATGAAATATATCTATAAAAAAAAAAAAACGTTCTCGTCTAATACATATTGACAAAGGAAAAAACAAAAAAAAAAGAATATTTTAACAACCAAATAGAATACCAATTTGGGAAAGTGATTAAGAGGGAGAACTTTTCAGCACCCCCTCTATAAGTAAAATTGACACTGGCAACCAGTCAAAGAGCAATTTTTCCAAATAAACATTTTTAATGTCAAAAATGATTTTGTGTCATAAAAATAAAACATAAGGCAACTTTATTTGCAGAATGTGTAAAGTGATAATGAAAACCTCAGCTGACAAATCAATTTGTTCGTTTTTATAAATGGGAATGTGTGACATATAAATTACTATAAATCACAAAATCTTAGATAAATGAATCACAAAGTGGAAAAAATTCTGTGTAACTCATTTCATTCTCCAGAAAGATTTCAGCGACTAAAGTAATGTTTATGTTTATAACGAAATTACAAATGTGTAGGAGAGATATAAAGATGCAAGCATCAGTTTTAATTATTCACCAATAAGAAACACGGAATTTTAATTTCAGCATTCCAACATAAGTGTTTCCTATCAGTGCCTAATTATAACCAATGCTTCACTTCTTATATACACGCCTCCCCACTCACTTCCTACATATAATTCTATCAACAAAAACATTACTTTAGTCTGATATGGTTTGACAAGAGTTAATCTATAGAAATAATCCTTTCATTTTTTAGGAATATGATGTTTGTTTTTACTTTTGTTTTTAAATGATAATAAAATTCCTATGTATACAAGGCAGTTGCATGGTCTTTTTTATTAATAAATCTATAAATACAATGCCTTCATTAACTGTTCATTATATTCCTTTGATTTATATTGTTCAACTCATTTCAATGATTCAATATTGTTCTTTTCTTTCAACTTTACATATCAGATTTTATATATGGATGAACAGATGACAAACTATGAACCCCCCCCCCAAAAAAAAACCCTTTTACTAAGAGCCCTTATTTTGAGTTTTACAATGGATTCTCTTTAAGTAGAACACATTGGAGCTACAAACTTTAATTATTAAAGATAGTTGTTCATTATAAAATAGATTTATATCAAAATACAAGGTATTGGTTCTGTTCTTGCACAAATGGTCCTACAAAATGACTATTCTTGATGACTAATATTCCAATAAAATAAAATTCATTATTTTAATGGACACACCTAGAAGCGGAGGGATTTTAAGTTTACTTGATGTGTTTCTTGTAAACTGTTTAAAAAAAAAATTAAAAAAAAAAAAAGTTTATAATTCTGTGCCCACCTGACAAGAGAAGGCACAATGCTGTAAACATCAAACAAGAGAAGGAAATCTAAGAAAAATTGAATGTCATAATGGAGAAGGTATTGAAAGTTTGACAAATTTATATGAAATTGGGAGCGTCAAAAATAAAAGAAGTAAGGAAACTTCCTCACACCTGTTATATTAACCTCCCATGTATTCATTTATGTGCAAGTCAGTTCCTTACCAGATATCTTTAAAACCTACCTGAATTCATATATAATTTTTATAACTTACATGATGCCTCATCAATGAGAAATCTAAAAAAAAAGTATTTTCGTGGGATAAAAAAAAAGAGGTATTGTAAAGAAAAAAATACCATGCAATTATTTACTAAGGTTATAAAACCTAAACTGTTCTTACAAGTTTACTGACAAAAGTTCAAATTCAAATAATGCATAGATCCATAGCTGATATACATGAAGATGAGACAAAGTGGAAAATTTTTATTATTGGGGCATTTAATTCCTGATTTAAAATCCTAATATACTAAGCAGTTCTAATATAGATAAAACAAACACACAGGTGAACTCTCTAACTTTGGACATTGGGAGGTGATAAACTAATTTGATTTATGATTCCCACTTATCCTCAGAGATCCCAAAGCATTTTTCTTATACAGTTTTGTCTTTCTTTCATTTTAACCTGAGGAAGCCAAAGAGAGCATGTGCTGTCCAGTGAAATGGATTGCTAATAAAATTTTCCATTTTGTCTCATCTTCACTTGTTTGTTTCAAATACTATTATGCATCCTACAATCACACACACACACTATATATATATATATATATATATATATATATATATATATTTCTCTGCTGCATATAAAGGATTTGGTCTTACACTTAGCATAAAAACTGAAGTTGTGCACCAACCTTGTCCTACTCCGAAGCAATTGCGCAGTGAGAAACAAAAACCATCAGTCTACAAATTTCCAGAGAGACCATTGAGAGTAAGAGACAAACCCCTGAACTATGTAAAGTCTTTCACTTATCTTGGTAGCAAAATCAATTACAGTGGAACTTAATTGTGTGATGAAATCATGCATCGGATTGCTAAGGCTACCTGTGCTTTTGGAAAACTTCGCCATCGCTTGTGGAATGAGCGGAGTATTCGACTGGATACGAAAATTCGGGTTTACAGAGCTGTTGTACTTGCCATCCTTTTGTATGGCTCAGAGTCATGGACTCCATACAGGTACCATATACGCCAGCTAGATGTTTTCCATAAAAGCTGTCTGCATGCAATCTGTGGAGTTAAGCTTCAAGATAGGACATCTAACGTAGACCTGTTTAACAGGTGTAATATTGGAGGAATCGAGACTTTTATCTCAGTTACGCTGGACTGGTCATGGCTTGAGAATGTCTGATGACAGGATACCCAAGATCCTAATGTACAGCCAGTTAGATCAGGGCTACAGGAATGTAGAACACCCATGGCTAAGATACAAAGACAAGATGAAAAGCAACTTGTCAGCAGTTAATATACCACATAACACCCTTGAGCGCTTAGTTTTGGAGCAGGTAGAATGGAGATCAACGTGTTTTAGTGGACTCAGCAATTTTCAATCTGCTTGTCTGAATCATCTTCAAGAAGCGAGAGCAAGATCTTAAAGGTCAGCCAATCTAACAGTGATCTCATCTCACAATTCCCACACCTGCTCCATATGTGGCCTCCTTTGTAAATCACTAGCAGGTCTTAAATGCCACTTAATATTATCGCATAAACTTTCATAACTGAATCAATAAGCTGGCAGATCCTCATATGTCGAAACCAACGGGAGAGTCCATTATTATTATTATACACACACACAGGGTGTATCAAAAATACTTTTACAAATTTGGGTGGTGGGTTCCGGACATCAAAACAAGGTAAAATGAACATATAAACATATGTCCAAAAGACCATCATTGTATCTCAACAGAGCAACTTATAGCAAATATTCAAAATGTCTTCCGCTTGCTTCTACACATGCATCATTGATAGCAGACTCTCTCAAATGCTTTCGCAGACCCCCCATGATATGTTGAAGAAGCATCTCTGCTGTAAAACCAAATTGTTTTAGGTGGCCCCACAGATAAAAATCCAAAGGATTTAAGTCAGGGGAATGTGCAGGCCATGAAAGCATTCCTCCCTTACCTATCCATTTTCATAGTAGATGTCAGTGCATCACGAACAATGTGACTAAAACATGCTGGAGTCCCATCATGCATGAACCACATGCATCTTCATATAAGCAGGGGTCCATCCTCTAGCAGGTCTGAAAGTACGTTCAAAATAAAGTCCCTGTAGACAGCTCCAGTAAGATGTGCTGGAAAAACACATTGACCTACCAGACAATCACCTAAAATTCCAGCTCACACATTAATTGTAAACTGATGTGGGTGTCTAGCCTGTATTGTACCATGGGGATACCAACCCACCCACAAATGTAAATTCATTATTCCATATGTTACCTCATCGACAAACAAGACTGAAGAGACAAACAAGACTGAAGAGACAAACAAGACTGAAGAGACAAACAAGACTGAAGAGACAAACAACAGATTGGTATTTTTGACACACACACATTTTATATATATATATATATATATATATATATATATATATATATATATAGGTGCCTAATGTTTCAGATCATTTACATATCTGGAGCAAGGTTTACAAATAAAGTCTGTTAAAAATATACAGATATTTTTTTAATTCCTACTTTTTATTCCATTCTTTAGAAATTGAGATTAGTGAGTTTGCATCCCACATGAAACACCCTATATTTACATAACATGTTGTTAAAATTTATATGAGAGCATTTAAATTGAACATCTGCAAATTTGTGTTTTTAATAAAGAAAAATCAAAATCAATAAAGGGGTTTTCAATTTAATACAAATTCAAGGACCAATAATATCAAACATGGTATAAATTGTGATCTGATGCCAAAAATAGTAAAATTTAAATCTTTGAAATTTTAATTTCATATAAAACCTGCAAAATAATCATCCATCATATCAGGATTTGTTTGTCTAGGCAATGCTTTGGTTATTTACTTGTATCTTTGCCACAACTTCTGTGCAATTTGTGATTGCACCAGTGTTTGTCAAGAAATTGGTGGTGGTGGTAGTAGTGATTATGTCAAGGAATTGTTGGGAGAAGTACCAGTGATTGTGTCAAGTCATTGGTGGTGGTAATGTTTGTATCAAAAAATTTGTAATAGTAATAGTAGTCACATTGTGTCAAGGAATTGGTAATAGTAATAGTGCTTTGTAGTAGGACGTAAAAGTATAATAACTCCAGTTAGTATGTACTGCTGAGTATCCAATAGAAACTAAAATGGCGCCCATGGAAATTTCCATCAGCTTCATTGTAGTTATTTATTTTCAGTAAAAGGAAATTTCCTGTTTATCTCAAAATAGGCCAGTACAGCCAGGCAACAATGCAGCAGTGAAAGTGTTAATCATTTTTTATAACTTAATTATTTCCATTCTGATATCAATAATAGCAATACAATTATGTTCTATAACCAGAAGTTTATAGAAATACAGCAAAATTCTTTGGTGGGTGTTGACAGAACTCTGGATATGGTAATTACATTGAGTTTTGTGTATAAAAAAAACAAAACACACAGCTGAACAAAACAGATAATTATCCATCCTTGCACAAAATATTGGATTCCCATTAATTTTCAAAAAGCATACAAAGTTTATGTATCGAAAATGGAATTCTCAAAAGAATAAAAAGGAAATAGAAATAATTGGAATCAAAGAAAAAACCTGACTATTAAGGTCAGTTTTTAAGATGGAGGAAAGCAGACAAGTGGGGGCAGAGAGAAAGGATAAAACACCAATCAAAACAGACTTTTTTAAAAGAAATGTAAAAATAGGCCGAGGTCTATTAAAAGAATTCATTTGAAACAAAACAATCTCTTAATGTCTTAAGATTGGTTATCAATTTCCATCAAGTATTTTTAAAATTTAGATATGGTATCAGAAAATAATGCAGAATTAAAAATTACACAAGAAAAAAAATAAAAATTTTTAATTTTCGTTAACAAAAAAAGAAATAAAACTTCTCACCAATGTTTCAAGTCATCTTGAAGTGTATCACTTACCTAAAAAAAGAATAAAAAAAAAAGGCAATTGAGTAAATAATGGTTGGTACTTTACAACTGTATGCTAAGAAATTAAGTTGCATATACATCTGTTGCATTGAGTTCACAAGCAGATTAGTTTTGTTATTAAAACAAAACGGATTTATTTTAGAAAATTCTAGACAATATATATTAACTTCAGGTGCAAGAAATAAGGTCATCAAACAGAATAAAATTTCATCATTGAGTAAAACATAAGAAACAAATTTCTGTTATTCAGTTTTTTTTAACTGCAAACAAAATACAAAAAGGATAATTTTATTTTAACAATTAATATAACTACATCTGTTTTCTTCAATACTATTACAGGATATTATCCTCAGTTTGTATAAACCATGTTAGTATATTAGGACTTGAATTATATTGCAACCATTAGATCATATGACTATTAAATTATATTGAAGACTGACATATAGTCTATAGATTTATCGATAGAAAAAATATGAAAAGCAAAATATTAACTTATTGCAAGAAATAATTAATTTCACTATAAAGAAAAGAAAAATGATGTCTGCAAAATATTTATAGAAATAAGGAATAATATTGGATTAAAAAAAATCATTTATTGCTTAAAAATTACTTTATATTCCAGATATGAAAAGTTAGCAGACACTACTTGTAAAGATCCCAATGATAATTTTTTTTTTAAGTTGGGTAATTGTGTTTTTACATTGTTGTAATGGCTTCCTGTTGCCTATAATTAGTAAGGCACACACACAGCCCATAAGTAAGAAATAGAATTCTGATTCTAGAATATTCAAGTTTTTTCATTTTTTGACAAAGTACACAAAGGAAATTTTATATATATATATATATATATGTGTGAATAGTTTCAAGGTGTGCAATATTTATGGGATAAAATGCACAATATCAGAGAGAGAGAGAGAGAGAGTGTGTGTGTGTGTGTGTGTGTGTGTGTGTGTGTGTGTGTGTGAATATAAAAGTGAACATTGAAGTCACTCAGTCAATTTTATATATATATATATATATATATATATATATATATATATATATATATATATATATATATTTAAATAAAAGGTCAGCTAAAGAAAATTGGATAAAAGTAAAAATATTAAAATAATTCACTTTAGAAACTAACTTTTCAAATCTCAATTTATTCTTCCATATGCAACTTTCTGATGGAGTTTTCAAAACTGGTTTTAGTCATACCATTTTGTTTTATGACTATTATCATTTTCTTCATAAAAGTAATTCAATACAAAAACAGCTAACAAATAAAACTCACATTTCTTGTCAGGCTTTTTATGATTATTGCATTTCAAACACTTGTTTTATAATATCAAAACATAAAAATAAAAACAACAAAGAGAGAAAAACGCAATCATTCAGAAGGCAACCAAGTGATGTTTTGCTTAAAACACTATCTGACATAATGCTACTACCCCAGGATGAATGAAATGCAAAGTACATTAAACATTTCTTCATGCAATTATCAGAATGCAACCATTTGTCCAGTCAGAATGAGATTAAGTAAACTAAAATTTAGTTGTCACTCTTGCTTTATCTTAAAAGCAAAGAACTTGGTCAACTGTAACAGAGTAGAATTTTAGATAATGAAATTCTTTAAAATTAGAATCTTAAAGAGAAACTGAAAGGAGAATTTGCTGTAAGGCAAGTGAAATCTGCACTCTATCAGTAGGATAAAGGAAAAAAAAAAAAAGAAGATCATTATGAAATCAAGAATTCTTTGACAAATTTAGTGTGTGTGTCACTTCAAGCATAAAATCATGTCTTTCAAAAGACAAGCAGCACTTAGCTTAATCATTATCACTTCTCATGCATTAGACAAATTGTAAAAAGTTAGAATGGATTTCTTACAAAGATTAGTAACCTTAGTAAATATTGTCAATAATTATGTTAAAGTAGAAATCTTTGTCAAAGTTTGAAGATAAAATTTGGTCAATCTTTGACATGTATAAATTTATACATCACAACTGAAAGCAAATCAGCTTAAAATCTGAAGCCATTAAAAAAGAAAAAAATAATACTGTTGGACAGTTATTTTTAGGCATCCTTGGTTTCAGAACTGTACCAGGTTATCCATTTTTCCAGG
This sequence comes from Acanthosepion lycidas, assembly GCA_963932145.1. Lineage (NCBI taxonomy): Eukaryota > Metazoa > Mollusca > Cephalopoda > Sepiida > Sepiidae > Acanthosepion > Acanthosepion lycidas. The sequence goes on from OZ010579.1 coordinate 13,323,292, forward strand.
TCAACAGAGGTGACATAATAATTTATTAAGTCATCTTGGGCTGACTGATTATGCAAATCTTATTCCTTTAAGGCATTAGGATGGTTGGAAACAAATTACACAAATATTTCTTATATTAAGTTCTTTGATAAACATCTTAACAAGCATGCTAGAATTTATGATTATGAAACAGGAAAATTTTGTCAGAAATTGCACTGCCCTGAAACTGTATGATATGACAAATGGGAAGATGCAATTATTATGATTAATATGAGTCATACAGATATGAGATCACTCAATCTCAGTACCAACTGAGTAACTCCATGGGAGAGTATTCACATGTGTAGTGAAGTTTCCTTTGATTGAATGTCAAATTGCATCAAAGCCTGACAACCGGTGCTTGATTTACCTGATTTAGGTACTATTTGGACAACCATTGCAATTTTTTTTATCAAAAGAAAAAAATATGGAAAGCTGAATAAATTTGTACCAAAGATGAAAAAAGGAAATTATGATCATTCCAATTGCTTTTTAGTAGGTGTCTTAAATTAATATAACTTGATAAACAAAAATACAGAATACAAAGGACTAAATATAAACAAAAGTAATAAACTTCATTATTTTCATGGGTAACTCAACACTCAATTTACTCATGATCATTGAGTTAGTATATTATGAAAGTATATTATGTCATCAATTATTTAATACATTGACTGTCAACCACAAGATAGCTTGCAGTTGAGAGCTTTTATTATGACACCAACTATAAGTTATATTGTAATGACTACTGGTTATCTTGAGCTCGGCATTTTCTGATACATTTTCATCTGCATGTGCTAATGACAAGTTTATTAGCAATGCTGCTTTTAGTGTAAAAATGATGTTAGGACTTCAGTTGAATCTATAAATCATTGGTTATTATAATGTTGGTGTTTGAAGTCAGATTTTGTAATTGACCTCTGACATTCAACAGGTTAAATCCAATAAATCCCTCTTATCTTGTGCTTGGCATTTTCTGATACATTTTCATCTACAGACGCCAACAATGATTTTATTCACAGTGCTGTTTTTAGCGTAAAAACAATGTTAAGACTTCAGTCAAATCTATAATTCAAATTCTAATAAATTTTTATACCTTAAATCCGATAAATCTCTCATTTTGTAAAGAAGTAAGATCTGAAGATCACCATATTTAATGGACACCGTTTTCTTAAATCCAAGACTATCAGTACCAAAATGACCAATGTTATCTTCTGCTTGGCATTTTCTAATACATTTTCATCTACAGGCGCCCAAAACAATTTTACTCACAGTGCTGCTTTTAGTGTAAAAACTAAATCAACTCATAAAAGATTTTTTTTTTTTTTTGCCTAAGTTGGCTATTATAAAGTTGTTGTTTGAAGGCAGATTTTATAATTGACCCCCGGCAGTCAACGTGTTAAACATGTGGCCTGTTTTATAAGCAAAAACCAATTTATACATATTTATCAAAGTTTAAATTTCAATATTTTTTCTATGGGAAGAAATTATTCATAAAAACTGGGCTTCTTATAAAATTGTCCAGTATACAAAAAAAAAAAAAAAAAAAAAAAAAAACAAATAAATAAATAAAATTAAAAGAAAGAAGGTTGTTTGAAAAAGAGCAATCCAATCAATATCAAATATCAGATCACATAAGATTATTTTCTGATTGTCTTTTTTTTCTAATTGATTTACATTTAAGAGAAAATAAGAAAATTCATCTTGATTGAGAACAAGAATTAAGACAGAATATAACAATTGATACTGCCAAACTGAATTTAATCCTAAAATATTCATTATGTTGTATCTGTACAATTAATATTCACCCACTGGATTAGTGCTTATTAGTGTACCTACTTAGTTATATACATATTTAAAAATTGCCGGGTATTGTAATAATTTCACTCAATCAGTCAAAAGAAGAAAGCTTTAAATTATTTCTGACAAAATAAAAGAATGGCTGATTAAATGTCCTCATTTTTCCAAAAATGACAGCATCTGCAAATTCCCAAATTGAAATGACAACCAACTACTCTTTCAAAATGTTTTTTTCCTTTTTGTCAAGCTCTTTAATTGGTGACCAAATTTAAAACCAAACCAAACAAAATAAATAAAAAAAGCAAAAGTAATTAAGAAAAATTAATGAGGAACTGGCAGTGTTTTAAAAAGAATATCATTCTAATTTATGCAAACAGAGTTGAAAGATTAATGGAAAATTTAATGAGACAGGAATGAATCAGATTTAAATAAAATGTGTGCAACTTTTTTTTTTTTTTAAGTTGCTTTTTGGTGAATGTCTTCCTATATGAAAACATCAAATGTTCTGTTAATATATTTGAATTATTTGAACATGTAACTGAAGAAATATTCTAAATACATACAAATACAAAACATGATTCAGCTGCTTTATATATATATATTAGTTGATATAAATAATAACCAAATGGTAAATATAGGTAGGTATATGAGCAAGCAGTCATATATATATATATATATATATATATATAGAGATAGATAGAGTGTAAGAAAAAAACAGTGCTCAATGTTAAAACACAGAGCTATTTTATATATATATTATATATATATATATATATATATATATATATACACACACACATGTCCATTAAGGAATTATATTCCTGATCAATCAAAATTTGTAAATAATTATATAGGTCACACTACAACATGTTTGACACACAGACTCACTCTACACCTTTCTGACCATAGTTCAATTAGATCTCATTTAAATATTCATGGAGACCTACTGGACACTATTTGTAACATACTTGTTGACAACACTAATATAATAGCATCATCTACATGCAAAAAAAAAAAAAAAAAAAAGGCTAAAAATAATGGAAACCTTATTAACAAAAAAAAAAAAAAACAACTCAATAATATCAACTATGAATATAATATCTTGATATCTTGACCACATTTTGAAAATGAAAACCTTATATAAATACATACATGCAACAAACTATTTCTTGTTAACAGTTAACATATTTCAACCTTGAAAATGGCTAAATGTATAGCCAAAAGCGCTTGGATAAAAAGAACATTCGGACAGTTTTTATATAAATTTATCAAATGAAAAGAAAAAAATTATTAGATCACATGAGAAATTGTATAAAAAACTATATCAAAGCACCTTGTCTGACTTATTCAATGAAATATGCATGAAAGAAGAATTGCTGCCTAAATACACAAATATATATATATATATTTCTCGGACATTCAGGCCGTTAAATGTTGTTTAATACTGCTTATTATAAACAGAGCATTTACTTAAATATTTGTATCTATAAAAAGAATGTATAAAACATAAAAATGTCTTAAAACTTTTTGTCACACTTTGTCCATTTCATAATGTATGACGTCATTTGTTTACATTTGATATGCCATGAGCAGATATGAATGTACGTGAGAGATTCATAGAAGATTGAAGTTCAAATGCAGTAAATTCGACCTTGCTAACTGAAAGCTCCTCTGTGGCCAAATCGGTTAAAGGCACATCAAGCTAAATGACAGTTCCGTATAGGATACGGGTTCGAATCCTGTCAGAGGATGAATATTTTCTGTGAAAATTTCTCAGACATTCAGGCCAGTAAATGTTGTTTAATACTGTTTATTATAAACAGAGCATTTACTTAAATATTTGTATCTATAAAAAGAATGTATAAACATAAAAATGTCTTAAAAATAATTGTCGGACTTTGTCTATTTCATAATGTGTGAAGTCATATCTATATCTATATATATATATATATATATTAAATTAATTGCACAACACCGTGTTTCATGTAGAAGCAATTTTCAAGTGCTGGAGATATATTTTTTATTATAATTTTTTTTTTTTTTTTTATTTGAAAAAAATAAACATAATTCCAGCACTTGAAAATTGCTTTTGCATGTAAGATTATATATATATATATATATATATATATAAATAGAAATAGAATTTATATAAATAGTTCAAAATCCAGCTGAGGCATGTTCATTTTAGGTTAATGGCATAGAGAAAAGCATGAATCCATTTCTCCCTGACAGCTATGAAGTACTAAATAGAAGTTGGACTCAAAATATTCACTATAGCACTGAAATCACAGCAATTTCTCTTGGTGTGGGTGTGGCCTTCTTTCAGAGAGACTAACAAAAAAAAACAAAAAAAAAAAAACAACACACACAACAAATTGAAACGATTTAGTAGTTCATACAACATTGTTCTAATATTGGGACCACAACATATGGTTTATTTTTTTCAATGTTAACATCTTACAATTATAATGTTCTATAAAGATAAACTGTTTTTTCAGAGAAGGAGAGCTCTTATCAGCTGAATGTCACTTTTTTAATGACTAAATCAGCAAACAACACAAAGATCCAAGAATTGTCTGCAAATACCATTATCAAGATTTTAACAAGCTTTCTTCTTTTTTTGTTGCCTTTTATCAAAACATTTCTCAGCCAATTCATTCTTTGATCATTGAAATAATTTTTTTTTTATTTAGAGGAATAAGGAAGTGTATTCAAACAAAGTCAATTTTTTACATCCAAATTTCTGCAAATTTATTTTAATGGCAAATGAACATGTAGTTGTGCTACCAAAGTGATATAAGAAAAAATCATATCTGGTGGTTGCTCTGGGTATAATGATTAACTACATCAGGCAGCAAGGCTCCTGATTGGGAGGTTTTGATGAGTTTGGAACAACCTCTTAATTGCTGTTGTTCACTGGTCCACACTGACCCAGGTGGTAGCACCTGTTAGGCTCCCAGCTATGGGCAAATAGTTACCCCCCACCAACCAAACTGGGGTCAAGACACTATGAAAGTATAAAAAAACATTTTCATAGTAAGAAAAATTACCATCAATACATTATTGGAGAAGGAAGAGAAAAATTACCAGGAATACATTTTTGAAAAAAAAAAAAAAAAAAAATTACAAGAGCTCCCTAAAAAATTAAATTTCAGCATTAAATGACCCATACGGAGTTGATATGCCATTAAACAAATGGACCTAAAACATATCTAGGATTTTTTCATGATGATTAACTCATTCTTAAAATATATTATAATAATTCTTGTATAGGAAATAGTGTCTAAAAGAGAATAGAATTTATTAAAATTATTAGACTGGTTATGGTAAATAAATTCTATTCTCTTTTAGACACTATTTCCTATGCAAGATTTTTCAATTCCAAATCCAGTACAATTTTTCTTTTTATAAAAAAAAAAATAATGTGTAATATGAGACAAGGTAAAGAAATCTAAAAGAATGCAATTCAACTAACTGGAATGCAAAAATTGTTTTACCTGAAGTTATTTCATTTTGTAATCAACTTAAGGGTTTGCAAATAAAAAAAACTATCAGATAAAAAATCCTTGACTATGGTAGGATCTGATTTTACAAGCATTAAATATAACTACAGAATGAAAAATTTGCATATTCATGTTTTTTTTAGTAATATCTAAACTTACATAAAAAAAAACATTTATAAAAACACAAATAGTGTGTATATAAAAAATAAAATTCTTCAGAAGAACCATGATATTCATTCCAAGCACCTCATGTCAACTTAAGAACAAAGAATAAAAGCAAGGGAGGTAACTCAAGCTGATCAATAATTACATTTTTTTTTAGATTGAACATTAAAAACAAACAACTTTACAGTCTTTTCTTTAATGTTGTTGAACATACATATTTATTGATAATTACTATTGAGAATCTTTGCCCTTGAATTTAGCTTAGTGGTAAGACTTCAAGCTGAAAAGTAAGTGGTCTGTTCCCAACTACATAGTTATCTAAGCTTGTAATAGGACAGTAACCCTCTAAAAATACAATTTTAAACTATAATTAAAAGACTAGACAGTCAATTTTTAAATTCACATAATTACTTAGAAGAAGGATCTACCCAAAGAAAAAAAAAAAAAATCTTTTGAGGTGAACACCAAATCAGTGGTCATAAACTTCTAGATTTCATTTTTGAAAAGCTCAAAGATATTGACTCGTAAAATCATTGTAAAAATAAAAATATTCCATATCTCTTCCACTTACCTATTCTACTGAATAGAAAGAACTTAAATGTTCTTTTTGTTTTTTTTGAGTTTTTTTTGTTTTTTTATTCACAAATAATTCAATTTAAGTTTTTACAAAAAATAGCTTTTTATTTTCTTATTTTTCTATGATATGAAGCAATGAAAGTATTAACTGCAAATTTATATTCATTTATTTTTAAGTCAAGGTATCTACTTTGCTTGAGGCCTGGATGAATGAAAATAATTTGCATAATGTGAGTGATCAGGAAATAGCTTCACAAAATGCAAGTCAAATCAGTCAACAAGAAAATTACAAGTCTGCTGTTGGGAACTTGCAAAAGAGAGCAAGAGGGTGGGGGAAGGAAAAAGTGATGAAAGAAATACATTGATTGTTTAAAAAGGGGAAAAAAAATCCATTTCACTTTAGAAAGAAGCTAACAATGAGAGGAAATGTAGAATGGAGAATAATAATCATAGTCCCAGATGCACAATTACATACATTAATATGCTTATACCCTGGAAAAAAAAATACAATTTCCTGCTGAAAGCTTGTCGACAAATGATACATTTCATTTTATTATTGGAATAACGTTTTTTTTTTTTAAATTGCAAAATTGAAATTGGAAATTGTTTCAATCAATTTTTAGTGTATTGACACCAAAATGTGTGAAACAGTTCAAGAAAGAAGACTATCCTTTGCAATGAATGAAAAAAAACTAGAAAAGTCTTAACATTATTCTGAATAAAAGTGATTATATCCAATTCATTCATTATTCCCATGTATATAAAAAAAAAAAAAAAAAAAAAAAAAAAATGTTGAGCTTACAAAAAACAGAGTAAAATGACAACACTAATAATCTCCCCTTAATACAATAGTCCAACGTCATATATAAAACAGAATATACATGGTATGGCAGAAATTCTGCATACATAATGTTAAGACATTAGTGGCAATGGTGTCTTCATTTAGATATCTTACTATTATGTGGAAGTTCTTTCTGCTGTGTGTATGCATATTGAGCACTATGGAGGGTGCAGATTTTTAATGAATGCTGCTGCTTTAAATGCATCACTCTTCATTAGAACTAAGCACTATTTATATACCATATATATAATGCGTTAAAAAATTCTCTTTCTCTATCATACAACAATAGCCTAGGGGTAAGGGTCTGACTGATGTCAAATTGGTTGAGTTTCAATCCCAGCTTGAAGCAATCGGATGTTTAACCACACTGAGGAGCTGTGATACAGCAAAACAGTGTCTGTGTATTATATATATATATATATATATATATATATATATATAGCGAGCATTCTGGTCACTTGATGATTGTGGTAATATGAAACTTAAGGAGCAAGTCTGTCTCTTTCCAAGCTGTGGAACTGGAAAGCATATTTCATGTCATAGTAACTTAGACATAGAGGACTTTTTAGGTAGGTGCCCAGTCTTTTTTAATTTATGTTTAATTTTCTTCTCTTGGCTTTTTTCTTGGTTTCTGTTTTCTTGCTTATTAGTTTTACTTTGGTTACCTATCATTCTTTTTGTCAGTTTTATTAATACTTTTGGGGATATATATATATAGGAGAATTATACATACATTTTTATATATCAAGATCAATTTTAGGGAAAAACTATGGAAAATGTTTTCATGTGACGTGTCTCATCCTTTGGGATTTCATCTGACTAAATGTGATATTTACACTAATACAATTAAACATGTACATGATTTAAAAATAATTAAATATATATGAATAAAGACAAAAGTAAAAATTTTCTTTACCAATGTGTTTCATCCTCTGATGGACTTTATCAAGACAAATGTAAAAATTTTTTTTTGCAACATTAATTTTTAAACAGGAGTAAAACACATTGTTAGCTTTTCAAATTTTTTAAGTTTAAGAATGCTCAAAAATATGGTTAATTGTGAAAGTCAAGATAAACCATGGATAATGCTAAGTGATGTAATTTAATAGCTAATAAAAGTAAATGTTACACCTGTTGATCTTTTTTTCTTATATTAGATAGTTTTTATTAATGTAATTATTATTTTATTTTGCTAAATCATTAACACAAAAACAATCTGATACATACTTTATCAAATACACTAATCATACTAATTAGTCTGTTAAATTCACTTTCATACTAAGAATTTGAACTCCAATTTCACTTTTTGTATTGATATTAAGTATGCTATTCATGTAACACCTCCTGTCACTGAGGTTACATCCTTGGTGATGGTCACTAATAGAACGCCTCTTGGTTGCGACCTACACCTGGTGGTGTAACCATGTTTAGTGGCCTGGTCCTCATGGTCTTAGGACGACATTTTAACCACAGGGCTAACTCTGTGCTGGTCAACTTGGATGTTGGTCACTGGCTGCCTAGATCCACACCAACTCTGCCCACATTGTGTTCTTGATCACAGAGCAATGTCAGATGAAATGCCATTGTAATGGCAGCACTGGTTTAAGCTGTGGCGGGTGCTACATTAAGGAAGAAAAATATCTTCACAACAAAAAAATAAAACAAAAGATTCATGAGGTTAACCCTTCCTGCATCAATTTCTATAGTGACACTGGGCCTTGTCTAAACTTCTGGAGGAGCTGGGTTCAAAGTTCTTGGAAGTTCTGGTGGCAGATTCCAGAGGTGCTCAATGCAAATTCTCAGCCCAAAGTCATCTACTTTTATGCATTTCAGCCCAAAACTGGTGTAGGGCTGAAGGATTCAGGGATTCCTCAATTCTTACATTAATCACATTGTTTGTTCCTTATTTCTGCTTTCTTAATCAACTTTCCAAATTTGGAGAACTACTCACCTTCCTTGAGAGTAGGTGGAGGGATTGCTTCTCATTTAACTCCAGCCTGCTTCATTTCACATCTTTCACCACGACTCCACACAAGTGGTGCGAGATTCTGCTTCTTCCTCCTTGGTATTCTAACTGCTCACCTTTAAGGTCTGACAAAGACAGTTCTGACAAATCTAATTGTATGTGCATAGGTATTCTTCTCATTAATTTAAATTCTCTGACTCCTTTCCACTTCCCTACTATTACCTCTGTCCAGTGAAAACACAAACCACCCCACTGCTTCTCATTGTAACTTTCCGAGAGATACATAAAATCATTCCCTGATTTGTTTTCATCAATGAAAATATATTTGTTTACCAAAATTCTCAACAAAGAGACATGTTCTCCATCCTTGGGCTGATTGCTGTCCTGTTTTACCTGTATGCCAGCTTTTCGATAGATAAAAAAAACTCTTGGTGCATGATTCTAATTCATTGGGGGAAGGGGGCAGAAAATCCAGATGGTTAGACTTCCACATTACCAGGAGAAAAGCATTCCATTCTCTCTACCTTCCAGTTTATATTTCATTTTGAGGTTAACCCCTTTTTCTGCTCAGAATTAATGTTAACCACCTCACAGCCTCAGTGTCACATTCACAATGTTTTACACCATAAATTTCGCCGTCCTGGGTATGACGATAAACTACGTCCAACAACAAGGCCTCAGATAATGTTTTCGGAAAAATAATGTTGCCAGCTATACGTTTTTTTTTTAAACCATAATGTCGCCAGCTATACGGTTTTTTTTTTTAAACCATAATGTCGCCAGCTATACGGTTTTTTTTTTTGAAACCATAATGTCGCCAGCTATACGTTTTTTTTTTTTAAACCATAAGGTCGCCAGCTATACGGTTTTTTTTTAAACCATAATGTCGCCAGCTATGTGTTTTTTTTGAAACCATAATGTTGCCAGCTATGTGTTTTTGACTCTTAAAGTTAATCAAAATCATTTTTGGCATAAAGTGACCACTAAGGTTGAGATGCCGTTAAACAAAACAATCCAATGGAAATTCTTGACTTAAAAAATATCTAGGATTATTTTGCAGTGTGCAAGCAAATAAGCTCTAGCTTGCTAAAAATGTTCCATACAAAATAGGCATTTAAAATTCATATATTTGGCATATATATATATATATATATAAACTGGATTTGGCATTAAATAACCCACAGTGGTTGATATGCCATAAAACCCAAACAAACAAACAAATTTCTGATGGCTATCAAGCTGGATTCAAAGACAGCAAGTAACGATCTCCAACACTCAATATTTTCATCGACAAACTTATTTGTGTTTTCAGTTCTTCAGATTTCTAATTATAATCCTGTAAAGTTTCACATCATCCAGTAATTATGAGTAAAACTGTTAATTTGATATTCCACCATATTGGTCAAAGTTTTAATATTTATTTTCTCACTCCTTTCAGATTTGTCATGTAGTCTATTGAAATGGTTACAGCTAATATTTGATAGATTTTCCTTTCTACCACTTTGTCCCCAGCCCCTCAACCTCCGGCGTCTTCCTCTTTGGGTTGAGGTGTCCACTTGGTCCGAGCTTAGGGGTAACTGGCCATACGCTCCCTGAGTACCCGTAGATTATTTCGACTGGTCAAGTCCTGCTTGCTGCCCACACTGTGTTAGGTTTCAGATCCAGTAAGCAGGGTGTTGTTCATACGTTCACGGTCGACTGGGGGTGTGGACACAGCTGTGAGAGTTGGCGGTAGGAAGTTTAGAATGTGGTCACGGCTATGAGAGTTGGCAGTAGGAAGTTGAGAATGTGGCAAAATAAAACAAGAAATAATATCTGCAGAAGCCAGACAACAATGGGGGAAATATTGACGTCTTTTATATAAGAAGATAACATCAGAACAGAGGTTACAGGGAGAATAAAAACATTTAACATAAATGAGAAAAGAAAAAAAACACAATGCATCCAGCGAATTCCCAACAGAGAGAGGATTTGTGTGTGATAAACGCGTATTGAATCGCCTCGGGTAGGTTTATGACTAGTCTCATACAGACTTCTCAGAACAGGGGGCAGTCTTCTTTCTTTCCTGACTGCTTTTCTCGGACGTCTTTCTCGGCTGCCTTGTAGCGCTGACTTTCTCGTCGGCCTTTCTTGTCTGACTCTTCCGTCTCTCCTGTAGCACCGCAGCCCATAATGGTCGTCGACGGGTGCCCACACACGTGACGGCACGCGGCAATGACGATGTGCTGACCGATCACAGTCTCTCCCATCTGGCCTCTTCTATCTCGCTCGACCATCTGCCTCCCTTCAGCATAACTACATTGGTTTATATAGATAAATCTGTTTGATCATGAATCGACCCTTGGCCCGGCACGTGATTATCATGAGTGCCAAAAACCATCCCTTGACATGTAAACCGATTCTCCAACTATTTATCTTATCTCAATCATGAGTTCTTTCGCTTCACCAAAATTATATTTTGGAATATCTAAACATTGATTCAACCTTTTAATCAAAACAAATACTGTTAAACAAAACCAAATATCTTGTAACCTGAGTAAGCTCTATTTCAATTTTTAACCGATAAATTTTATTTAAAACATCACCTCCTCCCTCGTGTTTCTCATCGGTAAACACACATCTTAACCCAAATTGTACTTTGATATATAAACACCATTTCCACTTCCAGTCAATAAAAGTTATATTTGTGTGTGTGTGCATTCATGTATGTGTATGTGTGTGTGTGTGTGTGTGTGTGTGTGTGTGTATACCTCTCTCTGTTACACCTTTGACTACTACTAAACCTTGGTTGGATTTTTCAGTTAAATTCTAACTTACAAATAAATAAAAAAAAAAAAAAAAAAAAAAAAAAAGGTTTAGATTTTAATTTTTCTTTTTACATCTTAACCCTTTGTGGGTTATTTAAAGCTGGAACATTTTAGATTTGAGATTACTTATAGTATTCGATTTTTGCAAGTTGTTGCATGGGTAGGAGGAAAGGGTGCTTCTCTCTTATTAGTATTTCTTGACATGTGTTGTTAAAAATATACCAAGAAAGTTTATCCACCATTTTTAATGATGGCTTGAGATCGCTTAAACTTCTAGTAACAGGAAGTGAGAGGCTGGAGATGAGATTGCAAGTTATGATGTCATACTGCCCACCTGCCTATTTTTTTTTTTTTTTTTTTTTTATACAAAGACTAAGCTTTAAGCATGTATCACTGTATCACTCTAAATCCAGCACCTGTTAAACAAAAGGTAACAACCATCATTAACAAAAGAGGTTTTAAGCTGTTCACTCTCATTTTATTTATCCATCCTTGTAGCAAAATTCAACTGCAATGGCAGGAGTGAGAAAAAGGTAGTTATCTGAGATAACAAAAGAAAAAAAATTGTTTTTGTTTTAACAACTGTTACAACAGAAGAACACCGTAAACATGCTTTCTCATATTACTGTATTTTCTAATCAGGTATAGAGGGGTGTTTGGCAAACCAGTTTCATAGGTCAATTTGATCCTCACTGGGTACCCGCTGCTCACCTAAGTTAATTTGTTGGCTAATAAAGTCATTTTCAAAAAGAAATTTAAAGAAATGAATAGAATTTAAGTCATTGAAATTATTTTCTTGAATTATATTTTTAAAAATAATCTTGCATATAAAAACACCAAGTCTTTTTGTGAAGTCTTGAATTTTTGCATCACAAGTGTTATGATTTGTATTGCCATCACCAGAGTAAGGGGGATAACTCAACTGTTTCAAAAATGGAGAGCAAGGTTTGAGGGGAAAGCAAATTCAATAATAATAATGCCCTCATATTACACCAGGTATAACTCTCATTTCTTCTGATCATAATTGATTGGAGGTTTTAATATGTACATATTAGGTTGGTGCAAAAATAATGCCGTTTTATCACATATGTTACTATGTGAGAAAACGACATTATTTTTGCACCAACCTAATATTTTGTCTTAAGTATGATGAGTAATGGATAGTCGCTTGGATTGAGAAATCGGCGAGCCAAGTTCAAATTCCAGTCAATTCCATTACATTCACTTACATGCTAAAGGGGAAAGGTATGAATAGTCTTCTCCTCCCAGCTATGGGTAAATAGCAGGACAGACCAGATTCTGTAGCCTTGGATGGCAACTGGTCTATCACAGAAAGAAATGGCAACCTACAGTGGAAAAAAATCTGCCTCATCAGCATGTATTACGTATGGCACTTAACTGACTGAAGAGTAAATATCCTCTTTGGTACCACAGATCTGCTTATCAGTTATAAGACCTTAATCAACAGGGCGTATCCCTATGTTCTGACAGGTTGTGCATTGGAGGGCATCATGCTCAAGAGTGTTGTTTCTTGAAAATCTGAAGGTGATTTGGAAGACAACTTGATACTTGGGTACACCCTCAATCAGAAACTGTCTGAAAGTAGTGGGTTATCTGACCTGATTGTATTACAAAGCAGACTTCACCTGTACACATTGTACCATCGTGTCATTTTGTTAGTATGCTATCTCTCTCAATAACAATAAAGAAAAAAAATTAAAATATGTCATCATTTTTGACAGCATGAGTAAAGTTAGTTATTAAAATAGGAGACCAAAGCTACTAAGTACCCTAAGTTAGTAAGAATTCATCAATAAATAAAAATGCATTATTGTTAAATAACTATCTCACAATCTTTGGTGCTCGGTTGGTTAGTCTGATCACATTTCAGTGACTTTAATCTCCAATATTTCTCAGGTGTCTTTTGTAATCTGGAATCTCAAATCTTGTGCTATAGTTCAATAACGTGCTAATAATACACTGCGTGCCAAATTATTATTGAGAACTTTTTTCTAATATTTCAAAAACTGTCCAATCAATTCGCACAAAATTTTCACACAATGTTGGCAACACTGACCTGCGCAATCACTGAAATTATCGTACTGATCTGCGCAATGTAAACAAACTGGCGCCATATTTGTTATCAGCACGGTGATTTGAGCGTGCCAAATTATTAGAAAGGTTTAGTAAAATTCCCAGAATTGAGCAAACAAAACGTTTATTAATGTTGCACGTGAATGTTTATGATCAAAAGAAGCTAATAAATAAGATAACCAAACAAATAATGACAGATACAAACAAAGGCACAGTTTTAAATAAATTAATAGGGAATGTGCTCTCCCAGTTTTGAAATTACTTGAAGAAGTTGACGATTCATAGAATTTGTTAATTGTAGGATGTCATCTGCTGTAATGCCGCGAGATATGTCAAGAATTGCTTCACACAACTCAGTGTTGCTCCTGAATTGTCGTCAGTTGGCGTACAGTCTTCGCTTCATGATTCTCCAAAGGTTTTCGATTGGGTTCAAATCCGGAGAATTTGCTGGCCACTTCATTTTTTGAGGTCCATCGAAGCCTAACTGTTTCAAATGTTCAGTAGTCTTGTGAGCAGCGTGTGGGGGAGCATTATCTTGCATAAAAACAATGGCCCTTCTGAAGACAACTATTTGGCTTTTCATCCACGGTTGAAGATGCTCCTTCATAAATGCTATGTATGCATCAGCAGTCATTTTGATGCCATCTGGTACTCTCCATGGGCCCACTAATGTTTTTCAATACTACCACGCCAGATCATTATGCCTCCACTGCCTTGTTGGTGTCTCAAACACTGATGACGATTCTGTCCATTCATTACCCAGCCTTTGCACCATCTATCTGGCCCATCAAGTGTTGTTCAAATTTCGTCTGTAAACAAAACTTTAGAGAAGTCAATCTTCATATTGTCCTTGGCCCATTTCCATCAATTTTGAATGTGATTTCTCGTCAACGGAGGCTTCGATACAGGTTTGACTGTTGTTGCTATTTCCCTCAGATACCGACACAGAGTACTTTTAGACACAGTAGGATCCCCATGTGACTGAAAAACTCTTGACTGGTAAGTCGAGGGTTCTTCGTGGCCTCTCGTTTAATTCATGACATGAGACGACGTGAAATAACACTCGGCTTAACTTTATCTGCCCTTTTACGTACTTGTGTAGGGTCGGTGGTGAACTTTTTCACTGTTTGATGACACCTCCTATCATTTTAGAAATTTCTAGGGTAGATTTACCTTTTGAGAGTTCTGAGGCGATAGTTTTCTTTTCAGCATCACTTAAACTGCTTTTATGGCCCCATCTTTTCACTAAATTCTTACACTTTTCTAATAATTTGGCACACTCAAATCACTGTGCTGATAACAAATATGGCACCAGTTTGTTCACATTGTGCAGATCAGTACGAAAATTTCAGTGATTGTGCAGGTCAGTGTTGCCAACATTGTGTGAAAATTTTGTGTGAATTGATTGGACAGTTTTTGAAATATTAGAAAAAAGTTCTCAATAATAATTTGGCACACAGTGTATATAAGTATTGCATTTATACAATGGAGATGCCATATGATTTTATTTGAAGGATGAACATTTTAATTTAGAGAATCAATAATAAAAAGTATAGTCTTGCTTGCTTTTAATATTAAAAGCCTATTATCAAAACATTGAAGATTAACTTGAAAACAATTGTGCATACAGAAGCCTAACAAAAAGAAAATTTTGATCTTCCTCTATTATTTAGAATGCAATAATCAATGACAATGGGTCATTCAATTTCTTGAAGGATGTCTTTTTAGTTAGAGTAAAATGATTATCATCCTGATGTCATTATATTCAAGTATTTGAGAGATGTGTCAAAAACTCAACAATATGACAAGCAGAGTGAGAGTTACAGGCTTCTAGTGACATCCTCCCCCACCAAACCCAAAGTCAGGTGAGAATACTAGTCACCAAAGCTGATTTTAAATAAATGAACAGATGGTGTTTATTTATGAGGAAAATCTAATAAACACACTTCCTTTTTTTTTTTTTTTTTTTTTACAAAAAAAAGCTTTGAATTGAAACAGCATTTAGAGATTTCATCCCCAGTAAGAAATTCCCAATCGCACTGTGTAAGGGCTCCAATGTCTGTAGAACTGAGCAATTCTTTTGAAACCAAATGACCCACTGTGCAACATTCAGTGGTCCGATGGGTACCTGACACTATAGAAACACCTTGTGTTACATTTGTCCTAATCCGCATAAATGAATACTTATTCAAGAAAAAAAATATAAAAAACATCTATAACAAAAAATATATTAAATCAGTGATTTTTAAACTTGTTCAGCTTTGAATTTGACTGAAGCATAAACTAAATCTCATAGGCCAGAAAATGACAATTCTTTCCAAGAACCCTCTCCATAGTAAAGACAAAAGTAAATGGACAACAACTTTGAGGGCGATCATGACTCTCCACAGGAAATTGAGGAGAGCCATGATCACCAATGTCTTGAAAGGGGATGGCACAGAGGATTAACGATAAAGAAAAAAAAATCTGACATTTTTGTAAAGTGTGTGTTCAGATACATGTGGGAAAATTTCTTCCATGTGGTAAATATATACAGTTCTTTTAAGAGTCCTTAGAGGGAGAATGGAGATAGAAACTGAGGAAATGTAGAAATATAGACTTTTTTTAAAACCAAGGCGCTTGATAAAAAGAACAGGTGTCTGGCTATGGAATTAGGGACAATCAAAACAGGATCAGGCAAAAAGGGTACATAATTGAAAAATGATATCCATAATCTGACAAAAGTCCCTTATATATATATATATATATATATATATATATTATTGAATTGGATATAATAATATTCAATACTTATTGATGTCAACTTTGAGTTCCATAATTTTCTCAATTACTCATTGGGACTTTCTATAAGAATTCTTATTGAAAGTTCTGTTGAGTGATTAAGAAAATTAAGTATCGAATGTTTTTATATTTAATTAAATAATTATTGCTTTAGACAAATATTAAGCACTTTAGAGGTGGAAATAATATTCACTTTGATATATGTTAAATTATATAATTTTACATATATTAATTGCTAGTATTAGTAGCTTATATTAATAGATAGCACCTATATATATATATATATATATGCCAACATAGGACTTGTTGGTTGAAATAGCTATTCTGAGGAGGTAAAGTTGGATTTCTATTTTATGTAATTTATATGCTCTGTTATAATAAATACATTGTGGATCAGTTTTAATATTTTATATTATTAGGATTCATTTTGATTATCTACCAATGGACTGTGTGTGTGTGTATTATATATATATATATATATATATATATATATATATATGTATGTGTGTGTGTGAATGTTTATTTTCTTAGCCAAATTTTTGCTTCATCTTGAAATTGTTTTTCTACCAGGAATATCAAAGTTTAGACAAATAGACTCAATAGTTGGGTCTTTCATTATCATATTTAATTAGTTATGAAATATTCTCAAATAATATTTTAATCTGTTTATTCAAAAGAATAACTGCTCCCAAACCCATTAACTTCTGAACAGGCATTTTATTCCTACAGCCAATAGTTTGAATTCTGGATGTTTATCTCCCAAATATTGATATACTGTTTTATGTATAGATTTGAAAACTTATCCATGTCAGCTCTGTTACACTTCATACATATTTCAAGTTGGAGTTCATCACATCTTTTATGTGCTGTGTTCCTTCATGATTTAGGTGATCATGGCTCTCCACTTCCCCTTCAATGACTATTCTAACAAAAAAGAGATACAAGAAAAATGGATAATTTTTGCTTCATTTAATGGAAAGTTTTTTGGAAGTCTTAGATCAAAAGTTAGACAGTATTTTTCATTGGATATTCTTTCATAATTTACAAGACATTTAAGTGACATCAAATTCACAAAGTTAATAAACACTCTTTTCAATATTTGACTAGTACAGGGCTCCAGATTGATTTCAAATGCTTCAATACATGAAGAAAGTTCAGTCACTGATTGACTCCTTGTATTTTTAGGCTCAGATCATTCAAATGACCAGTAATGTCAATCATAAAGGCTAAATCTTGAATATGTTCATTATTTAAAAATTCAGACCTTTTTTCCTTTCATTTTCATCAAAAATTATTTCAAACTCATAAGAGTGTTTCAGTACAATACATTAACTTAGCTAATGAACACTGCTGTGATAGGCAATCCATGTGGAGCTCATTTAAGAAATTATGCTGTTGTCAGTAATGTGCTACACACACTGATTGTTTTTTTGTTTTTTTTTCTCAGTATTAATGACAGTCTATCTAGAGAGCTTTGGAGCATAATATTTCCTGATTTATAAATCAATATACACAATAGATATAGTTATTTTTATTTATGGTTTCTAATTTTGATTGTAATCAGAACACTACATCTAAATCATTGCCTAGGGGTCCATCTGCAGTGAAACTGTTTCCAGCTCCTGTTTATCTAATGAGATAACCAAAGATTTAAGTCTCTCTTCCCAGGATGGTTGGTCTTCACAGAGTTAATGTTCCACAAATCCTATGATGTAGATATATTCATCAAGCTAAATTATAAATGGCAATGGAAAATACAAGAAAACAATGTGCTTATTCTGAAGTCAGAAATTCATATTTTTAGAGATCATGCAATTTTAAGCAAATCTCTACTTCTGAAAATATTTGTTTTCTATGGCTTATCACTATTTCAGATTATTTAAAGCCAGAAAATATTCTTTGGATTTTCAGAATTTTATTTATTTTTTGAGCGATAATGGTTTAGTGATACAAATTTTACTAATTAACCGATAGCTAGAGGGAGAAGAGGAGGATTCATACCTTTCCCAAGGATATTTGTGCATAAGTGAATTGGAACTTGGCTCTCCAATTAACAATACTGAGCCATTATCAATTATACCATCTACACATTTAAGCTTACAGCACCTGGTAGTCCCAGTTGGTCACCCATGTGGGTACTAACTAAGCTCAATGTTGCTTAACTCTGGAGATAATACAGGAAGTGGTGCTTCAACATGTAGCTGTAAGACTACTTCTGAAAAGGACTTTGAGAAAATGGACATTTTATTTGTAGTAACATAACCAGCTCTAACTGCATTATCAGTTTGTTTTTTTGGGTGGGGAGTCTTCACAAATTTTGTTACTGCAATTTTAAGCATATTTTCTTGAATTTTATAATCTTGACTTTTATAAAGATGACATTGTATTATAGTAACAGAAATTTATTCACTGCAAATCAAAGAAGTCAGTTTAAAAACCAATGTGACAAAAAAGTACCTTTTCATTTTTTTTTTTTGCTTTGAAATCATGGGGGTAGATAAATATTAAAATTTAAAATAAAATAACTTGTAAAATTAGAATTACCTTTAGAGAAAGCAGTACTCTATCACTAACAAGAACAAACAGGATGAACTAGGAGATGTGTATGGTAAACACATGACCATGTAAGTACTAACATGAAAAATTCACATTTCCATTGTAAAAAGGCTCACCTTTCACTCTGAAGCTGTGTTTGCAAAGCCTTCTTACAGTTTATCTCTTAAAAGATTATATTTTTAAAGATAAGCTGTTTTATAACCTTTATAAATATATTTTTAACAAAACATTTTAAAATTAAAAAAAAATAAAACAATGAATTTTAATGAAATTGAGCCACAAATCAAACTAAACTTGACACCTGTGCCTTAAATGATACAAATACAGGATTTTAATTTATTTATTTTTTCTTTCTGTTAAGCTGTAATAATACTTGGCATGTAACTGCAATTTTAATCCAGCCTTTCAAATCTCAGACCTTCAGAACTAAAGTTAAATAGCAGAAAGTGAAAAAAAAACTATATTCATAAAAGTTCATAATAAATAGTAATTGCTTAATTTTTTTGGTATTTTCAAATATTATTTGACCAAACATTTAAGAGTGAAAGTAAGAATGAGGGAAGGAATGGATAGTAAACAGAAATGGCTTCAGCAAAACATGTCCAAAACTTTGAGTGTCATTTGTACTTAATGCAGATTAGATTGCACTGAAAGTGCAAGCAACTGACAGCACATGATGTTGACATTTCTAAGCAGCATGTACAAAGTGCCGTACAAAGCAGAAAGGGCAGTCACAGAAACACCAACAATGGAGAAATAGTGACTGTTAGAAAGACATCAGGTAAACACAGACACAACAGAATACAAAGAAACCATACTCTACGTATTAGCAAATATTCAGAAGTAAAATTACTTGATGCTGTCCAAAATCAAATGGTTGTTCCTAACTCAAAATTAGGTACTGAAATCTTTTTCATGAATTATTCAAGACTATTGTCCTGATCATTCTTTTCATCACTAGGTTTGGTCAGTATTACACAGACGTGCCAAAAGTCATGTGTTAGATGTTTGTAAAGGTAATGGTAGGTTGTGTCACTGTATCGTGATATCATGGAAAATCTCCAGACCTAAATCAGTTGTAGTTTGACATCTGTTGAGTCAGTATGAACACTGACAAGGTGATGTGAATTATTAGTTTCAATGGGACATGATTTTAAGCGTCAAATAGTCCATTTCTGAAACTGGAGACAATTGACAACCCTCAATCTATGGTGCCATGTGTGTACTGATAATTCCTCACAGATTGTATTACATAACCAGAGAGATTTGGTTAGAATTGTCTTTTTATGTGGGAACAAAGTCGCGGTTATGAAAACATTTTTTTTTTTCCTTTTTCATCAATTCATCCTAAGCAAGGTGATAAAGCCACTAAGATGCAAGGGACTACTGAGAGTGAAAGAGAATGAAGAGACTTTATGATTGAGTTTCTGGTTCCTTCTAAACAGGAAATAAGAGATAAACCTCTTCACTTGTTCAAAAGACCATAGAGGAGTGTGAATCGGATGATAGGTGAACCTATCTACTCCTTTGTTTTGGAATTTTTAATTCTGCTTTGTTCCTTCATTAATTAATTAAAACACCTGTTACACCCTGCCATTATCTCTGATAAACAATTCAGTTTTGATTGTGAAATAAGATGGAAGAAAATGATGCTGTTTGCCTTTAGTGAGAAAAGGAAAGCATATATGAGTGAAGATAAAAGGTGGCAATATGGCTCTTGTGTTTTTAACATCTGCTTCAGTGAAATGGAAACCCTTATAGAGTTGATTTTATCTTTTCATTTGAACCCTCTTACTTCTTTAAATAATTACCTGCATTCATACTTATGATTGTTATTGCAATATTTAGTTAAAGTTGTTAAGCTCAAATATTTAATGCTACACAACAGGGTCGTTTCTATGAATATTTTCTAGTTGTCTAACTTGTCATGAGCTTCTTTTATCATTAAATTACAAATTATGATTCAGTAGAAAAACAATGAAATTTTCATCGGTATGGCAAGTAAATGTGTAGAAATTCAAAATTACTTTATCATGGAAAAAAACGCATTTATACAAACTAAAAAACAAATAAAAAAATTATAAAATCATTAAGTAACTGTAAAATTAAAAGCACATAAATGTCATTTAGTAAGAAAACAATCATATCCTTGTAGTTTGGCTTATCAAAATTTATTTTTTTTTAGGAGATGGGATTTATTTAATAATTGTTTTTAAAACAAAGCCCAGTGGCCTTGATCTTAATTTTTAGACTAAGGATCATCAATGAATCATTCAAAAAATATCCTTCAACCAGATGAGCAAATCTTACTTAAATGAAAAATTCAATATCTACTAATAGAACTTAGCATGTTGAGAGCCATAATGTTAGAGCATTATCACCATGAAAAGCAAGTGGAATAATTTGCTTAAAAAGAACAGATTCTGAATTAAAAGTTTGTGTGCATTTTTAGTAAGGAAAAAGCAGTAAGTCACATCTATAAAATATTCCAATTACAGTAAATATTAAAAAGAATATTTTCTTTTCAAAAGTAGTTTTTTTGTTTTTTTTTTATGAGCAGTGGTCAGGAAGTTAGTATCTATCTTTTAATTCAAAGAGATTTAATGGTAGAAGTAGGCAACACCAAAATAGACAAAAAATATCTCAGGATTCCAAATCTAGTGTTTCATATAGTTTCCTTCCTTCTCAATCACAATATTTGAGCTTTGAATAAAGCCATGAATATTAATAAAAACTTCTTAGCTACTTTCTTAACCATATGTGACATGCATCTTTTTGCGGCATTATGATTGAACAACTGCTATTTTCCATGTCTAACTTTCATGGATCCAAACAGGTAAAAGTCTGAGTTTGCTAAATCAGGATTATAGGGTGGACAAGGTAAAGTTATCTAACCCCAGGCACTGATTACTTTTCTGGTCTTTCAGCTGTTGTAAGGTTTTTATCTAGTTATGCTATAAAAATATGACATCTTCAAAGGTGGGTTTGTTTAAAGAAGCCTTGTTCTGATAGGTTCAGATAAGAGTCAGAATTGATCATGGTACTACTGGGCATAAATTAACAGTATTAATCCTTTCTGGAGTCTAAACAGTGACAAAACACACTGCCTTTTCCAGGTGAGTCTCAGGGGTACCACTATATTGATCTTTTGCACTCATAGTGCTGAACCCAGATCTCAATTTTTATGATTATCTTGGTGTGGCGTTCATATTGTGCAGCAACCATTTTCTGTTCCTTCATGGAGTTTGGCACCACTCTGGGAAGAGACTTTCTTCAAACATTTGTGTAGCCAAGAGAGATGACATTAAACTTAAAATGCTACAATCCCTCATCTGAAGGCTTTCACAGAGTTTTGCAATAGAGATACTTGAGCTATAATGAGAACATCAGCCTGTTTAGTTGTATCCTCATTCACCAGAGCAGCTAATGTTAAGTGTAGTTTTTTCATAAAAATTCATTAATCCCACCTCTTAATGCTTGCAGTATTTTCTCTATCCACAAACAGAAATTCTATGACAGTGTTTTGCTTTTTATATATGCCCAAAGGAGCAGCTATTTAGAAAATGAAGTTAACTCCATGAATGTTTCCATTGATTTCTGAAAAGCCAGTTTTATAGCTTGGAAAAAAAAAAAAAGAAAAAGAAAAAAAAAACAGATAAAAAAAAAAACATTCAATTAGAATTGGCATCACCTTTTAACTGTAATTTATATATATATATATATATATATATATATATATAGTGTATGTGTGAATTGGTTTCATATGACTGAATTCTTTCAAACAGATTTATTTGTCTATGTTGAGATGTTATTCAATCAGAAATTGATATTTGTTTATGAAAAGAGGTTGATTTGATAAATGATCATTAATCAGAGAGAAATGAATGTTTTATTGAATGCGCATACAAATTCAACAATTATTTTTATTTTAGACTGATGGGTAACAATTGCACACAAAGAGAAATGGTGTGTGTGTGTGTGTGTGTGAGAGAGAGAGAGAGAGAGAGAGAGTAAGGATGGTGTAAGGGACAGATAAGTGACTTAGGCATACAGAGTTCGATCTCCACTCAATTCCATTTCATCCACTCTGTGCTAATTCCTTTCAAACAGGCATGAATCCATCTTTCTTCAACTATGGGTTAAATAGCAGGCAAGATTGAACTCTCTTGCCTACAGGTGGCAACCAGTCTAAAAGGAAAACTGAATTAAAAAATAGCATGAAGAGGGTTGGGTGCAACCAGGTTATCCACAAACCACTACTGCTATGGCTGCAACAGTAAATGTTGTGCATCTACAACCCTAATGGATTAGAGGACAAACACACGTTTTATTTTTATATATATATATATATATATATATATATATATATATAAAACCAAAGCTCTTGATGAAAACAAATTTGCCATAATGTAGTGGTTTAGTATTATCTTTGTATTGTAAAGTAAATGTAACTGCCATTTTTACATTTAGTGATTATCAAGCATATAGCAAGACCCCCACCACCACACCCAGATTGGATTTTGAGATCAGTAATCCTCTAGTCAAGATGGTAGGTAGCAAAGAAGGAACTTGCTTATTCTCATGACTACACTTCTCTTATTCAATAGCCTCTCCTGTGGGGGAGAATTTCTAAAATGTGTAGCTTTTCTTCCAGGCATAATCAACATTTTTTAATATATATATATATATATATATATATATGTATGTATGTAGGGAGAGAAATACTGTGTGTGTGTGTGTGTGTGTGTGTGTGTGTGTGTGTGTATATTTTTTTCATACAAAAAAACACATTATGACAAATTTGTTTTCATCAATAGCTTTTATTGTGTGTGTGTGTGTGTGAGTGTATATATTTTTTAATATACATTATACATATGGGAATTAAAAATGAAATGGAAAATATTAGTAGTAGGAAGAGTATATAATAAAAAAATGAATGAAACCAGAGGAAGAAATTGCGATCTGTGTAAAGAGGAGAAATTGAAAACCATAAAATCCAAGAATGGGAATGGATTATTAAAAGAAATGAAATTATTTCAAACTGTCAGCATTGCTAATGTATTCCTTTTGGAAAACATGAAAAAGGAATGATAGAGCTTGGAAACATTCAAGTGAAACAAATGCCCATTTTGAAAATCACACTATGAAACAGACTGTTAATGGGTAAATAATCAGAAAAATCTGTTTGTATGTATATATAT
>OZ010579.1:13352599-13425099 GCA_963932145.1 Acanthosepion lycidas
TCAAGAGAAGAAACACTAAAAAAAAAATTCCAAAGAGAGGAAGACAATTTTGGAAGCAATAAACCAGTTAATAAAATATATAAATTTAAGAAAGAACATTATTCCTTAATTTACTATATATTTTGTTCAGTTCATATATAAAGAGAAATACAACAGGAGGATGGAGAAAGAATAAATCTGAAAAGGTAATCTTTCTGATATTTAATAAGTAGACATTTAACTTTGAATAGTAATTTTATTAGTCATCTAAGTTTTTTTTATTGATTTTTTTTTTTTTAACCATTAGTGGCACTGTGTTTTAAACATCTTTATAAAGGTTGTAGCCTGTTTGTTTATTATCGAACTTCTAGGGTTTGGGCGAAAGACCCCCATAACCCATATATATTCTGAAACTACATTACCTAGGGTGCTTGTATGTTTTGTTTTAATGAAAGGGGGTCCCCAGGGGAGCAGAACCCCCCACCCCACTGAAAATTTTTTCCCTTTGATTTAGATTAAATTTGAACAAGGTAATGACCCCTATCCAAAATACAGGAGAAAACCAGAAGATGGAGGTCACATGGGCAAGATCATTGAGTAATATTGAAATGTATCATTTTTCTCCACAAATTATAACAATGATTAAAAAAAAAAAAAAAAAAAAAAAAAAAATCATTTTCTTACAATAAAAAAAATGTTTAACACTACAGCAAGGTGTGGGTAATTCAGCTTGTAAGTATTTTATAAATCTGACTACTTAGAAAAGTAATTAAATAAAGTAAGATTACAGATACAAAACCTCTTAATAGTTTGTAGCAATTACAAAATCAATGATTGACCAATTTGGCCATTTAAGTTTTTTTTTTCTAAAGGAAAGTAAATCTATTTTAAAAAAAATAACTGATATTATAATTTCTAAGATTTATTTAATGGGGGTGCTGAAAATCTCTCAACCTCACATGCTTCCCAAAATCTCACCAAATACAAGAATTTACTTTTTAGAAAGGTTACTTGGTTGGTCAAAGGATGTTTCAACTCTTCCCCGACTTACATGGAAAAAAAAAAAAAAAGAAAAAAAAAGAAAAAACTTTAGGTGTTCTACCATAAAAATGTATAAAACCTATATAAAATTCTAGAGAAAAATCAATATTTATTGAATTCATTTGAAAAACAGTAGTGTTAGATCAGATTTGTGATTTTCAAATGATTTGTCTCTTCTCAATAATAAGCATTTATCATAAAAGACAGGGTTGTATGTTCTATTTGGGACTAGAGGTCCAGGGTAGTATAGTGAAAATCTGCAAGAATGAATTTTGGCTGACACTATTTGTATTCATTTTAAATTAAAGCCTTTAGGAAGTGTATAAATCCACTTCTCACTCAACACACAAGATATTTTTCTAAAATATCTGATCATTGGTATTCTATAATTATTGATAAAGCAAAGAAGAGAATAAGAATTCAGGTAAACCATTCTTCGATAACTAATTTACCAGCCAGGCAGTGGTAACAAAAAGCCCTTTTGGAAAAATACTGTAAAACTGACATGAAAGGCAACGATTTTAATGAGGAGACAAGCCATTTCCATGCAGCAAACATTTGGCATTCATTGAACCAAAAATAAACATTACTATTGGTTGAAATTTATAAAAGCTTTCTTTTAAAATATGATTTTTTTTTTTTTAAGAAAAATAAACTTAGTCCCCTGTTATTACTCTTTCAATCATTGATAGGAGTTTCTTTTCTAACCTTTTACTTAAGGTGGTGTGCAAAGTCAACATGATTATATCATCATCTTTCCTTCCAGTTACATGTGCTATGCATTTTAGTCATTGCTGCTGTTGGAAGTCTTCAAGTAATGTAGTTTTTGTTATTTGATAAAGTTCCTGTGATTTTGTAGTGCCAGTCTATAAAATCTGATGATAGATTCTCTTCTAGAGGATTCATTCAGTTTAAGTCATTTTTCATCATCAAAAAAGCTGTATAGAACTAATAGACATTTCAGTTTGATCCCATACATGACATCCACATGAGAGTCTAGATTTGATAAATAGCAATATATCTTTGGAAATGTAACCTTAGAAATCTACTAAAATCTAACCACTTAGAAGTTTGTCTATATCTCTATGCTGAGATATGATTACTTGGATTATTTACATTATTCAGACTGTAATCCTCATTTTCATTGCCATATTCACAACATTTAGGCTGTTGTTCACTCCAGCCTTCTACAGGTGATTGGAATTTCGAACCGAACCCTTTATTTCGTCCAACAGGGTAGATTGTTCTAGGAAGAGGCATGGCATGTGGAACTAGGACAATCTACCCCGATGGATGAAATAAAGGGTTCAGTTCAAAATTCCAATCACCTGAAAAAGGCTAGAGCATACAAGGGCTGAAACGTTGTGAATGAAGATGAGGATAACAGTACGAATAATGTAAATAATGCACTTAGAAGTTGAATAAGACAGGATTTTTTTTTTTTAAAACATCCCATCACGCTATTTCTTTCCCCAAAGATACCTTTAAAGACAAAGATATAAGCTATTCTTATCCAACTTTGATTTAAAAAATAATTCATAAAAATAATAATCCCAAGATTTTGGAGATTTAACTTTGAGATTTTCGTATTAATCATTCAAAATGCAGACCAAAAAAATATCATAACAGAAACATGTAAAAATATTCAAATAAAGTAAAGATATTGTTTGCTTTGATCAGACTAAAAGAGCCTTAACCAAATGTACAATTTTATTATCTTCAATGATCAGCTAACAAAGCTTTATTATTTACATTATTCGGACTATTGTCCTCATCTTTGTTGCCATATTTATTACAACGTTTCAGCCGTTGTATGCTCCAGCCTTCTTCAGGTGGTTGGAATGTCAAACTGAACCCTTTATTTCGCTCACTGGGGTAGACTGTTCTAAAGGGAAATTAACAGGAGATAACTGACATCCATTAAACATGGCACGTGGAACTAGAACAGTCTACCCCAGTGAGCAAAATAAAGGGTTCCGTTGGACATTCCAACCACCTGAAGAAGTCTGGAGCGTATAACAGCCGAAATGTTGTAATAAATATGGTGACAAAGATGAGGACAATAGTCCGAATAATGTAAATAATGTACATAATACCTCATCTCAGAAATATAGATGGATACTAACAAGGCTTGTACATTTTTCATTTTGGCAATTGTTCCTTCTCAGAAAACAGTGAATACACACAAGCAAACATTACACTGTATTTCTGCAATATCGTAAGTATGTATGGGGATAATGCTACAAAATAGTATCAAACAGAAAAAATCTTTTTAATGAACTAATTAATTATATATTTTAAATTAACAAAATAAAATCTTCTATAAATTTAAAAAATAGCATGTTGCATATTGTTTTTCAACATACATTTGCATTGATTTCATAATATTAAGACACTATAAATAGCTCCTCTGGCAATGTGCCAGACTTAGTTTTTGCTTTGCACTATTGAACAGAAAACATTACTTTTAGCAATGGATAACACATGTAACTCAAAGAGAAAATAATGACGTAATCAGGATGTTGATATTCCACACTACTTCGAATAAAAGGTTAGGAAGGAAACCCCCATCAATACTAGAAAAGGCAGCATTGGACTTGAGGAACCTATTTTCTGGAAAAATTATTTTAAGAGAGAAATTTTATAAATTTCAACCAAAAGCAGTACCAGCTGCTTGGTCAATGAATGCCAAATGTTTCTTTGTAGAGAAACAACTAATATTACCATATGTAAGGCAGCAGTGAATATATTAATAATAAAAAAAGGTTTAACTTTGTTATTTCTAACTTTTCCCAATGAAGGATGAAGGGAATAAAATCCAAAGGCTATATAATAACCAAGAAACCATTACTTACATAGTCACTTGTTTTAATACTTCATAGGGTATCTTTCTTGATAGGAGTACTTTCTTGGTTTAGAAAAAACAAAACAGGAAAGAGAGCGGGGAAGGGAGAGAAAGAAAAAAAATAATGTATGCGAGAATAATCTAGAAGCTCCGACTTTCAATTACAATTCTTTATACAAGGAAGCAAATTTGATAACAGGAAGAAAGGGACCCTTACTACTTCCTTTAGAATGAAGGAAGCAGTAGATGGATAGGGGGGGAGGGTACATTCCAATGAAGTTTGTAGCTGTATAAATATGCCAGAATCTCCCACTCCTCATTTTTACTGGCCTTTGAAAATAATCTCTCCTTTTTCCATTGTAAGCCAATTGGTTTAAAAGGATTTTTTTTCCTCTTAAATACAACATTGGCATATGAATGTCTCTTAAAGTGGAAAGCATCTGCACATGTTTTGGGACTAATGGAATCTCTGGAGTAGTCATAGTCCTCTTCTGTTAAAAATTCTTTTTAATCTCTTTTTCTGTCTCAATTCTTTCATCAACACTTGCCTTCATTTATTTATTCCAATTCTCTTGATTATTTTCTTTCTTTGATCCATTTTCCTCTTTTTATTCAGTGTTTTCATTCATTTATTCTTCCTACATTCATTTTTCTTTTTTTCATTCTACTCCCACTTGATCTCAAATTTTTCTTTATCTTCCCTCTTCCTTTTCTCTTGATTTTGTCTTCCAAGTTTTATTCATTCAACTTTGTTTTCTCTTCATTCATCAAGTGGACTCTAGCTTTTAACAGACATTTCCCCTATGCTAGGTAAGGACTGATAACATTGCAGATGATTTTGGGGATTCTGTCAAGAATCTTTAAATATATATATCAGAGGCCTCAGATCAGATGTAGCAATTGAATATTGCTGCCACATTTGGTCTGGTTCTATCTGGCATCTCAGCAGTCACTTCCCCATGGCCATAACAGCTTCTCTAACTTTTTTTTTTTCATAAATATTTTCATAGTAATTGTTCTGATGAGTTTTCCTCTTTGATAGCTTGACTTCACGAATTAAGAGTGCAGTACTAGATTGGCAACTAAGTCTCATTATTTTACAGTTGAAATTGCTAGTTATAGCTAATTTCTATGTTAGCAGTTTGTTTCTGGTTGAATTTCCACGATGAGTTATTTACACTATTCACATTCAGACTATTGTCCTCATCTTTGT
This sequence comes from Acanthosepion lycidas, assembly GCA_963932145.1. Taxonomy (NCBI): domain Eukaryota; kingdom Metazoa; phylum Mollusca; class Cephalopoda; order Sepiida; family Sepiidae; genus Acanthosepion; species Acanthosepion lycidas. Next base: position 13,357,678 of record OZ010579.1, read on the forward strand.
TGTTGTTATAAAATTTTTAAGAAGAATTAATTCCTCTTCCAGCAATAGCCATTAATACACCAGCAGTTTACCAAAGAGTTACAAAAGTCATATTACTTATCTGAAAGAAACATAAGAATACTTAGATTATACCATTATTTCTTCTCTCTCTGCATAACAAGAATGATCAAAGTTCATTCTGATGTCAAATTAACATCCTTAGTGTTCTGACAGTCACTGATGTTTAAAAAATATTTCAGCCCAATAACAGTTGTGATATTTGCATATATATTTAATTTGCAAACTGCAAAAAGTATTGTGGGAATAGCAAATAAGATAAGTACTATTATTATTTTGTCCCATCACAATGATGACATTTCAAATGTGTAATTTACTTGCAAATAGTTATGTTCATAAATAAAAAGAGATACTCAGTGAAATTTCTATATTAATAAGCTACTTCACTTCCTAGGAAAATGGTGGCTCATTATCAAAAAGAAACAGAATCTATATTTCACATAAAAGATCTAAGTAAAAAAAAAAAAAAAAAAAAAAAAAAATTCAATTTTTTTCTGCATCACTTTCCACTTTTTTCAACCTTTTTATTTTCCTTTAGCTTTTTTCTTTCCTTCTTTACACCTGCTTTTCCACCTAATTGTCTTGTCATGTGAAAATGTAAGAAATTGATTTCTGTGTGTGTGTAGTGATTTTCCAAGCATGACTTAGATGTGGCACAAGGCTGTGTGTGTGTATATATATATATATATATATATATATATATATATATATATGAGAGTAACTTTCCCCAAAGCTCACATCTATTAGGTTGGTGCAAAAATAATGTCGTTTTCTCACATAGTAACATATGTGAGAAAACAACATTATTTTTGTACCAACCTAATATTATACAGATTCAAAATAGAAAGTGACATTTGGATCTTAGGTAGAAATGTTGTAAATAATCTGATCCTTTTTGATGTGTATTATGTATTTTATTATTGCAGTACTTGGAAATATTCATTTTCAAAAAACATTTAAATTATTTAATTGATATTTAAGCATTTTTTTAAAAATTTATAACAGAGTTGCATTTAATTATGTTACCTGATTAACAAAATGACTTTTCTTCAATCATGTTTATTTTAAAGAGGAAAATATGCAACATTATTTTTGATAAAAAAAAAACTAACTGACTAAGCATGTCAAAAGTCATCTGTAACATTGATGATTTCTGCCTGAAAGATGCTCCATGTTTGGGGAGACCAGCTGAGGCTGACAGCAATAAATATATATATATATATATATATATATAAAAATGACATTACTTGAGAATAAATAGTGTTATATAACATGGGAGAGAATCTATGTAAAATATCCAAATGGACTATGAAAAAAAATCATTTGCACCATCTTGATTACTAAGTTACTTTGATGTGTCATAGAATATAGTGGAATAGGGAGGAAAACATTTGCTCTGAGCTACTTTCCGAAAACAATAGGATTGATTTGAACAAATAGAGAAATTGAAGGTATATGTATATGCAACATATTCTGCATACACACACATACAGGATATGAGAACAAACAAAAAATGAATGAAATTTTTATTCTTAAATCTAAAATGTCTAAATATGATTTTAAATATTTCACAATTTTAAATGGGTTCATCTTCCACTCTCAACAAATAAAAAGTTTTCTATAAACCTTTTTTGTAATTAAAAAAAAAATTTTCTAAGTGGTCAAGATAATATTCTTTGATGTGGTACTAACATTTTTTTTTTTTAATATTCTGGAGGGAAAAGAACACAGAAATGTTAATTTTGTAATGATAATGTTTTTAAAAAATATGAATATGTAATTCATTTTATTATAGATCAAAAATCTATAATAAAATGAATTATAAATCATTTTCTCAAATTAATTTAACTACTCATTTTTTTCTGGTTACGCATTAAATGTGGAACAATAAAAATTAAAATGATCCCATGAAGGATATTACTGATCCAAAGCCATTATAGTTTTAATAGTTGCCACAATAAAACAACTGCACTTATTGAAAAAAAATGAAAGAGCAGTTGTTGAATGTACTCAAAATTAATGAGGAAACTTTTCTTCATTAAGTTTCTTCAAAATGTTTTCAATAGAAAAAACAAACATTAGACACACACAGATTTTAAACATAGTACCTTTTGCTGATAATTTTTAGAGGAGGGGGGAAACAAATCTTTAACACATAGTACAACATCTATTCAGCTGGCCAAGGATTTGAACAATTATCAATTACAAGATAATTGTAAGCATTTCAGTTAAAAAGATAAGTTTGTAAATCAGGCAAAGCATAAGCATTTTCAGAAGAGAAAGAATGTTTTATTTAAGACCCATCTGGAAGAATATCATAAAGAACCCATTTTTTGAAGATGAACATCCTGTTATGGAAATTATAAAAACAGCTGGATTATTATTATTATTATTATTATTATTGGCACAAAAACTTTCAGGTCCCAATGTTTAGACATTCAATATAACTAAAGCAAACAATTTATTTTTCAGGAAAAGAAAATGTTAAAAACCAAACCGGTTTTAATTTCTGTTTTTTTATTGTTATTGCTCTAAGGTTTTTCATATATTCTTTCGCACTCAGTAACCCCCTGTGTGTTGCCTTGGTTGAAATGAAATGATTAAGAAAAAAAAATAAGTAAATTTAGTAAATGTTTTAATGTTTTTTTTTTTCATAATTGACTATTTTAAATACAGATCAAGCCAAATGAAGTTAAAAATAGTAAGAGTTGTTTTAATTTGATTAATGTGAAAGATTTTTTTTTAAGTTTCTACCACCCTGAGAAAGTTTCTTCCAAAAAAAAAATTTCCATAATTCATTGATGCTTTCATTTCCTATTATTTACTATTGTTACAAATGGAAATTAATAATAATAATACCTAAACAAAAGGAGAATGTGAGAAAGAGTGAGGAGAGATTTAAAAAAAAATGTTCACAAAACCAATCCATTGAATGTGATGTGTGATTGTGCGTGTTTGTAGGAATAGGGAACGGTGGAGGAGTTTGGGAGTGAGGAAGGCATGAAATTCTATGTATTGACCTACATTAGGCAGAGTGCAGACCTGAGTGCATATCAAGAGGGTAAAATTGCAAACAGACAGCATCAGAATCCCTGAATCACACCAAAATCAATTCAAAAAGATCAAAATTTAGATATTAACATCAGTTGTCTCTTCTGGGTCAGGATTTGACAACCTCCACCTGCTTCTCAACTTCCACTTTCAAAATATTCTAAATCTCAGCTCAAAGCTCTAAAAAAGGAAGGTGGTGATGAAAAATTCTCAGTTGGTTCACTAAAGAGAGGGGTAAAAAAAATAAATAAAAATAATTCTGACATTTAGTTACTGGTCAGATTTTGGGAAATGGTCTAGCCAGTCTTCTCTTGTAAAACTGTAAAGAAAAGAAAAAAAAAAAAAAAAAAAAAAGGAACATGAAGATGTATAGCTTTGCCCAATCCTAAATTTAAGAGTTTCCCTTGTCTCAGTGTCATGATTTCCATGAAATATTAGAGTGTAAAGTGCCACTTTGTGAAAAACTCCTACACGGCTGCTTCCTTGTACATTTCAATCAGGATCTCTTCAAAGGTCCAATCATTATTTTCAATCACCTCTACCATCATAAATCCTTTATCTTGAGTAGCTGTTGAACCTTGTGTTGGGTTAAATTTAATGTTTGTATAAGTTCAGTCATAATCTTGAATCTCTTTCATACAAACTCAAATATTTACTTTTTATGTAAAATATTAACAACTAGCTTAAGAGCCACCCTATTAGGCAGCAAATAAACTAGCTCCTACAGAGGGCTCTTGATTGGGCCTTTGGCTTGTTCAGGGGTTTGAGAGTCCCTAAGTCTTTGCATATTCTCAGCATTGGAAGCTCTCCTGGCTTCTGTTTGATCTATGTTTTTTTTCCATAGGACTTTCTTTTTCTCACTGAATCCTTGGCTCTTTTGATTGCAATATGGTCCTCTGTTGGCAGAGATTTCTTTTTGTGAGGCATACTGCTGCCGTCTGCAATAAGCAACAATAAACTACAGAAGAACTCAAAATTGATGATTGCATGAATGCATAAATTTACCTTTTAAAATCTCAACAATTTGATGTGTGTAGGTTCTTACTTTTCATACAAACAATTACTTTCATTTCATTTCATTTCATTTCATAGGTGGCTTTCACTGGATTTTGCAATTAATTTCAATCATTCTCAAATTTATTTCCAATTATAAAAATGCTTATCATACAAAAGAATGTTGTAAAAAATGACATAAAAAAGAAAAAAGCCAAAAAACAATTGCAGTAATGAAAACTTGGGAATCCAAAATTTCAGGATTGTGGGTCTGGGTCTGGCCTGGAATGTTTTTAATTTGCTTACGGAGATGGCCCGATTCGAAAATGGTATAATATGTTGGGCTACAGCCTCTAGGAATAAAGTTGAAAAAGTGTGACACACTGACATTTGCATTTATATAGATGAAACATTTTAACATTAATAATAAATCCTTTTGACTTTACTACTTTTTTTTTTTTACTATTAGTTCACTCAATACAAGGCCCATGAGCCACTCTAGGTAGAGGGTTATTGAGTGAGATAGTTGTAATTGAGAGGGAAAGAAGAAGCAAATTAACTGTTTATCATGTACAGTATCTTGAGTTACAAAATAAGCCTTTTTCAGGCTGCCATTATTCTTAAATATATTGCAGATACATCGACATGAAAACACTTAGTACAAAAAAATTCAATTTCTTTATTATTAATGAAAGGTCTAATTCAACATGATTACAGAATTGAATGCAACTCATTCTGTACCTTAGTCAAAACCACTATCAGTAAGCTATTTTTCTGAAAGTAAAACCAATTGATAAATTGGTGTATGTCAAGAGGTAACATTTTCCCTATGGAATTTAAAATACATATATTTATGTACATTGATTGCAGTATTACCTACTTTAGCTTTTTCATAAGAATCTTACATGCAAATCTGAAACTATAAATAACAGCTTTAGTATTTTACAGTGCAGTGAAGATGTTGTCCATGGATTGTAATACAATAATTTGCATCTTGAATTTTAATATTTCATTCAAGATGCCCTGAGGGTTGTTTATCTGGGTTAAGGTTGTCAGATTGGCTTATGTGTAGTGAATTGAACAACATTGGAAAGCTCAATTTTAATCTGATTTTATTCTCATTAGCTTAGTTTATTTTAAAAGTAACCTAAAAATATTTCAAGTTGTAAAATTCAAAACTTAGATATGCTCTGCTATCCTAAATCCACAGAGTTGATGTTACTCAAGGTAAAAATTCATTATTTATACATTTTTTAAGCTCTCAATGAAGTTTTCTCTATTAGGTATTTTTCTTCTTTTTTTTTTTTTTAGTGGGTGGGGGAAAAAAAAAAAAAAAAAAACTGGCATGTATCTTTGATAAATAAAAGATACTGAAAACTTCTTGGATCAATCCACTTCCGAAAGTTTAACCAAACCAGTTTTTTTTTTTTTTAAGGGTTTCTTAGATTGGGTTGAGAATTAATTTGTATTTCATCTTTTGCCTTAATTTGATTTTGCCACATTATTTCCCCTCAAAAACAGTAAATATTAGGTTGGTGCAAAAATAATGACGTAATAATGTCGTTTTTTGACGTTAAAAAATACGTCAAAAAACAACATTATTACGTCATTATTTTTGCACCAATCTAATAGAATATAACCTTGTTACAAAAGATACAAGCCTGAATCTAGTGATGAAAGACCCATATTACTCTCTCAAATAATGATGTCCAAATAATAGATAAAGAAACAGCTGGAGAATAAGAAGTTTGAAAGAAGTGGTATACATTCACCTGACTGATGCGCAAGTCAAGTTAGTATATATTTCTTTGCACAGCAAGGAAAGAGTTAGAGAACACCTTCACATAAAAAGATATGAAATCACTTGTTCTACATAGGTTGCTTAGAATGCAGTCACCCAGAATAAGCAAAGTTGGTCAGTATATTTGCCATCATTTTCTGGGGGTTAAAAAAAAAAAAAAAAAAAAAAAAAAGAGCTCCCTAACTTCTTATACACTGAACACTGAAAAAAAGGCTGCAGAATAAATAAGCTAAAATGCTATGGAAACATTAAATGAGTTTCATGGTCTAAGCAATTCTTGGAATGGATAGAAAAAATATATATACATAAAGAGACAAGATTCACTGAAATAGGTCAAAAAAACTATCTAGATTGTTTTATTCTGTCTTGGACAGATACTTTCAAATCAAGTCGACAGTGCCTTTTAGAAAGTCTATATTGATTGTGGGATGTCACTTTTGATGTATGAATAGTTTTTTTTCATTTGGACGATGTACAGTAAACAGTTTGCAAAGCACAAGTGGAATGGATTTTTCACCATCAAAGTTGAGTTTTTCTAATTTGGTTGATCAATATAAGTTTGTATTCACAAAGCAAGCTGAAAGTTCTTTTTGAGCAAAAAAATGGAAAATGAAATATCTTAGTCCACTCAATAATTGGACTATTCAAATAACTGCTTTACAAAAATAAAAACTTCATTAATATTAATAGTGATTATTATTATTATAAATGATCCTGTCCAGTTAGAAATAAATAAAACTAATATTAAAGAAGGTTTAAGAACTGATCCACTGGATGAAAGCAATCAAGTGACTGTTAGCAAAAAAAAAAAAAAAAAAATCATTAAATGATAAGTAGTCTAAAATTTCTGCCATAAAACATTTGATGAAATACAAATTTTAAAACTGTTTTTTTTTCCTTCTACACATCAACAAAATCTGAATGAAGCAATTCAAGGATTAAAGAAACTAAATAGGTACCTATTGAAGTATTTTTATCAACAGATTTCATATAAAGAATTTTTGCCTATATCTCTGAGATCAGGTATTATGATTATTTACATTATTCAGACTGTTGTCCTCATCTTCATTGCCATATTCACAACATTTCAGCTCTTTTACACTCTCGCCTTCTTCAGGTGATTGGAATTTCGAACTGAACCCTTTATTTTGTCCACCAGGGTTAATTTTTCTAGTTCCACGTGCCATGCCTCTTGCAGATGTCTCAGTTATCCTTTATCCACTGGGTCATGTGTCCTTGAGACACATGGCCAAGCAGATAAAAACATTGGTTAGATCCAGTGACTAGATTCAAAGAGGTGTCAGTGCAATAAAAAAAAAAAAAAAACTTGAAGAGTTGAGCTAAATGGAAACAACAGACATCCAGAAGAGGCATGGTACATGGAACTAGAACAATCTACTGTTGGATGAAAAAAAGGGTTTAGTATGAAATTCCAATCACCTGAGAAAGGCCAGTGTACAACGGCTGAAACATTGTGAATATGGCAATAAAGATGAGGATAACAGTTTGAATAATGTAAATAAAGAAATTTTGTTGAAAAAAAAAAAAAAAAAAAAAAAAAAATTATTACATCTTGAAGACCATACACCACACACATTTGTTGCGCATGTTCCAATTTTAAAATAATAATATCTTCTGTAGTTTTGGGTAAAGTAACAATCATTTGGAATTTACGTTCCCCCACCACTTGCCTCAGCAAACAGATGGTAAAAGATTTTTTAGGAATCATGACAGTCACTATAGAAATGCACACAAAAACTGACACACCCCAGATAATGAGTTCATATAAAACATCTATAATTAAATCAACATATTGAACTGGTTTGGTTTCTTTCAATTAGTTCAAATCAACATCCAAATCGTTGAAATCAACTTCAATGATATTCACAAGATTACAAGCACAATCTTTTTCTTTCATTTAATATATTTAAAAGAATTTATAAGTTTGTCAATTTTACAGATCTGATAATCGAGACAGACATATTTCCTCTGGCCCCAATGTCACAGATCAATGATCCAGCTTCAGTAACACACCAGGAATCAGATGTTGACCTTACTAGAAAGATTGTGTTATGCCAATCTTTTTTACCCTATTTATCCTGTTCAAAGCTAAGGTTAGTAAATATCAATAACTCACATAAGGTGCAAAGCAATATGCAAGGATAGATACCAAACCATGTTCTCAGTAATCAATTTCATATTTACATGATCTACAAAGTTGTGTAAACAAGTTCTGCAATATCAAATTTTTTCTAAAATTCTGCTGTTTAAACAACAATTTTAGAAAAGAAGTCTATTTTTAAAAAGGAAATAAAACATCTGAAAGATTTAGAACAAAACAAAAAAAACAAACTTGTTGCTCAATGGAAAATGTTATAATTAATTAATTAATTTTAATCTGGGATGAACCCCCCAATTCTCTTTCACTTGTGTTCAAATTAACACACCTTTTCAAAAGGGAAAATTAAATTCTGTTAATTAAGAAACAAGTCTTTTCCAAGAACTAGGAGAAATAGAAATCCAAGAATTGCTCTTAGGTTTCATTTTGTTAAAATCTTTCATAATGTGTGTAGGTGTACACACACACAAATGTCTAAAAATATATCACTTAAAATTTTATATAACAAATTTATGGGAAGAAGACTGAAATATTAAACCACTTTGCAGACACTATACAAAGGAGTGCTGAAAAGTCTTGGTTTGAACAACTTCTTGAAATCAGAACTTTTTTTTTGTATCCTTTCTTATTCAGGCTGAGAACTTTTCAACAACTGATTTTTAAATATGTGTGATATGAAATATACACAATATTCTACATGCAAGAAGAAAAATTTAGATCTTCATATCAAACTCATTAACAGAGAAACAAGCATCATGTTTAAAAATTATATTATAGTTAGCTAATAATGACCTCATTGTCAACAACAGCAATTCTTACATTTTTGGTCTTTCATAAATCTCAAGAACAGAAAAAGGATATTGTTGCAATCATTAAATTCAGCTAATGAACTCTTGAAATGTACTGTGTCAAATTGGACATCAATTTATTTCAACTCTACAAAACACAAACACTAATCAGACCCAATATCAGAGAAAAATCCATGCACGTCAACAATTGGTGTGAATGTTTAAAATTCAAAAATTATCAACAACTCAGCATCAGAATAATTATAGAAATAATTATCATCAATACAGAGACATCCATTATAGTGAAAGTATCATGGAACAATATATTAACTAGGTGTTCATCTTACAATCAAGTTTGGTTTTCATTCTGGTAAGGGATGTAATGATGGCATAAATGTCATCAAACAACTCCAGGAAATTGCTTACTTCTCTAATAGGAAATAGTAGACCTATGTCAACTTAACAGCAGCATATGATGACATCAATAGAGACGACTTCTTATCCATTAGAAACCACCTTCCAAGCTCTGAATCCACCGAATGCATTGATCTAATAGAGGAACTTTATCAGTCCACAAAATCCTACATGTCTGGTGAGGACCAGAGTACAGAATCATTTCAAACCTCATAAGGAATATGACAAAGAGGAAATGAGAGCCCCAGTCTATTTAATCTTTTCCTAGACTATAACCTGTGCAGTTACAAGCATAAATGTGAAGAGAGTGGCACTGATACTTTAAGTGTTCATATCTCAAATAAATCTATTAATAGAAGATAACAATCCCACTTTCCCTTTTGAGGCCAATGTACGAATGATGGGTGAGGGGCAATGCTATTGACATAGTTATTTATAGTTGGGATAAGAATGATCATGAACAGAAAAAAAAAAAATAATATCAACATCCTCTACCAAGTGTTCCAAGAAATAAGAGTAAAGATAAGCCTTTCCAATGACAGAAACTGTGATCTGGAATTGGCATGAAAGCTTTGGTAGCACTTATACCAAAAAAAAATTCAAATGTGGAATTAATAAATACTAAGCACTTGAAATACCTCTGTGTATAGATCAGTTATAACAAATTTAGTTTAAGAGAGAAGGAAACTGAACATAGATAAGGCTGCAAATTGCAACAAAAGCAAAGTATTAGGTTGGTGCAAAAATAATGACGTAATAATGTCGTTTTTTCACATTAAAAATACATCAAAAAAGCGACATTATTACGCCATTATTTTTGCACCAACCTAATATTAACCTAGAAACTATGAGGTTCTTAAAATAGTTTTGCATGTTACACCTGGTGCCAAACCTGTTCAGAAATATATAAATAATCACCTGTATACAAGATCTAAGATGAAGTCTGTAGGTTTTGATGTTTTTATTTTTTTTAACATTGTGGATTGGAACTACAGAATCACAAACAAATAACTATACCAGATAATAGGAACCATATCACTTACTGACTTTCAGCAGCAGTAACAGCTAAAATGGATATTACATGATACTCAAAGAGAAATAATAAAGATGTTGATATTCTACACTACTTCAAATAAAATTTAGCAACATTTGGAGTTATTCAGGAGGAAAAAGTGAAATAAAAATAAGTATGGACTTTGATAAAACCACTAATTCAGAAATTTGAAAAAATTTTTAAAAATTGGATAAGCAGAACTGGCCGGTATTATTCAACTGGGCACTTGAAAATATATATTTTTGCTATGCCAACAAACACTCGTTGCCACTTTTGTAATGTCAACAAATACTCATTGTCACTTTCATAATGGTCATTGTAGTAGAGACTTTGTAATCACAGATACAACTATAGTAATGCAGTTGAACAATACTGATTGTCAGACACCTTCGAATAACACTCACACTAATAGTACTTGCTTGATAAAACTCACTTGTAAAGTAACCACAGTATAGTGATCCATATAGTGATTACTTAGACGTCACACTAATTCCCATATATACATTTCCTTTACCATCTATTTCTATATATGATCTACTTATTCAAAATGGGATTACCTGTGTTTGTCTCTGGTGATCTGTATTCAAACTCCAGTGCTGGCAGCGACACTTTGTTCCTACATATATATATATATATATATATATATACACACACATACACACTATATAATAAATAAAAATGTCCAGTTGAATAATACTGGCCAAATTCAAATTTCCATAATATAGGTTTAACTTAATTACCTACTGTATTTCCATAATATTCACTCCCCTCTAACTCTTCAAATGTCAAAAGTATAACTAATTCTAATTTTCTATATATTTATATTCCCCACCCTCTACAACCTCTTCACACTATATTAACTATAATTTATAAACTTTCTCATACTTTAATATTTCCCCAACTTTCTGTTAATCTCTTACATCCTTTTATCTATTTTAAATTATTTTTAAACCCCTTTTTATTGCTCTTAATTTTAAATTAAAATTCCATTCTTCCTATAACCCCAAATTAATGCCATAAGGTTAATATGTGTGTTTAATTTAAAAAAAAAAAAAAACAAACTTCTTCCCTTTAAGGTAAATACCTTCCACCCTTACCTGACCCGTCTCATGCCTTTTGTCTGACTGAAACTTTTAGCTTTCACAGTTAAATTCTATCTCCCACTCACCACCAAACTGTATAGACATGAACTCGATCTACACCAGAGTTGATATGAAAGACAACTGATATCTACGTTTGCCGAAATAAGCAATTCCGCATGAGGTAATTTAGGATTTTATTGTTTATAATATATATATATATATATTTATTACACACACACACTACAAAACAAACCCTGTATAAAATGGCTTATGACCAGATCACATTGAAACTGTCTTTCGTATGATGGCCAAAGTTAAGCAATGTTGAACTTGGTGTGTACCTAGATGGGAGACGGCTTGGAAATACCAGGTGTTGTAAGCTCGGACATGAAGATAGTGTAATAAATAATGGGTCTGAATTGGAAATTGGAGATTCCAGTCAGGTTAGTTAATATTTACTAATGTGCAAATACCCTTGTAAAAGGTATGAATTCAGCTCTCCTCCCCAAAGGCTTCAAGAGCCACTATTTTTAGAGAACCAAAGACATTGATCAAACTTATCAGTGATTGTCATACTTGTTTAATTAGTTGACAGCCATTATAACTGATCTATCAGATGATCATTATGAGATCAACGACATCTGCAAAACAGTAATGATTAACAACAAACTAATTTGGCTTCAAGTATACATTGCAGTGCTTCAAGAGACATGGCTTCCAGAATTGGGATCCCTTTGTGAGAGAGAGAGTACACTTTCTTCTGGTAGGGAAAAAGGCAAGGATAAGATCAGAGAGTATGGTGTTGGCTTTGCTGTGAAAAACTCGAAGATGGTAGATCTCTGCAAAAACAGATCAGAATGAATCTACTCACTTAAAGTCCATATTTCTGCTGTCAGCCTTGTCAGCTCTGAAAGAAGAACAGTTGTTAATACTTGGAAACCTCATTGCCAAAGTGGGTTTTTATCACAACTCATGGTCCAACTGTCTGGGACGGCATGGAGTTGGTAAACTGAATGAGAATGGTCAACGACTGGACAAGCTCTGTGTGCTTCACAAGCTATGTGTCACCAATACATACCTCCAGGCCAAAGCCGAGCACAAAGTCTTGTGGCAACCCACCCACTCTAAACTGGCATCAGCTAGATTTGATCCTGACAAAATCCAGATACCTGAGAAATGTGGTCATGATGTGATCCTTTCTGAGCACCGACATTGACACTCCCTGGTTTGCTGCAAACTCAGACTCCGACCAAAGAGGATGCATTATGTCAAGTCTCCAGGCAAACAATGTAACAATCTCACCACAATCCAGAAATCGGCAATAATCAGCAATAATCATCAGGTCTCTGAAGGATGCCCTGCCCACAAACCCACCTAAAGGAACTGTCTACCAGAGATGAGATGCTCTCAGAGACACTATCAACAGCACTGAACTGAACATTTTCAGGAAGAATAGGAGTAAGACAATGGACTGGTTTGAAGCAAATACGATTGAGCTTAATGTGGCCATCGAGAAGCAAGTTGCCCTATTGAAGTACGAACACCGACCTACTCAGGTAATGTTGCAAAACTTTGAGGACAGAAACAATGCATAGAAGACAGCCAAATGCTGTGCAAATGACTACAGAGGCTCAAGCTGAGTGAGAGAATATAGTTCTCATTTGATACTAGTGACATTCACAGGAAGTATGAAGGAATCAACCAAATGTAAAACAGTACCGCTGAAATCCTAGACCAATGAGATTATCAAGAACACAAAAAACAGATCAAGATGTGGGTAGAGCACTACTCGGAACTGTACTCCTGGTAAAGCAGCATCTTAGACGATGCATTACACACAGTAGCTCATCCTTTGGTCATGGATGGAGTGGACATATTACCAAGTACGGGGGAGCTGAGCAGAGCCACTGACCAGTTATCCGGAGGAAGGGGCACCAAGACTGGATGGCATTCCACCAGAGGCCTTCAAGTGCCCAAAGAGTGTTCTCCTTAACCACATGGTGAGTTTACTCTGTCAATGCCACAAGGAGGGAAAGATACCCTACAGGATATGAGCAACTGCAACATATTCACCCTCTATAAGAATAAGGGGAACCAAAGCAATTGCAGTAGTTACAGGGGAACCAAAGCAATTGCAGTAGTTACAGGGGAACATTGTTGGAAAGATCTTTGCCCATGTAGCCCTGGGTAGACTACAGAAGCTTACTGAAAGGGTGTATTCCAAATCCCAATGTAGTTTCGGGGTGGGGTGTTCATGCAGAAGGGTGCCGTACAATTTGGTGACTTATTCAGAGGCTTTCAATATCTGCAGTGGTGTGAAGTAGGGTTGTGTGCTTGCACCAACCTTATTTGGAACCTCATGGTCATGCTGAAATATACTTTCAGGGTTTCAACTGGGCAAAGGTGTTAAACTGTCTCCCAAAATCAAAATCTAAAACCTGGAAATGGTTTATCGAATTCACATACCTCAGCTCCACTATTTCAGACACCCTCTTCTTAGACACTGAGATCAAGAGACAGATCAGGTGAGCTGTCACCATGTTTGCCAGGTTGACCTTGAGACTCCAGTAGAACAGAGAACTTAGTACAAACAAAACTGCAGTCTATATTGTGTGCATTGTCAGTATGCTGCTCTATGGCAGTGAGACTTGGAGCCTCAACTCCAGGTAAGAGATACACCTCAGCACATTTCACCTTCACTGAGACATTCTGGGGATCAATTAGTCCGACCAGGTCACCAATGTTATAGTTCTCACCCATGCCCAGTTGCTCAGCCTATAGTCCCTTCTTCAACAGTGCTGGGTCCACTGGCTTGGACATGTACATCATATGCTAGATGGGAGAAAGTCATTCCATATGGGGAAATGACCACCAGCAAATGGGTGACCTCATTTTCACTTCAAGGAAGTGTAAAAAAGGAATATGAGGTTGATGGACATTGAGAGATGGGAAGATTTTGCCAACAATTGCTCCCATTGGAGACATGATTTACACCTATGGTTTGAGCAAGGAGAGGAGCAATGGAGGCTTGCTGCTGGGAGAAGCATACTGAATAGAAAGAAAACAACACTGCAACATCAGGAGTGAGCATCTTTACATGCTTTCATTGTAATCGAGACTGACATATCATGCAGGTGTGTATATGTGTGTTGAATATAACATCAATAAGTGACAAATTTTATATATATATATATATATATGTGTGTGTGTGTGTGTGATAGATAATGTAAAAACTGGGTCTGTTTTTTTTTTGTCGGGGGGGGGGGGAGTTACATATTGACATTTCACTACTTTACATGAACATTTTTAAAGTAACTAAAAAAATAAGGAAAAATCTTCACCCTGACAACTCTGCTACCCAAAACACTTAGCTAGCAGGGTTGCCATGGTAAAGCTATTTTCCTTAGTGCTTTCACTTCTGTTTTGAAAATGCTAATGTAATGAAATATCAAAATGTAAATTAAAAATCTCATGTCCAACTGGTTTTAATATTCACTATTTATATGTATTGTTGGATATTTCACATCAATTATAATCAGAAGCAAACAAAAAGGACAGACTGAAAAGTTTCAGGACTAACTTCTAAAGATGCAGCTCAATGCCAGATTTTTTTTTAATTTCTGAAGAGATTAGACTGCCACTCCTCAGTTTAATGAATGTGTTCTAAGCAGTGGCAGTAGCTTGTTTCCCTTCCTGGCAAAATGAGTTTAACCTTCAGGCATTTAAACTCAAATGTTGATTGAAATTTCTCCACAGTGAACATTTTTCTATTTGTTAGACCATTTCAAGTTTTGCCACACACTGAATGGATTTTGTCACACTACTGAATATTGTTTTATTTGTTGCCCACAAAAACTGCTAAGTTTGTCTTTAATTTTTCCTATGTTTTTTACTATTTTGTAAAAGGTCTTTGAATTTTCTTTTTACTATAATTTTTCACCCTCCTCGATTGTAAGTCATATTTTTTTTTTTAAATTTCACTAGTCATTTGATTTATCTTTCTTTTTCTTTTAAATTGTTTAAATTTTAGTTTCTTCTTTATTTCTTAACACCCACTGTAAGAAAAGCTAAATTTCTTCTTTTTTTTTTTTTTACTATATTTTTTTCACCATTTATGCTTAATCTTTTTTGTGTTACTGTCTCTATTTTGTTCATCACTTATTTTTCTACTCAAGTTTTTTTTTTTATTAACCCTCAACCAGCTTTTGCTTGCCTTTAATTATTGTTTAATTTTCTTTGTTTAATCTTTTACATGTTACTTCATCCATTGTTTTGTTAATTTTGCAAACCTTTTATTTTTGTGTGATGTCAGCCATTTTATTTAATTAGCAAGACTATTTTTTTTTCATAATTTGTTTTCTTTTGATGTTGTATTTAAAAAAAAAAAAAAAATCTTTTTTATGCTGTTTTATTTAATTGTGTCATTTGAGTAAATTTATTCATTTTAGTTGATACATCAAAATGTTTTTTTTTTGTCCGTTTTTTATTCTCGTTTCTACATTGTTAAATTTGTTTTTTTCCTTTCTCATTGTAGAAAGACTTAATTTGAGTATATTTTTAAGTTAACAGCTAACATACCAACTTTTTTGTTAAACTATCTAGTGTCAGTCTTTTTATTTTATTTTTTGTCTTGTTAAATTTGTTTTTACTTTATTTGTTTAATTTTCCTTTTAAAATTCCCTTTTTTCATTTGGGGGGGGAAAAATGACTGACAAACATTGGTTGATTAAAAAAGACCTGTTCGGGTTGAAGAAAGAAAGATTCCCCCCACACCAATAAAAACACTAGATCTCGGTCAACAGTGACTAGTGAGAATATAACCATGACAAAAAATAATGAAGACTAATTTGATATAAGAAAAAGTATGAAAGCCAAGAATAGCCAAATTCAAAACAAAGAAAAAGTGTTGGCAACTGAAACAAGTAACAACAACAACAAAAATGACAATGTAGTGGCTGAGGATTCACCCTAATCAACATGACAAAGTTCCTTGAGAAAACCAAGAGTTATGCACAATTTATCAAATATTGGCTCTTGGTAGATCTGGAAGATTTAAAGAAGGTTGGAAAAAAAAAAAAAAAAAAAAAAAAAAAAGACACCATTATAAAATTGTTAATGTCCCAGGGGGTTAAAGCCCCAAAACGTCATAAGAAGCAAGGGATATTTCATGCGGGACATACTGTTGCCCTTGCATGCTGATTGTGTGGAAGTGTCAAGTTAGGATCTGATTATGAATGAACTCATTAACCCTAGAAGACTAACCATCAATTAAAGTTATATCACTACTAACCATGGGTATATCATACCCAATTTTAAAAAAAAAAAAAAAAAAAAAAAAAGTAAATAAATAAATATAAATCTTTATTTGAAATATTTTACATGCAGGCACTTCAAACTTTGTACTTTGAATTAACATTAATAGAAACTGAAAAACATTATTTAGGCAAAAAAAAAAAAAAAAAAAAAAAAATGTACTGAAAATTGTAATTAAAAATAGGAAAATTTGCGCTGGGTACTATATACCATGGTTAGTGTTCTAAGGTTAAGAACCGAATATGAGGGATGGTGAAGAACCAATATGTCAAGGTCCCTCCTCTAGTCTTAGGGGAACACTCGGATGCTTATCTGTTTCAATTTGGACAGATACTCAGTGATACCTCTGACAAACTGAATGAGGGATGGAACTTTGAAATTGTTAGATTGCAAAGCCTTCATTTCTATCCCCAACTGTCTGTATGTAGAGGGTCATAAAATACCAGTCATTGTGACCAGCCATAAGCAAACATGATGGAAGAAGTGTGGAGAGACTGGTCACCTCTCCTCTTCCTGCCCAGAGAAGACGACCTCTGGAGTTCTGGCCCCAGCTGACTAAATTCTCCCTTTGGATGAGTTTGTTATTTCTATCTCACTTGTAATGGGCATGCCAGCAAACCGGACCAGCCCCCATTCCCTGAAAAGCCTTTGCCCACCGCTTGTGCAGTTGAGAAGAGGAGAACGGCAGGTCCCAGGAAGCTACCATGGGTAAAGGCACAATTACCTCTACCAGTTCCAAGGGCAATAACCCAGCCAGCTACCCTGAAAAAAAATGAGAGCAATGGATCAATGTGATCAATGCTTTGAAAAACTACAGCAGCTGAAAGAGAGATTGATAGTAAAGAGATTACAACAGGAATTGTCAGCAAGAAAAATTGGTACTTTTTCCTTCGCACCATCTTCCCCATCACTCAAAAAACAGACCCTGGCTCTACCCACCCCTGTTCCATGACCAAATCATTAACTCTCACATTGTCCAAAATGACCAGCCTCAAGAAGGCTACCATTCCCAAATCTCCAGCAAAGAAAAGCCTACACCTACCAACACATCTACACCTGCCCAAACACCTATCAGCACCCCTCAAAAAACTAATCAACAAAAATGACAGCACTCCCATCAGCTGATTCCAACATCAAGTTGGAAAAAAAGATGAAACCTCTTCATAATTTCAGGGAAGACGTGTGTCGTGTGTCACTAGAACAGGCACAAAAAGTTATTACTCAATCTGGAAAGATTAGACTTAAAAATTCTTTTAAATCTAAAAGAAATAAATGGAAAAGGCTTTGAAGACCACAGAAACTTTCCAAAAGCAAAAGGGGGTCATAAACGTAGTGTGGTCAGGTCAAGGATCACAGAAAATTTAGGCAATGCTACAAGAGGCAAATGATGCTTTTTCAACTTTCCCCACTATTGGCATTCTTTGACGATGTAAAAAAATGAATTCAGTATTCAATGTTCAGTGAGATTTGCACTTTTTGTACACCCATCCCTTTATAGAGATTTAAAATTAATATTCACCTGAGACATTGGTGATCTGTCTCTTGAGGGCACAATCAAGAGTGAGATAGGTCAAGGCTCAATGAGACAGGCCATTGGTGCCCTCACCCTGGCCATGTTCAATGCAGATTCTCAACCCTAATCAGACTGATCATGTCTTTCTGGTTGGCTAGTTTGAATACCCGGGGCCTGAGCTCCATCACAAACTTCAGTGTCATGGGGTGAATGTATGTTGTGTACAGGAGTCCTGGTTTTCAACTCACGATCATGAATACATTCTAAAAGGTTTGTCCTCTAGTCAACATGTTTTAATGAACACTTAAGAGGTCTTTCCTGGCTAGTGAGCAAGTCTCTGGATGTGACATGTGCTCTTGTTTTTGCAGATCCTGCGGACAGAATTTGTGTACTGGGTGTTACCAAAAATGATAAGTCTCTTAGTCTCACTGGAGTTTATGAACCTAATGACCATGTGGAGCAGTCCGATTTGTTTCAACAGATCAAGCCATTTTTGACAACATCTCATTGGGCAGTTTTAGCAGGTGAATGGAATGCTATCCTTGATCCTGATTTAGAATCATATAGAAGAAAGACCAGGTACTGACAGCTATTTCAGGACTTTGTCAACAAGTTTGATCTTGTCATAAGTAGCCAAGTCTACACTACCCTGAGAGGTAGTGTGGAGTTCGATTTGTGGTGGTCACTCAGCTTTGGTGTTGTATTCTAGTTACCTTGACCGAGTCTTAAGAGAGTTGATGTAGGGCTCTTAGGTTGTCCAAGTTTTCATTCGATAGTTTACACACATCATAGGCTTATTTGGGTTTGTGTAAACTTAGATAAGCCTAAGGTTAAGATAACTGACTCTTGGAAATCAAATACATCATTGTTTGGTGAGTGAGATTCCCAGGACCAGCTGCCACTAATGCTACAGTGGGAATTGACAGACAGGCCAGTCAAGATACTTAGTGTCTGGCTTGGTCCCGATCTCTTCTTGGAAATGAATTGGTCAGAGGTGTGAGAGAAGGAGAAGGTTGAGCTTACAGTTTGTCTGTGTTTCTGAAGGAATCTTACCTTAAAGGGGAGGGGATGGAAGCATGTACCTTGCACATTTACCTGATTCTCCTTTACAGACCCTCCTTACTTCCACTTCCGTATGCCATAAAATGACATTAGTAAGGGTTTTTTTGTTCTTGTGGGAAGGCAAGGCCCAAAGGTAGTTCTGGAGATCTGTTACTGCCACCCTACTGAAGATGGTCTGGGTATGCGCCTAGCATTGAGTTTCAACAACATTTGCTTCACATCATGTTCCAAGATTGAATGTATCAGCAATTGGATGGTGAGGGTGAATTCTAGAAGGAAGATGCCTTTAAGAACTTCCCATCCCTGAGAAGTGTGCACTTGTGCGAGCAAGAGACTATGACAGATTCTTTCTCTGACATCCATACCTTGTCTCATAAGGCATTATATCATGTGTTAGAAGAATCATTCAAGATGATCTGATAGGTGAGCTCAGTCTGATGAAGCAAAAGGCTCACTCCATATGGCCTTCGGCATCTGGGTGAGAGAGATGTCAGTTCTCTGATAGATGAGGGGCCTTTTTCGAGTGTGTATTTCATATTTGTTTTGTCCAGTTAACCGATTTTTCTGCCACAATTAAGGAGTTTTATTACTAACACTATTTTGTTTAGTTTCTTGTATATAAATTATATTCATTTGGGTTTCATTTTTAAATATTGTTATTTTATTTCCCAATCCCCCACAGACAAATTGTCCATATGGCAACTAGTTAGGATGACAGAGACTTCGAGGTATTATGGTGGCTGTAGTAAGAATGGTATGTGAGAATGTGTTGCCTTAGTGTAAAGAATACTGTGGTATGTTTTGGTCAGTAATTGTTGCTAGCTAAATTTAAGACAAATTGAAGACCAGCTTTTTTCAATCATCCCTCTTGACCTTGTGCCATATTTTTGTATTACACAAAATAAATATTACATTTTTCTATTTGTCTAGTAAAGTGCTGTTACTCAGTTTATTGTGCAAGATCCTGTTTTAACACTAAGAGTTTTACATTATTATTGAATGACAAATTTTTAACTATGAAACCTTTTTCCTTTTTTTTGTTTATTAGTACAACACATTCTGACAAACTAGCTTTCAGCGGTTTTTCTTTGAGCATCCACTTGTCAAACCTTTGCAATATCTCAATGTTGTCAACATAATTACCAATGCTTTGAAGCCAACATTCAGTGCTATATGAAATGCCCTGGTTTTAATCTGCAATTCATGCAGACAAACTGATTGATATAGACTCTTTATTTCATGGACTGATAGCTGTGCAAGGATGCCAAGAATGTGGCTTGTCATGTAAATCATGGTTTTGACTGATGAAATGCATAACCCACTGCCTAACTGTGCATACATCTATCACTTGTTTTCTGTAAATGTTCAGCAAGCACTGATAATATCAATGCATGCAATTCAATAATATATATCTGCTTCAAATGCACTTTCATGTCAGATAGTATTTGGTCAGACTACCACTTAAATGCTTCCCATTAAAAAGAAAAAAAAAGTAATAAAAAAAAAAAGATAAAGAGATAAAAGGGAAGAAGAAAGGAAAAGAAGAAGAAGAAGAAGAAGAAGAAAGGAAAAGAAGAAGAAGAAGAAGAAGAAGAAAGGAAAAGAAGAAGAAGAAGAAGAAGAAGAAAGGAAAAGAAGAAGAAGAAGAAGAAGAAGAAAGGAAAAGAAGAAGAAGAAGAAGAAGAAGAAGAAAGGAAAAGAAGAAGAAGAAGAAGAAGAAGAAGAAAGGAAAAGAAGAAGAAGAAGAAGAAGAAGAAGAAAGGAAAAGAAGAAGAAGAAGAAGAAGAAGAAGAAAGGAAAAGAAGAAGAAGAAGAAGAAAGGAAAAGAAGAAGAAGAAGAAGAAAGGAAAAGAAGAAGAAGAAGAAGAAAGGAAAAGAAGAAGAAGAAGAAGAAGAAGAAGAAGAAAGGAAAAGAAGAAGAAGAAGAAGAAGAAGAAGAAGAAAGGAAAAGAAGAAGAAGAAGAAGAAGAAGAAGAAGAAAGGAAAAGAAGAAGAAGAAGAAGAAGAAGAAGGAAAAGAAGAAGAAGAAGAAGAAGAAGAAGAAGAAGAAGAAGAAGAAGAAAGGAAAAGAAGAAGAAGAAGAAGAAGAAAGGAAAAGAAGAAGAAGAAGAAGAAGAAAGGAAAAGAAGAAGAAGAAGAAGAAGAAAGGAAAAGAAGAAGAAGAAGAAGAAGAAAGGAAAAGAAGAAGAAGAAGAAGAAGAAAGGAAAAGAAGAAGAAGAAGAAGAAGAAAGGAAAAGAAGAAGAAGAAGAAGAAGAAAGGAAAAGAAGAAGAAGAAGAAGAAGAAAGGAAAAGAAGAAGAAGAAGAAAGGAAAAGAAGAAGAAGAAGAAAGGAAAAGAAGAAGAAGAAGAAAGGAAAAGAAGAAGAAGAAGAAAGGAAAAGAAGAAGAAGAAGAAAGGAAAAGAAGAAGAAGAAGAAAGGAAAAGAAGAAGAAGAAGAAGAAGAAGAAGAAAGGAAAAGAAGAAGAAGAAGAAGAAGAAAGGAAAAGAAGAAGAAGAAGAAGAAGAAAGGAAAAGAAGAAGAAGAAGAAGAAGAAAGGAAAAGAAGAAGAAGAAGAAGAAGAAAGGAAAAGAAGAAGAAGAAGAAGAAGAAAGGAAAAGAAGAAGAAGAAGAAAGGAAAAGAAGAAGAAGAAGAAGAAGAAGAAAGGAAAAGAAGAAGAAGAAGAAGAAGAAGAAAGGAAAAGAAGAAGAAGAAGAAGAAGAAAGGAAAAGAAGAAGAAGAAGAAGAAGAAAGGAAAAGAAGAAGAAGAAGAAGAAGAAAGGAAAAGAAGAAGAAGAAGAAAGGAAAAGAAGAAGAAGAAGAAGAAAGGAAAAGAAGAAAGGAAAAGAAGAAGAAGAAGAAGAAGAAAGGAAAAGAAGAAGAAGAAGAAGAAGAAAGGAAAAGAAGAAGAAGAAGAAGAAGAAAGGAAAAGAAGAAGAAGAAGAAGAAAGGAAAAGAAGAAGAAGAAGAAAGGAAAAGAAGAAGAAGAAGAAAGGAAAAGAAGAAGAAGAAGAAAGGAAAAGAAGAAGAAGAAGAAAGGAAAAGAAGAAGAAGAAGAAAGGAAAAGAAGAAGAAGAAGAAAGGAAAAGAAGAAGAAGAAAGGAAAAGAAAAAGGAAGAAAAAAAAGGAGAAAAGGAAGAAAAAAAAGGAGAAAAGAAAGAAAAAAAGGAGAAAAGGAAGAAAAAAAAGGAGAAAAGGAAGAAAAAAAAGGAGAAAAGGAAGAAAAAAAAGGAGAAAAGGAAGAAAAAAAGGAGTAAAGGAAGAAAAAAAGGAGTAAAGGAAGAAAAAAGGAGAAAAGGAAGAAAAAAGGAGAAAAGGAAGAAAAAAAAGGAGAAAAGGAAGAAAAAAAAAGGAGAAAAGGAAGAAAAAAGAAAGAAAGAAAAAAGAAAGAAAAAGGAAAAGGAAAAAAGAAAAAATGGAAAAAAAAAGAAGGAAAGAAAGAAAAAAAGAAAAAAAATATTGATAGGTAAATTCAACCATTACCATCATTGTACCAACATTTACTTTTAATGGTGTAGGCCAAAATAAGTATGAAGTATTACTTTAGTGACCCCCAATATTTGTGTGTTTGAGTAAATATTGAAAGTCATAAGATAGTAATTATGGAGGCAGCATCTGTCATTTTGTTGTGTAGAAACACAACTGACCTTCTCTACTGTAATTGTTGAACATGGACTTGTGCATCTGTTACAAGTAGAACGTCTGCTTGTAGGAATGGTTATTGCAAAGTGAGTCTGAAGGTGCAGCATTTGAGCCATACACACTGCTACACTAAACTACCGTATTCTCTGTTATTGTATTATCAATCCAGGTCTCATGTGTCATTAAACCTGTTCTTCACTCAGCTTTTTTCTAGTCTTTCCTTACAATATTATTAACCAGAACTATAAGCATTATACAAACTTTACAACATGTTTATTAATCAAAATAAAAAAAAATTTCTTGGATTTATGCACTACACATAATTTTTGTAGAACTTTTTAAGAATTGACAGTTTTGAGAAAAGTCTTTGGAAGCTATTTATGTATACCCGTCATTCACAGTACACATATCTGGAAGAGAGAAAGAGTGTCAAAATCCAATTAACAGAAGGCACTAAATTTGGAGACTAATTTACTATCAAGTAGAAGGAAACGGACACAAACAAGTTTGCAAAATGTCTGTTCTTCATCTTGGCATGACATTTTGACAAAATAAAAGCAGTCAACTCTTACAATAAAATATTGCTATTTTTTTTTGAATGCACACATTCCACACACTCCCCAACAAGACCAGGTGTTTTTATTTATTATTAGAAAGATTTCAAACTAAGGTTAAATATGCCCACCTACATTTTCCCCTCCTCAAGTGGGGAAAGTTTTTTATTATAGATCTTTCCTAAAATAACTGTGTACAAACACACACACACACATTTATATATATATATATATATATATATATATATATATATATATATATATATAACTTTCTCTAAGGTATGAGGATTATCAGTAAGATAAAGACTATTGAAAAACATGTTCCTGACATTTGTTTTTTTTTTAATAACTATAATCAAAACTTGGTGACGACTATGCAATTATACAAAGTAAAAAGAATAACCCCCACCCCCAGACAAGGGGGGGGTCAACTTCCATAATTATTTTCTATTGTGTCTGCAGAAAAAGATGTGATCAGATTGTTATTTTGACAGATTTAAGACCAAGAAAAAAAAAATGAAGCCTTGTATCAAGAATTAACTGAGAAAATAATTCAATATTTTGAACTAACTACAATGTAGCTATCTTTGACACACACCTACAGGCAGAGTGCCATGTACTCTCATTTGTTAGACAAGATAACACCATAATCAAGAGATATCCCATATCAACCAATCAATGGACAATTGACGATGACCAGAAAATACTTTGTCAAAATGTTACATCCATAATAACATCAATATCAATGAAAACACAAAAGATTAAAAATTACTCATCACAAAAATGAAATACTAAATTGATTATATATCTCTATGAAAAAGATGGATTTTTTTATTTATTTTAAATAAAAGATGGATTTTTTTATTTATTTTATTTAAGAGATTTTATTACGTAAACATTATTTTTAGTGGATACTCATATTTGAGAAGACACGTCATTTATTTATTAAACAGTATATTTATTGTCTACTAGCCTGAATATTTGAGAAATCTTATTAAAAGATAAAAACATATGTGCTCTCTACTAAGAGAATGCAGGTTCGTATCCTGACAGAGAGCACATGTCTATCACATTCCTTCATCCTGTTCAATAAAATAGAAAACCCAAGTTGAGAACAACATGACCCATAATGGGAGACAGCAGCAGATCTGTCTGACTGCCAAAAATTCTTTCCACTACCAATCAGTCAGTGAACTGATCTGGCAACCTGGTGTTCCAAGGGAAAGGTTGTTCATCTAGTTGAACTTACAATTCAAAATGAAGACAACACTGATGCTGCACAAATCTATACGACAATATGAAGAACTAATGAAGATGTGGGGTGGCAGGTTAAATATTTCCCTGTTGAGATTTGGTTGCAGAGGATACATATTTGCAAGGTTGGCTGGGATTCATTGAAATCCAGAAGAGAAAAATAAGCATAACCTCAAAGGATATCCAAGCAATAACTGAGAAGGTGAGACATTGGATCTGGCTCAAAAGAAATAAAAATTGTCTAAAAAAATGATCTTTGAAAAAAATGCATTGTAGTTGACAGGTAATAACACAGTTGAATTAGGTGCTGTGGTCTCATATCAGTGAAAGGGACCAGTACACCAGTTAAATCTGTTGAGAAGCAGGCCTTGAAATAGAGTGCATGCTTTTTTGACAATCCAGAAAATCTGGTATCAGGCACACAAAGCATTTGATTGGCAGAACTTGCAGTAGCAAACTGTTCTCAAATTCCATAATTTGAGAGTGTGTGTGTGTGTGTGTGTGTGTGTGTGTGTTCAAGATCATTTTAATATAAAAAAAAAAAAAAAAAAAAAAAAAAAAAATGTAGCATTTGTACTTTTTGGGGGAAAATTATTTTAAAAATATAAATTCTCAACTTCAAAGGATTTTCACGATGAAATGAGCAATATTTGAATATTTCAGCATGGCTCAAGATAGAAAATATTTTGGATGTCATTTGATGATGAAGAATTCATTTCTAATTAATTAATATTAATTAAATTAATATCAATTTTCAAGAATGGATCAATAAGTTCATATCCTGATACAAGCTGGATTCTAATCTGAAATTTATGTAATTAGTGTAACAGCAACACTATAATAAATACATTTACAAGAAAGGAGATTATTTTGAAAAAAAATAAAGATATTTGTGACTGTAAAATAAATGCTTTTTTCCATCCTAAGCCTGTTATTGAGATATCTACATTTTATGAATGAATTAAGTTTAATGTATCTATTGCATTTTCTCTTGAGAACAAAAAACCCAATGATTTTGGTGTGAAAAAGAGTTGAAAATTTTGTGTTACACCAAGAACCTCTTCTCACCACTGTCAAATGGAGAAAAATAGCATTGTTCGGACACGTTACAAGGCATGACAGCCTGTGAAAGACCATCATGCAAAGCACTGTTAAAGATGGACGTAGGAGAGGGACGCCAACACAAAAACTGGTTGGGCAATGTCAAACAATGGACAGGTATGACTGTACTAGAATTGCCGATAGTTGCTGTTGATAGACCCTTGTGAAAAAAAAGTTAGTGTCTTCTTGGATTCGGATCCACCCTATGATTACAAAAGTCAAGGGAGATGATGATTATTGCACAGCCCTGTAGTTGTCATAAATTTGGTTCTAATTGAAGATGGAAGAAAAAAATTCTGTTGAATTCAATAACAATTCAGGCAAAGGGAGGGTCTGTTGGAAATCTTATGTCTTCTTTTATTATTATTAATTCAGTTGAACTGATGTTAAGATACTTTTAATCTTGGCAATTTCTATTGCCAAGATTAAAAGTATTTTTAAAATTACAAACATCTCACAGAATTGCAAAATAAATTAGTGATAATCAGATAAGAGAGAAATGAACCTCTAACTTTCTATTTGCCTGCAACAACCAACAAAAATATTAATATTTTAAATAAAAGATCTTGAGGCAAAGTTTCTGGCTTGTTGCTTTGCAGTCAAATTTGATCTTAAAATTTTAAATGCAATGTCAATTTAACTGTCTTCTTAACTCCTGTTCTTTTGTTTTCTTTCCTTAATATTTTCTTTTTCTCTCATTCTCTTGGTAACCTCTTGTGTCTTAGTGGTTTTATTGCCTTGCTTGGGGTGAAATGATTAAACAAAAAAAAAAACCCACCCAATTCTCTTCATATTAATAAAGTTAAATTAACAATTTTCTCAGTTCTGAAACCATTTTTATATTTCTCATGTTTAAACAAACATTAACCATTACTGTTCATTTTTGACTCAGGTCATCAACTCTATGGCAATGAGTAGATAGTACAAGATCAAAAAATAATGGCTAAATTCTCAATGAGATTCAAATTCACACCTCTTTTACTTGATGAACACCTAACTGCTTGAATTGTTGAGCTACAAGATCTTCACTTTATATTATCTGTCCACACATTGCCGTAGATTTGATGGCCCAAGTCAAATGATGATAAAAGCAATTAAAAGATTACAATAGCTGTAAATACTAGTCAAAAATTAATGGCTGACAATGCTTCATCTAACAAAATTATTTAATTAGCCACAATTGGAATTGAATCAAAGAAGACATGAATAATGAAGTTTGGCATTTATTCATCCATTGATAAATATCATGTTTGACTGTAGTGACCCACGTTCACTTCACAAGGGTCTGATCAATTCTCAAATGGGAACACTTATTGATTTGATATTTTGTGGAATTGGTACAGTGCTGCATATTGAAAAACAGACACATTCGTTTCAATGTTTACAATAAAAACATTCAGAAATAAAACTAATTCCATTCTTACATGCTATGTAAAATTTCCCTCAACAATGGCTAAACAATAAATTCAAGTCTTTAATGAGCTAACACCAAACAATTTTACAAGTACAAAATAATTAAACATGTCAGTCATGTTTCTTATTCAATTTTATTTTTCTCACTTGCAGTTTTTCAATTACTTTCAGACAAAATACCTGACATACTTAAAAATAGAACAACAATAAACTGTAGTGAATAGTGCAGAATATTAAACTCTACACTTCCCAAAACCAAAAACATTGTTCAAACATGTTGAAGATAGATTCACAGGAAATGCGTTAAAATGCAATGATGGGGAGGGAGGGAGGGAGAGAGAAAGACAACAAAAAAAAAAAAGAAAAAAAAAAAAAAAAGAAGAGAATTGAATTCCAAAACTGGTTTCTCAATCTTAAATATATATATATATATATATATATATATATATATATTTTTGCTAAGTCAGTTAGAAACACACTTCAGCAGATGTTATACTGCTTTGCAACAAAAGACATCTGAAGACAGAAGTTAATCTTAAAAAGACATTCTCCATCAACCTGCACCAAATCAAAAGTATCACCTGCCTTTCATTGCCATTAATCTGACAAAGCTGGAAGTAGACTCTCCTACTGAGGCAGACACACATCCTTTGATGCCAGAATGTAGAAGAATGGGGAAAAATGACCAATAATCATCAAGCTGTTAGTCAACTAAACAAATGTGTCTAGAGGAAGAATGTCTAGAAAGCCATTTTGTTGCCCATCCTGTTATACGATGCTGAATTCTAAATTATATTCCCTGCACCACCAAATATTTATTTAAATGGTTACATCAGTATTGATTTCAGCAGAATTCTAAAAGTACATTGGAATGATTTTATCACAAACATTGAGGATGCAGACTCAGCTCTGGCCATAAATGTTAAAATGGTGCTACTGAAGGTTCAACTGCAGTGGATTGGCCAGGTGGCAAGGATGAAGAACCAATCCCTTCCAGGAATTAATTCAGCAAACTGATTTCTAGGCAAATGGGGCTACACCGAAAGGACAGAAGAAATACTTGAAAAGGACCTTCATCTCCTGTAGACACAACCTCCATCAGTGAGAAACAGATGAGGGAGATAATTGGGAGGTGTGGAGGCACAGGATCTATCAGGCCATTTCCATCAACCATGTATAAAAAAGGCAAACATTTGAAAAACAATAGACAGCTCTGCAAGATTGGTTTACACAAGCTGCTTAACCCATCCCTGTAGTTGTTGAAGTTCATGCCTCTCTTTTATATGCCCTATGATCCACTTGAGGAGTTGAAATAGAAATTGAACCCCCTCCCACCAAATCTTTGTTCACAATCCCAAGACATGACATATTTACATCAACCATAACCTAATGATAAAAAGACATCTATGTGCAAAACATTTACACAAATATTTTTCCAGCATAATATACTTAGCATTGAAGACTTGTGTACATATCTAAAATTTCTCATCATGGGATTTCATTACAGATCAATCTTTTGCACTCAGAATAAATATGGGATTTAAAAAAAGATTTTACCATAGAAACAAGAACAAATTACCAATTCTTACGTACTATTTATAAACTAATCTGTTAGCCACTTTTCCCTTTTAACTCATTTCAATTCAACATTAATTTTTTTTTTGTGGGGGGGTATTTTCTGTGCCAAGGCAGAAGAGTATATTATTTAGTAACTGAATAAACAAAATAATTTGGAATAACACAAGTTGCAGTCTGTACACACAGATAAACATATGAGCAAAAGCTGTAAATAGTTTAAATTTTAACATCCACCACTTAATATTTCAGCAGAGATGTGAATCAAGAGAGACGTCAAACTGACCAAAGCAAAGATATTTTTCTTGTAGTAATTAGGGATACTTTTCTTGGTTACATACAAAGCAAATAGGTCAACAACACAGTCAAAAGTTTATGTGACCATTTAATGATCTCAATCAACCACTCAGCTTATTCTTGTTTGCAATAATTTAATTGCTACTTTTACATGTATTCTTTAAAACAATTATATTTTTTTTAATGAGATTTTGATTTTAGAATTATTTCCTCATAATATGCCTTAGTTCTAACTCAGTAGAAATATAGATGACATACATATTACATACAAGTGATTAGTGTGTGTGCATTTTTATATATATATACACACACACATTGAAAAGGATTAACATTTCTACCTCAGATCAACATTGTGTGTGTTTGTGTGTAAAATGGTTGGCTCCCTGTACCACACCAGTAAATATCCGACTCCTTCTGCTATCTTACTACAAGAGCCAGATCAATCCAAAACTAGAGTACTGCTGCCATATTTGGATCAGAGCTGCCCAGACCTCACTCTCCAGCCTCGATAGTCCAAAAGCATCTCTGAGCCCTTGTGGATGACAAATTATTCTCCATCCTTCAACCTCTCTCCTACAGGTGGGATACAGCAAGCCTCTCACTAATCTACCACTAACTTCCATGGAAACTACTTGGATGAATTACATTTCCTGTTCCTGCCAAGTCAAACCTTCATGGTAAGAACATGCTATGCCACTTACATAGTAGCAAATCATCCACATTCCCTCCATATTCCATCAGTGAGAAGTAAGTTTCACTCAGGCAAATTCTTCTGGTCAACCACTAACCTGTGGAACCAACTCCCAAGAGTAGGTTTCCTCAATCACTACAATCTTAACCTGTTCAAGGCTAGGGTTAACTGTTAGCTTCCAATCCTATATGCACAAATAGCCTGCTAATGTACTCCTCTACCTTGAGGGACCCCTGGGTCTTGTAAAGGGTGAACCTTACTCTCTCTCTCTATGTGTGTGTGTGTGTGAAAATATATAGAAAATAGGAAAGAACTCGGTAGGTAAATAATCCAAAGTTCTTAGAGCTCTTATGTAGCGATGGAATCATATTTTTAAATAAATATATATATATATATATATATATATATATATTCTCAGTAAACAAATGTTTCATGTATTTTCATGCAATCATCAGATAGTATATGAAAATTTTAGTTGTGGTCTACCACTTTTCACTGGGAATTTATTTAGAAATATTAATGTTCTGCCATTTAATACGGCATTGAACTTACCTTCTTCGATGTGCTTGTCTAGCATACACCGTAAGGAGTTGTTTTCTTTATATTTTATTGGAATTTTTTAAAAACATTTTATGCGTTCACATCTAATCTGCATTTTTGATATAATAGTGGAGACAATTCCTAATAAACTGTTATCCACATCTTGGTACCCTCTGACCTTTGTTCGTTGCATTATTTATTTATGTTCTTGGAATTTCCAACTGAACCCTTTATTCAATCCAGACACTTGGATTGGATATTCTCATCCTCCTCCTCCTGCTGTCCAGTCATTTGGAATAACTGTGTATAATGCCACAGTCTGCATTTTTATATATAGACATCTTATTTAACATTGCCTAAGAAATAAATTTTAAATAATCTGCAAAGCAATAAGGTAGACATGTTTAACTTACATTATTTCAATAAAAATTTTGTGATTTAAGTATTCTCACTCAACTTCAGAGCGTGAAAACACTCCATATGTAAATAGTCAGATACACATATGGGGGTGGTGAGGATGGAGATAGAGATAACATTGTTTACAGTACAACTGGATGTTGAGAGGCTGGAGTACAATTTAGAGAAAATCTGAGGTGCTCATGCTTAGAAGAGACACTGTAATCATTTGGACAAAGTAATTAATTACCTATGACACCTCTCCCCACTACAAAGCCTGAAATTTTATAGGGAGATATAAGGGTAGTGTACTTCAAATCATTACATGAAAAAAGGCTCATATATAAGTGTTTAAAATTTCCTAAACATTCTCATGCTTAAAAAAGAATATAGAAATCCCCAAAATATATAACAATGGTGATAATGATTAATTTCCACTTCCCAAATGGCTATGATTCATTAAAAAGTAAGCCTCTATTGCCATTATTCAGTACAAGACTAAGAAGGAAAGAGTTTGCAACAAGACAGAAGAACAACACTCATCAGAGGATATTTATTTCAGTTTGTCTCCATCTCATTATGCTTTTAATTAAAGAAGAAAAAAAATTGTATGTGTGTGATAATATACAGACATACAGGCAACCAAGAGATAAGGAACAGGTCAGAAAAGGCTGGTTAGTTATGCATTGTAAGATTAGCCCAGGAATTTGATCCTCACCGAGTGCACCATAATTGTGGTTGGATTAGGTTAATCTTACTTATTTTAAGAGAGATTAAGTAATAAAGTAAATATAAAACCTACATCCTTTTCCCCCTATTTTTATGAGTCAGCTTCAGACAGACAGATATAAAATATACATTAATTTGCAATCATGTAACACCCCTCTCCACACACGAACAAAAAACAAAGAAACTATACATTCAGTTGCTGCTTTTAATTCATGTTTATATTGCATTGAAACACTGGTGATCATCTGATCACCAAAGTTAAGCAATGTCGAATTTGGTCAGTACATAGATGGGTGATCACTTGGACTTGCACATGTGTGGTGTAATGTAATGAATAACAGCTTGAAATAAGACAACGGAGAGCTGAGATGTTACATTAACTTACATGCAATAGGAAAGGTTTGAATCAGTCTTTTCTCTCCCCAGCAATGGGTTAAAAGCAGGCGAGACTGGCTCTTATAGCCTTGGTTACCGCGGAAAGTAATGGCAGTCTACTGTGAGATTTCTTCTGTCAAGTCAAATCATAAATCAAAGACTTAAATGCCCAAAAAGCATGTATCATGCATGGCACTTCTTAAGAAAGGAAGGAAGGATTAAGCACACAAGAAGATCAATTTCCTTCAGTGTGTGCATACAGAGGATGCCATCTAAATGTTCGGGAAACTTCAGGCATGAAATAGGTCCTCCAGGGAAGAGAAAAAAAAAAAAAAAAAAAGGTGGTTTATTTCTTGCTGAAGTGATTTCCTGTACTATGTAAAATATCCAGTGAGACATGGGAGGGAAACAACTTGACAGATGAACACTGTAGTAGTGTACACTGTCCAAAGTTCTGGAACTTTGAGATAGGACCTTTATGCAAAAACAGATTAAGAAGATCAATCAAATAAATAAAAACACATTTAAATAATTGTGCACATATCTCTATTATTCACTTGTTAATTCTTTTCAAAAAGACAGCTTTTGATTGCCTTTGGCTATCACCAACCAAAAACCTACTTTCTTTACAGATGCTTATAATTCTTTTTTTTCTTTTTGTCCAAGTAGTTTTAATTATTTATTTTAATTTACCCCTCAAACATTTATGATGAGTAAGTGTTCCGTTTTCACGAGAATTTTTTTTTTTTAATAGAAAAATGAAAAGTTATATATAGCATCATCAAATTAGACAGGTTAACATCTTGAATATTTAAATGAAAAATAAAGATTTCCATTCCATTCAAATTTTTTAAAAAAAGAGTCAGTAACAAAACAAGTTTTACTTTAGTTTTGGACAATCATTTTTAAATTTTAGTTTACTTTCTTATCTTCATTGTTGACTACACTTACAGTGAGTGAGAAAAACATAGCAGCAGAACTAGTTTTGTAATTTTTCAATTCAGAATTTTAATTTAGTCACTATTCGAAGACCTTAAAGAATGCAATTACAATTCAAATAGTAAATTAAATTTTAACAAGGGGTGATCCTCAGAGTATATTGTCTAAGAAAAAAATAATTCTTTTTATTTTTACTGAATAAGTCCTTAAAATTAGCCTTAAGTTTCACTATAGTTGCCCAGGTCCAAACTGGACGACAACACCAAGCACAAATTAAAAAAAAATAAAATATCTCCCTAATCAAGAAGACTCATTCAACTTCACTTCAACTTACTTACACAAGAATAGACATTAATTTCAAGCAAGTTCCATAATTTCCAGGAAAAGGAGAAAAAAAGAATTATGGTTATTCTTTCAAGAAAGAAGTAAACAACTTTCAAATTAATTGTTAGTTAGTTACTTGTGTGAATAAATATTTTTCTATTTTTTTTTAACAATACAAATTTAAAAGATACATAACAGCGATACAGTCAGTGTGTGTGTGTGTGTGTGTGTGTGTACATCCTCCCCCGCCAAATACACGCACGCTAAAGAATGTTTACAACAACTGAGATATAACAGGAAGAAGGAATATGAGAGAGGAAAAAAAAGAAAAACAAACAATAGGAGAAAAAGAGAAAAACCGAAAGAAAGAGAGAAAGACAAAGTATATGAGAGAACGAATATAAAAAGAGAGAGAGAGGGGGAAGGGGGGAAATGAATGATGTGTTGTTTTACTTAACTTAAATATAGTCTTTTAATTAAATAAAATAAAAACAATAATGAAAGAACGGGGACAATTTAAGACTTTTCTGAAAATGAAATAGAAATCATATTTCGATGAATGCTTTTATGAAGAAGAATTCCATCGGATTAGGTAAGATGAAGAAGAAGAAGACTGACTACAACATAATAGTAATGTACTTTAAAGTAAAAAAAAAGAAAAAAGGAAAACATTTTTATCTTTACATTTAATTCTCAATGATTTATTAAAGGAAAAATTTAACTGAACATCACTGAAAAAAGAAGTGACATTTTGTAATTAAATTGTTTCGTTATGTCATAACAGATGAAGTCTGAAGAAGCTGACTTGAATCAATTCAAGGAACATTATTTACCGAATGAAGAAGATCGAATTGGTTTGGCTTTTCAGTCATCAAGAAAAGAGAGGAAGCTATCGTGAATAAGATGTTACAGAAACAGAAAGAAAAGTCCATTTTTAACTACAATATTCAAAATCTCAATTAGAAAAGTCCATTTTTATCAGTCGATGTCTTTCTTGGAGTTTTTTTCTTTTCTTTTTTTACTTACACGCGATGTGACAATGTTTGTGTTGGTCTGTCTTCCTATTTTAATAATTGTCATTCATTGTCACAAAGAAAGAAATCTTTTCAAAAGAAATGAGTATGACAAAAAAATAAGTGGTTCATAAAAAACTGCTCTAAAAAAAATGAAGTAAAAAGCAGAATTTGTTTTGTAGGGAAACCAAAAATCGAATAAGAATTTATAAGACGACAGAAAATAGTTGAAATTTTTAGTCTTTCATTCAGTAGAGATACAAGAAAACATTTTCAGAAAAATTTAACATTTCACTTAATTTGCATGGATCGGCAGTATTTGAAAAATAACCCTAACAAAATGATAGTTTAAGTTTAGAGATTTTAGACGTAAAAAAAAAAAAAAAAAAATTATTTTCATCTCATAAAACAATTAAAAAAAAAAGTTAGGAAAATAAAAATTTTTAAAAAATGCTGTTACAAAATAAAAACGTTAACTTAAAAAAAAAAAAAAAAAAAAAAAAATGGATCAAATGAAAATTTAAAAAATCGATTGGATCAATTGTATTTTTTTTAAAATGACAAACAAATTCCCACCAAAAAAAAAGAAACATTTTTTTTTTGTCAGTTTGAAATCTTAAATGAAATGAAATCAAGTTTTTAACCAATCCTATTTTTTTTCAAAAGTCTGTTACGAATGGCAAGTGAAATTTCTGCCCTGACGGCCAACTTAAATAAATTTCAGAAACTTACAATAAAATACAACAACAAAAAATAATTCCTAAGTTTTTTTTTGAGAATAAAAGAAAAAAAACAATAGCAATTTAAAAACTAAAATTTAGAAAAATTTAAAAAAAATAAAATAAAATAAAATAATGGTAACAAGAAGAAGAAGCATGTTTTTTGTGTCTTGCCTGATTTAGATTCTCTGGACCGGATTTCGATCTTTTCCGTTCATAGTCACATGAGCGACCATTTGGTAAAAGTTCCTCGGAATTTACGTAATCCTTCGGATAAACAGAATGCCTTTTGGTATTAGCAGCGGACACAGGCAAGGCCCTATGGACCCTTCTCCAACAGAATTCCAGGCTTAGACAATCCATTTGCCGACCGACAACTTCTTACACGTTTTTTTTTCCCAATGTAATATCCGCTCTCAAAGACAAAAAGCACATGTGCCGCGATTAAACTAATATTACCAATACCATGGATTCATTTTCAGAATCTATTGAACACGACATGTTCTTGTCTCCATTATTCATGATTGTCACATCATAAAAAAACAAAATAACAAAAAACCTATACACTTTCTTAATGTTTTTTTATCATGCTTGTCCCTTTTTTAAGTTTAAAAAGAAATTCGACAGATAGTTTGTTGAAGTTGTTTTAACTGTTAAAATATTGTTCAACTGTTACAGATACAAGGAAATTGTCAGAAAGAAGGTCTTGGTGAATTTTTTCAGAATTACTGCCACCTTTCTCGTGCCGCCCCCGTATAGTGTGTCCAGATAAATGCGAGCTTGCATTGAAAACATAAATATTGAGGAATATCTCCAGCGCCCGGTCTACATGATAAACAAACCCCCAAACTGCCTGCTTGCTCGCTTGCTTCTGCGAGGGAGAAAGAAAGAGAGAGAGAGAAAACAGCAACAGCGTGGAATGAGCAGTTGTAGCAGCAGTAGTTGTAGTAATGGTTACTACTTGCAGTAACAGTGAAAGTACTAACCGGTTGTCATGGATGATGAGGCGCGGATGATTTTGATGAGAGAGATGGTCCAAGAGGAGGAGTGGGTGATAGAGTACGGAAAGACAAAAGGAAGACATCATAGCGGAGAAGGAAAGGAAAAAGAGAGAGAGAGAGAGAGAAAAGACAGATCAGGGGGGGGACGTATAGACCAGAACGGGGGGGGGGGGCACACGCCAGAGAGGGGAGGGGCTTTCAGGGAAAAAATGACAAACCAAAGCAAGATGAAAAAGATGAAAAAAAAAAAGAAAATATGAGAAGGGGAGGCAATAAAAAAGGACAAAGCAGAACGAGTTGCGGAAGGACAGAGAGTGGGGAGGGGCAATACAAAGTCTTAAACCAGAGTTGGAGTGGGTTACAAAAAAAAAAAAATGTCGAAAAAGAAAACGGGACAGAGGAGAAGCAGTGTAAGCTAGGGGAGAAAAAGTGACAGACAAGGCAGGCGGGAAGGGGGGCTTTGACCAACGAGTGACAGACCAAATTGGGGGTGCAATGACGAACGAGTGACAGACCAGATTGGGGGGGGGCAATGACGAACGAGTGACAGACCAGATTGGGGGGGGGGGGCAATGACGAACGCGTGACAGACCAGATTGGGGGGGGGGGCAATGGCGAACGAGTGACAGACCAGATGGGGGGGGGGCAATGGCGAACGAGTGACAGACCAGATGGGGGGGGGGCAATGGCGAACGAGTGACAGACCAGATGGGGGGGGGGGCAATGACGAACGAGTGACAGACCAGATTGGGGGGGGGCAATGACGAACGAGTGACAGACCAGATTGGGGGGGGGGCAATGACGAACGAGTGACAGACCAGATTGGGGGGGGGGCAATGACGAACGAGTGACAGACCAGATGGGGGGGCAATGACGAACGAGTGACAGACCAGATGGGGGGGGGGGGGCAATGACGAACGAGTGACAGACCAGATGGGGGGGGCAATGACGAACGAGTGACAGACCAGATGGGGGGGGCAATGACGAACAAGTGACAGATTGGAATGGAGGGGGTGGGGCAATGGGGAACAAGTTATAGACCAGAGCATGGTGGTGGTGGTGTTTGTTGGGGGTGGCAGGACCAGTGACAGACCAGAGCATGGTGAGGAAAGGAACAAGTAACAGTCCAGAGGTAGAAAATTGATACATGTTAATACTGGGGGAGGGGGGTGCAGAAAAGTGACGGATCTGAACAATAGGGAGTGCAAAAAAAGATCTGAATGGGTGGGGAGTAAAAATACAGTGTGGGATGGGGAAAGAAGAGGGACAAGAAACCTGAGCGGGTAGGAAAAAAAAAAAAAAGAAAATGGAGGTGAAAAGAAAAAAAATGATTAAAGGTTGTGGAGTGGGGAAGAAAGACACAAACTGAGTATTGGTGGGGGGACACCAATTGGGATAGAGAAAGAAGACTGAAACAGACCAGAGGGGAAGATTAAAAAGAAAGTAGATTCTTAATTTTATTGATTTCAAGCCAAGGCTGTTGAGAAGATCACAACATGTACACTAAAGTCTTTTCTTCTTTCTTTTTTTTTTTAAAGCTAAAGCAAACATCTTCAAACTAACAGATGACCTGCTATAGCATCAGTATTTAACTTGTGAAGCTCTAACGAGTTTATCTAACTGTAGATGAGAAAGAAGACTTAGAAAAGATAAAGAATAAATAATAGCTTACATAGTATTTACGCTCACATACAAATTTTTATAAATATCTACTAGTTACAAAAACTTATATGAATTTTATTCCTGTGATAGCATATACAAACTTATGCACAATCTGCAAGTATCTATAACTATTTCTTGTATCAAAATACGAGTAGTAAAAACATTAAACATTTTAATATGTTGCAAAAGTGTTTGTCTTAATTTTACTATTTTTTATAAAATTCTTCATTAGAAATTTTGAATAAAAAAAAACAAAAAAAAAACACACTGTAAAGATTTCTTCCAAACTATTTTAAATAATACTAAAATCATATCAACTTCTGCCATCAGTTTAAAAATCATTACCCAGTCAAATAAAGACTGATCCAACATTACTGATGATCTAGCAGATGTCTAATGTATCAAAGATTATTTACAACACTCACAAACAGTAAATCCCATGATTTATCTTGTAAACATGTTGATCTTTTACAAATGTAGTCATGGCTTGAGCTCACAAGCAAGGTAGATGAATCAAATCTATGCTTGTAAAATGTACTGTGTTCAAGGACACCAATACCGATAGTGTGCGCGCACGTGCATGTGAATACATTGGTTGAGGTGGTTGCAGTATCTATGTAAGATATTTGAAGCTTTAATAGGAATCAATGTTTTGAATAGTGATTTTCTAAAGGCAGTCCCTCACAGCTCAGTGCAGCACATTCTTCCTATCTACCCCTTACCACTATTTGGTCCTGTACTGTTTCAACTTACCCCATTAAAGCCCACTGTAAAATCCCATATTAATTATCAAAATTAAGATAAAAATCCTTTTTTAATTATAGGTTACTAATAAATCCTATATAAATTATAGGTTTTGTAAAAATATGGTATTAATTATTCTATTAGGTTGATGCAAAAATAATGTCGTTTTCTCACATGTTACTATGTGAGAAAACGACATTATTTTTGCACCAACCTAATACCAATAACCTATTAATGGTTACCGTCCCCAAAATTGGACAATGTACATGAATGGAATAAGCTTAGTAAATACCTGTGCATGCACACAGGATCATTTATCATGAAAGTGGTGGACACTGTTTTTGCATAAGTTCAACAACTAAATGCAAAAAAAAAAAAAAAAAAAAAAAGTATTTAGCTGATGATTGCATAAATGTAATTTAAATCAGTTAACTGCAAAAAGATTTCATCTTTCAGAGATATCACAACTTAAAGCCTGCCCTCCAGCTGAGATCATTGCAAATTTCCAGATCCCCCCCACCACAGATTGAGATACTTTTAAAAAGTTCATCACTACTAAATTTTTTAATTTACTAATGGTAACTATTAAAAACAGTTATTTTGTTTGAATCATCTTAATTCACTATTTGTAGTCAAATCTTATATTAATGGTTTAAAACTGGATAAAATGTCAATTTTAAATATTGATTTTTTTTTCCTTAAGGCAAACAAGCAAACATTCTTCATTTGAAAGTTTGGTGAAACAGCTTTCTCCCCACCCCAATATTGGCCTTGTACCAGACTAAGCATAAAAAATATTTATCAATATGCAACACATCTACAAGTGTTGTGCATTTTAGTTGCAATAAAAAAAAAAAAAAAAATTAAACAGTATCACTAAAATTAGGTTACCTGTATCAGGTCAATAGCTCAGTAAATGTTTTTAAATAAGCAGGTAGGTAAGACAACCTGAATATGAGAAGGAAAACCTTTCAAAAAGCAGGCACTTTATATAATTTATTTGACATACTAATTTTTCAAATAACATTAAGAGAAAAATATGAATTTTTTCTATTTTTAGCTTGCACTTATACAAATCTTACAAAAAAAGAAAAAAATGTATTAAAAAGAAAACATTTAATAAAATTTACTGTAATGTTAAAATGTATAAAGAACTTGAATTTCACAAGTCTCAAACTTGAGAAAGCCAAAGTTGTGATGGTAATGACAGTGATGATGATAGTGGTAGTAGCATTCATGATGATGATAACCTGCCTCTAGTTTATGAAACATTTCACTCATCAAGCTTTGGGTGGAAAACTATTTGCCCCAGGATAATGATTCAGACTTAACTACTAAACATCTAATGATCCTATCTTAACCAAAAGGACAGCTGAGTACTTTTAATGACTTCATAACTGCATTGCTTATTTGTAATGATAGCATCTATTCTACCCGTCACCACCACTACACTCTCAAGATCTGTAACATTCTTGGGTGTAACAGTAAAAGTTGATCATTGTTTAATGAGAAAAGATTAATATTCATAAATAAAATACTTCATCACTGCTCTGATGAAAAAGTTTACTTTTCTTATGGTAAGAAGAAAAAAAAAATTATTTTCCTGGCTAGGAAACAATACACACACACAAAATACAAAAAATTTTAGTCAATTAATAAAAGTTCAGTTGACTTATCTTTTGATAATTTATGGACTCTGGTTTTCTATTGAGCACTTTCTTGACAAAAATTCTGTTCACTTTGAAAAAAATTAAATTCTATTAATTTTACTTATGCTGATAATTTTTTATTGATTTCTATTATTAAAATTTTATTCAAATTTGAAAAGGAGGTGATTTTTTTTAAGTCATCATTTTAGATAGGTTTTTGTCACAAACTTAGTAATTACAAAAATAATATAAATAAAAATGTCAGAATTTCTAATCAGGTGATACAAACATTATGCATTTTAATGCAAAAGGCCATCTAAAAGGTTTATCACCACAAGATACCTTTATTGTCTTGCCATATATATATATATATATATATATATATATATATATATATATATATATATACACACACACGTTTTATACAGATTTTTGTTGTTTATAAAGCGAAAGGCTGTTATTATTTTTAAACCTGAGAACAAGTGAATATTTGCAACCTATGTTTAAATTCAATATTAGTTTCCAGACTCCATTTTTACCTACTTTATACATACAAAACAGAGAGACAATGATCAGACCTATTGCTTTTCAAAAGCAACATTGGCAATAAATGATTCATTAAAGTTTTACAGAGAAAAAATGAATAATTGACTTGATTCAATGGATCCTTAATATTTTGCATAAAGGCCAACAACAAAAATGTTATTTAGATTATTTACATGTGGACTATTGTCCTCAGCTTTGTTATTAGGTTTCAGCCATTGTACTGCCTGGCTTTCATCAGGTGTATGTCAATCTCAATAACCTACAGGGAATTTCAGACTGAACTATTTAATATAAGGTGGTAGATTGTTCTCATTCCACTGTCATGTTTTGGGACATGGCAACTAGTTCTTATTTTACTACTGTTCCATTATTGCTTACCCAGTTTTCACAAAGTCCAAGTACACACTGCCTAGCCCAGAGATTGAACTCACAATTAATATGCCTACACATTTATTAACCAATATTTTAATCCATTAGGTTATTGTCCCAAAAGACACAAGAAAGAAGCAAAGAAGCTCATTAAGGAAAAAAAAAAGAACAGAAAGGCACAAGTCAAGCATCAGTTATTCTTTTTTTTCATCAAATCACAATATCATTAGCATTTCTTTGATAATGATTAAACCGTTCTCTAAATTTATGACAACCAGAGAACCTGCAAGACAAGGAGGGATCTGATGAGAAAAGAGAAGATCAGAGAAATTGCCGGAACAATACACATCTACAAATATTTCCAGCACCAGGCATTTAAATGGTTTAGATGCCTTACAGGAATGCCAATAGACCAACTGAAGCCTATAATCATTAAGTGCAGGTGTACTAGCAGGATGATAATCAAGTTTCAGGGTCTGTCCATCTCAGA
Organism: Acanthosepion lycidas; assembly: GCA_963932145.1. Taxonomy (NCBI): domain Eukaryota; kingdom Metazoa; phylum Mollusca; class Cephalopoda; order Sepiida; family Sepiidae; genus Acanthosepion; species Acanthosepion lycidas. Next base: position 13,398,928 of record OZ010579.1, read on the forward strand.
GGTGACCCATCACCCCATTGACCACTGTCTTCATCTGCCCATCAAACTCAATACAAGTGGAAGATTATATATATATATATATATATATATATATATATATATATATATAAAGACAATAGCTAAAGCTTATTTCAACTTAAGTGAACAATAGTTTCATATACAACTATGCTTAGTTTATTTACTTGATTAATTCAATATATATATATATATATAAAAATGATTAAATATTCTTATTGAAATGAAAAAGCAATAAACAAAATCTCTGTTGCTTACAAGTTCTGTAAATGGATTCAAAACTGTCATCTTAAAATATTAATTGCTTATTAGAAATATTTTTATAAAAAAAAAAGAAAAAAGAAATTAGATTAAATTGCTCAACACAATTATTGATTAAATAATTCAAAGATATACAAAATACATTACGTTCATCAATGAATCAATAATTAACAGCCATATATGGAGATGAGGATGACATCATGGTTAATGGAGGATAAAATTTACAAAGCAAATTCAAATTTAGGCTGGGACAAATATCATTTTGCAGTGATGCCTTTGAGAAAGAGAGGAAGATACTTCTGCATCCAACTGTGGGTCAATTTCAGGACATTTGGAAACCTTTTAGGGTGGCACCCATTTGGAATACTAAGTTTATTTGTACTTTGGCTCCTATTAGAACCCTAGCTACATTACTTGATGTCATTACAGTTCTATGTTCCATTAGAGACATTTACAGGAATAAACAACAGTATCATGATAAACATTGAATACCCCTAATAACAATAGATTAACACTATTTACACTATTGATATTCAGGCTGTTGTTGTTATCACAGCGTTTCGGCCATTGTACCTACTGGCCTTCTTCAGGTGTATATTGATCTGGCTAACCTATGGGGAATTCTGAATTGAACACTATATTTAATCTACAGGGTAGACTGTTCTTGTTCCACTCCCCATGTCTTGGGATATTGCCTAGTTTTTATTTATAGAAATGCTCAGTTACTGCTTGCTTGTTTCCACTGAGTCCAAGCACACATTGCCTGACTCAGGGATTGAACTCACAGCCCCTGTGTTACCAAATTCACAAACTGATGCTTTAACTTACTAAGTTATTTGATGCAGGCATACTGCTTGGATTTATCAGGCATCATAAAGGTTGCAGAGCCATTCCAACACAAACATTGTAAAACTTTATATAAGTTGTTATCACAACATTTTGGCCACTGTGCCCTCCGGCCTTCCTCAGGAGTATATTGATCTACTGAAACTTTACATAATAATTGAGCATAAAGTAGATAATCTGTCAATAGGCTTCATATTGACTCAGTAGGCGAATGAGTGCTAAGTGCATGCCAATTTCTACTGAACTTTATCATCACAAGAACAGTCTAGTAATTTTCTATTACAGCCTCATATATTTACTTGATTTAAGTCCTGAGACTCAAGAGGTAATGTTTTGATTCTAAGTTTAAATACTATTAGGAGTATAAAAAAGAAATTGGTTTCTTATATAGAGAAGAGTAATTTGGTCAGTAAAGTGACCACATTTGATATCCTTGTGTGTACCGACTATAAATCAAGAAAGACTAAAGCTAACAACCTAACTCTTCCATCCCCACAATAAAAAAAAATAAAAAAATTATATATATATATATATATATATATATATATATATATATATATAGAGAGAGAGAGAGAGAGAGAGAGAGACTTTTTTTTTCTTTTTTATAAAACTAAAGTGTTTGAATCACCAAAGTCCTTGAACTTATTTTTTTTTTTTTTAACTACTCAAAAATTATGAATCACTTCAGCTTTACTTCAGCATAAATGAACATTTTGTTTTAAAAGTTCTTTATGCTTATTGTTAAAAAAAAGAAAGGAAAATTACTCAACAGTTATTTAGAAATTGAATCAACAGAAACCCATATAAAGAGTTATTCTTCTAAAAAGCCTCACACAATTTAACTTAAGAGCAATTAACCTTGATGTGCATAAGTCATTCACTTGAATGGTATAGCATGGTAGTTTCAAGATATTCTAACCTGTTCAATGCCAGGTTAGAGATGCTCATTAATTTTACTCAACAAAAAGAAAAACTATGTTGGCAAACCAAAAAAACAAGTATATTTTCAGTGGCCCATGTTATACTCATAAAATGCAAGAGTCACAGAAAATACATAATTTGCATGCCACTTTAATGTGTTTGTGTGTGTGAATGCACGGTATTTAGTGGAAAGTGCTCAATATCCATGATAGAGCTAATATATGCAGTTGCATGAATAGTAGTTTGTAACCCAGGGTTACAAACTACTATTCATGAAACCACATACATACACACACACACACATATATGTATATATATATATATATATATATATATATATATATAGAAAAACTATTGGTGGAACCAGTGGACAGCTTGCCAAAACCTAAACTTATCCAAATACAGTCTCAAATAAAGATGACAAAACTGAGAAAAAAAGGCCTGAAAGCAAACTTACTCTGTAAAGTGCTCAATGCCTAGACCAAGCAAAAAATAAAAAAAATAAACACTTACCAAGATTAAATCCTATGAAAGGATGACTCTAGTCATGACTTGAGTTTCATGTACACATGATCTTCAGACGACTTGATATATTAAAATCTATGATGATAATGGTAGTATTAGGTGTTTCCTTAAACATTTAATTTTCAGTGATCAAAAAGCTAGTACTGCTTTTAGTTGAAATTTATAGTCTTTATCTTAAAACAATTTTTTCAGGGAAATAGGTTTCTCAAATCCAGTAGTTATTGATCTTTCCAGCATTGCTGATAGTTTCCTTCCTAACATTTTGTTTGAAGTAGTGCAGTGTGTCATCATCCTGGTTATGTCATTTTCTCTCTGAGTTACAAGTGCTATCCATTTTAGTTATATCTGCTGTTGGTAGTCTTCAAGTGATATGGTTTCAGTTATTTAGTAGGACCCTTTAAAAGTAATGCATCTTATTCATTTCCATGAAAAGTAAAACATATGCAGGGAACAGTATTGCACCAATGAATATATAGTATGTTTTCAGCTGAAAAACAATTTTTCCACAAATTTTACTTAGAAGCAATGTACAGAAGCCTGTATGTCAAACTCATAAGTGTGGTTCATCACATGTATCTTTTGTCTTTCACTTACAGCCTTAAGGTACAAAAAACTTCTATTACAGAATATCAAAAACATTCAGATTAAGAAAAAAAATTGTAGAAGCATTAAAAATCTTATTTACCCTTGAAAATTTAAAATTAACTATTCAAGAGAATTCCAATTCAAGTAAAAACTTTAAAATTTCCAAGATCACCATGATGTAAAAAGATATTCTACCAAATTATTGCATTATTTTTAGTGGGTACATGTATCTGAATCACTATTCTTGTTTCTTCTTATTTTTTTTTTAAAGAGGGAAATTAATAACTAGTATAGGCCAAAAATCGCCGCAAGAAAAATATGCCTCTGGACAGGAATCTAATCTGTATGCACTTTTTCCACCAGAGAAACGACTCCTATAACTGAAGTGTCTCATTACCAATTTGTCCATCTTGATAAAGCAAAGTTCATGCTCTCCCATGGCCAAACTGGTAGCAGCATGCTTCAACTATAGGAGTGGTTTCCTCTGATGGAAAAACAAATACATGTTAGATTCCTGTTCAGGGGGCACATTTTTCTTTAGGACTTCTTGATGTTGGTTCTTATTAATTTCACTGTTTCAGAAAATAAAAGTAAAGATGTCAACTGAAACACATTTAAACAAGAAATAATATTGGATTAAAAAATCCATCTAAAAAAATGACACTCTCCAATGCATAAGGCAGTGGTCCACTTGCATTAGAAATAAAAAGAAAAATAACCCAATTATATCCACTCATTATGATGTCTTCACCATAAATTTCACTTATGCATTAAAACAGAAGATGCTAGTGATACCAACTTATTTTGACTTTTATCCCAAACTAAGAATTCACAAAATTCTTTTATCCACATATCTGATCACCACACCCAACTTATTAGGCATGAAAGAGTGCCTTTAATTAAAAAAAAATTAATATATCTTACCCCAAAAGATGATAAAGCAAAAATAACTTTTTGAATTTAGTGACAATAATTGTGAGTTCAACCCCTGAGCCAGGTAATACAGATAGACTTGGTGAAAATCAGATAAGCAAGAAGACATCCCTTGAGAAGGGCAGTGGAATGAGAACAATCTAACCTATAGATTGTTAATAAATGGTTCAGTTCAAAATTCCTTGAAGGTTACCTGGACCAACAAAACACCTGAAGAAGACTGGAGAACAAGACAGCCAAAATGTACCAAAAATTATTCATTTTCTATGGCTTATCAATCCTTTACAGGTTATTTAAAAGACAGAAAATATTTTTTTTAGATTGTAAGAAATTTTTTTTTTTTTTTTTTTGGATAATAATGATTTTAGTGATACAAGTCTTACTAATTAACCCATATCTTGTGGGAGAAGAGGTGGATTCATACATTTTCTAAGGTCATTTGTGCATAACTGAATATAAAAATCCCAACTGGAATTGGAACTCAGCTCTCCAATTAACAGTTCCAAGCTATTATCCACTACACCACCTGCACTTCCAAGCTTAAAGCACCTGGTATCCCCAAGCAGTCACCCATCTAGGTACTAACCAGGCTAGATGTTGCTTAACTTTGGTGATCATATGGGAACCAGTGTTTCAACAACCAAAATTGAGGAGATTTCTTTGACTAATTAATGATAATTCCTCATGTCAGAAATTTAGACAGAAAATTAACTTCTGCAATTTTAAATCACACAGGCTGATTTTGAACCACTGTTGCATAATTAAGCAACATCCACAGATTGTAAAGCAGCAGATTTTTAATCCAAACTGAAAGACTTGTCATTCATTCATCTTTTTACTCCTCATCTACAGATTGCAAATGGAATTATACTGGCAAATTTACTCTGCATACAGGCATCAACTATTAACTGCTTGAATGGAGAATTGTCAATTTGTACCAGGAGCACCTTCTCCCCCCCACCACCACTACCTAAAAGATAACTGACTGGCAAAAACAGAAAAAAAAATGGATACAGACAGTGAAATATCAATAGTGCTCATACAGACAAATTCAGTTCTTTATTAACTAGCAAGGTCAAAGCACTCACTAGCTTAACAGTTAGCATACAAAGCAAGCAAGCAAGCAATTAACAGGGATTTTATTTCTTCCTGGTACTCTTTGTATATTTCATTACTCCTCATGAACTTAGGCAGTTTTATTATACAGATTTGTTTGTTTGTTTTTTGTTTTGTTTTTTATTACTTATTGCTAGTTCTCCCAATACAAGATCAACTCAAGGTAAAGTGTTACTGAGAGAAATTGTAAGGAAGTGGAAAGTTATTATGAGGACAAGTAGGATAGATATCAGTTGACCCTGAACTTAAAGGTATCAAGATTGTAGTTGTCAGGGAAGCATTTTCTTCAAGTTTGTTCCACAAACTAACAGTTGTAGGGAAGATGCTGTCTAAGCAGAACTTGCATTTGAATGATGAAAACAGCAAGGTTGGGTCCTAGCTGTGAAGGTCCGAACTAGTGGCACAAAGGAATCTAACTCATCTGAACATCTGCCATATTAATAGCAATATAGTAGTGAAAGGCTGGTGATATTTCATCTGTGGGATAAGGTTTGCAAAGTAGAAAATAATTCATCACCCACAAGGTCATGTAAGCACAAAGCAAAATACTTGGAAGGGAGGTCTTTTCATATCGGATAATTTTTAACGTTCAGAATAATTTTTTTAAAATTACTTTAGTTCTAATTTATTTACTTTTATAGATATATAAAAAAATTTAAAAAATTAAAAAAAAGAAAAAAAAGTTGGGGGGGGGGCAACCAGTTGCAGAGTTTTTAACAATTACAGTAAAATAAATCATTTTAATAAGCCATTGCAATTCATGATTATCTTTCTTAATCTAAATAGCAGACAATTTTCATTCTTTTCCTTAGAGAATATTCTCACATTCTACTTTCTGAGATAATTTTCATTATTCCATGTGCTTTTCTAGGCAATTGTTGTCTTTGTGATTTTAATGTCTTGCTCAATGCATTTTTCAGGTGCATCTTGATAAAAAGTGTTTCCAATTATGTCTCTTCTGACAATACTAAAATATTAAATGTTAATGATGTCAGACTTTTCTAATTACTGTGTTCTATGAGAAAAGGCGTTCAATAGTTCTTGGGACTAATCCATTACCCAAAAATCAATATTTCAATTCTCAAATATCAGAATTTGGGAGAGAAGAGTTAAACAAATTTTAGAAATAGCTTGTTCTTTATGATTTGCCAAGATTGAAAAACAGACAGGCTGACACACATACACTGTGCTTTATTTATATAGAAAAATGGTTGGTTTTCATTCTTACAAAGATCAGATGATGGCTAGTATGATTGGTTAATTTAATGACATATCAACTCTGCAACAATATCTTGGTTGATCTGTAGTTGTGGGCTTCAGAGTTGTTCCATGGAGATTTCCAGGGTCATATTCTGTTATTGTAAATTACCCATACATGGATACAAGTATACAAGTTACAAATAAAAGCAGATACTGCTTTTGTCAGAAGTAGAGTTTTTTCCCTAAGTCAGCTTCGACAGTTCAGACTTAAAATCCTTCTTGTTTGTATATTATTGTATTACTGATGTTCGTCAATATATTTGTTAATTCAAATCCACTCTTACATCTTTATTCTGGCCCCAACAAGGCCACAACGTATACTCATCTAAACAGTACATAATATAGCAATATTTTGCTAAGGACTTTCAGTGTAGCACATTTGTTAGATTTTAACTTTATCAGTTAGTTTTAAGGTCTTGTTCCAACAACAATTATTGTACCCATGTTGTGTTGTAAGGAAGGTTGACAAAGTCATCAATACAGGCATGCTGTGATCAAACAAAAGGATGTTGGTAGTTTTAGTTGAAACTTCATCCAACTGGGCTGGTCAGTTTACAAGCCACAATACCATAAATATTGATGACTTTAAAAATTGAAGAGGCACTTGGTAACAAGTTTATTGTAATATTATAAAATCATACACAACATTAAATTTATTTTTTATTTGTGTAACAAAAATGATATAATGGAAATTCTAAGAGAACAAGATGGATAGGCAATCTCAGGTTATCATTCAAAGGTTTAGAGATGAGCACAATGTAGACAGCTTTGGGCAGGGGGAGCTCTTAATAGGGAAGAATGGTTTCAAAACTTTTACTACTTATGGCCTGTATTATAGTCTTAACCAAGTAGCAAGGCTGATTATCTTTCATCTATCTGTAAACCCAACAATTAACACACACACAAGCAGCCATTTCAACAATTCTCTGTAAAAATCTTTGAGAACTTGTTAGCACTCAAATACTGATGAGTGACATGCTTAAATTAACACTCCTTTATTTACTTTATTACCAAAGTTCATGTCTGCTAAAATACTTGTCATATAAAATCTTGGCTACTACTATCATCAACTTTTCTGCTACTTCATTCTCAAATAATTCAAGTATTACAACATCCAGTAAACATTCACACTGCTACTTTTGCCTTATAAAACAAACAAAAGAAAAAAACAACTCTCAGACAAATGATTTCACCACACCTTGTGGAGTTGTTTGATAGTGGATGCAAGTCTTGTCTTATTGTAGACATACAGATCTGGTTTGCACCACAATCAAAAAGACAGACTTAGGTTAGGGTTTATGACCAAGATTGAAAGCATCTACACAAAAGTTGTTCACTTTTGGAGGGGATAATTACCAAAGTGTAAGGGTATTCTATTTTACACTAAGAGGAGAGAAGTTATTTAAGACAAGATTTTAGATTTGATACATTAATGTATGGATGTAGTTCAAACTAAATAACTTGTTTGAATAATTATAAATTGTTTGGAATAGTTAATTGAAAACAAACAGGTTTTAATTTTAGAGGGCAGATACTGAATTTGTTTTTCAAACAAGATGTGTGCACAAACATTTGCTTTAGTGGCAAATAATTAGGAAATGAAAAAACAAAAAGGCTTTCTTAGCTAATGAGTAGCAGGTTGGAAAAAAAACAAACTATTTTGAACAATAAATTTTACAATGCCATAACTTGGTTCAAATCATTTACATTACATTGTTGTTTACTGTTGTCCACTAGTATCTGTCTATATTTCCAAGATGAAGTATTATGTACACTATTTTCATTATTCGGGCTATTGTCCTCATCTTTGTCGCCATATTTATTATGTTTTGGCCATTGTACACTCAGGCCTTCTTCAGGTGGTGAAATGTCGAACTGAACCCTTTATTTTGCTCACTGGGTAGAGTGTTCTAGTTCCACGCGCTATGTTTATGGACACATGGCACAGTGGATTAAGGTGTTGGTTAGATCCAGTGACAGGACCCAAATAGTGTGAGTTCAATACTCAGTTAAGGCATTGGAGAACTTTCAGAGGAGAATTAACAGGAGATAATTGATAACTGACATCCATTACACATGGTATGTGAAACTAGAACAGTCTACCCCAGTGAGCAATTCCAACCATTCCAACCACCTGAAGAAGGCCAGAGCGTACAACAGCCAAAATGTTGTAAAAAATATGGTGACAATGATGAGGAAAAGAGTCCAAATAATGTAAATAGTGAACAGATAGCAAGTTGGTTGGTTAGTTTTACGACATGTCAACCCTTCAAAAGCTGAGAATATATGACCCAACTAAGCTTTAAAAAAATTGAACTTCTGCATTTTAAAAAAAGTTAAGATATTGCTGAATTAGTCAGTGTTTATTGGGGTGCTGAAAAGTTCTCTGCCCAACTCCCCACCCCTTGCACCATTGAAAGAAATGGTTAATTCAAACTGTAGGTAAACTAACATTTAAAAACCTCACAAAGACACATTTTTTGCCATGTTTCTAGTGTTCTTTTTCAGAATTAGAATATTCAATTGAAAAGTGTATTTTGTTTTTGCTGAAAACCTTTGCATTACCATGGAAAATAAAGAACTTTTCTATTAGATACAGGATGAGCAATATGTCCTTTCTGTAAAAGGACAGAACTTCTTTCAACAGAAAGCCATGATTTTTGCTCAACTGCTTACTGTTATGCAAACTTAGTCATGGAAGATGGATTGTATTTAAACAGATGGCAAAACCTCACAAAGCAATGCGGAATACTCAATATACCATATTTTAGTCTGGCTTAAAAGTCAGCATTTGCTATTCATCATGCAGTTTAAATTTAGTCATGACTGAATTATAGCCATCAACTCTTATACTGGTTAAGCAATATTTTGACATATCAAAATGAAATGAGTAACAATGCTTAAAAATGACCTCTTATTTTGTGGCTGGGGTCCCTACAACCAACATTCAAGTACTTTATTTATATTTGGAACATAACAGTGATGCCAAGGTTTACCTTATTAGACAGAAGGCTTTTCAGAGTTTAAAAAAAATACTGGTTATATTAATTAGCATAAACTGAACAAAAGTCATTTTAAGCCTGTGCAAATAGCTTTTCATCATGGTGAGGTAATATCATCAAATGTTAAATAAGCTGTCATACACAGAAATATAAAGTCAGATTTATCCTCAATAAATGCCCGTCTTCTGATAGAGGCTCTAGCCAAATGGTTACTCTTCAAAATAATGGCAAAGTTCAATATTGCTCAACTAAAGTGATCAGATCACAACTTGTATTTGTTACCTGATATAAGCAAAGCTAAGACAGGAAACATGAATAAGTCAGTCTTGATTCTGCAACCATTGATCCAAGTGGATCGTTTTTACTTGTGAAAAGTATCTTTATAATTTGAACTATGATTTCTTTTTGTCTTTTTCCTCTCTTCCGACACACTTCCCCACTCTTTAATATCCGAGCACAAATCAATAAAGTTTTGGTCATGCTGAGACTGCCTGACTCATGCTTTCTCTTTGCTCATCTCAGATATCACAATACTTGCCAAAAAGTATAAATGTAGACTGAAGCGCTCTCTTCAAACGAAATGCTTATTAAATTCATCAAAATCTTCAAAACTTTATTTTTATAGGGAATTGTTAACAGTAAAAATTCCCAAGGCAAAAGGATTAATAAAAATCAAATTCTACTGCATTTTATGACTCATGAAGCAATGATCATGCATCGTCCCTGTCCAGTCCGTTAGTGATATCCTACTTTTTGCTAACCACTTGAAGATTACTCTTTATTGTGCTGCCGGCTCATCTTAGGCCACACTTTCTCTGGCCTGCTAGTATCCATTTAATGGCTTGTACTACCTGTTGTCTTCACTTCACATACAGCCTGTGAAGGATAAATTGTTGTATAAATTATGCAAAAAAAAAAAAAAAAAAAAAAAACCCAGGGCAGCACTACCGTCTCAGGTCACTTGATATAGGTCTTTGTGTGTTTGTTTGAGGCCCTCATCAACAAATCTGGGAGTTCTTTTCTTATCAGAATGATCTGAGTAGGTTTTCTGAGCTGCTGTAATTTTGTAATCACCATTAGACTCATCTAACTCTTTCTGAATCCTTGGCACTGTCTTTAGATTGACACTCAAGCACTCTGAAATGTTTGTATTGGAGCTTCTAGTACAAATGACAAGCAGTACAGCAGGCTATTTCCAAATTTCTAGCAGAGTGAATTGCATCATGGTGCTCTTTTACTCACAGACAGTGTCCAACTGATCATAATACTGTGCAGTTGACAAAATCAAAAACAAATAATGCACATGTGTAAAATTAAAAAATATAAAATGGTGATAATTTACGCATTGCACACTGTACATTCCATCAGTTTGATTGACAAGATGTTATAAAAGGTATTCTCGTGTTAAAGGTGCCTAATTTCTTTTCATACAAAAGTCGCTTTCATTCAGTATCATTGGCCATCTAAGAGTCAATGATGTTTTTATCAGTAGTTCCAAAACAGAGTTGAGAAAATGCCTTGCTATGACATTGATAACAGAAGGTTTGAATGCACTGGCCACAGAACATTGGTCTACTTTTGAGCACATCTGTGGTACACAAACATATAACAGATGGACAAGGATGCAAGGAGTTACTGGGAGTGGAAAAGAATAAGAAAACTTTAATAGAGATTAAGGACTTAAAAAAAAAAAAAAAAAAAAAAAAATCAAGATTCAGGAAAACAGATGGCACTTGATATTGTATTTAAATATTTGAAGATTTTAGGTGACAAGAAAGCAAGAAATTGAAACAGAGTTTCATAGGTGAGAAGTGTGAGGAAAGAAACTATTAAAATAGAACTTCTATTTAGCTAGTTCAATAGTAAAATAAGACCTAATTGCCAATCTAGTAAGAGACTTGAATTAATGCACCAAGAAAGAAAGCTCATCAAAACAATTGCCAAGAAAATATTTATAGAAAAGACAGAGGGAAGCCACATCATATCAGTGAGAAAGTGACCAAAGTTAAGATGCCAGGTCAGGATTGATAATATTACAGACTTGTTTGAATTTTTTCAAGAATCTTCAAGATATATAGTAGGAGCACCAAACAAAATATGGCAGCCATATTCAATGCATGGATGAATGGTAGATTTAGAAATGTACAAGAGGGATTCTGACAAGAAAAATTATCTAATAAATCTAATATTACAATTGAACTTCAGATGACCCACATTGCAGAGAGACTCAAGTAGAGGGCATATGGTCTACATGTATATGTGTACCTGAGGGCAGATGGATGGAGGGACCATCTACTGCATATGGTCAAGCTGAAAGATCCTTATTACCTCAAAGATGTTCAATTCTAAATTTTCTTGAAGAACAGATTCTCAACCTCAGCTGAATCGATGTCAGGGACAATGGAATACAGGCACCATTTGAAAGATGCTATGTTAAATGTTTGGAAAAGGATGTTTGGTTTGAAGAAACCACTGAAAGAATTCTGGCTAAGTGATAATGATACAGAATTCATACAAAAGAGGAATGGAATGGTTGAACAAAAAGTCCAAGACACCAAACAAGTTAAACATAATGTGTGCTGTCTAATAGATTTCAGAGATCTGGTAATTGTCAAACTTTAAATATTTACTGCAAATACTCAGTAACTGGAGGCATAAGGACAACAAGCACAGTTGTATAGTCATATTGGTGATTGTCATCATCAAATAGATATCTACTAGTCCTGTCAATGAACTGTACTATATAAATTCAATTCAAGGATAGAGGCATTACATAATGTCTGCAGTTACTACTATAGTGTCATGGGCATCTATGGTGATTACAGAAAAACAAATTCATGTTTGTGAAATAATGCAAGTAATAGTAGTAGTAATCAAAATGTGTGTAGATGTGACAGTTGTAGAAGTGGTAATTATAAAATTAATGAACAGGTGTGGAAAGAGTTGTCAGCATAGTTGTAGTAATGAATGTTATAAAAGAGATAGCACTTTTGCTACTATAAATGTGACTGACAAAAATCATAAGAAAAGTACTCATGATAGGAAGACATTTACAATCTGACTGACAGCTTCCAAATAATTTCAGATGTGTGTGCGTGTGTGTTCATCTTGTCTGGTGCCCACACATTGAGAGCGCTCCTCTTGACTGAGAAAAAACACTTATATAGCTCTCTCAGTCCTAGACCCATACTCACTATTGGCTAATATCTGCCCAGTAACATCATATACAAATAGACAGCGCCACCTACTCTAAGTAGAAGGTGTTCTCTCAACAGCCCATTGTGGAAGGGGATGCAACTTCTGGTGCTTATAATACCACATATAACCAACTTGAAATCTTTTATTGAGCTGACCCGATTTTCTGTTACATATATATATATATATATATATATATATATATATATATCACACACACACACACACACAAGTGTTGAATAAGACTGACAAAGTTTTCGTCGGTTAAAATAGATCTAACCCCAATATGAGGTAATTTTGAATTTTGTTGTGTAATACTATTGGCAGAAAGAACTCAATATATTTATTATAATACATTGAGTTCTTTTTGTGGATCAGTTTTAATATTTTATATTACTAGGTTCTACTTGGATTATATACTAGCAGATTTACTACCTTTACTCTCTCTCTCTATATATGAGGCAGTCAAAATTTTAAAAAAGTTTATAATTATACACCAAGAGGAAACACTGATGATGCAGAGATTCTAAACCTTAAATTTTAAATTACTGGCATCCAGTATATTATTTTAGTCTGATGAAGTCCTTTTGAAGGATTAAATGCATTATAGAGTCCCTACCTCAAAACTTTTCAGAAGCAATCAGTGGTTGTGTTAGCACCAAATCACAAGTCATCATGACCAAGAGTTTGAGTGTACTAGTATGTTCAATAATTGTGTTCTCTCTCTCTCTCTTCCAGAAACTGTAACTAAGGTTTATTCAGGATAGCTGTAGTATAAACTATAAACAAATTGGGTGTTGAAGAAACAAGTGTTTTTGCTATCCTGGCAAACAGGCATACTTTAAAAATGAGGAGCCAGTCATTATACAACACATGGAGAAGGAGGAAAGAAAAGTTAATATCAAAAATGAGAGAAAAAAAAAAAAAAAAGAATAAACATGATCTTGGTTACGTCACATTTGGTCTGAACTTGAGGATAATAAAAAAAAAAAAAAAAAAAAAGGAGGTGATAAGTAAGGAGAATTCAGAAATGTTTCTACCAAAATTAATGAGGCCAGAAGATTAACAAAAGAAAGTTGCAGGATCAGAAGCTTGGCATTACCAGTTTATGCACTGACAGGGTTTAGCAATGTGTACAAAAACATTCATTGCACAGAAAATGGCAGCTGATTATGAAGAAAAATATTAGAATTTCTTATATAGAAAAGGAACTTGTTTTAAATTGGACCAAATAGGGGTAACATGGACATAAGATTTTATGTACCATACAACAATATACGAAAAAAATTTTTTCTTGAATATGCCCTAATTAAATGAGGGTGGGATGTCTAAATCTATGTGTATGTATTATGCTGTCAAATACAAATGTTTCACTTAACAATTAATTTCTACATATTCCTTTGAAATTAACCCTGTGAACTTGTATACAAGAATTTCATGAAGGTAGCAGAAAATTCATGCTATGTATTCTAGTGAAGATATTAAATCTAAAATTCCAAAGTTTCTGTGAGTTGCAGTTGTAATAAAACATCTTTAGTCATCTTAATAGTTATGATCTTTCTCTTAGAATTTTCTAATAGTTCTCGGCAAATGTAAGTAGGTACTCGATTTTGTGTGTGTGTAATCTTAGTTATTTATATGAATTTTATACTTACAAGATTTTGACAGTGATTAGCACTTTTAGAATTTGGATCTATGAAGATGTAAGTTTTTATTCAAAGAAAATACCCCTGCAAATGATATTTGAACAGGACAGAGAGAAGCTATTTTTACTTCATTCCAGCAAATCTCTACAGGACGCATCAATTGTTTGATAAGAGATGAAGCATTATGAAAGTTAATCTAATTTTTTTTTTTTTTTTTTTGCTTTTTCTTCCTTTCAAGCGGTCTTTCCAATGGAATAATCTACAACAGTTTTTTGGTGCTATGTTATTGCTAAATAACTCAATTTCTATACCCAGATCCCTTATCTATATGAGGCCCATAAATGCAATTAGTATCAGAGAATAAACTGTATCCAATATTTGTCCTGGGTATGATGATAAACTACATTCAGCAGAAAAGCATCTGATCAGAAACCACTTCTTAATTGCTGCTGTTCTCAGGTCCACCCAGACCTGAGGTGATAGCACCTGTTAGGGTCCCAGCTATGGGCAAATAGTTACCCCACAAAAAAAAAAAAAAAAAAAAAAAAAAATGTAAAAACATTATGAAAGTATAAAAATACTTTTTTTTCTTTTTTTTTTTTATAGTAAAAAATACCAGCAATAAATTTTTGTAAAAAAATTACTAATGCTCTCAGGAAAATTAAATTTCAGCATTAAATGACCCATGTGGAGTTGATATGCCACTAAACAAACAATTCAATATTTAGCCACAAGTAATGTCATGTTGCATTTTCCAAAGTCAGATTAAAGAAATGTTTTTAAAGAAATGAAAAGCAAGACAAAAGGAATATTTTTGTTATAACTTGCTCCTAGCAGTTATATTATGTCTCACTTAGACCACTTGCTGTGATGTCACTAAAATTTCTCAACTGACTCAAATGGACTTCCCTTGACTCATTTTGAGTTTCTTTATTTAAAGCATCTTTCCCAGTTAATTTGTATTACCAGGGGTGTCTTATTTACTCCACAACAGCTTTTTATAAGCTTTATCTTTTATCAAATTTAACATTAAAGCCAATGATATTTTTATCAAATTTATAAACAAACGATTATTTAAAACAACTATTGCTTTTACTGCATTATCAAAATATAAGCATTACAATATTTTCTGTGAAAAGATATACCAGGAGATTTCCAATTGAGAAGCCTGTAATATACATATTAGTTAAATAGCAAATTAAAATTTTTCCAAGTTTTATATTACAAGAGGAATTTGAACCAAAACTAAATTTCTTTTTTAGGGTGAGAGGTAATTATTACATTACGGGTGAGGGGTAATTATTACATTACAGGTGGTGGGTAATTATTACATTAAGGGTGGGGGTAATTATTACATTAAGGATGAGGGGTAATTATTACATTAAGGATGAGGGGTAATTATTACAAGCAGATATTTGATACATAACAATTGAACATGTGGCTTTATTTTTATCTTTTCATCCTGCAATGAATTATTAAGACACATGGTCATTCCCAAGACGAACATTTTATTTCCATGTTGAGAAAATGAAATCCAGGAAAATTGGGTTGTTTCATTTTAAAACATTTATGGTTTATTTATTTATTAAAGAATAAATACCCAATTTCTCCAGAGATTTAGACTTGATAACAATGAAATTAAAGAATCTTTTGAATTTTGCTTTTTACTACAGCCAGGAGAGGTCTACATAAGTCAATCTGATTGGGTGGAATGATTTACTATCAAAAGATGCCATCACAGGGTATGATGAAGAGTAAATGCATGTATATTGGGGGAAGTTTGTTCCAAAAATATATTTATACAGACTGAGAACACCTGTCAATATTTATCTCAATTATGAGGAATTTGAAATGATATGAAAAATCCTGGACACGTATTGTAGGCTCTGTTAATTACCGCTTAATTAGAAAAAAAAAAAAAAAAAACTTGTCTTTCAGTTCATAAATCTAAAACCAGCTATGTATTGCTCAAAATTTGCTATATTTATAAGTGGTGGGGGTGCTCAGGAGATGGACAATCATGGCATTCCACAATTTTTGTAGCTTTCAGTAAGGTTGATCTTTTTACTATATTTGTTCTGCAATTTGCACAAGCTTGTTAGGTTATTTGTTTCTTTCTTGTCCCTTTTACCATCAATGTTCCATGATGACCAAATATTCCAAAAGCACTCATCTCATTAAGTGCTCTAGATCTTTCTGACCCTTAAGCTATTTACTGATATAAACACACACACACACACATATATATATATTCAAGCAGGTTTCATTAAATAATATAGACATTATGTCTATTGTTATAATATGCCTTTCTTGTTCTCTAATTAGCTTCTTGATAAGTTGAAATTCATCAAAGAATGTTGAAAGATATATATATATATATAAGCTGAATTAACTAAACTTTCCTGCATGTCACATCTTTTTTGTAAGAAAATGATGCATTTCAATATTACTCAAGGTTCTTACTGATGTTACCTCCATCTTCTGGCTTTCTCCTATATTTTGGATAGAAGTCATTCCCTTGTTCAAATTTAAATTTTATTTAAATCAAAAGGAAAAAAAAATTTTCAGCAGCGGGTTTGTGCAAAAAATCTTGACCCCTTTGATATATAATTGATGCAATATTTGATTGAATGAATTGGCGAGCAGATTTCAACATTGATATGGCAGTTGAATTGTCACAACAAATATGTATTTTAATGGTACTACACACTGATTTCTTGCTCAACTTGTCATCCCTATTGTCTCATTTTGACCTTACGGATGTGACCTCCATCTTCTGGTTTTCTCTTTCTATATTTTAGAAATCATTCTCTTGTTCAAATTTAAATTTAATTTAAATCAAAGGGTGGAAAAAAATTCAATGGGGGATTTTGTGCCCCCAGGGGACCCCCTGTGATTGAAATAAAATATACTTATTCAAGTACCCTGGGTAGTTTCAGAATATATATGGTAAGGCTGGGGGGGTATCTCCAAAACCCTAGGAGTTTTGGAAACAGACAGAGGCTACAACACATATATATATATATATATATATGTATATATCAGGTCATCCCATAAGTTCTGTCCGAATTTTAACTTTTTATTAAAATGAACGAAATTTAAAGAGTATTTTATAATGTCTAATGGAGCTGAACATTATTTTTATGCTTAGATGCATTTAAACTGATCAAATTTTATTTCAGAGAACAATAAAATTAAATTTTGTTTGATTAAAACCCTGCTCACATGGAAGTACCCAAGAATCATTTGAGGCATATAATGCTTTATGAGTTCAAGAAAGGAAACTCAGCAGCTGAAGTGGCTAGAAACATTCACTCAGTTTATGGAGAGGAATGTGTGAATGAAAGAACTTGCAGAAGATGGTTTGCAAAATTCAGAGGTGGAGATTTCACCCTGGAAGATGAAGATCGAACCGGACGTCCAGCTGAGTTTGATGAAAAGCTTCTTGAAGCAGCCTTTGAAGAAAATCCTGCTTTATCAGTTGAGGAATTGGCAGTGGTTCTCAGTTCAAACCATACAACTGTTCATCGTCATCTTCAAAACTTGGAAAAGTTCCTAAACTTGGAAAATGGGTGCCTCATCAATTGTCTGAAAACAACCTCAAATCCCAAGTTGACATCTGCTCTTCTCTCCATTCTCGCCAACTTGTTTCACTTTTTTGGGATAGACTTGTGACTGGCGATGAAAAATGGATCTTTTATCAAAATGTTAAGCATCATAGACAGTGGCTTGGTAAAGGGGTAGGACCCCAGCCACAGCCAAGAAGGGAGCTTCATGGGCAAAAGGTTCTCTCAATCTGGTGGGATCACCAAGGAATAATCCACTTTGAATTCTTACCACCTAATGCAACAATTAATGCTCAAATATACTGTCAGCAATTAGAGCGTTTGAACCAAGCTTCGAGGAAAAAAGACCTACTCTAGTGAATTGAAAAGGGGTGATGTTTCATCAGGACTGCGTGACCCCACACAGCAAGAATCACATCACAAAAATCGAAGAACTTGGTTGGGAGAAAATTCCTCATCCACCTTATTCTCCTGATCTTGCTCCTTCAGACTACCATTTGTTTCGTAGCTTACAGAATAATTTGGAAGAAACAGCTTTTGTAACACAGGAAGAGGTTAAAACTGATATTTGAGAGTTCTTCAAA
The DNA here is from genome assembly GCA_963932145.1 of Acanthosepion lycidas. Classification (NCBI taxonomy): domain Eukaryota; kingdom Metazoa; phylum Mollusca; class Cephalopoda; order Sepiida; family Sepiidae; genus Acanthosepion; species Acanthosepion lycidas. The sequence goes on from OZ010579.1 coordinate 13,417,383, forward strand.
TCAAAGCCAAAAGAATTTTACAGTAATGGAATTAGTAAGCTTGTTAATAGATGAAAGGAAGCCATAGATAATCAGAGAAAATACATTGTCGATTGAATCTGTAATTAAATTTAACATTTGGTCACTTGTTTCTTTATTCAAAATTTGAACAGAACTTATGGGATGAACTGATATATATATATATATATATATATATATAAATTAACAATGATCTAATAATCAAGGTATGAAATTGCCAGTCACCAATTGATGTTCATTTCTATATCCACATTGTTTTTAAATAAGTCTTTACGAACATTGATGTACTTTTTGCACTTTGTCTACATTTATTTCCCAATTAGTTTTCTCTTACATACTATGTGGCATTACTAAAGCAAACATTCTTTGGTAAAAAAAAAAAAAAAAAAAAAATCACTATTACTTCCTGTACCTGTGGGAGTTGTGCGCTAGACAAGTTACTTCAAGCTAAAATCTTGCCCTCAACATTTGGTTGCAAGCTGCACTTCTAGTTTGCTTTGAGAGAAAGGAAACAATTTAACCCAGCCCTACAGCACCTGCCCCCACCCCCTGTATCAATTTCAACCCAACTGTTTCAAATAACAAGGTTGCAAATATTACTTCATGATAAGAAAATGTCAAAAGCAGACCAAGACCAGAAACTAAACACGGTCTGTCCAGAAAAGAATCCAACCATTAAAAAAAAAATGGAAAGGTCTACCTAGAGAAATAGTGCCTTAGTCCAAATCAAAGTACTCCCCTTAAAGCAGGATTTTTCAAACTGTGGGTCCAGACCTTTCAGTGGATAAAGAGATAAATAACATGGGTTGCAACAAAAAAAATAGAAAAACAAAAACAAAAAAACAAAAAAAAAAACAAACAAAAAAACAAAAGTGAGAGCAAATTGCAGAATATAAACAACTCTAAATGTTGCACAGCATTCATAAATAATCACTAGTTTCTCACCATTTATATATATATATATATATATATATATATATATAGTCCTGATTGAGCTGATGTATCTTGTCCATAAAACTTGTTGCGGATTGAGTGACAGAATTTCCTTTAAATTTAATAATAATGTAGTAATAATTTTATATTCATAGAAATAGATAATACAAATAGATACATACAATTCAATATATGCAGATCATAAGAAATATACATTTAAATTGTCAATAAATGAATCTAGTGTACAGAGTGTGGGATTTATTACATATAGGTATAATGGGTTTGAAATGCAAAATGGGGTTCTTGCTGTAGGTTTCAATAAAAAAAACGTTTAAAAAAACAATAGCTTAGAGCATTACATACTTATCTCATTGTGCTTCTCTTTAACTGAAGAATTCCTCAGGAGAGTATTTAAATGACCACTAAATGTTAAGTTCAAAACAATTTTGTTATTTAATACTATTTTGACATTGTAAATTCTACAAATATGACTTTACTTTTTCAGTCAGACAAAAGTCTTCCTGAATACAGGGTGTGAATTTAAAATGTTACACACAGTAGCTCCCCCTCCAATATTCTCTCTCCAACTGTGTTGAGAATAGAAACTGTATCTTTCAAATGTTAACAGAGTCCACTTTGCAATCCAATACACATCACCAGCTTACATTTAAAAAAAAAAAAAAAAAAAAAAATGTATATTGGGTGTGGTAATTGAAATCTATCCAGATGGTTTTTTTTTCTGGCTTGCAATTGAGGAAATGGACAACATCTTATGATGATAATATTTTATTACATTACATGAGGCTTTGGGCACTGTTGTGGTGTGATGGTTGGCAAACTGATCTGGCAGACCATTAATAGTTAGTTCAATCTTCCTTGGGTGCCCAATATTTGTGACCTTATGCTAAAAACTAAGCTATGCTTACTAACTGCATTCCATGAGCAATCTAGTGTTACTTAAACTCATTATCAGAAACAAAAACTCTTTGGTTGGTTAGTCTTAAAACATGTAAACACAAAACTAAAACTGTTCTCATTTAAGTGATAAATAGTAAATCTCCAAAATTAACATTCTTTATTTTTTTGTTTTTTTATAATGGACTCATGATGATGAGTTTAATAGTTAAAATAAATAATGATAAATCACCTATTACAAAACTATTTAAATCAGAAAAAACACCATTTCCAATTATCTGTTCTCAAACGATCAATAATTCAGAAAGGTCTATTTAGAACATGTAAATAGACATTATGTAATACATTTTAGAGATATATGTCCTTTGAATGGACAACTTTAATTTAAGCATAATCAAGTAGCAAATAAATTATATATGGTTTGGATAATGCCAAATTTAATGTTGACCTGCACTCCAAAATTTCCAATTGAAATCAAAGATAAAATGGTTTTCAAAATTCTTACAAGTTTTCAGTTGCAAGGAATTGATTCTCATTTCAATATTCAGTTTTAAAAATTACCAATTTATTCAACATTTACAGCAAAGAGCTGGACACAATCTTAACAACATAAGAATATACAGATGACACTTTGTTGATGGCAGAAACGGAAAGAAAACTACAGAAACTTCTAAACAAGTTAAAAAAGTAAAATGAAAAGACTAATCATAAGATAGAATGTATGGCTGTCTGCAAGAGGAACCATTGAAGGTCTGAGTTAGAAATTGAAGATTTAAAAACAAAAAAGTACAGAAATTTAAATATCTGAGAATTGTTCTGAGGTGTATTGGCATAGCAAAAAATGTTTTCCAAAATCTCAGCAATATCAATTCACCTATATAGCAACAAATGCTGGATAATTTCTTCACAAATGAAGAAAAAGAGACTTGAAGCAACAGAGATGCAGTTCTAGAGAAGAATACTGAGAATACTATGGACAGAGCATGTAAGCAATGGAGAAGTTTTAAGAAAAATGGAAATAAAAAGGGTAATTATGTTTAAAATCAGAAAGCAATAGTTGGAGTTCATGGGACACATAATGAGAAAAGGAGGCTCTGAGAATTTGATACTCACTGGGCAATTTGAAATAGGGACAGAAGGAAACAGTGATTAAAGCACTGAAGAATCTTGTGTAAATGGAGGGCAGATTAGGGAGTGGATGGGATAGTAAGACACTCATTGCCCAGAGTTAGAAAAGATAGGAAATTCTGCAGAACCATGATCACCCACATCTTGAATGGTCATTGTATATAGAATACCTCCCCTATGTTGTATTGTTGGACTATTCCAGCTGTTGAAATGATTATTTTTATATATATATATATATATATATATATATATATATTCTCCTTTATGCTAAATTGATATTCAATAAAGCCTCAATTAAGCTAAGCAAAAATTTCCTCCAAGTATTCTTACAAAAATTCATTAACATCTTAACTGTGAAAATCAGATTTTTAAAATGTCTGTTAGATCATATATCTATCAGGATTTTTCTGTATCATAATTTAGGGGTTTTTCAATAGTGTTCTTTTTTAAAATATAGAATTTATTCTCATATAATAAGTCTAACTTTCAGTAATTTTTTTCAGATTTATTTCTACCAAATACTGACTGATATAAATTTGAAGAATTACAATGAATAAAATTCAATCTTTCGGATGCAATCTCGGATATAAAAAAAAAAAAAAGAAACCCAACACTGTCTTGCTATTAAAAATCCATTTTAACTCAATTTTCTCTAATGTGGTAATGGTAATAATTAGTAAGGGGGACGATTAATCAAAATCAAGAATCGAAATTATCAGAACTTTTTGGGGTACTGTGAATTGGAGAATTTTTAATCTAATTTATAATTCCAAAAAGGATTCTTTGGATTTTTTTTTTTTTGTTTTTGTTTAAAACTTAATTTTCTATTCCTGGTACTAGTGATAAAAACAAATATTTATTGATTTTAAACTATCAGTAAGACTAAAATCTATAGATCGTAATAACACCTAAGTAAATAAGTAACACCTGTAAATTTATTTTGTGTTAAAAAAAAAAAAAGTGCAAGTTTCTACTCGGTTCTCAAACTTTCGATAAAATTCGCTAGTTTAATATCTGTTTCAGTTCAAAATAAAATTTTTATTTTTATTTTATTTTTAAACATTATTAATTTACACATTCAATATAAATTGTTAAGCTAATAATTATAATCAAAATTATATAATAATCTGAATGAAATAAAATGAATTCACATTGTTGTTCTGCCAGGCTCTTTTTTAAGATAATTTTTTAATGTATAAAAAAAAAAAAAAAAAAAAAAAATGATGTATGAAATTCCCACCAATGTCACATTTGATTTCTTCACATAAAAAATTGACCAAGGTAAATAAAAAAAAAAAAAAAAAAATCAATCTTTTTTAATAACCAAGACTTAAAAAAAGTAAATATTCTTTTTATGAAACTTAAATTTGTTTCTACAAAATTAATGTATTTCTTAAAATTTTATACCTTTCAAAATGGATTTTCATTTACTTAAAAAAATGAACTTTTATTTGAAGTTTCCTGAAAAAGTTTTTCACACAAAAGTTTGTATTAAAACCTAAAATTTAATTTCCATCAAAAATTCTATTTAATTTTAGTTTACTAATATTTTTCTTTGGCATAATTGAATTTTCCTGTGTTAAATTTTTATGGTATTTAAAATATTTTGAACTTTTTTTTTCTCATTTATTCCTCCTCGGAGCCAAACAAGATACAAGTTTTATCAGTAGAAGTGTCTCAGTTAAAAATGAGTACTTTTATCCCATTTTTATCTGGTATTCTTAAGCTGTAGTTTTTTTCCACTTTTAACATGTTTTAATATTTTTAAAATAAAACTAGTAAAATTTAATCTTCTAATAATCTAAAAAAATAACTGAAAAAAAAAAAAAAAAAAAAAAAAAAAAAAAAAAAAAAATACACATTTACAGTTGTTCTCATCGTTATGAAGATTTTAATCATTTATTTTTAGGCTTTGTAACTGTTGTATCTCATACTTTATAAAATGATGAAGTTGGATATCAGCATTATTTAACATTCAACTTCCTAATATTTTAAAAAATTTATTGTAAAATTTACTAAAATTGCTTACATCACTTAAAAAAAAAAAAAAAAAAAAACAAAAAAAAAAACAAGGGATTTTGTTTTTATTGTGTTGTTGCACTTTTATTCTTTGCTTCTTTTAACAATAATAATAATTTTAATAAAACACTTTATGATTCTTTTTAGAAATTATCAAATTTTTTAGTTGTGAGAAATTCATTTTAGGCAGTAAAACTTTATTTTTTTTTTTTTTTTTTTTTTTTTTTAGATAAGATTGAAGAACCTTTATTATTTATTTGTCAAGTTGCTGTGATAATTCATATTTGATACTTATTAAATGTCTGTGAGCAAATTATATGCATTTAATTTTTATTCACTGTCCTGCAGGATTAGGTACTCCCTGTATTTTATCAAAATATATGCAAGAGTTAAACCATAATACATAGGATGATGCATTTTTGCTTAGAGTATTATTGTTGCAATATTTTTTTTTTTTTTTTTTTTTTTCATTTTTTTATAAGCAATTCACCCCAAGCAAGGCAAGAGTGCCATCAGCATGCAAGGAGTTACAGAGAATGAGTGTAAGAGTGAGGAGGAGGAGTGTTTGAGAAAAGGATAACGAGAAGGACAGAGATCAAGGTTAAGGCATCAGATGTCGATAGATATTACATTTGAATATTTGAGGATTATAGCTATCAGGGAAGAAGCAAGTGATAGGAAGGGAGTTCCACTGACGAGAGGTGTGAGATAAGCTGTTGGAGTAGAACAGATGGCTACATTTAGTGGTTTCGACAGTGGAAGGGTGGGACTGAGATGCCAACCTAGTAGCATGCTTAAATTCATGCAATTTGGGAACCAGTGAAAGTAGCCAGTCAAAACAGTCACCATGAAAGTACTTGTAGAAAAGGCAGAGGGAAGCCACAGCACATCTGTGAAATAGCAACTGCAGACAGGATGCCAGAACAGGACCAGTGTATATATATTAGGAGAGTATCTCTTATTTTTGAAGTGAATGCTGAAATTGAATTATCTCCCTTAAATTTGTTCCATTCATTGAAAAATGCCACATATAAAATTTTAATGAAATTGCATAATACTTAGAGGGCGCCTTTGCTTGTTAAAACTTAAAATATATAGGATGGGAAAAAAAAATCCTTTTTTATTTTACAATTAATAGCAAACCATTATTAATTGAATTTTTACAAATTATACATATGAGAAAACTAGAAACAGTTTTTATCTAACAGTGAAAAATTTAAATTTTAACTGATGTTTATTATTTTCAGACCCCAATTATAGCAAGTGTACCCAATGCCAAGCAGAAAAGTGTAATTTGGAAGTTTTTTAAAGATTTCTGATGATAACCAAAGTAAAGCAATATGTCAACTGTAGCTAGGTACTTAAAGGGATTTATATAAAGAAATTGTTCTCTTTATCATTTAAAATTGGGTATCTAACTTTATTTCATAAACTTTTCTATTCATTTTTCTACTAAATGGTTTATTAATAAATGTATTGTTCATTTAGTTTCCCAAACCAACTGTAGAGCCTGAAAATAATGAATTTTAATCATTGTAAGCATTGAAATTGGAAATCTTATCGAAAATTTAGAACAGTCTCAGGAATTGTATCAGAATCAGTATCATCCCATCTCTATTAACACTAGCCATTTCTTTATAAAAAACATTTGGCATTCATTGACCAAACAGCCAGTGCTACTTTTGACTGAAATTTATAAAATCACTTAAAATAATTTTTCAGAGAAATAGGTTTCTCAAGATCACCATTATTATTTTTTCTAGTATTGATGACAATTTCTTTCCTAACCTTTTGTTTGAAGTCATGTGGAATGTCACCATCTTGATTATATCATCATGTTCTTTTAGAGTTACATGTACTATCCATTTTAGTTATTACTGCTGTTGAAAGTCCTCAAGTGATGTGGACTCTTGTTACTGTTCTTTGTGATAATGTAACACCAGTCCATGAGGTTTGAAGAAGGATGGTCTTTACTAAGACCAACAGAGTTCATTTGCTGGAAGCTATTTTTAATTATTGATCTAGGAGAAACAGTGGGAATGTAGAGAGTGGGAATAACGGTTTCATCTACAGATTTTTAAAGAAATGAAAAACTTGTTCACAATGAAAACATTATTCATTAGCCCACATGAAACAATGATGATGCTTTATATAAAATGAAAAATCTGGGATTCAATAGAATTGAAAAATCATATCAGTCATATGAGGTTGAATGTAATAATTCTTGGAGTTAGATTAATAAAATTGTTTTACAATTGATTTTGTGTAAGTTTCTGGTAGAATTTATAAAAGAAATTTCCATGGAGATAAGCAGTTTTACTTGCAGTATGTGAAACACTCAGGCAATTAACTGCTGTCATACTTTTATTAAGAAGAAGTTTATTACTTACTAAACTTGGCTTTGTCCAACACAAGGCCATAATAATAGAGCACTTATTAATAACCAAACAAACTGGCCTGTAAAATGAGTGTCAGCAACCATGTTAAAGTAGGCTTTTCTTTATTATATATTTTATTAAGTTTAATTTCTGTTTAAATTTCTGAGTTGTCATTAGTTACATTATCTGCAGTTTGTAACTAAGTTCAGTTTTGAATTGACAATCATGATTATGCAATAAAGCAATGGATAATTTAATTGATTAGACTTGCAATGGTTAATAAGATCAGTATGCTAACCACTGCACTATTGTAGGTGCCCAGTTGT
>OZ010579.1:13430099-13437599 GCA_963932145.1 Acanthosepion lycidas
CCAGGTAGAAATGAATGCTCTAATCGACACAGGAAGCTCAGTGTTTTATTAGCACTGATATTGCAAAAAGAAACAGATTTAAAATTCTATATTGTAATAGTCAGGGAGCTGTGGCAAACACTTTACTAACTTTGCAGGTCAGAGGATATATTTTGGCCTAGAGTTGAATCTAACTCCACTAACACCAAATTTTTCATGATGCCAAATGTATACTGTGATGTCATACTGGGCCATGATTTTTCAAACAGCATTCTACTATTAATCTCCCTTTTGGGGGCCCTAAACCAGCATTTAACATATGTGGCTTGGCCGCTATAAATGTACAATACCCCCCTCTTTTCGAAAGCTTAACTCAAAACTTTAAACCAGCGGCCACTAAATCTCGAAAATATTCTCTTGAAGGCAAGACGTTTATTCAATGAAGAAATAGCAAGAATGTTAAGAGAAGGAATAATCAAAGAAAGCAGATCACTTGGCACAAGTATTAATAATGTCCTCTGATAATAAAAAAAGGATGGTCATAGACTACTCACAAACTATAAATAGGTACACCCTCCTGGATACATAACCTCTACCCTATATTGACTATATAAATGAGACCACCAAAGACAGAATAGACCTAGGGAGGGCTTACCACCAAGTAGCTATGGACACTTATATGCCTTTTGAAGCCTGTGGATGACTTTATCAGTTCCAACTGATTCCGTTTGGGGTCACTAATGGGGTTTTCAGTCTGCAGAGGGTCCTCGATAAAATAATTCTTGAAGAAAAACTACAAGGCACCTTTGCCTACATAGATAATGTGACAGTGTGCAGCCATAGTTGAGACACTAAAAAAAAAAAATGCTGATATTTCTTAATTGGTCGCTGCTTTAAATTAATCCCTGATTAAAAGTCTTTTTCACATTTAATCCTAAGACATCAACCAAAATAAAAAATGAAAAGATATCAAGACGGAGGATAGAGCTTTCCTATTTTTCGTTTGACGTTTTCTATTGGTCTGGAAAGGAAAATGCAACGGCGGCTGTGCTGTCAAGAGTGTGTAGATCAATAAACAGTACCAAAGATCTACAAAAAGTTCATAATGTTCTCTATAATCCAGGCATCACAAAGATGATGCATGTGGTTCAAAGCTGAAATTTGCCTTTTCCATTTGAGGACATGAATAACAAACAGTTGTCAGATTTGCACTCAAATAAAACCAAGGTTCTACAAACCAAAACCACGAACCCTAGTAAAAGCTACACAGTCATTTGAGAGGCTGAGCATGTACTTTAAGGGCCCTCTTCCATCTAAATCCTGAAACAAATATCTACTGTCATTGAGGAGTACTCACGATTTTCTTTTTTGCCTTTCCCTGTCCAGATGTAAGTGCAACAATCGTCGTACTCTGCCTCTGCTCACTCTTCTCAATATTTGGAGTGCTGGCTTATATTCATACAGATTGCGGGACCTCTTTTATGTCCAATCAACTAAGAAGATTCCTATTGGTACAGGGAGTGGCCATAAGCCAGAATACCCCATAAAATCCTCAAGGGAATGGACAGTGCGAGAGATACAATGGCATAATATGAAAGACTGTACAGTTAGCACTTGAAAACCAAAACCTTCCAATTAGACAATGGATCTCCCTCCCTTTATAGCACTCTCAGTCAGTTTTACTTAGAAACTATGTTCAACAAAGCAAGTATGATTCTCCAGTGAGTAAGGTGGAACTGCTTGAGGCATACACACTCTATGCACGCATCAAGTACCCCGATGGGAGGCTATTGAAGATTTCCCTCAGAGGTTTGGCCCCTGCTGGTGAGTTATCAAACCAGAGGGAGGAGAAGCTCTCTCATGAAGCAATATCTCTCCTCCTTGATAGTAACGATTACATAATGCCATTGGATCCTCCTGAAGAACAAGGTCCTCATTGTGATGATTCAGAGACCAACACTAGAACAGTTCCCTCAAAATGGGAGCATACTACCGTGGACTCTGATAATCAGCTTTCAGAATCAGAGTGTCCCACTCCAAGACAAAAACAATATGAGTTGAAATACTTCAGGTTGACTGTTTCCATAACACCTGAAAGCCCAGATCAGCTGCTACTGAGACTATCCCAGGGAATTGTGAAGAGACCCAGTCACCTGGATAATTTTGTGTCAGACTAGGAGAAAACAAAGCCAAGGAGAATGTGATAAAACAACCCAATTACCTCCCCTATCTTATGATTTGTATAAATAAATCATGTCATCTTAGCCAAAATAGAAAGACTCTACAGTTACATCCAATTTTTGTGTAGCACTGTGTGTGTGTGTATATATATATATATATATATATATATATATATATATATATACACGAATATACGAGAGGGAGACCAATACTTGAAAAATCCACAATGTTTTGTTTTTTTTCATAAAAATTTATGAGCATATTTTAGTTACAAGGAATTTTTGTGGATGAAATTGGAAACAAAATAAAGTGAAAATTTAAACTTTCTATCACGTTCAGAACAATACTGATTTCAGTCCTAAAACTGGCATTTTCCCAGTTTTGTAACCAAGTTTAAATTCCTTTAGATGAATAAATAAAAGTTTCTCTTTTATACTTATATTTTTTCAATTTTTCTTTGTCAGATGTAAGAAAAACTTCTTAGACTTTAGGAATCCAATGAGAAAGTCCAAACCAAAACTAATTTGAATATTTAATTAAAAGACCAAAAAATGTTTAAGAGTGCAATGTTTTTTGTTCTTTTTAATGACATTAACTCTATGGATAGAATGGGTTTTTAATTCTTCTGTTGCTCCAAGAGTATGCTTGGAAAGTAGCTTGCCAAAATTCTCACATATCAATATAAAGATATGCTGTAAGAATTTTGCTGACATTATATAAAATGAAACTTAACTTGACAATTTCTTCATTCAGTTGAGCAAAAATACTTAAGATTTTAAACAAAAATTGAAAAACAAAAATAAATACTATTCCACTCGTCCATTTCAACTTGAAATAATTTCTTAAAATAAATATGCAAAGAAATAAGCAAGTACTAGTTAACATTTACAGAATGCTTGTATTTCTAAAAGAAAAGTCTGTGATTTTTGACATTGTCAACATGAAACTAAAATTCTGCTTTACAAAATGTCACTTGTTGGCAGTTACTTTAATTTCCATAAATGAAGATTACATTTTCGACAAAAAAGATTAATAACTGACAGATTAGTACTTAATAAAGGAATTAAACTTTGACATTAAAATTTATTTAAGCGATCAACTGCATAGAGTCTACTTGAAAAGATCCAGGATTGCCTAAATTGTGAATGTACATAGCACACTGAAAGACAGACACAGATAAAGAAAGCTAAGATGAGAATTGTCTGTAAAATGATCCCTAACAAAAAGCCTATCATTTTAATCTGCTTAAGAAAAGGCTATATATGTTGGACTAGAACAAAAGTTTTTAATATTGTTCAAGAGATGCTGTTTGAAGACATGATTTCATTTCACACACGACTGAAATTTATGACATACATATTCTGAAAGGTGACATTTCAATAAATCTTTCAATAGGATTGGTGAAAATGAAGGAAAAGATGTATTTTTATCATTTAATGTACTTATTTTCAAAAAGAAAAACACTTTAAAAACAGCAGAAAGACATGTGCCATAGCTAAGAGTAATGATTAAAAGTGATTCACTAGGTTTCAGAGTAGAAATGGTGTTCTGAAGACTGATAACATTCCAGCAAGGCCTGCAGTCATTGATGATGACCAAATTGAAATGTTAATTAGAAATAATCCAGGTTACATAACATCACAGAGATACTCGACACATCTCATATGAGCATTGTAAAACATTTGAAGACACTTGGATGTGCAAGTTACTATGATGACTCACTATTTAATGAAAAAAAAAAACTGAATGCCCCACATTTACATCTGTAATTTGACTGCTTAAATGCAACAAAAATAACCATTTTTGAAAAGAATCACAGGCAATGAAAAATAGATTATTTAAAGGTGATAAACATCTGGAATTGACCAATCAGATGGTTGTTATTTTCAGGGCATCATTTTTTTTTTTTCATCATTTTCAATCAAGTCTCTTAGCAGACCTGGCAGAAATTAGTACAGCTTGGCCAATATGTCCTACTACATCAGAAATGTCCAACCCGCAGCCCACTACCCACTAAAATCTTTAGGGTATATTTTCATTTACTTTAGTAACATATGTTGAGAAAATTATTCTCAGATTCTGCTAATAGGTTCACTTCCCCATTGGACTAAAAGGGGAAGGGGGCAAAGGCCTTTGCTGAGACACACCAGCTGGTGTGTGGGGCAAGAGACAGAGCTAAATAAAAATCATTTAGCTTATCTAGAAAACTGTTATGCATGCGGGATAGTATATACTGCTGTGAACATATCTTTTCATGCATGCTGCTGAAAGAAAGAAAGCATTAGTGTCAAGTGTACACTAAATTTAAACTTGGTTTGCTGATTCTACTTTCACCCACACCACCAACAGGGGTCAAAAGATACGTCTTCATCTGAATTCACTAAGGACAAAAGTTCAGTTTGTTATAAACAGGAAGAAATGATAGAGATTTATTAACATTGTGATTTAGAATCAAGAGATTAAGTTATTTGCACCAAAGAATGTTTCCTGCTTGTTAAGAACACAAGAAAAGATTACAAGGAATCCAAAATAAGCTTTATACAAAGAATATGAAATTGTCTCATTATATATTTAAAGCAATTTGGGATGTGAACAGTTAATTTACTTGATTTTGGGAAGTTACAAAGAAACCACCTTTTTTTTTTTGCTTTTTACAAACTTTGTGACTTCATTATTTTTACCTTGATTCCTTAAGTAGTTATATAAAACCTCTAGGGGAAAGAAAAAATTATATATATATATATATATATATATATATATAAAAACACACTACTCTTCATTAATGAATCAAGCACTGCTGGCTACTGACATTTGTAAACAATGTTAGAATTTCCAATTCTCTCTGCCGTATGCTGATCGTTTAGGAGTAGGATGCCAAATCAGTAGGGTTTCAATCCTGGCTTGAAGCAACCAGATGTCTAGTCACACTGATGAGCTGTGATACAGCAAAACGGTCCTGTATGTGAATGACCATATATATAGCGAGTTCAATCCTCACTGGGTGCCCTATACTTTCAGCCTTGTGCCACATCTAAGCCAGGCTTAGAAAATCATTATATATATATATATATATATATATATAAAAACACACAAATTTAAAATTATGTTCTTCAGACAATATATTTACAGATTGCTTAGTGTGAAAACTCGGCAAAGTAACTATTGAAATCAGAGTCCTCGAGTGCTGTTTGGTTTGTTAATGTTACTGCTCTACTTCAGTTTAATTTTAGAGGCATTGAGCACTTTAGGTTTCGTGTAGGTTGACAGGTAGGTAGGTGTGTGCCATACCCACCACTAACTTTTGTGTTTGCATTTTTTTAATTTTTTTTTTCTTTGATTTTCTCTTCATTTTCTTGGGTTTTTCATATTATTTTCTTCTCATTGCCAGGGTTATGATAGTGTTGATAGGGTTGTTCTTACAAGTTTTACCAATAACTTGGTTTATTTTGATTTTATATATTATAATACCTGCTTTTTAACAGGCCAGTAATATTGTTTCTCTTGTGGCAGGACTACTGAAACGCAACTTTTTACATTAGTTTTGGTTGTTGAATTCTCTCTTAAATCCAAACATTGATTGGAAAGAATAAAATGTTGAACTGAGGATGAGGTTTCTTCATTTAAAACAAAAACATCTTTTTACCTGACCAAATCTAAGCCGACAGAAGAGTGAAAATGGTTTAAGTTGTCATCGTTTTCTCTGTTCCTCCTGCTAATACTCTTCTATGTTTACCTCATTGATTTCTTTTTTTTTTTTTAAATATCCATTTCATGTTTAAAAGTTCAATAATCGTACATAACCGAAATAAATCATATGATCTGCTCTGACTTTATTCTACAATGTTCCATCATGACCTTCTCAGGTCAAACCATGCCATTCAATATGTAAATATGACATTGCCTCATGAATAAAGATTCAGGAGATAGTTCCTTGTCTGCTATAGATTAATCTGTAATGTGCAAGGCAGACAGGGTTTTCTGCAGTGGGTATAAGAATGGGGTTGATAACATGAAGAGGCCCTAAAATTTATGGTATATTTTCTTTCCTCTGCACTGTCTGGATTGATGTAGTGAAGGAAATTGCCTGGAAAATCTTGTGGTACCAAAAAGGCCAGTCAACAGTCTGTTAACCCTTTGGGATGATCAATAGGATAAGAGACAAAGGTTATTTATAGAAATCCCTCTATCTCATTTGTGGCACTCTTCTTCTGTTGTATAGATTTAGAAGAGGACAATTTTTCCATCCCCCCCCTCAACTATAGCTCACCAGCCCAGCTGAGTTGAAAGTCTGTCTATTTAAATTAATATCATTCAACTTCATTAGTTAAAGATAAACCAATTCATTTTCAAAAACTTGACATGAAGAGCATTGTAGTTAAAATCCCCTGAATACATATGACAAAGATTAAAGATGATTCCAATAGACATATCTATTGATTATTGATACTGGATTAACAAAAGCATTTCTTTAGAAAAAAAAGAAAAGAAAAGAGAAAAGAAAAGAAAGAAGAGAAAAGAAAAGAAAGAAGAAAAAAAAGAGAAAAAAGAGAAAAAAGAGAAAAAAAAGAGAAAAAAGAGAAAAAAAAAGAGAAAAAAAAAGAAAAAAAAGAAAAAAAAAGAGAAAAAAGAAAGAAGAGAAAGAAGAAGAGAAAGAAGAAGAGAAAGAAGAAGAGAAAGAAGAAGAGAAAGAAGAAGAGAAAGAAGAAGAGAAAGAAGAAGAGAAAGAAAAAAAAGAAAGAAAAAAAAGAAAAAAAAGAAAGAAAAAAAAGAAAGAAAAAAAAGAAAGAAAAAAAAGAAAGAAAAAAAAGAAAGAAAAAAAAGAAAGAAAAAAAAGAAAGAAAAAAAAGAAAGAAAAAAAAGAAAGAAAAAAAAGAAAGAAAAAAAAGAAAGAAAAAAAAGAAAGAAAAAAAAGAAAGAAAAAAAAGAAAGAAAAAAAAGAAAGAAAAAAAAGAAAGAAAAAAAAGAAAGAAAAAAAAGAAAGAAAAAAAAGAAAGAAAAAAAAGAAAGAAAAAAAAGAAAGAAAAAAAAGAAAGAAAAAAAAGAAAGAAAAAAAAGAAAGAAAAAAAAGAAAGAAAAAAAAGAAAGAAAAAAAAGAAAGAAAAAAAAGAAAGAAAAAAAAGAAGAAAAAAAGAAAAAAAGAAGAAAAAAAAGAAGAAAAAAAAGAAGAAAAAAAAGAAAGAAAAAAGAAAGAAAAAAGAAAGAAAAAAGAAAGAAAAAAGAAAGAAAAAAGAAAGAAAAAAGAAAGAAAAAAGAAAGAAAAAAGAAAAGAAAAAAGAAAAGAAAAAAGAAAAGAAAAAAGAAAGAAAAAAGAAAAGAAAAAAGAAAAGAAAAAAGAAAAGA
>OZ010579.1:13442599-13602599 GCA_963932145.1 Acanthosepion lycidas
AGGTCCCGTTAATATTTCTTCACCTTATACAGAAAATGAATCTGTGAATAATAGCCAGAATCCTGAAAGTCAGCCTTCTCAGAGGTCTGGCTCTTCCAGTGTTGAACTACCTCCATGCCGGTCTAGCAGGATTCGTAGACCAATCCAACAACTGGATTTATAAAACTTTTTCAATCTCTTTTGCAAGTGGGGGAGAATGTTATATTTTCGTAAAAAAAAAAAAAAAAAAAAAAAAAAAAGAAAGAATAAAAAAAGGAAACTAGCTTTCTTGTCCACGTGACTTTTCACACGTTCCCTTTCCTCTTTAAAAGCTGCATTCTCCTTCCTTTTCATTCTGAATTCTTTCCTTTGTTGATTACTGACGGCTGTGAATTAAGTTCAGTAAAGCCTTAAGAAAAGGTTATTCTATCCTTGCTTTCTTCTCTTTACTACGTAACAATTCTATTCTAGCTTTCTTCTCTGTACTACGTGACAGTGGCCAAGACAATTTAGGTGGTCATGTTTGGGTATAAGGGGTGAGTAGCCTGGGACTGTGAACTCCCCTAGTATGCATGAAGCCTTGATACCAGTTTTAAAAAGTAACCAGAGGTCTAGTTTAGATTGAAGAAGTTGGTGTTCCATTTCTGAAAAGTTGGAACATAGGCCCCTCAGGTTGATGTAGGAGATGGCATATGGTTGGTAGAAGACAAGTAGGCAAAGAGACACACCTACAGGATTGGCATTTATAAATAACTTGGAGAGAATCATCTAGAGATACCGCCGTAGCAGTAGCCTTCATCATGGCATCGAGAAACCTCACCGGAGACTACTGAATGGACCAGAAACCATTCACAAAATGGCAGTACAATTGCCCTGATATTATACACCTGCTGATAGGATAGCCTTCTTCAAAGTTTCGGATCCCTGACTATCAGGCGAATAATGCCAAAACTCAGAAAACGTTTACCTCCAGCACTCTTAACGAAGAGAGAATCAAACCAAGAATGTAAATACATACATGATGCTTCAAGTGGATGTATCACATCTGGCCAGAAGTCAAGGCAACAGAATTCTTCCTTGGGTCAGAAACATTGTACCAGTCTGAGACAAGTTCATTCATGTACTTAAAGACTAAAGGACACATTGAGAGAAGGGCGGGGGGAGGGCGTTAATGAGGGTTGTTTGGAGCTGCATATGTGTCCCCTACCTCCATTTGAATTAGTATAGTAGATGGTTACAAGGGTGGGGGCCAGCAAAGGTCAAGTTATCTATTCAAGAGAAAAAAATATTCAGGCTTGCAAAGGAGAAGCATTATGGATCAGAGGGAGGAGTTATAGACAGGAAGCATGAAACAGGTATATTGTTTAAGTTTTAACTTTGTGTAAGTCCCAGTATCCACTTTCTTTGGAAAGTGGACAGACTCCACCATCCAATAACCCATTCTAGAAAAAAACCCCATTAAATATATGAGCCTCAAGAATTAACAATAAATTAATGTGCAAGTAATTTATGCGATGTTATACAGACATACGACTTTAATATTTTAGCTTTTTAATTTTTTTCTTATAACATGACATTAAAAATCAAATAATTAAAAGATGGAATCTATTAATATATATATATATATATATATATATATATATATATATTATTTATATATTTATTTATTTTCTAAATATTTTAATGGGGTTTTTCATGATACTAACAACTATAAATGATAAAGAAGCATTTTAATTTCAGGACAGTTTTAATATTTTGAGAGATGATTGAAGTTTTTTTGAAATGGTTCTTGGGCAATAATGAAAGAAAGTTGGTCTGGAGCTCATTTCTAATATTGCTTCCTTCTATATAACTTACCTTTATCTCCTTTACATTCTGGCAATATCAGACTGAATTTATCTAAACTTAAACATTCTACTACATTTATCAAGTTTTTCATCTTTAAGATTAATTCCATATGGCACAAGTTCCAAAGAAATAAGAAGAAGGAAAATTGTGTTCAATGTGTACAAAGCTGCCTGTCTAAATCCTGGGATCAAATGCACTTTTGGCACTAGTGGGGAAATACACATCTATATCAAAATGCATTTATTCACTTTAAGAATAGGAGCACAAATGCTGAAGCTCTATAAAACAATGTGATGATGTGCTATGCACTCATCTTTTTATTGGCTAACAAATGTGTTTATATACCAGGAGCAGTCACTTACATTGAAGATTTATATTTTGATAAAATTCAATAGTGGCACTCAATTTTCTGTCTAGGTTCCTTTCTTTTAAGCATTCTTTAGATCAAAGTTGTAGCCAAATTTATTTCTATGTATAAGCAATTTATTTGATAAATAGTTATGTATAAGACACTTGTGTTCATATATATATATATATATATATATATATATATATATATATATATATATATTTCTTTTTTTTAATTTCTACAAGTTTCCCTAATATATTGTGAAGAGCAGTAGTGACAGTTTATTATATATACCAGTTTCAGAATTATTATTGTTATAGATATTTTTGATTATGATCATATCCATAATAGTTTTGAATGTGATTGTAATTATTTGATATTAAGATTGAATAAATTGTTAGATGTTAGGGAGTTAGTAGGTAGGATTATGTGACTGTTTTTATCAAGTTTATTGTCATTTTTAAGAATGACTTTACCCATTTTTATTCTCACTCCTGCAACAGGATAAAACCTGCAATCATTATAGGATTCTATTTTAAATCAGAGAATTTGCCACCCTCCCATACATATCTGAAGAAAAATTATACATAGAAATTTCATCCACAATGCTAAAAGCAAAGCAAACAAAATATACAACCACAAAAAAGATAACAATGAAAAAAAATCATTTAGTTTTTTTGACATTAAATTACTTCACTTAGCATCCTCCATAATTTACCTCAATTTTTCAGTTGATGAATATTTATGAACATCTCTAAAATTTAAACATTTTGAAAAACTAACATTTTTTTTCAAAGAGTTACTCATTTACAAAAAATCTGCTCTGAATCATAAAATAAAAAATGCAATCAAACTAAGATTAGAAAAAACTTATAATTTTTTTAATGAATTTTTAAAGATTTGTTTTCATTTTTTTTTTAATTAGAATAAAGTTTTAAATAGTTTTTTTTTGTCATTTGTCCCTTTTAGATGATATTCTTAAATGAAAACTATATTTACTAACCATCAATTGAAAAGCTTAGTACAAATTATCACATCTATATTTTTAAAAGTATTTTGTAATTTTTTCTTGTGTATATAAACATGTTAATATTCTGTATACAGTCTACCATACACATCATTATCAGAAAATAAAAGTGATAACTATAGTAAATTTACAGAGTATTTAAAAATTATATCCATAGATATTATATGCCCACCATAGAACAACATTAAATATCAAGCTGTCAAACCCAGTGACTGCCTTAAATAAACAGCTACTGTCTAATTAAAGAAAATGCATTTCTGCAATATTTTAAATTTAAAGTAAATATCTGTTTCAAATCAGATTAATTATACTTTAAATCAGCTAATATTCCTCAAATAATGTTTCAAAAAAGTAAAATTTATTTTTAAAATATTTTTTAATAAATGTTTTTTTTTTTTGACAGTACTTACATGTGTGTAGGGGTTTGTTTTAAGGCATGCTATATTATGGATAAAAGTGCTCATTATCAGGGATAGAGCACATGTAAATATAAAAGTGGGCACTGAGGTCGAGACTGAGGAGTGACAGTATTTCATGATGAAACACAATCATCAGGAGGTGTTTTGGAGCTAGGCAATGGAGCATTATAGGTAGCAAAGTCAGGTTATTGTATTATCCTAACAGTTACTGGGTAGGATGCAATGGCTATATTTCAAATTACTCTAAAGGCCTTTGAGTATAAATAATTATGGGTCAGAATGCAGTTATTTGCAGGTATTGCATAGTGGCATTTGTTGATGTAACTCATTATTTAGTGTTTTTGTTGCAGTTATGTGAGCATACATAAATACACAGATACAAATATATAAATATGTATGTATATGTAGGTATGTGTGTGTGTGTGTGTGCGTATAACTTTTAAAAAAAACATATACTTTGAGATTTGTTTACAATCAATCTCTATACTTAAATCATCATTTTCATTTTAGTAGTAGCATGGCTAGAATGCTAAATAAATATATTAAGCAAAACCATGTCATGTTTTTGACCACATTCAGAAATCAATGAATCCGGCTCAAATTGTAGACATGTTCGACTAGTTGAAAATGTTCCATTTTTGATCTGCACTAAAGCAATGCCAAAATGAATTATTTTAGAGTTTGGGAGAAACAATCCAATACAAGAACTATCCAATAAGTTTTTACCAAATAAAAAGATATATATATCTTTTTTTTAAACAATTTTTCAAATGAATATAAAAAACAGACTACAGACAGAGGAGCGAGAGAGCCAGAGAGAGACTACAGACAGAGGAGCCAGAGAGAGACTACAGACAGTGGAGTCAGAGAGAGCCAGAGAGAGACTACAGACAGTGGAGTCAGAGAGAGCCAGAGAGAGACTACAGACAGTGGAGTCAGAGAGAGCCAGAGAGAGACTACAGACAGTGGAGTCAGAGAGAGCCAGAGAGAGACTACAGACAGTGGAGTCAGAGAGAGCCAGAGAGAGACTACAGACAGTGGAGTCAGAGAGAGCCAGAGAGAGACTACAGACAGTGGAGCCAGAGAGAGACTACAGACAGTGGAGTCAGAGAGAGCCAGAGAGAGACTACAGACAGTGGAGCCAGAGAGAGACTACAGACAGTGGAGTCAGAGAGAGCCAGAGAGAGACTACAGACAGTGGAGCCAGAGAGAGACTACAGACAGTGGAGTCAGAGAGAGCCAGAGAGAGACTACAGACAGTGGAGTCAGAGAGAGCCAGAGAGAGACTACAGACAGTGGAGTCAGAGAGAGCCAGAGAGAGACTACAGACAGTGGAGTCAGAGAGAGCCAGAGAGAGACTACAGACAGTGGAGTCAGAGAGAGCCAGAGAGAGACTACAGACAGTGGAGTCAGAGAGAGCCAGAGAGAGACTACAGACAGTGGAGTCAGAGAGAGCCAGAGAGAGACTACAGACAGTGGAGTCAGAGAGAGCCAGAGAGAGACTACAGACAGTGGAGTCAGAGAGAGCCAGAGAGAGACTACAGACAGTGGAGTCAGAGAGAGACTGAGACTACAGACAGTGGAGTCAGAGAGAGACTGAGACTACAGACAGTGGAGTCAGAGAGAGACTGAGACTACAGACAGTGGAGTCAGAGAGAGACTGAGACTACAAACAGTGGAGTCAGAGAGAGACTGAGACTACAAACAGTGGAGTCAGAGAGAGACTGAGACTACAAACAGTGGAGTCAGAGAGAGACTGAGACTACAAACAGTGGAGTCAGAGAGAGACTGAGACTACAAACAGTGGAGTCAGAGAGAGACTGAGACTACAAACAGTGGAGTCAGAGAGAGACTGAGACTACAAACAGTGGAGTCAGAGAGAGACTGAGACTACAAACAGTGGAGTCAGAGAGAGACTGAGACTACAAACAGTGGAGTCAGAGAGAGACTGAGACTACAAACAGTGGAGTCAGAGAGAGACTGAGACTACAAACAGTGGAGTCAGAGAGAGACTGAGACTACAAACAGTGGAGTCAGAGAGAGACTGAGACTACAAACAGTGGAGTCAGAGAGAGACTGAGACTACAAACAGTGGAGTCAGAGAGAGACTGAGACTACAAACAGTGGAGTCAGAGAGAGACTGAGACTACAAACAGTGGAGTCAGAGAGAGACTGAGACTACAAACAGTGGAGTCAGAGAGAGACTGAGACTACAAACAGTGGAGTCAGAGAGAGACTGAGACTACAAACAGTGGAGTCAGAGAGAGACTGAGACTACAAACAGTGGAGTCAGAGAGAGACTGAGACTACAAACAGTGGAGTCAGAGAGAGACTGAGACTACAAACAGTGGAGTCAGAGAGAGACTGAGACTACAAACAGTGGAGTCAGAGAGAGACTGAGACTACAAACAGTGGAGTCAGAGAGAGACTGAGACTACAAACAGTGGAGTCAGAGAGAGACTGAGACTACAAACAGTGGAGTCAGAGAGAGACTGAGACTACAAACAGTGGAGTCAGAGAGAGACTGAGACTACAAACAGTGGAGTCAGAGAGAGACTGAGACTACAAACAGTGGAGTCAGAGAGAGACTGAGACTACAAACAGTGGAGTCAGAGAGAGACTGAGACTACAAACAGTGGAGTCAGAGAGAGACTGAGACTACAAACAGTGGAGTCAGAGAGAGACTGAGACTACAAACAGTGGAGTCAGAGAGAGACTGAGACTACAAACAGTGGAGTCAGAGAGAGACTGAGACTACAAACAGTGGAGTCAGAGAGAGACTGAGACTACAAACAGTGGAGTCAGAGAGAGACTGAGACTACAAACAGTGGAGTCAGAGAGAGACTGAGACTACAAACAGTGGAGTCAGAGAGAGACTGAGACTACAAACAGTGGAGTCAGAGAGAGACTGAGACTACAAACAGTGGAGTCAGAGAGAGACTGAGACTACAAACAGTGGAGTCAGAGAGAGACTGAGACTACAAACAGTGGAGTCAGAGAGAGACTGAGACTACAAACAGTGGAGTCAGAGAGAGACTGAGACTACAAACAGTGGAGTCAGAGAGAGACTGAGACTACAAACAGTGGAGTCAGAGAGAGACTGAGACTACAAACAGTGGAGTCAGAGAGAGACTGAGACTACAAACAGTGGAGTCAGAGAGAGACTGAGACTACAAACAGTGGAGTCAGAGAGAGACTGAGACTACAAACAGTGGAGTCAGAGAGAGACTGAGACTACAAACAGTGGAGTCAGAGAGAGACTGAGACTACAAACAGTGGAGTCAGAGAGAGACTGAGACTACAAACAGTGGAGTCAGAGAGTCAGAGAGAGACTGAGACTACAAACAGTGGAGTCAGAGAGAGACTGAGACTACAAACAGTGGAGTCAGAGAGAGACTGAGACTACAAACAGTGGAGTCAGAGAGAGACTGAGACTACAAACAGTGGAGTCAGAGAGAGACTGAGACTACAAACAGTGGAGTCAGAGAGAGACTGAGACTACAAACAGTGGAGTCAGAGAGAGACTGAGACTACAAACAGTGGAGTCAGAGAGAGACTGAGACTACAAACAGTGGAGTCAGAGAGAGACTGAGACTACAAACAGTGGAGTCAGAGAGAGACTGAGACTACAAACAGTGGAGTCAGAGAGAGACTGAGACTACAAACAGTGGAGTCAGAGAGAGACTGAGACTACAAACAGTGGAGTCAGAGAGAGACTGAGACTACAAACAGTGGAGTCAGAGAGAGACTGAGACTACAAACAGTGGAGTCAGAGAGAGACTGAGACTACAAACAGTGGAGTCAGAGAGAGACTGAGACTACAAACAGTGGAGTCAGAGAGAGACTGAGACTACAAACAGTGGAGTCAGAGAGAGACTGAGACTACAAACAGTGGAGTCAGAGAGAGACTGAGACTACAAACAGTGGAGTCAGAGAGAGACTGAGACTACAAACAGTGGAGTCAGAGAGAGACTGAGACTACAAACAGTGGAGTCAGAGAGAGACTGAGACTACAAACAGTGGAGTCAGAGAGAGACTGAGACTACAAACAGTGGAGTCAGAGAGAGACTGAGACTACAAACAGTGGAGTCAGAGAGAGACTGAGACTACAAACAGTGGAGTCAGAGAGAGACTGAGACTACAAACAGTGGAGTCAGAGAGAGACTGAGACTACAAACAGTGGAGTCAGAGAGAGACTGAGACTACAAACAGTGGAGTCAGAGAGAGACTGAGACTACAAACAGTGGAGTCAGAGAGAGACTGAGACTACAAACAGTGGAGTCAGAGAGAGACTGAGACTACAAACAGTGGAGTCAGAGAGAGACTGAGACTACAAACAGTGGAGTCAGAGAGAGACTGAGACTACAAACAGTGGAGTCAGAGAGAGACTGAGACTACAAACAGTGGAGTCAGAGAGAGACTGAGACTACAAACAGTGGAGTCAGAGAGAGACTGAGACTACAAACAGTGGAGTCAGAGAGAGACTGAGACTACAAACAGTGGAGTCAGAGAGAGACTGAGACTACAAACAGTGGAGTCAGAGAGAGACTGAGACTACAAACAGTGGAGTCAGAGAGAGACTGAGACTACAAACAGTGGAGTCAGAGAGAGACTGAGACTACAAACAGTGGAGTCAGAGAGAGACTGAGACTACAAACAGTGGAGTCAGAGAGAGACTGAGACTACAAACAGTGGAGTCAGAGAGAGACTGAGACTACAAACAGTGGAGTCAGAGAGAGACTGAGACTACAAACAGTGGAGTCAGAGAGAGACTGAGACTACAAACAGTGGAGTCAGAGAGAGACTGAGACTACAAACAGTGGAGTCAGAGAGAGACTGAGACTACAAACAGTGGAGTCAGAGAGAGACTGAGACTACAAACAGTGGAGTCAGAGAGAGACTGAGACTACAAACAGTGGAGTCAGAGAGAGACTGAGACTACAAACAGTGGAGTCAGAGAGAGACTGAGACTACAAACAGTGGAGTCAGAGAGAGACTGAGACTACAAACAGTGGAGTCAGAGAGAGACTGAGACTACAAACAGTGGAGTCAGAGAGAGACTGAGACTACAAACAGTGGAGTCAGAGAGAGACTGAGACTACAAACAGTGGAGTCAGAGAGAGACTGAGACTACAAACAGTGGAGTCAGAGAGAGACTGAGACTACAAACAGTGGAGTCAGAGAGAGACTGAGACTACAAACAGTGGAGTCAGAGAGAGACTGAGACTACAAACAGTGGAGTCAGAGAGAGACTGAGACTACAAACAGTGGAGTCAGAGAGAGACTGAGACTACAAACAGTGGAGTCAGAGAGAGACTGAGACTACAAACAGTGGAGTCAGAGAGAGACTGAGACTACAAACAGTGGAGTCAGAGAGAGACTGAGACTACAAACAGTGGAGTCAGAGAGAGACTGAGACTACAAACAGTGGAGTCAGAGAGAGACTGAGACTACAAACAGTGGAGTCAGAGAGAGACTGAGACTACAAACAGTGGAGTCAGAGAGAGACTGAGACTACAAACAGTGGAGTCAGAGAGAGACTGAGACTACAAACAGTGGAGTCAGAGAGAGACTGAGACTACAAACAGTGGAGTCAGAGAGAGACTGAGACTACAAACAGTGGAGTCAGAGAGAGACTGAGACTACAAACAGTGGAGTCAGAGAGAGACTGAGACTACAAACAGTGGAGTCAGAGAGAGACTGAGACTACAAACAGTGGAGTCAGAGAGAGACTGAGACTACAAACAGTGGAGTCAGAGAGAGACTGAGACTACAAACAGTGGAGTCAGAGAGAGACTGAGACTACAAACAGTGGAGTCAGAGAGAGACTGAGACTACAAACAGTGGAGTCAGAGAGAGACTGAGACTACAAACAGTGGAGTCAGAGAGAGACTGAGACTACAAACAGTGGAGTCAGAGAGAGACTGAGACTACAAACAGTGGAGTCAGAGAGAGACTGAGACTACAAACAGTGGAGTCAGAGAGAGACTGAGACTACAAACAGTGGAGTCAGAGAGAGACTGAGACTACAAACAGTGGAGTCAGAGAGAGACTGAGACTACAAACAGTGGAGTCAGAGAGAGACTGAGACTACAAACAGTGGAGTCAGAGAGAGACTGAGACTACAAACAGTGGAGTCAGAGAGAGACTGAGACTACAAACAGTGGAGTCAGAGAGAGACTGAGACTACAAACAGTGGAGTCAGAGAGAGACTGAGACTACAAACAGTGGAGTCAGAGAGAGACTGAGACTACAAACAGTGGAGTCAGAGAGAGACTGAGACTACAAACAGTGGAGTCAGAGAGAGACTGAGACTACAAACAGTGGAGTCAGAGAGAGACTGAGACTACAAACAGTGGAGTCAGAGAGAGACTGAGACTACAAACAGTGGAGTCAGAGAGAGACTGAGACTACAAACAGTGGAGTCAGAGAGAGACTGAGACTACAAACAGTGGAGTCAGAGAGAGACTGAGACTACAAACAGTGGAGTCAGAGAGAGACTGAGACTACAAACAGTGGAGTCAGAGAGAGACTGAGACTACAAACAGTGGAGTCAGAGAGAGACTGAGACTACAAACAGTGGAGTCAGAGAGAGACTGAGACTACAAACAGTGGAGTCAGAGAGAGACTGAGACTACAAACAGTGGAGTCAGAGAGAGACTGAGACTACAAACAGTGGAGTCAGAGAGAGACTGAGACTACAAACAGTGGAGTCAGAGAGAGACTGAGACTACAAACAGTGGAGTCAGAGAGAGACTGAGACTACAAACAGTGGAGTCAGAGAGAGACTGAGACTACAAACAGTGGAGTCAGAGAGAGACTGAGACTACAAACAGTGGAGTCAGAGAGAGACTGAGACTACAAACAGTGGAGTCAGAGAGAGACTGAGACTACAAACAGTGGAGTCAGAGAGAGACTGAGACTACAAACAGTGGAGTCAGAGAGAGACTGAGACTACAAACAGTGGAGTCAGAGAGAGACTGAGACTACAAACAGTGGAGTCAGAGAGAGACTGAGACTACAAACAGTGGAGTCAGAGAGAGACTGAGACTACAAACAGTGGAGTCAGAGAGAGACTGAGACTACAAACAGTGGAGTCAGAGAGAGACTGAGACTACAAACAGTGGAGTCAGAGAGAGACTGAGACTACAAACAGTGGAGTCAGAGAGAGACTGAGACTACAAACAGTGGAGTCAGAGAGAGACTGAGACTACAAACAGTGGAGTCAGAGAGAGACTGAGACTACAAACAGTGGAGTCAGAGAGAGACTGAGACTACAAACAGTGGAGTCAGAGAGAGACTGAGACTACAAACAGTGGAGTCAGAGAGAGACTGAGACTACAAACAGTGGAGTCAGAGAGAGACTGAGACTACAAACAGTGGAGTCAGAGAGAGACTGAGACTACAAACAGTGGAGTCAGAGAGAGACTGAGACTACAAACAGTGGAGTCAGAGAGAGACTGAGACTACAAACAGTGGAGTCAGAGAGAGACTGAGACTAATGTGCTTTTTACTCTATGCAGAATATAGAGCCACATCCTCACTGTGCTAATGATGCTGGCTCTGATTTCCTTTGTAAATAGGCATTTTAAAATAGAGTTAGCAGCCTTATGCATAACTGATATTGAATTCAGAAATATCCCTCTCCTAAACTGGTTAGCAACCAAAACTAAACTGAATCTGCTCTTCAATTTAACCCATAGTTGGGAGTGAGCAAAGTGATGGACTCATATCTTCGCTAAGAGTATTTGTGCAAAAGTCAATGCTATAGCCAGAATTTGACATGGTGAATACACTATCTGGGCCAATCACTGCCATGCTATATATATATATATATATATATATATATATATATATATATATATATATATATATGAAAATTTCTCCAAATTAATCAGTAGAGAGACAATATTTATGAATAAAAATGACAATAGGAAAACTAGTAATTGCTGACGCGTTTCGTCCAATGTGGACTTTATCAAAGCAAAATACGAAAATGAAATTAAATGAACAAAGTAACTAATAAAAACAAAAACAGAATGTACCTAGCAACTGGAATGTAGAGAAATGCTATTTTCATATTTTTAACTGAAAAATAACGTAAGTAATTGTCACGTATGGAGAATATTGTCATTATAACTGTGTTGATGTATTCAACCATTTTCTTTTGATTTTATGAATCTGTTGTGTATATTTGTTTGTAAGAGCATTAATTTTGTTATGGTGAAATAGGGAAAAAACCTGGGCGTAGATTAATATTTGGGTAGTTTACTATGGCGGCACTCTCCAGAATTTTCCTTCTGAGTGAGTTATTTTCTTTTTTTATGAGTGTAGCAGGCATTTATAGAATAAATTGCCAAAACTGTTCCTCTCAATATATTGGAGAAACAAGTAGAAGTTTGAAAAAACGCATTTATGAGCACAAAAGAGACCTCACAAAAAACAACTTAGCTAATGCACTAGTCATACATAGAAATAAATTCAACCATAATTTTGATTTTAAAAATGCTACATTCTTATTTTTCAGTTAAAAATATGAAAATAGCGTTTCTCTACATTCCAGTTGCTAGGTACATTCTGTTTTTGTTTTTATTAGTTACTTTGTTCATTTAATTTCATTTTCGTGTTTTGCTTTGATAAAGTCCACATTGGACGAAACACGTCAGCAATTACCAGTTTTCCTATTGTCATTTTTATTCATATATATATATATATATATATATATATATATATATATATATATATACATACATACACACACATGTAAATAGAAACAAGAGTGTAAAAAAAAAAATGCACAGAAAACAAAAAGTGTTAGCACAGACTGAAAGGTTTTCATTCAAGGCAAATGTTTTTTTTGGGTCTTTGATAATCCTCTGTTTAGCTTTCAACAAATTAAACTACCAAGTAAGACTTCTAACAGAAATTATTGAATTTAATCAATTACCAATAACAATCATTTTTAATTCTTTCAAGTGGACATGTTTATGTCCCATTTTGAGTTTGGAACATTAGACATGTCAGTAGATTTTATCTTTAACCTGAAAATTAACAGCTATGAATCAATTACTTAAATCAATCCATTTTCATAACCAAGTCGTGAGTTATATGCTATAGATTTTACAAGTATGCAAATAGTCTAACTATAACTATACCCAGTAGAGAGTATCAAAGATTATTCTAAATTGCTCTTTCTATTTGCTTCTTCAATTGCAAGAATTTCTAACTCTTCATAACAGTTCAATTTGATTTTAAGGGAAAGTAATCAGTTGTTGCTGGCCAGGATCAGAGGAAAATAATCTACCTCATTCTTCTTGAACTTGTCAATTTGTCTATTCTTTAAGCTTGGCTACTACCAACAATATGTGGGTTCAAATTCCAATCAAAATTATTGCATTTAGCACTAATGCCCTTGGAAATGGCATGAAAAACATTAGCTAAGAGCAAAATTGCAGGCTGTTATCTTTGGTAAGGCAAACAGTTTAGGCAGAAACAATGAATTCATAAGTGGATAAAAGGCAATGGAGAAACTACTTAAGCACGGTCATGACAATTCATAATTTACAGATATGAAAGAAAAGGAGATTGTGGAGAGCCATGCTCAACTATATCCTAAATAGACAATTGAGGAGGATTATCAAGCTGTAGGGTTTTTGTCAGAATATCCTTTTCTTAAATGAACTCCTTTACAAAACTAAAGCTCAACCTACACTATTATTTGCTTATACATTACTGATTAGTCTCTTAGACAAAAAAAAAATTAAAAAATAGCTCTACAGCCACTTTAATTCCATATGAATTTTTTTCAGAACCAAGAAGAAAATGTGTGATTTGTAGAATGATTTTCTTTGTTTTTGTTTCTGGGCAAAAATATTGATATCCATCTGAAGCATTTCCTGGATAATGACAAGATGCCAACTGTCAACAAATTGAAAATTCTGTAAAAGATTTCTAACTCGATTATCATTCAAAGTCATCAAAACTTTATCATCAAAAGAAATCTCATATGAAGAAATAAAATGGCTATAATTACAAGACTTACATATTTGGACCATGAGGATCCAACTCAAATATGAAAATACAATAATGTTTATCTTCAACAGAGATGACAGGTTTACAGATGGAAAGCTTCTGAACAATGAGAAAATGATAATTTAAAAAGATCAATTGTAAAATACTCATATAGAAATGAACATGATCATTCATAACTTTAAAAAAAAAAAGAAAGAAAGAAAAATCTTGTTCTCAATATTTGCTTATACAAGGGCAGTGTTGAGATGAGGTTACTAAGTTGACAATGTGGATGGGAATATTTCTCCATCATAGAATAAATATACAAATGAATGGAAAAACAAAGAAAAAAGTAGGGAAATTAATGAGTGATGGGTGCTATAGAAAGATATTATGTAAAAAGAACTAAAACTAAATTTGAAAACAAATGAAAGATGAAGATAAGGAGAAAGAGGAAAAAAGAAACGAGAGAGGTGAAGGAACAGAAAAGGGAAAATGACCTTCAATCCTTTAATGAAAAAAAAAAAAAAAAAAAAAAAAAAGTATACATCAAAAATTTATTTGCATATTTACAATTACAGTAAATGTCATGAGCAAGTCATGATTGAAGCTGAAATGACTTCAGTCCTTATAAAGTTCTGGACTGACTCATGCAAGAGAGAGCAAATGAACGAGGAAGAGCGAATGAGCAAGAAAGAGCAAGCAGAAAAACCACAAATAACAAATCAGCAGAGAATTTCTTCACACCATATAAAAATGTTAGAGTGGCTCTATTGATAAATAAATGAATAAAAAGAGACATCTTCCACCTCATGTTTCAACACCATCTTTCTACACATTCAACAGAAGAAAAAAAAATCTATAGGACCTTGATGCATCAGCAAAGTGAAATAGATTTACTAATTTTAAAGGTTAACCTATTTCACTTGACAGCATCTTGAGTACGATTCCTTCTGAAAATTTCTCTCGATATTTTGTACTGAATAACCCTACTGTTAATTGAAATAACATCCTGATGACATATATATATATATCCCCCACAGACCCCACATATAAAGCACACCAATAACTTGGCAAGGAATCCTGAAGTAGTAACGCGATATTCAACTAATGACACATTCCTACTCATTGATTTTTAAGAATATTTTCACATTATTTTGATTTATAATTCTCATTTAATAATTTATAATAATCCTATACTCTATTCAGAAAGTCATTAAGAGACTAGTGTGTCAAACAGGGCTGTTTGGATGTTAATCTTTTATCAGTAACCCAAATATCAGGGTCTAAAACAGGAGAAAGTATTTAAGGGAAAAAAGAAGGAAGCAGGAAATATGATGATAGAGTCAGACATTGTTATTAACATTAAATACATTCCCTCTTGACAATGAAATTCATAGAGAATGGCAAACCAAATAGATAATATGCAAGCAAGGTTTACAGCACACTGTCAGTTCATTGGATGACAGGGTAGCTGCAATCCCTCTCCCCCACCTCACTTAGAAATATAAATGATTTGGCAGTAAAAATTAGATAAAAATATTTCAGTCATCAGTGAATGAAACTTCATTAAATTTGAGAAAGGAGCTGGTGATGGCTTTGAAATCATCTAAATTGATTACATTTTTATAATACAGCTACCATTATTAAAAGATTTCTGAGATCATTTTTTTTTAATATTTTGCAAGTAGTTTTAGCTTCATGAAAGTTTTGAACAAAGTTTTGTTTGATCAAGTCAATAGTAGTTTCAATTATCTGCAGTTGGCAATCTGTAGATCCTGAGGTCCTACCATATTTAACTAGCAAAAATTAGATTAGTTCTTATTCCATACATTATATAATCTATTATCTATACTACTATTAATATTTTAACTAAGACATTCTTCCACCTTTTCACTTGAACATCCCAGAATCACATGACTTAAGGTTTTGTGATTGTAAGGTAAGATGCCAGTTAAGTGATTTTGTTAGACTGATATGTTCAGATAAAAAAATAAGTCATAAAAAAGAATTTTGTAAATTGTAATAAGCATAAAAAAGGCCTGACAGAGAGACAGTAATGGCAAAAATCTATTAGCAATAAACAAGATGAAAGCCTAATAGTCAGAGAAATGTGGAATAATAATAGTTATTAATAAAATGAAAAAAATTGACAATTACTGAACAGAAAAATAAAAACTTATAAAATTTGAAATATACTTAAAAATAGTTTTACTATGGTCTTAAAAGTAAAAAAGATATATATTAGGTTGGTGCAAAAATAATGACGTAATAATGTCGTTTTTTGACATTATTACGTCATTATTTTTGCACCAACCTAATGTAAAAGAATACCTCCCATCTCAAAGGTTTTCAACAAATACTTGATCTTACTTAGTCAAGTAAATGGTACACAATAAGGCATGAACTCACTACACCAGCAATTCCAACACCAAATTGGATATGCAAATACATGTTTAAATTTGGTATTTTACCAATAGTACATTTTACCATTAGTACATATTGTAAGCTTAGATTTGCAGGTGGTGTATTGGATAAAGGGTTGGAATTTGGAAATTGAAGAGCAACATTCCAATTTCAGTTGGGTGTGTTATATTCATTTACATGCAAATACCCCTTTGGAAAAGTGTATGAATCCACCTTTTCTCCCCCAACTATGGAGTAATTACTAGGGCTTGTATTAGTAAATCATTATCTCCAAAACATTAAAATCTTAAAATATTTTCTGGCTTTAAATAGCCTGCAAAAAGTTGATAAGCTGTATAAAAAAAAACCTAAAAACCCACAAACCAATAAATTTATGATGGTACATTATTCCAATCTGAGCAACATTGTAGTAACTTTGACTCTTCTTTAGTACTCCATACTTGTAGCTTGAAATAAGACTATGATAACTATTATCATATGCCTTTCAAATTGGATGCTAATGCTCACTTTAGTTGGAATGCTCACAATGGTTCAGCCTTTGTACCCTCTAATCTTCTTTGGATGTCTGTCACACTCTGTAAGTTTTTCAGAATTTTGAACAAAATTACTATTTGATCCATGAGAATATACAGTTCCTATTCTGCTTTCTATGCTTAGGGAATATCCTATCTCAATTAATACACTCTAGTTTATTCACTTTTGAGTCACCTGTCAGTTTCTTCCACTGAAACTGAGTATGTAACTTTTCTAAGGTTTGAACTCATGACTACCAGGAAACCAGACATACTTTAATTAACACTTAATTTGTCCAGGGGGGTGTCATTTTGAAGTCTTAAACCTGTAAAGACTTTACTCAGATGGTGGAATTTTTGATTGTTCTTTCTAAATCAAAGTCTCTCAGATGATGTTAATCTCTGTGCAACTCAATTGTATGGTTTAGATATGAAGAGAACACACCTCCATACTCTGTTTCCATTAGTGTTGTGGCCTTGTTAGGGCCAGAAATAAAGACACACAGAGAGGAATTGAGTTAAACAGATATATTAGCAGAAACAGTAATACAAACATATACAAACGAGAGTGTTACAGCAAGAATGCTCGGTCCGACTGTCAGAACTGAATTCTGGAAATTTTCCTCTCTCCAAAAAGGCAGTACCTACTCCTATTTATAGCTGGGAGAATCCATGCGTGCATGGGTAAATTACCATAACAACTAGAAAGAAGGGTAAACACTTCTGGACCATGTAAACACCACTTTACAGTAGAACAACTGGCCTTTCTGGATATACTAATAATTCACACATTTTATACCATAAGCTAACATTCACTGGACAATCTGTAACAAGATGTCCACTATACATAAAGGGTATATCAGAAATGATTCAGATAACCAGTTGTTTGTATAATATCAGGATGGTATTCAAAAGCAGTTCAACCCCTCAAAGATATATCTCCCAAGCCTCCCCCCATCTCCATAAAAAAAAAGAACTGTGTGACTTTCATCCCATACAGTTACTGACAAAAAATTAATTTACAAATTAAGCACATAGGGCTAATCATGCTCGTCAACAACTACCTGTGGAATGAAATCATGATAACAGCCATAAAAACACGAGAGGCAAAATGACACCTACAGGAATCAGCAGTCATGTTCAGCTGTCACAACCTCCTCAGTAGACCCAGCATTAAAATGAATACCATCTGAGAATCTCTAAGAAACAAAGGATGCTTAAAAACTATGATCTGAACCCAGAAACTAGGTTAAAGGCTTCAAAATGACACCACTAAATTGCTCAAGAGGCATGGCCCAGTGGCTCAAAGCATTCATTAATGCATATAGTTCACTGGCAGGTGGGAGTTCAATATCTGAATCAGTTGAATGATATCATAGAGAGAAAAGTATATAAATGATGATAATTCCTTAAAAAATTTTAGTATAAATTCTACTGAATTTATATATATATATATATATATATATATATATATATATATATATATATATATATATATATAAACTTTGAGATTTCCTCTACACAATATTTTTCAGACAAATAGAATGAATAAAAAAATATAAAAAAATCACGTTATTCATTATTCTATCACCAATTATAGCCAGACAGCGTTTTAACCTGCTGACTGCTCTGTAATTAGATACAACAGGAAGTTTCCTCTTTTCATATAATAGCCATTACATATATCCTTGGTATTCTGTTACTTTTCCTGTTTTTTTTGTTTTTTTTAAGGAAGTTTAAAAAAAAAAAAAAAAGAAATGTACTTTATATTTCAAACGCAGCATTTTCTAATCAATATCATTGCTACTAAAATCAGTACTAAATCTCAATTTCTTAATATAAGAACAAAGTCTTGAAAGTGTAGACAGCAGCCATGAAAACCTTGAGTTTTCTTATATTCTATTTGGTTTCAAACTGAAGGCTGTATTTTTAGTAAAAATTAAAGCCATTTACAGTCATTTTGCTTCATAACAATTGTGGCTCATTTCTAACAAATATGAACCACCTTAGAGAAATTACTTTTTTGCATAATTCAATGTCAGTAAAAATATTCTCTAAGTAAAACTTACTAGTATTTCTATTAAATATCTTATGTAGAGTGTTCAAGTTATATTTTTGATATTAACATCCAGAAAAAAAACATTTCCAAGAAATGTTTATGATTCATTCATTCATTTTCTACACTTTATCAACCCTTTGCAGGATATTTAAAACTGGAAAATACTTTCAGATTGTAAGATTTTTTTTATTTATTTATTTTTTTTTTTTTGTGGTGGGGAGATAGTGATTTACTGATACAAGTCTTACTAATTAATCCATAGCTAGGGAGAAGTGGGTTAATAACTTTACCAAGGATATTTGCACATAAGTGAATATAATGAACCCAATGGGAATTGACAATATCAACTTTAATATAAAATTAATACCATCAACAAGTACAGTAAATTTCAAACCAAATTTTGTACATTCCCAAGGTACCATTTTCCCAAGGTACCATTCCAGTGAAAAACAAATCTCCTTTGAGCCTTGATGCAAACAATACGAATAACCAATTCACATGCAGAGAGAGAGAGAAAGATAGGGGTCTGCATTTTCTGATTTCCTTTTATACCAAGACAATGCTAACTTTAAATAAATAAAAGGATAGCCAATCCAAGCCATAATGAATTAACAGCCTTACGACACATCTGAGAATATCTGGTTCTAGAAAATAACAAATCTAAACCAACCAAGATTGGCTAAAACATTCCTCAAATTGTAATCCAATTATCACTAGTCAGTGACCTCAGCTTGGTCAATAATTTGCATATCAACAGCCAATGTTTGACAGTTAAAATGAGAAAAGAGACAATCATTATTTCAGTTGGGAGAAAACCTTTTTTTCTTTCATTTTGTTTTATAAGTGCTGTCAATGTTTATTGACATACAACTGTGTCAGAGGCCTTTTAATAAACAAGAGCCAAAATAAATTCTCACAAATTTTCAAGCTTGGTTTCATTTTGAGATTCAAAACAAAACTTTTCTAGTCTGTATATACGCATATAAATGAAAAGCTTATATAAATACTGTAAAGACTGAAAATTATTTCCTTTTTTGCTTATTTACACAGTCTGCACAAAGTCGTAAATAATTTTGGTTAGAATAAAAAGAAAATTAAAATTAAGTCAAACTTTAAAATAAGCTCATGATATAACACTGTATGCAGAATTTAAAATTCAAGTAGAAAATGTTTTAAAATATTTTTTATAAATTGTACGAAATTATTTTTCACAAAACACACACATGTATATAAAATAAGATACAGAATCCAGACAAAGTTTGAAGAATATGACAAATGGGAAACCATTTTGTTGAAACTAGAAGAAGCTGAAAATGCAACTGGAGTCATTAAGAATATTTGTTTACTGTAATTTTACCAGTTTCACAGGTCTATGATTTTCAAAAGTGTAATTCCATGTCAATTCAACCAATCAATGTAACCCCCCCCCCAAAAAAATAGATTTTTTTTTCATTGATATATGTTGTAGATCTTATAATCATTAGAAAATCCTGAAAATTTTAAATGGGAATTCCTAACTGTTCTCAACATATTGCAAGTTGAAATTTTGCTTAATCAGCATTTTCTGTTGATGGATATTTCCATTTTCAAACTCAATGATCTCACAAAAACTGTCAAGAAATTAATGGAATTTGATACCCTTATAGACTTTTAATGAAAACTTTAAGCAAGACACAAGAAATCAAATCCTGACTGTTGAAGACTTGTTTCCTTTCTGTCAAAAAAACAAATATAATCTATTTTTTTGCTATCTACTAAAGAATTAAAAGCCGCAAAAAAAAAAAAAAAAAAAAAATGTCCTCTAGATTTGCTGACTGATGGCAATATTATAATCTACAAAAGATTTAGTTGTGATCAAACCACAAAGAACATTATTTACATTATTCGGACTATTGTCCTCATCTTTGTCGCCATATTTATCACAATGTTTCAGCTGTTGTATGCTCCAGCCTTCTTCAGGTGGTTGGAATTTCGAACTGAACCCTTTATTTTGCTCACTGGGGTAGACTGTTCTAGTTCCACGTGCCATGTTTGATGGATGTCAGTTATCAGTTATCTCCTGCTAATTTCCCTCTGAAAGTTCTCCACTGCCTTAACCAGGTATTGAACTCACACTCTTTGGGTCCTGTCACTGGATCTAACCAACACCTTTATCCACTGTGCCATGTGTCCTTGAGTCTGAATAATGTAAATAATGTACATAATACCTCATCTCAGAAATATAGACAAACCACAAAGAAATTTAATATTTCATATGAGGAAGCATCTTCATACGCAGAAACTAACATTAAAACAATGGAGCATGTATCATGTGTGATAAGTAAAACAAAACTCAAAACAAGTAGAAGTACTAAGCTTTATTTAGCTACAAAATAAGGGGGGGGGGGTAAGTCACAGATTATATAGCCTGTGTGGGTGAATCTATTGCTTGTACATCACAAGTGTCAAGTGTAGGATGCCACATTCTTGCTCCTTGGAAAATTGTGGTGTCACCATCCACAACAATCTGAGTATCTCGTAGTCTGTCCAGATCTCCTTATCTGTTGAACCTCAGCAACATCTCCATTTCATGTCTAACCACCATTCCTGAATCTTGACATTTTTAATTTTGGTATGCCTTTTTTGTTAAAACAAGAAGGATCTTTGCTCAGTAACTTGGGTGAAATGTTATGATAGTGGTTTCATTTGTGAATTGACTCAATAATTGCTGTTGCTTCCTTCACTATATGATATTCTAATTCACTCCCCTGTAGTGTTTTTGACATGAACCATGGTTGAGTACAGCAGAAATGGCAATGTCTGACATCTCAGAGTATTTTATCATGTAGTCAAATGCTGCAAGTTGTAACCGCCGCACCTGAATCTTTGCATTTTTAATTTTGGTATGCCTTTCGTTGTTAAACATGAAGGCCACTGATCTTTGCTCAGTAAGTAAGGTGAAATATTGTCATGATAGTGGTTTCATTTGTGAATTGACTCAATAATTGCTATTGCTTCCTTCTCTACTATGGGATATTCTAATTTGCTTCCCTGTAGTGTTTTTGACAAACACTACTGTGCATCCACCTTGGATAAGGACAGTAGAAATGGCAATGTCTGACATGTCGCACTCAACCTTGAAAGGTAAGTTTTCGTTTACTGGTTGTAGTGTGGCATCCCCTAGTTCTTTTAATTGATTGAAGGCTTCAAGGGCCCTCATCTCAAGTGGGAATTTTTTAGTTTCTATTAAAAGGCTGAATTTTATTAGAAAATTCATTTTATCCATTTGCATTTTTTATCCAGCACCCTTTTTTAATGATTTTGAGTTTTCTGGTGGGTGTAAATCTCTTAAGGGACAAAGTCTTTCTGGGATGGGCTTAATAACTCCACCACCAACATACTGAAAACCCTTGAAAGCTTGATGAAAAATGCCAATTTAATAGAAATTCATATATTAACCGAAATAGATGGTGCCTAGACTTTATAAATTTAAGCACCATACTAGATTGGCAACAAGGTCTCATCAATTTACAGTTGAATTAGCGAGATCTAACAAAGTTCTATGCTAACAGTTTCTTTTCTCAAACTTCTTGCTTGTGTAACACTCTTCTGGTTCCATGCTTTCCCGCTAAGTTTAATCTTCAAAAATTCAAATGCAATATCAATTGTTATCTACTGTCTTCCTGATTACTCTTTTGTTCTCTCTCTCTCCTTTAATAATGTTTCTCTTTTTTCTGATTCTTTCACACTCAGTGAACCCTTGTGTCTTTTTAATGGCTTTAAAGTTTCTTTTTTAAGGAATCTTAAAATTCCTCAAGAGGAATAAACAAACACTGCAGAGATTAGCAAACATAGCTCACATTGTTACCAAATATTAAAGGAAATATGCTTTATTATATTTTCCCCAGGCATTTCAGTTTTTTTAGCCACATAATGAAAAAATGAAAATTTGTTTGGTGTTCAATTTTATTATGAAAAAATGAACAAGATTCGAGGACAAGAGAAAAGAAAAAGATGAAAATATTAAGAATTTATTTAAGAAAGTTCAAAATCAATGGTGGCTGGCAAAAACACACAGAAAAGATATTAGCATTAAGTCAGTCAATATCCCCAAATCAATGGCTTTTAGGAACAAATTTCACATTCAGAATAAATTCTGAATGATTCTTAACTATTCACAATCTCTCAGAATGGAATTGGGCTGGATTTTCTAAGAATCAATTCTTATTTGCCAGAGTTGCAGGGATTAAAATTCATCTCTTTTTCCAGTCTGATAATTGTGATAGGCAGCATTAGTAGCATTCAAAGACTTTCTTCAGCCAAATGTTCTCGGGTTTGTAAGCTTACTTATCAAGCAGGCAATCAGTTTTTATATAACTGAGTAGAAATTGATCTTGTCATTTTGTTAAATCTCAATGCTACTGGCCTTCCATTCTAGCCTTTCACTAGATATAGGTATGAACAGAATACTTTTAGAACATAAATTAAAAAAAAAAATTATAATGAAAGAGCTGCCCAGGGCCAACATGTATAGTTAAGCTTTGATTTACACTATAAATCAAATATAATCAACTGGACATTTGATGGTGAACATCCTCATCTCATTCAACTATTCACAAGTATAAAGAGTTGAATCTCCATGGCCCCCACTCACCATATTTTTTGTCTGCACTGTATCTCAGCTGCAGCACCATTTTCGCACAAAGTCTAAATCCAGTAAATGTGTGCATTTTGTGACTTTCAAATAAAAGGTAACTAATTTCAATTTCATGGTTTTAACTCCTGCCGGTCATATATGAACCTTCTCACCAAACAAACAACCTATACTAAACAATTTGGTGATATGCTAAACCAATGAAATGGTTAGAATGTATTACCTACTAAAAGGTAATGAATATATTAAATGGTCATATATGTTGTTTTTGTTTTGTTACACCTTAACATTTTCCAGGTTGTTCAAAGTCAGAAAATATTTTGGGATTCTAAAAATGTTTTGTGAATAATAATGAGTTACTCATACTAGTACTATTTAACCCATAGCTGGGGGAGAGGTAAATTCATACCTTTCCCAAGAGTATATATGTGGCAAGTGAATGTAACAAACCCAACTGGAATTGGAATTCGGCTCTCTGGTTTCCAATTGCAAGCCATTATTCATTGCTATTCCCAAGCAGTCACCCATTTAGCTACGAGCTAGACTTGACATTGCTTAAATTTGCTAATTGGACAAGATCTGGTGTTTGAATGTGATATTACTGTAAGTCCTGGTGGAGCATATAATAAAGTAAATACAACATGTAGACTATCAGTTGTATTGGTCATAGTTTAACAAAGATTTATGACAGGTTTATTTCTATACTGTATGGGTGAAGCCAATGATCCTCCATGTAAATTGCAATATCTGTTTAAATAAAACAAAAAAAGAAATTCAATTTTCTTTTAAAAGAACACGTTGAAATTTCAAATATTTCAATTGATATAATTTGTCAAGCAAAATATCTTTATAGAAATGAAATTACTTTTGACATTCAGATGATATTTTATGGAGATTTCATCAAATTAAGCAAACAAGGAGCCTTGATTGACTAAAAGTATTTCCAGTTTTTTTAATAACAAAATACCTTTTTTTATACATAGAAGTCAATACAAACATTTTTAGTGATTTTTGCTGTATATTTACTATATTTATCAAATGTTGGTGGAGTTCAGTGATGACATTGTTGTCAAAAATGTATAAGACTCTTACAAATATCCTTAAAGTCACTTGTTTTTGTGTCTAGGCTCAATGATGATTTTGGAAGGTTTAGTATTATGATAGTTAATAATTCAGTTATGTTTTTTACTATTAGTTCTTTGTGTAGTTTGTATCTGAGGGGGAAGATTTATTAAACAATATGTCAAAAATTTCACTGAATAATTGTTTTGAACTAAATGCTTCTGTTCTCTCTTGGTTGAAAATATTTGGTATTATGAGAAGTACCTACCATACTTCAATAATACTAGGAAGCAAATAAAATTATAGAAAAGGTAAAAATCACTCATTTCCCAAGAAAGCCCATTAAATCACTTTCAATCTCTTCTTTGCAAAATTGTCATTGCCCATTTATAAAATGATATTTTGACAAACTATTGTTTTTCTCAAATACTTATTCTTAAATCCTATCAACTTTCTATAAAAATTTTTAAAAATCTATCAGCATGAATCATTGATTTCTTGCAAGAAACATCTCTGTAAAGCATTTGTTTTACTTATATTGACATTGGAAAGCTTAAAATTTTTATTTTTAATACCAATTTCATTTTGTTTATTATCACAAAAGCAGTGAAAGAAAAAAAAAATTTCAATCTTCTTATTACTTGCATTATTTGCATTACTCAGACTGTTATCCTCATCTTCATTCACTTTAACTCAACTCTCCAAGTTTTCGTTCACCACTGCTATGGCCTGATATTGAACACTCAACTCTGAGTCTAGTCACTGGATCTAACCAATGTCTTTATCCACTGTGCCATGTGCTCTCAAAGAAATAACTGAGATATCCGGAAGAGGCATGGCCTATGGAACTAGAACAATCTATTCCAGTGGATGAAATAAAGGGTTCAGTTCGAAATTCCAATCACCTGAAGGAGGTCAGAGCATACAATGGCTGAAACATTGTGAATATGGCAAATGAAGATGAGGATAACAGTCCAAATAATGTAAATAATGCAAGTAAACATCATACTTCATCTCAGAGATATAGACAATCTTCTTATATTGTAAAATTTTAGTATTTCATAAAATAAGCATCATCAAAAACATGGAACCAACTAACATCCATTTTTCCAATATGGCTAACATTCAAGGAATAAAAGCAATGACTAATGATTGAAGACTAGCATGACCCTTCCAAAATCAGGACATTTCCAAGAGATCAACAATATGTTCTGATCATCCCTCCCACTTAGTGAACCAAGTGAAGAGTAAAATCCAAAAAGGACAGTTTATTAGTAAATCTATATTTTTGACAAAAAGCCAATATTATTTGACTTCATTTTTCCCTTTGATAGAAAGAAAGAAAAAAAATCAATGTTTCAAATCACACTAAAAGCTATTGTGGATGCAGTACATGACAAGAAAGGAGTTATATATCAAAGCAAACAAGAAACATATGAAAAGAAATGATTAAAAAGGCAAATGCCATCAAAGTGAAGACTGATTCTGTTGAGAATTGGTACACACTTTTTGGGCACTGATCAAATCACAAATCTGCACAAAGTTGTTTATACAATCTGGTCTTTTTTTTTTTGTTTTACAACAAAATTTTAACATTTTTAATTTGCATACTGAATTTAAAATTTGATACAATGGTAGAATTAAATCCAATCTAGCATGATCAACAGCCTGAATAAGGTCAGTACACTCAAACCCTCAGTCACAATGACTTGTGACTGTGCTAATGCAGCCACTGACAGCTGAGTAGTTCCATCTACCCAATTTCACTTACAAGGCTCGAGTCAATCTGGTTTTT
This sequence comes from Acanthosepion lycidas, assembly GCA_963932145.1. Lineage (NCBI taxonomy): Eukaryota > Metazoa > Mollusca > Cephalopoda > Sepiida > Sepiidae > Acanthosepion > Acanthosepion lycidas. The sequence goes on from OZ010579.1 coordinate 13,468,721, forward strand.
CAGGCCCTTTCCAATGGTGTCACACACTGGAATCACCTCCCTAGGCTTATGACATCAGAAAGTCGCCCTCCTGATTAATCAAACCTGGGTCTCATGGTTGGAAAACAGACATTCTAACCACTCAGCCACATGCCCATTTGCATTCAGTAATAATTATACAAATTAAATGACCAAACATTAGAATTTAGGGTTATTTGATGTCAAGAATTTTTCAGTAGCTTACATGTTCTTTGTCTTGGAAATTAAAAAGAAAACAAATAACAGCCAAAATGTTGTCATAACAAGGATGGGGAAAATAGTCTACATGTAAATATAAATAATGATAACCTCCTCATCCCAGAAATTCAGACAGAAATTAGTTTCAATAAAATTAAGGTTTAAACCAGATCAATACATTTTCAGTTAGTGAATGGCAACAGAATTGGAAACAAATATTGAAGCAATTTTGAGTAGAGATAAAATGCCCCCACTAAATTCATATTGAAGATTTACAATATTCTGACAACAATGTACAATCAGCTCCTTTACGAGACTTATGTAAGGATATATAAAAATGTATTAAAAAACTTTGAGGTCATTAATGGAGAAAAAAAAAATGGAGAGAATATTGATAGAATATTGATAAATAAACATTGACTTTTACCAAGTTTTTTTTTTTTTTAAAATACCAGTTATAGACTTTCATACTTTGTTGATTTAATAGATATGAATCAGTTATTAAAAAAAAAATTAGTATACACAATAAGAAAATTGAACAGAGAATAGGCTACACTAGAGGTAGTTTCACACAACACTACAAACAGCTATAAAACCAAAAGATTCACCTGAAAACTCAAGTCATATTCTTAAATAACCTTTTCAGATTGAAACTTTCATATGGATTTCAAGTATAGCATCAACCTATTCAGAAATATCTGAACTGTCAGTTGTATACAACCGCTTTCTAAGATAAATGGATAAAAATGGATTCAAGTGAGTGAAACCTGAAGGTCTTGGTAAAGACCATCCTCTTTTGAACCTCATGATTTGGTGATAAAGAATCACAAAGAACTAAAACCAGATAATAGGAAGACACATCACTTGAGAACTTCCAACAGCAGTAACAGCTAAAATGGATATCACATACAATTCACAAAGAAAATAATGACAATCATGATTTTGACATTCCACACTACTTCAAGCATAGGTTAGGAAAAAAGTGTCCATCAACAGTGGAAAAAGCAATGACAGCTACTGGACTTGAGAAACTTATTTTCTTGAAAAATTGTCTTTTGGAGCTTTCTACACCAAGTTTCAGTTCAATCATTTATCATTTGATGTACTATAGACAAATCTTTCAACAGACAGAATGGATTTCTTTTAACACATGTTGGTGACAAACCCTTGTTTGGGGCCTTGTACCAGATTTTCTTTCACTAATCTTTTCATAATTTTTAGACCGACACAGCATAGAAAAAATAGTATACTAACAGTTTATATCCAAGCTTTTTCTTCTTATTCAGAAAAAAATCATTTGTGGCTTTGCTTTTTAGTATTTTCTTTTTTTAAAGAAAAAAGTAAAAAAAAAAAAAAGGCTTCTTATGAAGATAGCCATATTTGAGCATTACTCAAAATGGATATTATTTTGTGTTTCAGTATGTAACAGAAGAATTACTTGATAAACAAATTATATATTAATTAATGGTATCATGATAGAGATAGAATCTGCATCAGCAACAAAAATTGATGCAATAATTCTGGAGTCTTGAGTTAATACTTAATGAATTCAAAATGTTCATAGTTAAAATTCATATTTATCACAGATTGGAAAAGTATCATCTGTATTCATCATGCATTTATAGGTTTTGGTATTTGTGTAGGACATGAAAAGTGTAAAGTTAAGCCAAAAGAGAAAAACTGTTCTGAGAGAACTGGTCTACAGTTAAACATTTTTAGTTTTCAGTTCTATGAGATTAAGTAATTAAATTTTGAAAAAAAAAAAAAAAAAAAAAAAAAAAAAAAAATAAGAGAATTAAGATAACTGTTGGAGAAGAACAAAAGTAAAAAAAAAACCATACATTTGATCGTTTCAGGAATAGAAGTTTACCCCCCTTCTCTTGCTTAAAATTGGGTTTCCGGTTCTTTCCAAAATCTCATTCACTTCAATTGCGTTTTAGTGGCATTACTGTCTTGTTTTGGGTGATTTGCTTAAAAAAAAAAAAAAAAAAAAAAATACCTGTAAATGTTTTCTCCTTTTGTCATTAAATAATTTGCAACAGAGAAAAACAAATAACAGTGAAACGTTATTTACCAATGTTCATTAGTTTCTCCCACATAATTATGGCAAGATATTTTGAAGTCTGTAAAAAAAAAAAAAAAAAAAAAAAAAAGAATGTACTTTATATGAGATGCTGCAAAAATAATGCAACCTATTTCTATGACAGAAAGTGCACAACTGATAAACATGGCTTATTTTGCATCACTCATGGATATGCATTACCACTGCCTAATAGTGCTCACATACACTGTTTGGTTTCCATAAATATTTAGCAAATCTCAATGTCAAAATAAAATTCTTTTATGAATGGAGGAATTCAAAGATATAGCTTTGATTTGCATACACTTTCATGTCAGACACTATTTTGCCAGTTGACCACTCAGATGCTATCTTTAAAAAGGCCAATTTGACAAGTTATTGGCAGTAATATTCAGTCTCTACTATTATACCATCAACATCTACTCCTGACATTGTGGCCCAACATAAAATAGGATGCATTTGATTCAGAACAAACCCTTTCGTATATAAACACCATTTGAGTGTTTGATTTGTAACCACAAATGAATTAAGAATCGTGTTTCTTTGCTCAATGACAAATGTCTTGCTCGTTGAAAAACACTGGGCAAAAATGTATCAAATCTAAGATTCCTAAGAAGCAGGTGGGTGAAGCTCATTGCTACAACTGATGAGGACAAAAAAACTGTACACTTCTGACATGATATTGCTACCATATAACAAGAATGAATATTGTACTTCTAAAATCTATGATAACCAAACAGTACATCTTTCTCCAATTTATCAATTGTTTAAAACTTTTCATGTCACAATATGCAACTTATGTTGCCAGGTGTCACTTTAGTGTTTTTTTATTTTTCATCAGAGTAATAAATATTCAAAGTCATTTCACATTTATTCCCCTTGACTCTTAGTTAATCAATTATTTTTCTCTTTTACCATCATAACTTTTCCAACACAGTGAACTCAGAAATAAATTTGAAAAGTGAGAAAAATATTAGTTCCTAATGCAACAGAAGAGATTAACAAAGCCATTGTTTTTTAAATTATGATAAACTACTTTTCTAAATAATCAATAACTTAAAAGTCTAGAGAAGCAAGATTGAAACATTGTTGAATACTATTATTGGTAATGTCAAAGCAAGTTTTGTCACACTTCAACATGTAACAATGCAAAATGAAAATTTTATCAGATTATTTTGTATTATAAGCAATTGCTATGTTCTGACTATTAAGTTGTTAGAAGATCTAGGCTACAATCATTTTAACCAATTGTCAATTCATGGTTACTATATTAATCTCTAATGAAATGTGATTATTTGTCTCCAACCCTACAGATGTAATTGAATATGATCATTATTAACTATCACAGGACAATAGACTTCATTCTTTTCTTGTAGTGAACAGTGAGAAAACTATATTTCACTCATTGTTAATATTACCTCTTCCACAAAAGTCAACATAGGGAAGTTCAAATAAATGAGAACTTTGCTCTGTTCATTCCTAAAACTGAAAATGTGTCTAATTATAATGGAAATGATCTTGACTAGCCAAGAAATAATTTAAAAAATAAAAACAAGCATAATTAAATACACTGTATTATATACGTTTCCAAGCTACCTAAATTACCAAAAGCCAACAAAACAGGTGTTAAAGTCAGATTATTTTTTTTAATTATTTCACTCAAAGTAAAGCAATAAAGCTGCTGAGTGTGAAAATATGAGAGAGAGAAAACAATAAAAGAACAGGAGTTAAGAGTACATAAGATAACAATTGACATTGCATTTAAATTTTTGAAGATCAAACTTGACTGGAAAGCAAGAAGCCGGAAGAGTGAGAAAAGAAACTGTTAGCACAGAACTTATAGTTACATCTAGCGATTTGAACTTAAAATGATGATGAGAACTTGCTGCCAATCTGGTACTATGCTTAAATTCATCAAATCAAGGTACCAGTGATGAAAGTTCATTAGAACAATCAATTAAAATATTTACAGAAAAAAAAAAAACACAGGGAAGCTATCTCATGGTGGTGGATAGTAACTAAAGATGAGATGCCAGGGCAGGAACAATAATATTGCAGATTCTTCATTCTAGAATCTCTAAATACATAGCAGAAGCACCAGACCTGATGTGGCAGCAATATTCAAAGTAAAGGTGAATGATAGATTTATAAATATGTAAGATAGATTCTAGAGAGAAAAACTGTCTAGCATGACACAGAGAACCAACTTTGCTAACAGCAAACCTAGCAATTAATTCATGTCAGTGAAAAGCATTAGCCCAAGAAAACACAATGATTCACTCTCCTGGAGGTTAGCAACAACCATAAATACATAGGCTAACACCATAGTGTCTAACATAGCTACATATTTTGTACCGATATTGGTATTAGTATAAAGTGACTGAAGTCAAGAAAAAGACTAACTTTACAAATACTGAGTTTCAAAGCAATCAGGCTATCCCAACCTGAATATTTGTTGCAACATAATCTTCCTATTTTCACTCATGTTGCTCTAAGCTTAGAATAGCCAAAGGTGGATTGACTCCATGAACTAACTCATTTCAAAGTTGTTTACTTCCTACAGATTTAAAATAGAATTCAGACAAAAAAAATAAATGCTATTTACATTCTCTTCTGGCCAACATTTCCATGCAATTTTTATACAGTAAAAAATGAATAAAGAATAAAAAAGTTTCTATTTCTTAAGAAATAAATACAAAGAAATCTGCAATACAAAAAAAGAATAGGGCAGGGTTATAATCAAGATAAAGAAACTTTAAACCTCAATTTGATTCCCATAATAACCTTGAGAATTTGAAAAAAACGTTATCCATTCTAAAATCTAAATATATATTTAAATGTTTCTGTTTGCAAATTTTCAGCTGTTAAGGGAAAAAAAGCCAAATCTGACTGATAAACGAGTTGTTGTAGTTAAATAAAAACCAAATTAACCCATATCCTCCAGACATCAGCTTAAACACACACCTTTTTAATTTTTATAGAGACAAATTATAAACTATAATTTGGGAAGTATAGGTTTCATCTGAAAAGAAAATACAAATGTTAAACAAAATTGTCAAGTGTGTGTGTGTGTGTGTATATATATATATATATATATATATATATATATATATATATATATATATATATATATATATAGAGGGTGTTCCACTAACTTGGACCAGTTTTAAATGTGAATTAAGTTTAAGTGTCTAATGATTTTTTTTCTTTTTCTTTCAGATTTAACAACTTAAGTCTTTGGCAATTTCAACCATGGAAAGATTAAGAATCAACATGTTAAAGTTATTAGAGCCTATTATGAAAATGGACATTCAAACAGAAATGCATTTCCTGCACTTTGTGATGTTTTTGGTCAACATAATTGACCAACCGAGGAGTACAATTGAAAAAATTGTTCATAAATTCAAACAAACTGGGTTGGTGGCAGATGTGAAAACACCATTGCGTGCTCATTTATGCCATTCAGCTGAAAACATTGATGCAGTGCATGAGAATGTGGCCGAAAATCCAGACACTTCTATTCGTAATTGCTCACAGGAATTGAAACTCTCCACAACATCTTACATTGAATTTTGACAAAAGATTTCTTTCTATATGCTTACAAAATTCAATTGACACAAGAACTGGAATCTGCTGACCATTTGGAGCATCACACATTCATCAATTGGGTGCATGAGCAAAGACAAGTCAATGAAGATTTTTTGCAACATATCCTCTTTAGTGATGAAGCCCATTTTCATCTTGGTGGATTCATTAATAAGCAGAATTGCTGTATTTGGGCTGATGAAAATCCAAGGAAGATTCTTGAAAAGTCACTGCATCCACAAAATGTCACTGTTTGCTGAACATTTTTTGCTAACGGAATCATTGGGTCATATATTTATAAATTTGAACATTCATTTTTGTAATAGGTTTCGATAACTTTAACACGTTTGATTGGCAATTTCAACCATGGAAAGATTAACAAAGACTTAAGTTGTTAAATCTGAAAGAAAAAGGAAAAATCATTAGATACTTAAACTTAATTCACATTTAAAGTTGATCCAAGTTATTAGAACACCTCTCTCTCTCTCTTTATTTTTTATATATATATATATATATATATATATTTATCCCCCCTGTTCTAAGAACACTTTCCTTTTATCACTTATATATTTTAGGGTTGCTTTTTAATATAACTTTGTATTTTTTTTTTTTTTTTTAAGTATCTCTCTCTCTCTCTATATATATATATATATATATATATATATATATATATATATATATATATATATATATATATACACACATCAGTTTAAATTAATGCCAGGTACATACAGCTTAATGTTTAATAGTAAACAGAAAAATTTTTTTTTTTTTAACTAATGTCCACCTAATACGAGACCCACTCAAGGTATGAGGGTTACTGAAGGTGGTTGTTATAAGTGCATTTTATGAGAACATACAGGAAAGATAACAGTTAACCCTAGACATGAAGAGGTTCAGAATGTAGTGGTCAGAGTCTGTTCCACAAAGAAGTTCTTGGGAAGAGGCTGTCTGAATGGAAATTCCTCCTTACTAATGGAATACAAATGGAATGGGGGTGATTCCTTTCAGTGTAAGTGACATGACCAATCTTAGCTATAAAAGTTTATAACTAGTGAACTAAGGAATGTAGCTCATCAGAACATTTGACATTTCATTAATCTTTGAATTATAATTAATACTGATGACCAGAATGCTAAATAGCAAACGTTACTTTGATAAGAGTCTTAAGAATTTTAGCTAAAATTCCAAAAGGACTTAGATTTAAATATTTAGCACAAATTCAAATTTCCACTCACAATTTTAAAAAAATTATAATTATGAAAAAGAGGATTCAATATTAATGAAAAAAAAGTCTTGATTCTTGTTTGCAAATGTTTTCTCCTTTTGTTAGTTAACAAGTCATTACATGTCTTCCCAAACAGAGGAAAGATATTTCTTTAGCTGAAATCTGATTAAGTCAATCAATCTGTGTTGTCCCACACTCCTTATGTTCATTTATCTTCCTTTAATCAAAAACATAACCATTGTAGCATCTGATCTGTAACAATGATTGGACCAAATAGTCTTTTATATTCAGTATAGCAGCTGCTTTTGCAAGAAGAGCAAACGCGTGTGTGCTCAATAATGATCAAGAAGTCATCTACTGTTTATAAACATACAAAGTACTTTTCATGTAATTTAATCCAGCATCACTTTTTTATTGTATATTTATCTTGGTAAACACATTTCAACAGAGCTGCACAGCATTTCCAAGAACTGACAAAAGAAAAGAACACTTTAAAATCTAAGTGTGGCTTCAGGGTCTGTGAGAAATTAATATTAGCTGATAAATTATCTCCACCTTGTTTTTATCATACATTTTATTATTAGGTTGGTGCAAAAATAATGACGTAATAATGTCGTTTTTTGACGTATTTTTTAACGTCAAAAAATGACATTATTACGTCATTTTTTTTGCACTAACCTAATATTTGTTTTAATTCATTTTCTTTGGCAATAAACTAAGAAAACAAAATGAAGGAATACGTGGAAAAAAAATCAGTACAACAAAAATGAAGATACACATCTGAATAATTCACAGTACAATAGCTTATTAGATTAAAGTGTGAGTTTGTGAATATGGTGAAAAAGTAATTTTGAGTTCAATCCATGGGTTACGTGTACTTGAAAACAAGTTAAGCAATAATTGAGCTGTACTAAATAAGAACAAGATATTCCTGGATGTAAAAACAGAACAATCTATCCCTGTATAAATCTCTTCAAGATTTGGCCAGATCTCAAAATCATCTGATGAAGGACAAAATGTTTAACATTTCTCTTCAGTGATGCATGACCAACCCCCAATTCCCAAGCAAGTCAGTTTGTGACTAAAGAACAGCTGAAATATCTATTTTTTTTTTTTTTTTTTTTTTTTAAGCGTTTCACCCGAAGCAAGGCGGGAAGCCACTAGGATGCAAGGGGTTACAGAAGATTTGGAGCAAGATCAGATAGGAGTGAGAGAGGAAAGGATGAGAAGGATAGCGAATAGATCAAAGCAACTGGAGATGTCGATTGACATTACATTTGAATAGTTGGAGATTATAGCTCTCAGGGAAACTGGAACAGGGAAGGAAGTTCCACAGGTGAGAGCTGCAAGACACGAAGCTATTGGAGTAGAAGAGACGGCTACATTTAGTAGTTTCGACAGTGAAAGGGTGAGAGCGGGATGCCAGCCTCGTAGGGTGCTTGAATTCATAAAGTCTGGGAACCAGCGAATGCAGCTCCTCGGAGCAATTACCATGAAAGTATTTGTAAAAAAGAGAGAGAGATGACGGCGCATCTGTGAGAGAGTGTAAATGAGATGCCAGAACAGGGTCAATTATATTGCATATCCGCCTCTGGAGCTTATCAAAAACCCTGAGGCAAACAGAAGGGGCTCCAAGCCATATATGGCAGCAATACTCCATGCAAGGGAGAATTGTTGATTTGTAGATCTGAATGATCGATTCCAGGGAGAAAAATTTCCTAGCGCAGCACAGGGAGCCAACTTTTCTTGTGGTAGACGAAGCAATTGACTCAATGTATTTGTTCCATCTCAGGTCAGCAGTCAACATGAGACCGAGCAGCCGCAGAGAGGTGCTCTCAAGAAATTGAGTGTCAGACATTCTAATGGAGAGCAGGGAAGGATCTCTGTGGTAATTAATATCGAGCAGTTTTGTTTTTGAGGCATTAAAGTTGACCAGCCAATTCCTGCCCCAGTTCACAACAAATTGGAGGTCCTTTTCAAGATGCACGGCCAGGTTAGTTTTGTCAGCGACACTAGATTTGTTTTTGAGGCAAGAGTAAATTGTGGTGTCATCTGCATAGATGCCAACTTGGGAATTTATGGCATCAGGAAGCTCATTTATGTAGATAAGGAATAAAGTGGGGCCTAGAATGGAGCCTTGAGGAACACCTGCATTAATGGGATAGGAACTGGAGGAGAATCCATTGAGAACGACCTTCAATTCACAGTTTGATTGACTTGTATCATGTGTTTCCCAAATATATTTCATGCATGCATGCATATATATATATATATATATATATATATATGATGCCCCAAAACAACTAAATGTCCTGATCCTCCTCTAAATGCAATCAATAGAGAAATCCAACCTGGAGACAAGATCCCCAAGTACCAAGAAATTCAGTTTATAAGTCTCCAATCAACTGTAATCTTCAATGACAAATATAAGAATAGAATTTTTTTTTAATCATTTCAATACAAGCAAGGCAATAAAGCCACTAAGATGCAAGGATTACTGAGTGTGAAAGAGTAAAAAAAAAAGAAAAAAAAGATTAAAAAGAGAGAACAAAAGAAAAGGAATTATGAAGACAGAAGATAATGACTGATACTGCATTTAAATTTTTGAAGATCAAAGTTGACCAGGAAGTCAGAAGCTGGAAGAAAGTGAAAAAAGAAACTTAACATAGAACTTCTGGTTATATCTTTTGCCATTTCAACTGTAAATTGATGAAACCTTGCTATCAATCTAGTACTGTGCTTAAATTCATACAGTTTAGGTACCATAGAGGAAAGTTCATCAGAAGAATTACCATGAAAATATTTATAGAAAAGGCACAGGGAAGCTACATTGCAGCATCAGGAAAGTAGCTGAAGTTGAGATGCCATGTTAGGACTGATAACATTACAGATTCTTTGGATTTTCTCAAGAATTGCTAAATATATAACAGAGGCACCAGACCAGATTTGGCAGCAATATTCAAATCAAGGACAAATGGGAAACTTATGATTTTGTGCAATGTTTCAATACAGTTACATTCTTGTGAATCCTTGCCATTTCACAGATACAATTTGATAAATTGCAACAATTTACCATTGTTTTGTTCCGATCCAGTCAATGCCTTTCAATTGTAAGATTCTGAGGAATTCTTCAACCAGAAACATTAAGGATGAAAATCACTTACAGACCTGAAGGCAGCTGAAGTTATTTTTTGGAGCTTCAAACAATACAATTATTTAAAGTAAAAATCATCAATAAATGGCAAAAAGCAAAATGATCATAATAAAGATCTTGTTTTCAATAATCTTCTTAATTTGTTTTCATGATACCAAAATATTCAATGGTTCATTGTCCATGGCAATGCTGACAATGGTGGAATGGTAAATAGCACAAGCAACACCAATGCCAGTATCAATGTGGATGACAAACCACTGGAGGAAGTGTTCAGCTTCAAATACTTGGGAGCAACCCACTCGAAAGATGGCACCAGTGACGCAGAAAACCACACAGATTGCCACAGCAGCAATGAACAAACTGGAAAGGATATGGAAGAGCAACATAAGCTTCCAGACAAAGTTCAAGCCTCTTCAAATCATTGGTTGTATCCTTCCTCCTCTATAGGTGTATGACTTGGACACTCCTGGGTGAGACAGGAAAAAATGATACAGGTGTTCGAGAGCAAGTGCCTGAAAAGGTTCTTCCACATCTCCTACAGGGAGCACAAACCCAACAACTATGTATATAGAACATGGTTGAAAGTCTTGTGTGTTGACAGGAATCACTTCTCACCAATATTAAGTAACTGAAGATGGCATAGTTTAGCCACATCACACAGCATGACAACCTCTGCAAAATGATAATGCAAAGCACTGTTGAAGGTGGATGCAGGAAGAGATAGCAATCTAAGAGATGGTCAAACGACATTGAAGAGTAGATGGCTATGACAATGCCAGAACTCCTAAGAATCACTGCCAACACATCAACCTAGGAATCTGCTTGTTATTCCTGTCACCAGGTCCCACCCAATGATCAAAGCATTTTAGGGACTTGTGATGATAAACGTATCAACTTAGTATCAAGGCACATGTCAAAAATTCTAAAAAAAAAAAAAAAAAAAAAAAAAAAATTAAATTTAAAAGGCAAAGAAAATGATCTTTCCTTTAAAAGGAACGCTTATATTTGTAAAGAAATAAAATGAACATTTATTTAATATGTAGAAACTAATCAAGATAAAGAAAATATTGTAAATATCAATGACTTTGTAGGGATTAGGATTTTGTATTTTGAGTTTGAACCCAAACCAATCTCAATCAAAATGAAACACCTTACAAGCTATTATGTTTTACTTCTTTCTCTGTTTAGCCTTTAATAAGTTAAAAAGGAAACAATGAATCACTTCTAAATTCAACAACCACGAAAAAGTTCCCTATTCCACTGGGGAAGTGAACAAGATATGGGTGTTGCCTATCTCTCTGGAGACTTTTTTTTTTAGACACACAAAAGAAAAATCAGCAACACATTTACAGAGAATCAGTGTAACAGTGTTTTTATTAGGCCTACTGCTACTACTACAAGAAGAAGGAGAGATGACCTTGTTATTTCTGATCTGATTCAAAATCTTTCCAATCAAGAATATCAGTCATAAATGACAAGAGAAAGTGAAAGGATGATGAGGAGGATTCAACATTTGGTTCATAATTAGAGTCTTGCACATCACCCGTCTCTCCCTTCCCAACAAAACAATGCCCAGACCTTGAAAAATATGATTAAAAAGACAAAAGAGGGATAGCATAGCAATGGGGAAGAATTCAACATCCTTAGAATGCAAGATAAAATAAAAATAGTAAAAATTATCTACATTGTGACTGTACATCATAAAAATGAAATCAAATCATAGATGTCAAAAAGAGAATTGTTTTCTTTCAAAAAACTGGAAAATATCGAGGAATTATTGATTATTCTATAATTAATTTTAGCAAACAATAGTATCCCTTGCAGACAAGCAACCATAATTATAATAAGTAAGAGTAAATATTTATATTTGTTGGAAATCAACCATTTTACAAGCACAAAACCATTTACACAGATTAACAACAATGGCAGAGAAATAGTTTCTACTTTCTAAATGACTGAAACATTTGCAATTTCAACTGAAATCCTTCAGCACGATATTTTATTTCAAAAGTTAGTAAGAATATATGACCAGGAAACACAGGCTGCAACTTCAAAGATTCACAATAGATAAAATTAAAAGGAATCATAATTTATATATCATATCATACATGTTTAACAAAGTGGTTTGGATCATGAGTCCATAAAAAGATAAATGGTTCACTTAGTAATGGTCATATATGGAGCCATTTACTTTTAGTACATGTGATGGGAGAAGCCATAAAAAGAAAATAAAAAATTATGCTGCAAAAAAGGCCTCTTTTGAAACAAAGTTATTCTCAAATGGCCAATCAATAGATTTTATATTCCCAGAAAGTATTTCTGATTTACTAGCAAAACCTAACTCGACACAACACCATAAACATTTAAGTTAAAAGACTTTGGATCCATAGTACCTTATCATTGGGGATGAGATTTGACATAGGCAGATCTTGAGCTAGGTTAAATTTTAAAAAAAAAACTCTTGAATTGGGTTGAGTTGATGCACAATGAGTATCTATGATAAAATTCAGCTAAGATTTGGAATCACTGGCAAAAAGGTTAACAATCAATGAAGTGCACATTCCTAATCTCATGTTGTACAAGTATTGCCTGGATGTGTGCATAGCATAAAAATCATTGGCACAGAAAGTGGAAACAGTGAGCAAATTCCAAATTGTGGCCAATGTTACATTTACTTTTGTACAAATACCAATGTGAAAAGTATGGATTCCTTTCTTCTCTCCTATCTATGGGTAATAAAGCAAGATAGATTTAGATCTTTGGCTTTACATTGTTACCAATCTCAGAGAAGGAAGGCTGAATTCCAAACTGTAGTGAAGGCAACAGGAAACCACTCCATTATAATTTTTATATGTAACAATATTCTATTTGGAATCAATGAATCTGGATTCTTTCCAAATTTAACAATATTCATCCTTTGAAGATAAACAAGGATTCCAGGATTATTATAGAATAATCAAGATTGATATATTTTTCAGATGAGCAAGGATTATTTCTAAACAGATATTTGCTAGAGCCTGCCCACTTAGGTACATGGCAGTGAGAAATAAATTTATTATCAGCAGCTTGTATGAATACTGCCCCTAACCAATGAATCACGACAAGTACCTCTTCCACATTTGTGGGGGCTGACAATTTTATTTAAATTTGGTTGAGAATCTTGTGGAATGGTAAAGATACAAGACATTTTGGAAAACTTATTTTGATATATTTTGCTGATTAAATAATGTCCTCTAAAAAACAAATTTTATTTCAACCAAATCTACATATTCATACAGAAATGCTGAATTTTTTATTTTTTTTTTAATAGTTTATGTAAGAAAACAAAAAATTCAGCATTCATATTTTATGTTTTTTTAATCCTTTCACCCCAAACAAGATAGTAATGACACTAGTACCACAGGGGGTTAAGTGAAAGTGAAAAACACAAAGACTGGGAATAGGGAGGATTGAGGAAAGGACAAAAAATGAACTGTATTCAAGATGGCAATTGACATTGCATTTAAATACTTGAAGATTGTAGTTATCAGGGAAGCAAGGAAATTGAAGGGAGTTCTATGGGTGGAAAGTGCAAGAAAAACTTTCAGAATTGAAAAATGGTGGTTGCATTTAGCCATTTCAAGAGTAAACAAATGGGACCTAGATGCCAATCTAGTAGAACACTTAAATTCATGCAGTTGGAGCACCAAGAAAAAAAGCTTGTCAGAGCAGTTTGCATGAAAATATTTGGAGAAAAGACAGAGGGAAGCCACAGAATGATGGCGAGAAAGTGCTGTTTCACCAATATAAATTTGGTTGAAATAAAATCAATTTTTCTGATGATGATGCTCTTTGATCAGTGTAACATGTTAAAAAGAGTTTTCCAAATTGTGTTGCATTTACCATTTCTGGGTGCCTATTCTAAAACATTGGTTAGCAAAATAATCTTGCAGAACCATTAATGAGGGGGGTTTCACTGGATTCCCTGTGCATGGCGAAGCTTACTGAAAGAAAGGCTACTGCTGCACTTTCCTTCTCCAACATCAGTGGCATTCATACCAACTTCTGCAGTGTGGAATTGTTCCTCTTTGATAAGTCTCCTGATATACTAACCCCTCTGCAAGACTAACCTTAACTCATCAATCCCTTCCTCTGATTTCTTGATTCCTGGATACATTCCTCTCTTTAGAAAGGACTAAAATCCACATGCATGGCCTGGGAGTTTATGTCCATTGATTATCTCTCACTGGGAATGATCTTGGAATCTCCAGATCATTCATCTATAGGTCTCGTCTATCTCTCCTCAATTCAATAAGCTATCTCTTCTTTTTCTACCATTCCCCTTCCTCTCAAGACTTGTGTACTTGATAGCATTTCAGACAATATATCCATTTGTAAACATATTCGGTGACTTTAATGCTCACCATACCATGTGACTAACACACTGTAACTGACCCTCACAAGCATCCAAACCCTGAACTTTTCAATCACTCAATCCCTCATGCAAGTGGTTGACATTCCTATGCATTTCTCAAGTAACCCTAACAGTAACATCTTTCCTTCGTGATCTGTTTTACCTCAATCCCTGACTTGTTGCACAACTCTAATCATGCAGTAGTGTCTCTTAACATCTCCTTCCACTCACCCTTCAGCCATGAACTTCTACTAACAGAATATATTTCTGTTATCAATATGCAGTCTGAGATTTGTTCCGTGATTTCCTTTGCAACATCCCTTGGAATGTGGTTTTTAATTATCTCATTCAAAAATGTGTATCCGGGCTCTCCTGGGTAAAAGCTAGCATTGAGGCTTACATCCTAGCAAGAAAATACCAAGTTAAATCACATTCATCTTGGTTCTCACCTGCTTGCTCAGCCATTATAGCAATCACTTCTTCCACCTGTACCGGAGTGACATGTCTGATTGCAACAGATGTCTGTCTGAACGGAATGAATGCAAGCATGTCTTCAATGAAGCAAAGTTACTGTTTGCTGATAGAATGAAACAATGTATTGTATCTCGCAAGTCTGGTTCTAAAGATTTTGGTGGCTCTGCAAGAGTGTGCTGAACAACAGCAAATCCTCAATCCCTCTTCTATTCAATTGATTCTCCACAGTTGATAAGGCTGAATGCTTTGCTCGGATATTCTCATCCAACTCAACACTCAACTCATCCAGAGTACCCACACCTGATTTTCCTGCTAGAACTGAGGCTCTACTCAGCAAGACGTCCAATACCTTCAACAGGATTATGCACACCATCTCTAAATTAGACTCTCATAAAGCAAGTGGAGACCAGCCATAGTCCTAAAGACATGTACCCCCTGAGCTGGCTCCAGTTCTCTCCAAACTATACAACTATTGCCTCACTGATTCTTGATTTCCAGCCTTTTAGAAGTCGTCCTCTGTCGTCCCTCTCTTTAAAAACTCTGGAGACACTTCTGACCCATCTAACTACCATCCTATAAGTCTTCTATTACTTTTTGGCAAAATCTTCGAGGCTTTAATCAATGCTGAAATGGTTAAGCATCTTACCTCCCACACTCTCTGATGAAAAATAGGGTTTCCATTTTGCTCGGTCTACCACTGATGTTCTTATGGCTATATATGTATACTGAGCTCTTGATAATAACGGCGAAGCTCAAGCTATGGCTCTAGATATATCGAAGGCATTTGAGAGGGTCTGGCATGCCAGCCTTCTATATAAGCTTCAGGAATACAGCATTACAGAACAAATATTTGATTTATTACAATCATTCCTGTCAAACCATGAAATGAAGGCCTTCCTGAATGGGTTCTCTTCCAGTTCTTTTCATACAAATGCTGGTGTTCTCCAAGGCTCTATCCTTGGTCCTGTATGATCTTAATCTTTTTCAGGTTTCAAGTAGGCATCTATGCAGATGATACTACAATTTAATCCCGTCTCAACAGTAAATCTGGCATTACTGACAAAGTTAACCTGGTTGTTGGTCTTGAAAAGGACCTCCAATCAGTGGTTGATTGGGGCAGGAAATGGCTTGTAAATTTTAATGCCTCCAAAATGAAACTGCTCTCATTTACCCACACCATAGAGAAACCTCTCTGACTCCTATCAGCACGGCTGAAGCTTAACTTCACGGAGCATCTCTCTGTGCCTTCTCACATTTTCCACTGACCTGAGGTGGAATAACTAGATTGAATCAACACATACCAGGTTTTTCTCATCTGAATCCATCCTACAAATCTAACATTCGTACATGCATGGAATACTGATGAGCTATTTTCACTGGTGCCCTGACTGCATAAATTTAAGCGTACTACTAGGTGTTACTAGGTTGGCATCTCAGTCCCAACCTTTTTACTGTCAAAACTGCCTCTTCTACTTCAACAGCTTATCTCACTTCCTGACAGTGGAACTCCCTTCCTCCTACTTGCTTCCCTGATAACTATAATCTTCAAAAATTTAAATGTAATGTCAGTCGATATCTTCTGATGCCTTGATCCCTATTCTTTTTATCCCTTCTTCAATCCCCCCCTTATACCCAGTCTTCTCTTACTTTCACTCTCTGTAACTCCTTGCGTACTCATGGCACTCCTGCCTTGCTTGGGGTGAAATACATAAAAAAAGTTTGCAAGCTCATTGAATAGACTATTGCTAATAGTTTATTAATCACAGGACAACTCCATTATCATGGCCTTTTGTCTGACTAAGCTGAGTAAATATCTAAAGGTTCTACCATAGTGATGGTTATCAAGTAAGTCTCAGAAGCAACTGCTAAATGAATTTCATTCTCACTTGATAGCCAAGTGTTATAGCTCTATGCTAAATTGAACTATACTCAGAAAACATGTATTGCTTTAATGTTTCTAAATATGCTATCATCAGCAGAGAATTTAACTTATCAGTTGTTCTTCATATCATTAGTTTAGTAAATATTATCAATTACTCTTTATTTTTTTTGGGTGGGGGGGGAGAATATTTTACCTCCAATAATATTCCTCCCCAATGAATAATATATCTTACGTGAACCAGAAAAAAAAAAAAAAAAAAAAAAAAAAAGAGTCAACCAAAATATAAATAAAAATAAATTCCAGCACTTGAAAATTGTTTCAGCATGAAACTCAGTTATGTAATTAATGTAAGAGATTATATATATATATATATATATATATATATATATATATATATATATATGTATGTGTGTGTGCAAGAAATATATATATATATATATATATATATATAAAATATATATACATATATATATATATATATATAAATATGAAGAAATATTTTTTTTAAGGTGTGCTATATTTATGGGATAAAGTGCTTAATATCAGAGTGTATGTAAATATAGATATAAAAGTGAACATAAAAGTCAACCCTCAGACTAGACACAACCGCCAGGCCTAACGATTGTGTCTAGCATGAAACAGCCTGTCACCTCTGAGTGTTGACTTCTATGTTCACTTTTATATATATTAAATAGGTCTGTTTCTCAACATTGAGCACTGTTTTTTCTTACACTACAGAGTATTCATATGTATCTGTATACAATTGTATACCTACCTATATCTATCCATTTGGAGATATATATATATATAAAAAGAAGTATAGCTTTAAGGTATGCTATGTTCATGGGATAAAGTGCCCAATATCAGAGATAAATCTTATGTGAATATAAAAGTTCACACACACACACATATATATAAGGTTGGTGCAAAAATAATGACGTAATAATGTCGTTGTTTGACGTATTTTTTAACATCAAAAATCGACATTACGTCATTATTTTTGCACCAACCTAATATATACACACACACACACACACAAGTATAGGATTGGTGTATACAGAAGAAATTCCAATAACCAACAATTACTATTCTTAAAAGAGTGCTCAATACAGAGTAGAGTGAATATAATTATTTATTCGAAAATTATAACATATTTATGTTATAATTTGCAAATAAATAATTATATATATATATATATATATATATATATATATATATATATATATATAGCATTTATTTTGGTGACATGTTTCATTGAATAATTTAGACAAGTTATGCCTACTTATTTTGAATTGGATCCTTTCATATTCATGGATAAGCTTTTTGGTGTCATTATTAAAGGAAGAGAGAAAATTGCTGTGTTGACACATTTTATTCCAAGTACTTTTGACATTAGCACAATGTTATCATCAGAGTGCTGTTTATTTCAAGACATTTCAAGACAAATATTGTAGTGTTCATCATTTTCAAAGAGAAAATAGCTGTGTTCATCTGAAAGTTAAACAAAATGTTTTACTTGTGAAGAACACTGAGTTTAGTGAGATTAGCAGAGTAATGCTTCAGAGGAGGTAACTAAGTTATGCGGTTGTAGAGTTGTTTTTTAAAAAAATAAAAAAATAAAAAAAAAAAATAAAAATAAGTACTAAAAATTATTAGTACGAACCTCAATATTTTCAACTATCTGTAAACATTTTAAAACCTTTTACCAATCCGTCTTGTGTACTGTTTTCCATCAAATCCAAATACATTAAATTTACTTTCATCACTGAAAAATATGCTGGACCACTGTTCTTTTGACCACAACACAGGATTGTTTGCAAATTCCAGTTTTGTTGCCTTGTTCTTTTTGCTCATGAGTAGCTTCTTTTGTGGATACCTAGCATAAAGCCCTATTTCTTGCAAGCGTCTAGAGGCAGTTTGTTAAAACACAATGTCATTTGAAATTCCTCACAAAATGCCTGCTGCAGTTTGAAAACAGTCCTTCAGTGCTAGGTGTTGAACAATCCTATCTTCTCTGGTCGTTTTTGTTGGTCTACCCACCTTGTTTGGACTCGTTAAATGACCAGTGTTTTTCATACAGTTTCAGAATTTCATTCACAATGCTTTTGGAATACTTCACCTGTTCAGCAGTCTAGTCAATTGGCTTAGAGACTTGTCCATTTTTCATCAGTTGGCCATGTTGGAAAATGATGGAGTGATGATAGACAATCTTGATCTTAACATATCTTGTCAGAAATTCAGATTATGTGCGTTATTCTCACATATTTCCCCAATTTGTTCCTCAATTTTGGATACTTGATATTTGAGTAAAGAATTAAATTAATTATGGCTCTCTTTCTCTGTATCATTTCAAATAACTTACAGATTTAAAGCACAACTGAAATGTTCTTTGTCTACATTTTCTACAGTGGAAATTTCAGAAAAATTGGAATTTTTTTTTAAATATTGAAGTTTTCATTTTTGTTCCTTAATTTTGGACACTACTGTATACTAGTTTAAAAGCTGCCCTATCAGGCGGTATTTAAGATAGCTCCTGCGGAGAGTTCTTGATTGGGCCTTCACAATAGCTAGGGAGGAGTAGATGTGATAGGCAACAATAAACTACGGAAGAACTCAAAATTGATCACTACATTTAAGCATGGCATTAATACCTTTTAAAAATTCAATAATTCTTCTACCGCCTTTTAATTTAAAGACAATTTGAGGCACATAGTTTCTTTATGTACAAACAATTATTTTTATCCCATGGGTGACTTTCGCAATTCATTTTGATTATTCCCAAATTTATTCATTGCATAGAAAAAAAAAAAAAAAAAAAAAAAAAAAAAAAAAAAAAAATCACTGAAAATAATCGCAGTAATGAAAACTTGGAAATCCAGAAATTCAGGATTGCAGGTTCAGATCTGGGCCATAATATTTTTAATTTACTCACAGAGTTGGCCCGATTCCAAAATGGTACGTTAGGCAACAGCCTCTAGGACTAAAATTGAAGAAGTGTGACAGAACACTGACATTCACATTTATTATATATATATATATATATATATATATACACACACACACACACAAGTCTAAATTTCTGAGATAAGGAGTTATTTACATTCAGCCTAATAGCATTATCTTTGTTATCACAATGTTTTGGTCATTGTGTCCTCTGGCCTTCTTCAGGTGTTCATCAATCTAGTGAATTAGAAATGGAACCCATTATTCAACCTACAGAGATAGATCATTTGTGTTCTTCTGTCCATATCTAGGTATATGATTAAATAAAAGGGTCAGTTCAAGATTACCTGAGAAGCATGGATGACAGAATGGCCAAAATGCTGTGATAAGAAGATGACATAAGTCCAAATGTAAGTAAATATGTTTTTGTATTTAAAACACTTTTCATATAGTCTAATTGTAAGCAGATTACAGATGCTAGAGAAAAGTTCCAATTCATACAGAAATCATTTGTGATAGGCAATATCAAACTTTTTGGCCAGCCCAATACTTGTACATCTTTACTAAGCATACATTGTCTACTGGTCACACACACTATATATTTTTTTACAGGACACCATGAGCTGTCACAAGCATTTGTCTTATAAACTAACTAGTTCTTTATACTATTTCCAAACCATTGTAGACATATAGTAGCATACAATACAGTGATGTATTTTCCTTGTGTGTAGAGGATGTTGTTTAGGTTTGTTGACATTATTATATTTATGTTTCAATCAGGAAAACTTATCAATAAAAAGTGTTTTCAATTTAATACAAATTCAAAAAGTAATAATATTTAAGCAGGATATAAATATGTGGCAAGTTGATCCCAAAAGTCATCAAATTTTCAGTTTTTGAAACTGATTCCATAAACTCTGCAAAATAATCATCCCTCATCATATGATTTGTATCTTTGCCATATAACTTCCATGTGATTTTTGGTTACACCTGTGTTTGGGGATGCAGAAGTGTATATATAAAATAGTGCCTAATAAACCATAGATTAGTCTCAGGTCAAATATGGCTTTAATGACTGTTCCAGACCATTTATATATCTGGAGCAAGGTTTACAAATAAAGTCTGTTAAAAATATACAGATATTTTTTTTTAATTCCTACTTTTTATTCCATTCTTTAGAAATTGAGATTAGCGAGTTTGCATCCCACATGAAACACCCTATATTTACATAACATGTTAAAATTTATATGAGAGCATTTAAATTGAACATCTTGAAATTTGTGTTTTTAATCAAGAAAAATCAAAATCAATAAAGGGGTTTTCAATTTAATACAAATTCAAGAACCAATAATATCAAACATGGCATAAATTGTGATCTGATGCCAAAAATGATAAAAATTAAGTCTTTGAATTTTTGATTTCATATAAAACCTGCAAAATAATCATCCATCATATCAGGATTTATTTGTCTAGGCAATGCTTTGGTTATTTACTTGTATCTTTGCCACAACTTCTGTGCAATTTGTGATTGCACCAGTGTTTGTCAAGAAATTGGTGGTGGTGGTAGCAGTAGTCGCATTGTTTGTGTCAAGGAATTGGGGTTAATTTGCAGTTTAGCACCCATGCTCAGTTTGCATTAAAATTTCCAGAATACTTACATTTAGGTGTAATTGTACATGCTTCATTTGAATCTGGCTTGATAAATTTGACAGTAAAAGTTTGGATTCATTCGTGTCATTGGTGGCAGTCATTACTGGCATTTTTTGCATACATTCGTTATGGAAAGCTAAGCATATAAGAACATAGTTTGCAGCCTTTTATTTTTTTTATTTTACTGATCTTGCTCATCTCACTTACTGCACAAGAGGACTATATGTGCACAATAATCAAGACAATTGAATATTCCAATCACAGCTATTCTGCAGTGAATGTATACAAACAACACCAGCAATAGCTGCTTGCAATGTGAATGAATCCAAACATTTACTATCAATAACTCCAAAACTGTAGATTTTATCAACTTTATCAAGCCAAATTCAAATGAAGCATGTACAATTACACCCAACTGTAAGTATTCTGGAAATTTTAATGCAAACTGGGCATGGGTGCTAAATTGCAAATTAACTGGAATTGGTAATAATAGTAGATTTTTTTTAGTAGGATGCAAAAGTATAACTCCAGTTAGTATGTACTGCAGAGTATCCAGTAGAAACTAAAATGGTGCCCATGGAAATTTCCATCAGCTTCATTGTAGTTATTTCCAGTAAATTGAAATTTCCTGTTTATCCCAAAATAGGCCAGTACAGCCAGGCAAAAATGCAGCAGTGAAAGTGTTAATCATTTTTTATAGCTTAATTATTTCCATTCTGATATCAATAATAGCAATACAATTATATTCTATAATCAGTAGTTTATAGAAATACAGCAAAATTCTTTGGTGGGTGTTGACAGAACTCTGGATATGGTAATTACATTGAGTTTTGTGTATAAAAAAAAAACAAAACACACAGCTGAACAAAACAGATAATTATCCATCCTTGCACAAAATATTGGATTCCCATTAATTTTTAAAAAGCATACAAAGTTTATGTATCGAAAATGGAATTCTCAAAAAAATAAAAAGGAAATAGAAATAATTGGAATCAAAGAAAACCTGACTATTAAGGTCAGTTTTTAAGATGGAGGAAAGCAGACAAGTGGAGGCAGAGAGAAAGGATAAAACACCAATCAAAACAGACTTTTTAAAAAGAAATGTAAAAATAGGCCAAGGTCTATTAAAAGAATTCATTTGAAACAAAACAATCTCTTAATGTCTTAAGATTGGTTATCAATTTCCATCAAGTATTTTTAAAATTTAGATATGGTATCAGAAAATAATGCAGAATTAAAAATTACACAAGAAAAAAAAAAAAATTTTTAATTTTCATTAACAAAAAAAGAAATAAAACTTCTCACCAATGTTTCAAGTCATCTTGAAGTGTATCACTTACCTAAAAAAGAATAAAAAAAAAAATGCAGTTGAGTAAATAATGGTTGGTACTTTACAATTGTATGCTAAGAAATTAAGTTGCATATACATCTAAGTTGCATTGAGTTCACAAGCAGATTAGTTTTGTTATTAAAACAAAACGGATTTATTTTAGAAAATTCTAGACAATATTAACTTCAAGTGCAAGAAATAAGGTCATCAATCAGAATAAAATTTCAACATTGAGTAAAACAAACAAAAATTCTGTTATTCAGTTTTTTAACTGCAAACAAAATATGAAAAGGATAATTTTATTTTAACAATTAATACCATCTGTTTTCTTCAATGCTATTACAGGATATTATCCTCAGTTTGTATAAACCATATTAGTATATATTAAATTATATTGCAACCATTAGATCATATTATGACTATTAAATTATATTGAAGACCTGCATATAGTCAATAGATTTATCAATAGAAGAAATATGAAAAGCAAAATATGAAAAAGCAAAGTATGCAAGCAACAGTGTAATACATGTGTGCACAATTATATAAAAGCATACATAGGACAATATAATATATACAGAAGACTATATAATAAGGACGACTAAATTCACACACAAAAGAGTATAAC
Source organism: Acanthosepion lycidas (assembly GCA_963932145.1). Taxonomy (NCBI): domain Eukaryota; kingdom Metazoa; phylum Mollusca; class Cephalopoda; order Sepiida; family Sepiidae; genus Acanthosepion; species Acanthosepion lycidas. The sequence goes on from OZ010579.1 coordinate 13,492,281, forward strand.
ATGCTCATAGACACAGCTTAAAAAAAAAAAAAAAAAAAAAGGATGTCAGTGAAATGACAGGCTTAAAGATTTGGATTATATTACAAAATGTCTTTGCTGACTACCTACAAAGTATGTATAATGCCATGAAACCTATTTTGTGTAGGCCTACTGAGAAAATGTGGAAGGGTCGAGAGAGAAAAACTACCATATAAAAATTTGAGAAAGTTCAATGACTTAGCAGGAATCAAAGATTCTGATAACAATCAATGAATTATTTCAAAGAATCAATAAAATCAAAGGGAGATAACTCTTTGTCTTTAGCATAACCTGTTATTTACAGCAGTATGAATTGGAAGAAAGTCAAAAAAGTGTGCAGAGATTAGAACATGCGACTGAAGACCAAAGTCTATGATTAAAACTTTTTGTGCTTAACAAATGATTAAACAAGTTTATCCATGATGTTAAAACATTAACAACAATAGTTGAGATTATGTTTTATATATGTAACAACATCAATTAAAAAAATACCATCCATTTTTTATGTGAATCAAGATTCAGATTTTGTCAAGTATATAAAAAATTTCCACTACCAAATGACCAGATCATTCATCTGTGTAGTGGACTATCTGATGACAGATGTGTTGCACATCAATGATAAAAATATGGATACACATTGCACTTTATGTGCATTTCAAAAGTTTCAGATGATATCTAAGCAAGATAAAAATCAAACTGGAATACTGACTAAAGCAAATATAGACAACCCCAGGAAGTAGTTTATATACTCAGATCAATTGAGTGGAGATGATTAGATGAAATATATAAAAGGAATATCAATAAATTCATCTCATCCCCACCCAAACAACATTCGATTTGTGTTTTATTTTACGCTACTAAGATTGATGAAGCAGCCAAAATTCTGACATAAAATAAAAACAAAAACAATGTAATCTCCTAGTGATGACCTTCAGTTTTCCATCTTTCTGAACTTCAGATTGAATCTGACATCAACAAAATCAGTTGAAATTGAACACTCATCATTTCTAAAAAAAAAAAAATTTTTAAAAAATTGATTTTATTGAAAACATTAAAATTATCTCTGAAACTTTATGTAATTCATCTGCTGCCAAATTCTATAAATCTTTAAGCCTTAATCTTTCACAATAATATTTGAAATGCATCAGAGATAAAAAAAAATGGTTAATTGAAGAATAAATTTTAATGCAAAATAAATTCCTAGGTCTCCAAAGGAAATAAAGTTATTAAAATATTTTATATAATTTATCTACATTTAATTGAAAATTTTATCAAAATTTGAGAAAGTATTTTTTTGAATGAACAAAGATTTGATATTTTAAAGTTAATTTGAACTGGAGATAATTCAAATTATTGGCTACGAATGGCTGAAAAATTCCATTCATTCTTAATTATTTAAAATTTATGTTTTCTTTTTAATATTGAAAAGGATAATACATGGTGTAGTAGAAATTCCTCCCACATAATAGTAAACAATTAGCTAGATGAAGACACCAGAGCCACTACTGTCTTACCATTATGTGGAAGATATTTCTGGGAGGTATGTCTGAGGGGAATTTCTACCACATCATGTATTATTCAATAAAAAATATAAAATGAATTTAGGACTTATGAGGGATTAGTCTGATTACAGACAATAATTAAAAATAACTTTGCAGTTGTGAGGGCTTCATTTTTCATAAACACAAAAGCAAAACTTATGAGAATAAAAAGTTTAATTTGATCAAAAATTAATCTAAATTAAGTTAGAAATTTTTCATGGTATTCATCATAAAAAGTAATCGATAACAAAAACATACAACTAAATAATCTTATTTTTAATCAATCATATCTTCTGTCTTCTTAATTCCTGTTCTTTTATTGTTCTGTCTCCTTAATAATGCCTTTTTTTCTCATTCTTTCTCACTCTGTAACCTCTTGCATCTGAGTTGCTTTGTTGCCTTGGTTGGGGGAGGGGGAATTTAAGGTAATGATACTACCCACTTGTCTTGTATTTTATAGTATTTCTTCAAGATATAGTTAATATAAACGTGGAATTAGAAAAAGAATATTCCTCACAAGTTTTGACCGTCTATTTCAAAACAGCCTGAACTTTAGGTCTGAAGTAAAATTGACATTGTTTATTATTTTTATTAAAAAAAAGGTCAATCTAGCTCAAGATAAAGAACAAAAAATACTATTCTTTCTGGCGTGAAGCTATAAAAAGGTAGATGAGAGACGAATGATTGATTTTTACAATTCATCAATCCTTTGTGGGTCATTTAAAGTCAAAACGTTTCATATTGTAGAAGGTCATTTTCAGTAACTAGTGTTCCTGAGCAGTCCCCATCTAAGTGCTGACCCGGTTCAATACTGTTTAACATTGATGATCAAACCAGTGTTTTCAGCCTGATTTGACTGCAAACAGGTGTGGAAGGGAAGAAAAAAAAAAAGAACAAAAAAATGACAAAGGCAGCATAAGCTTGAAAACAATAATGAAGCAAAAGAGTCCACAAAAAAAAAAAAAAAAAAAAAAAAATTTTATATATATATATATATATATATATATATTATATATATATATATATAAAAACAATCTGGTCTACTTAAAATCCAGGTAAACAAAATTCTGCAATAGACAAATTCCACTTGAAAGAATTTTTTTTTTTTTAAGTAGGAGGAGTGACATCAAAGATAAAGAGAGAGAATTATTTACATATGGATATGCACTTCTACTCAGGATCAAGATCAAAATATTCGTTTACTCTGGCTAGGATTAAAGTCACCATGTCTGACCCTTTACCCATCATCAACAAGAGTGCTACATGCATTCACTCAAGATTAAAGTGTTATTGTCAGCCTCCTGCCAAACTTAGTATTTGCAAATTAATTTTACCATGCTGTTCAAGCATCTAGAATGCTGGCATAGTGGATATATCATTTGCCTGCTCACCTCCACGTTGGATGTTCATGTGGAAGCAGATTATATAAAATAAGAGAATCCTGTTCCGATTTGAATAGAAAGAGGAACAAAGAAACATGAATAGTCATCACTATTATAGAATATGATAGTTTATTTTTTATTTTATTCTGTGCAGTTACGTTGTTGATATTTGGCTTTGATGAACTCTGTTTTTCTGCATTTCTCATGACGCCAATATTTTCCTTCCTTCTCTTGCATTGCTCTTTTGTTTCTTGTCAAAGAATCTTCCATTCGCATTCTCACATTTTCTCTTCTTGCATTTTCATTTTCAATTCTTTCCGCTACATGTTCTCTTATAGCAGCTCTTCTTGCATTGGCTTCTTCCCATTTCATTATGTCTTCCTTGTGCTGGTCTGCTCTCCTCCTATCACAATCTTTTTCTGTCTCATTAGTTTGCCTCTATGCCTCGCATCTCCTGGCTTGTGCTCTTATTGTGTCATAGCATTCCTGCAATGCCTATCAGCCTCCTGCCGTGCCCATATATCAAAACCTGAAATGATCATAATCACTGCCTTCATTTTTACTCTCCTAATCCTCCTCCTTGAAATGAATTTTTCATTTCATCGTGTTCACTGGACAAAATTTTCTTAAATGCACAATGTCAAACATAGGGAGTTATTTAAATTTAATTCTACCTTTATAGAGTAAAATGCAAAACTAAAATGTATTTAAATATCAGAACTTGTAATTACACCTACAATATTAATACTAAATTTAAATATTCACTTATATATTTAGAGGGTAAAAGTGTTGAATCTATGATACACATAATTCACATAAAATATATAGTGACTGATGCAATTTCTGCAGCAATGTTAATAAAAACCCTGTGATGTATTTGCTTGAAAGTAATTGTTACTTGTAAATAAATGCTTGTATTTCAGTCTGTCTTAAGCCTTCAGATGAGACAGGAAATATATAAATAAATACACATTGATAATTATTATATGGTTTGATTGATGATAAAAATCCTTTATATCATTTAATGTTATCAAGAAAATATTGTTATCTCCCTTTATGAAGAAAAATTAAAATTATTTCCCTTTATCAAATAAGACAGGAAATATATAAATAAATACACATTGTATAGTTTGATGACAAAGCAAAGTTGCATTTTAAAAGCAATGCTATACTTTTGATATACAGAATTATTTTATAAAATCTATTAAATAAAAAGACTGATTAGAATTTATGAGGAGAAAAGGGAATTATTTCAGGTAAAATTATGTAGATTATAATCTAATCATGTTCATCAGCAAAGGAGGAAATGGATTTTACATGTGACCAGATGGTGGACAAGAGTTAAACATGAATAGAAAAAGTAAGCCAGAAAGAATGATTATGTGTCATATTTTTTTAGGTTTGAGTGTTAAATGCTTCAAGAATTCATTATACGTTCCAAAAATTGTATCTGTTGTTAGTAGCAGTTTCTTTGCAGTTTGTATTTTCCTTAATACTTAATTTCTGAAATTCTCTCCATGGTATTCTCAATATTTATTGATAGAACCAGATCTGACACTTCAAATTTTCTTCATCTGTGAGTAAACTGTCCAACATTAACTACAATACACGAGATTAGACATTACATAGTATTTTATTATTTCCAAGGACATTTTTTTTTTCAATCTCTTTCAGTTTCAGAAAATCAGTTTCAGATCATTTCTATGGTCTTTCAGATTTCTGTGCCACTGTTACAATATGATGCAAATTTCCACAAATCCAATAGATATATTACATCTGCATAATTGACATTTTAGATTGTCCTTTTTGTTGACAACCATGCATTGTTTTTTTGTTTTTTTTGCTTTGCTCAACTAATTTGTCTAATACTTTTCCTTTTGTATCTGCCAATTGCACAGAGTATGTTGTTAAAGTTTCATTTGGCAACCAAAAAAAAAAAAAAAAAAAAAAAAAACATTTTTGGTAACATCAAATCCTTTGAACCAATTTACTGTACTAGTTAAATAAGCAAAGTATGAAAAACATCCTTGTCATACTTTGAATTTATGTATTTCCTTGTTTTTATCTGCATACAAGTTGCCCCCCCACCCTCAATACATGTTAAGGATTTCTTGAATATATCCTCTCTCAGTAGATCAAGAGTTCCTAATATTTCTAAGAGTTCTTTGTTTTATAATTTATCAAATGCTTTGCATAAACTATGAAACATAAACATAGATCAGTTGTGGATTTGAATCAAAGAGGAAAGAAAGGTTTTTAAGTATAAAAATATAAAATATTTTTATTTTTGTATTTTTACAATTTTTCTCAGTGTGTATGAGTGTTAAAATTCTTGGATTAAAGTTTCTTGTTTGTTAAGATGAAAAGAAATGTGATTTCTTTGTGTATGTGTGTGAGAAAAAAAGAGGCAAGGGGGTCACGTAGCCTGGTGGAGGAAGAGTAAAGGGGGTCACGTAGCCTGGTGGAGGAAGAGTAAAGGGGGTCACGTAGCCTGGTGGAGGAAGAGTAAAGGGGGTCACGTAGCCTGGTGGAGGAAGAGTAAAGGGGGTCACGTAGCCTGGTGGAGGAAGAGTAAAGGGGGTCACGTAGCCTGGTGGAGGAAGAGTAAAGGGGGTCACGTAGCCTGGTGGAGGAAGAGTAAAGGGGGTCACGTAGCCTGGTGGAGGAAGAGTAAAGGGGGTCACGTAGCCTGGTGGAGGAAGAGTAAAGGGGGTCACGTAGCCTGGTGGAGGAAGAGTAAAGGGGGTCACGTAGCCTGGTGGAGGAAGAGTAAAGGGGGTCACGTAGCCTGGTGGAGGAAGAGTAAAGGGGGTCACGTAGCCTGGTGGAGGAAGAGTAAAGGGGGTCACGTAGCCTGGTGGAGGAAGAGTAAAGGGGGTCACGTAGCCTGGTGGAGGAAGAGTAAAGGGGGTCACGTAGCCTGGTGGAGGAAGAGTAAAGGGGGTCACGTAGCCTGGTGGAGGAAGAGTAAAGGGGGTCACGTAGCCTGGTGGAGGAAGAGTAAAGGGGGTCACGTAGCCTGGTGGAGGAAGAGTAAAGGGGGTCACGTAGCCTGGTGGAGGAAGAGTAAAGGGGGTCACGTAGCCTGGTGGAGGAAGAGTAAAGGGGGTCACGTAGCCTGGTGGAGGAAGAGTAAAGGGGGTCACGTAGCCTGGTGGAGGAAGAGTAAAGGGGGTCACGTAGCCTGGTGGAGGAAGAGTAAAGGGGTCACGTAGCCTGGTGGAGGAAGAGTAAAGGGGTCACGTAGCCTGGTGGAGGAAGAGTAAAGGGGTCACGTAGCCTGGTGGAGGAAGAGTAAAGGGGTCACGTAGCCTGGTGGAGGAAGAGTAAAGGGGTCACGTAGCCTGGTGGAGGAAGATAGGTGAATGAGTAAGGGAATCTCTTCGAGACCCTGGTGCCGTGAATCTGTTGCCACTACATTTCCTTGCTGGCCTGTCTGGTTTAGAAGCTTTGCTTATATACACTTCAAAGGGATCATGAAGCAGTTTTTTTTTTGTTTTTTTTAATGTTGATGGGAATGCAACCTATTGGTTGAACTTAGAAATCATTATTTTGTCATTTGATGATTGACAGTCTGTTTATTTCCATCTTCACAGATCCTTCTGCACTTTCAATGCAACAGTGAAGATTCGCATTTCTTGTTCAAACCAAATTCTGCATGAGCCCAATTCACTAGAATCTTAATGGTTAGTTTTGTTATATGGTACATCAAATTGATTGTCTGATAGAGTTCAAATTCAGTCACGCTTGATTTCCTTGGCATTGCTCTTGTATTAGGTTGGTGCAAAAATAATGACGTAATGTCATTTTTTGATGTAAAAAACGACATTATTACGTCATTATTTTTGCACCAACCTAATAGTTTATCTACTGAGGACTTCTGGTATTTTGCTACTGTCTTAATAAATGTTATCAAGACCAGAATTGTCAAAGCCTCTATTACAAGATCATCTGTCCTGCTGATATGTTCTTCATCTTGACCAGTACTGAATTAACATGACATTTCTTTCTCAATGTCATAGAAAAGCTATCATAAGTGTTCTATCTCTCTCCAGTTTATTATTTTTTTTTTATTACATTTACAAAAATTCAAAGCAAGTTTTTTTTAAAACTTTGAAATAAATTGTAAGATTTGAAAAGCAAATAGCAAAATGACATAAAAATTAATTTTTCAGCTTTAGAAGAATTATTTGAACATATGACAAAACGAAATTCATATTTGCAAATATATATGAAAAAATGTCTGACAGAAAGAGTGAAGTATTTCCTGAGGCAGTAAATTAGCGATGGATTGTGTATGCGTGTTTCACTTGATACTGGAGTATTCTTTTATGTATAGTGACCTTTCAGGAATTGGGCAATCATGGCTCTCCAGATTGTTCCTGTGTCACTGAGCACTTTGGGGGCCACATGCAATTTATTCTGTCTCCCCACCCTCCAATAACAGTGATGTTTTATCTTTTCTATTTTCAATCATGAGGGTAATTTTTTTTTTCCTACCTTAGTGGGTTTTAGTTTGTGTTTGCATGTTATGGATATGCCAACTCGCTTCAGTGTAAAATCTCGAAGCTATCCCAGATGGCATAAAATGCATGTGTCACTGAATACAATTAGCAAATGGCTGAGGATTGCATAATTCACCAAATATGAAGCCATAGGTAGTGGTCAAGATACAATATAATGCTTTGAATTGTGCTCTTTATCTGGTGTGCCTCTTTAACAATCTCTTTCAGGAGTTGCTTTGTATTTTACTATATATAATCTCACACACTTTAGCTTCATTAAATGGTTAACAGGTTTCTATTGTCCTAATTATGTCATTAACCTAAATAATAGTTTTAGGTTTGGCATAGAAACAAGATCAATTTGCATACAACAACATAATACATTTGAAAAAAAAAAAAAAAATTATCTCACATTCATGAGATCTAAGGAAGTTATTTATGTGGGATGCTCCAAAAGTAATGCATTTTATTTATTTCCATGGAAACAAATGACAGATACAAAGAGTGCAATAACACTGCTCTACAGACCAACTTTCTCAACTAAAATGCGTTATTGCCATCTCTACCCTGCTCGCATACAGTCAACACCTTCTGAATTCTGCATCCTTCAGAACATAGGAAGTTGTGAAGAGCTATGATCACCTATCTCTTGTGCCACTTAGCAGTCCCCACCACATTTCACCATCTAATCCCACATGCTTTTCAGGTAAGTGGCTTGTTGCCTTCCCCTATCTCTATAGTATGTCCTGTGTGGTTTAAGTTCTCCAAGCACACTTTTCTCATTGTGTGTCCAAGGAATTTCAGTTATCATTTCCTGATTTTCTGTACAAGTGTTGTTTCCATTGCCACTCTCTTTAAGACTTCCTTATTGCTTATTCATTCTGTCCATGGAATTCTCAGTATCCTTCTGTAGAACCACATTTCTGCTGCCTCCAGTTTTCTCCTGCTCCATGGGGAAATCGTCCAGCATTCACCATCATACAAGAGGATGGATATCACATAGAAACAAAAAAGACTGCTGGATTGCTAACAGATTTTTTCTGTTTTTCAGCACCTTGCTTAGTTTTTGGAATGCTTCTTTTGCTAGTCCAAAACATGTTCATATCTCATTTCCATCCTCTGTTAAAATGCCCCCCAAGTATTTAAATTTCTGCACTTGCTTGATATTAACATCTCCAATTTGTAACTTGGAATTTTTCTCTTTTGCTGATGACTATACTGTGTCTTCTTGCAGTTGAAGGTTACCATTTTCATTTCATGGACTGACAACTGTACAGGGGGAAACTGATATATGACTTATAACTATTACTACTGCTGAAATATTACCCACCATTTTATTGTGCTTACATCCACTGTTTGGTCTCAATATTCAGCAAGTATCAATGTCAATGGATGCAAAGTTCTTTTGCCTGAAGAAATTCAATAACATTGTCTGCTTTCTATGTACTTTCATGGTAGATGCCATTTTACCAGACATTTCTATCGTTAACAAGACAAAACAAAATTATGAGTGACTGACAGGAAGGTTCAACTTCCATCACACTATCAATATTCATTACTGATGTCATAGCTGACAAAATAGTTCTGTTTTACCTAAATTTCTTTTTAATTCCCATTTAAATGTTGTTCTTCAGAAGCAAATAAATTTCATATAGTGTTAGAGGCAATACCATAAAACATCTATTCCAGGAAGAGTTACTGAATGCCATAATGAACAAATTTATCATTATTTTAAAAGAGAATTATATTTAAAAGAAAGTTAATAGAATGTCTGCTGTTGTGAATATACAACCACAGCCCTCCACAATCAGTCATTCATCAACTAGATGGCTCCACCCCCACATGTTTTGATTGCTATACACATCAGTGTGAACAAAAACAGGGAAAGGCCAATGTATCTATATTTACACTACTTACATTGTTTAGGCTGTTGTCCTCATCTTTGTCACATGCACAATGTTTCGTTCATTGTACACCCTGGCCTTCTTCATAATTTATATTTGTTAGAATTTTGAACCGAACCCTTTATTTAGTCCACGGGGGTAAGATTCTAATTCCAAGTACCATGCTTTGGTTTTTTTTCTGTTTTTAGTAAATTTGCCTTATAATAATTCATGGACTAAAATTATTTGCCTTATAATAATTCATGGACTAAAAGCATTCGGTTTGAAATTTCAAAAAATATCACCTGGAGAAAGCCTGAGCATACAACAGCCGAAACGTTGTGAATGCAAAAGTAATGATGAGAACAACAGTTCAAACAATGTAAATAGTTACAATGCTTCATCTCAGAAATATAGACAGAGGCCCAATGTATGATTACAAGGAGACAGAAAATGAAATAAGAACATATGAAAACATATTTCAAGAAAGTGAATAGCAAGAAAAGACAACATAATATATTTGTTTCTTCATCTACAGATTAAACTGACATGATCAAATGAGTAGGTAAGTAACACTTGAGACATCTTTACTGATACTTTGGTCTTCTTTCATGACAGACTAATGGACCAGATCTTTGGCCAGCAAGAACTCCAACTTTATATTTCTTTTGCTCATGACAGACCAACAGCTCCTGCACCCACTGATAGCCAGCTTCTTCCTCTGCACACTAACTAGTCCATATTTTCATAGAAAATATTCGTCCTCCGACAGGATTCGAATCTATGAAAATTTCTTGCACATTCAGGCCGTTAAATGTTGTTTAACACTGTTTATTATAAACAGAGCATTTGCTTAAATATTTGTATCTATAAAAAGAATGTATAAACAAAAAAGTCTTAAAATAATTGTTGGACTTTGTCCATTTCATAATTTGTTTTCATTTCTTTGATACGCCATGAGCAGATAAGAATGTGAGAGATTCATGGAAGATGGAAGTTTAAAGACAGTAAAATCGATCTTGCTAACCGAACGCTCCTCTGTGGCCAAATCGGTTAAGGGCACGTCAAGCTAAATGATGGTTCCATATAGGATACAGGTTTGAATCCTGTCGGAAGACGAATATTTTCCGTGAAAATTTCTCAGACATTCAGGCCAGTAAATGTTTAATACTGTTTATTATAAACAGAGCATTTGCTTAAATATTTGTTTCTATAAAAATGTATAAACATAAAAATGTCTTAAAATAATTGTCGGACTTTGTCCATTTCATGAGATATATATATTATATACATATATACACACACACACACACATAGTTCAATGGCTTATATTTGGACTTCATTTTGCAAATACACATCTGTTTGTCAAAGTATATTTTATTGTGTCTGCGAAAGTTGAAGTTCAGGTAAGCTATAGAACTTATATACTTACTATAATTTCCAAGCCATAAACCATGATAGTTTTCAATTTTTATTATAGGCTAAAGTTCTTTCTTGTATAAAGTGTTTCAGGATTCAACATCCCTTAAGTTTCAGAGAACACAGACACACAAAAAATAAAATAAATGAAAAAAAAAAAAAAAAAAAAGTAAATAATACTTTTAGCTTCTATCTCTAGTGTGGCATTGGGACAGACCCCTCAAACCAAGACCTACATTAAGTGCATATATGTATTATGTGAAGTTGAGTTAGTTTGATTTCATGGTAAAAAGATTGCATTCCAATCTAAATAAAATGGCTGCTATAGACTTAAGAATGGAGAATCAGAAACACAGCTCTTGAGAAAGATAAGCCAGGAAGACAGTGTGCCACTACAAATAATCTATGCCTGAATAATCCACAAAAACTTTGGTGCATGAATTTCCATTTTGTCAAAGAAAAAGATTCACAATCCGATGTTCTGTTGTCCAAACAGAAACATCGGCTTATATTTTTCAAAATCATTCACAAAATACAAATGCAAGTCAATTTTGATGAGATTCTGCAAGGTAATTTTTCCAAAATTTTAATTACTGTATAAATTCTATCAAACTTAAATTCACTTGTGTGTGTTTGGTATTATTGTTAGCATCACAGCTATTCAGTGTCATCTTCCAATTTTATTTTTTTTGCCAAACTTAAAAAGAGTAGAAAACAATGATTACTTACATGCTGAAGGGACATGGCACAAAGACAGATATGTGCTAAACACAGATTAAGATAAAATAACTGAAGATATTTAATTAATCAATCTCTTTTCCTATTTTAACATGAATGATTTTTTGATTAAAGAAATACTTGAGGTAAACATGTAATAATTTTGGTTATTTTATCAGTTCTCCATATGACTCTTTCTGAACACCTTACCATAGCATAACGGTTAGCAAGATTCAGAGAGAGATCATGATTAGTGAGAGTGATTCTCACTGTGTGCTCCAAATTAGAAAGTTTTGTAGATAACTATAAAATAAATCCTGACATTTATTGAGGACAGCATAAGATCAAAATTGAGTATCTGTTCTATCACTAAAGTAAACAATTTTTTAATTCAACTTTATCCTTTTAAGGGGGTGAAAAAAAAAAAAAAAAAAAAAAAAAAAAAAAAAATCTCAAAAAATTTCTAGACATCCATTTCATGTATGAAAAACGCTAATTTTAAGTTTGTCACATGCGCTTTAGGCTTGCTACACTGCCTTCTATTTATAGATTGTAGCGATGAATTAAATGTTATTTTGGCTCATCTATTTAGCAAAGCATTGCTTCACCTAAGTTCCCTGTTTATTTGTTAAGAAAAAAAAAAAAAAAAAAAAATTGCTTTACTAGATTGTTACTAATCCAATTAATGATTAAGAACAATATTGCTTCACTTTGATCATGAAATCAAGAGTTTTCCATATGATACAACTGCAATATTTTTTGTTCCTCTTTGAAATGGACGAAAAGAAAAAAAAAATCTGAACTGCTCCGGAATCAGGTTGATCATAATTTTCAAGCATTACTTGTAAAATTCTAATGTGTACAGAAACAAGTAACTGTTGATAGTTTATTCATTTACAAATGCAGAATATATTTTGTTCATGAAAGAATGGCTTTTAAAGAAGAAAATCAGTCCAGGATATTAGTAATTTCTGTAGATTAAAAAAAAAAAAATATTAGAGAAAAGAAAAAAGAATTCAAAGGATAAAATATAAAGTAAACTGGATACAAAAAAAAAACAAAAAAACAAAAAAACAAATTTGATTTACTGCTCTTAGAGTGACAATTTTTCAGATTCTATACTGCATCTGATTTGTAAAACATATGCATTTCACTTTATTCACAACTTTGTAATTTTTGATGATATTCATCACCATCTAGGCATACATAACACCTTGAAGACCAAAGTTATAGTTTTTCATAACTGATTCTTTCTCTTGATCTCCATTAAGGGCCATTGTCATAGATTTTTAAATAAATATTCATGGTAGGTGAAAAGAATAGAAGATAAAGTTTACATATTTTCATTCCACACTTTAAAACGACAACAGTATGCTTGCTTGTTACACATCCAAAAGTCAATAATTAAAATATTGAAAGTTTTTTTGTTTTTGAAAGGTCCAGATTATTAAGTGATTAAGGTCCCTAGCATGTGAATTTCTAAATTTTTACTGTATTTCCTCTGCAAGCACCAGGAGGTCAGTATTCAAACCAAAGAGAACAGCCAAGGTGTTGAATACTGATTTTAAGGCTGATAGATTTGGGAGACTGGCACAACATAATGTCTTAACTCTTATTTCCTCCCATTTGGCCTTGTGTTCTATTAGGTTGGTGCAAAAATAATGTCGTTTTCTCACATAGTAACATATGTGAGAAAACGACATTATTTTTGCACCAACCTAATACTAAGAAATTAAAATGCCACACTAACACTATATGCTATAATTGCAGATTTAAATGACATTATAGGCCAAGCTCTGACATTTACTCATGCATTTAGTACTTCTATGTAATTCAATGAAAAATCTGATCACTATAAAATAAATATACTCGCATATCTACTTTCCATCTCGATCTTAGTTTGCAGATATGAGAATTTCTGAGCTGAATTAGATTAGCAAATTCAATTAAATTAATTTTGGTTCAAATAGCCAAGTGTCATGGGGCGGGGAGGATGAAAAAAAAAAGCACAGATTCGATCTAAAGAATTTTAAAGGTTTTAAGATTTTTAGATTTGCATATGAAAGAATTAGTTTTGTGATTCTTGAGAGAAGTATTTAAAATTCTATTTGCTGAGAAAATTTTTTTTACAATACATTTTGATAAGAAAAAAAAAAAAAAAAGAATAATGCAAGAAAAGATAATTTATCACATTTCATATAAGACAAATTTTCCAGTTCAGTTATCCACTTAAAATCTATATTATTCTGCTTCTTTGAATATATGACCATAATGCTTTTTTTTTATTATTATTATTATTAAGAATCAGAGTATAGTATCTGTGCAATTCCCATCACTTCTGAGTGGGAATCAGTTCTACTTTCTGTCATTATATTAAGTGAGAAAAAATTGGGAAAACAAAGAGGGAAGCAAAGTGAACAAAAAAAAAAAAAAAAAAAAGCTACAGAAAAAAAAAAAGAAAAACAGGTGAAAGAAAAAAAGAAAAACAGGTGAAAGGAAAAAATATGTAGAGTGAGGAGGAAGGAATATAGTGACAGAAAGAAATAGGCAGGTGTGCTTGCTTGCTGGCTGAATATCAAAAGACTATAGACATAAAAGTGCAATACATTAGAATTCTTCAGAGTGAGGGAGCAAAAGCAAGATTAATCAGAATCCAATGGGGAAATATGTATGCATTTTTTTAAAAACACGAAACTATTTGAATGACATTTAGATAAAAGCATCAACTGCCAAATATTAGAAGAGATAAGGAAGAGAAAGAGAAGATACAAGCATAGAGTGAAAGAATAGCAGTGGCTAGAATTAGAACGAAGAAGCTTAGATGTCAATATCCATCGGTTCAACAAATATATAAATAAAAGGTCGATAAAGTAACGTCTGTTTTTAACATCAACAAATGACGACCATCTTTTCATTTTGAAATAAACCTAGAAATTCCCCACCCTCATTATTTACAGCCACTAAAACTCAAATGAAATTACTGAGGTCCAGGAAATACTTTCGGTCAATTTCTGTTCTTAAATGCTAGAAACGTTAAGAAAACACTAATATTTCTTTGGCTTCTATTAAATTCAAGAGAAGAGCAACAAAATCGTGAATGTCAAACAAAAGAGTAAATGTAAATTAGAATTAAGCTTGCTACATCATTAATTTCCTCTCACGCAAACAACAATTGAAAGGACTAGCCTATTTTCTCATGTAATAACACTGCAAATATAACTATCTATATCATATCTAAACTTAAGCAACAGTGTATATAGTAAAACCTATTGTTTATCAGATGGTTAAGTAACAGATGTCTCTATGATAGCACCATAAAGACTAGACATTAATCTATTCAGTTTAATAACCATCTTCATTGTTATATTAACATGATTTGTACTATTGTTCCCTCCCACCTTCTTTAGGTGCTTCTCATATTTGGTAAACTTCTGCAAATTTAAAAATTAACACTTTATTCTGTTCACAGGGATAGGTTATTCTTACTTTGCAATCACAACCTTGGAAATACTGTATTTGTTTTGTTTTTTTTACTCTCCCCTCCCCCCCCCTCTCTCAATCACCCCATTTGCTCTCAGACTTGGGGGTTAAATCCATGACTACCAGATAGTATTTAATTAACACTTAATAAAAAAGTCCAATAAGACAATCTGGGATCCTAAACGCTGTGCAATATCATCCAACAAAGGTCAGCAAAAATAATCATTTCCTCCTTTGGTTGGAGCTAACAACTTGATTACAGCACTGGACAGAAATATAATATCAACGATTTGGTCAATGTATTTTAAATCTCAATCTTCACATATAGGATTTGTTTCTGTCCAATCTGGCATGTCTGCTATGTATCTAGAGATTCTTGATAGAATCCAAAGAAGAATCTGCAATGTTATCAGTCCTAACATTTTGGCTTCAGTCACTTTCCCAACATCATAACAGCTTCCCTCTGCCTTTTCTATAAATACTTTCATGTTAATTGTTCTGATGAACTCTCCATTTTGGTTCTTTCATTCACAAATTTGAGCTCAGTCCAAGATTGGCAGCTAGGTCTCATCATTTTAATGTTGAAATTGCTAGTTGTTAACTAAGTTCTAAGCTAACAACTTCTTCTCTCACACTTCTCTCCTGTGGACCTTTTCCAGCTTCTTGCTTTCCTGTCAACTTTTATCTTCAAAAATTTCAATGCAATGTCAATCATTATTTTCTGTCTCTTTGAATCCTATTCTTTTAATGTCATGTCTCAATATTTTCTCAGTAACCCCCTTGCATCTTAGTTGCTTTATAATCTTGTTTGGGGTGAAGCAAAGAAATTAAAAAAATAGATCCATGTATAAACATTTATTGTCCTTGAAATTTGAACTAAGATTTTTAACTTTCTTTTTTATACAGAAAATGGCTCTCAAACTAATAATACTTTTATTTTCAGTGGTTGTTGGTCAAGTAGATGTCAAATTTTCAATGTTTCCAAAGTATAAATCCCCTTAATGACGACCTTGGTCTATTGTTCCAATCATTTTTCTCCATTAAAAAGATAAGAAATACAACAAGAATGTTTGGCCTTTACACTTATTCACATTGTCCTCATTTTCCTTATTTGAGAACACCAATCCTTAATAGAAAAATATGTTCTTTTTAAAATATCTAAACAATTGGATGATCAGATTTCTTGGCAAAAGGAAACAAGACACTCAGAGCAGTTCTCTGGTATTTTAGAAAACATTTGTAAAATAGTGGATGCAAACTTTTCATTGAAACCAAATTATGAAAATAAAAGATTTTATTAACAGTCAATAGTCATCTACATAATTTGACACAAGAATTTTATTTGGATTCCATGTTTACAATAAACTATTTTTCATGCAATATAATCTGAAACTAATCCAATATGCAAAACAGAAAATAAACCAAGTATAGAGTATAACTACAATTGTGTAAATAACTTCAATATTTAACTGGTATTGAGAAGAAAATTTTTTATTTCTAAACAGTTATTCTATATTTCACTATGTAGTTATTTACATTTCCTTCAACATGGAACAATCCAACAGAATCATAAGACTGAGTGCTAAGGTCTTGTGCTGGTAGAATCAAAATGTATGATTGAAATCAGCAGTTTGGTTTATATATTCATTTTTTTAACAATGTAGACTTTAGCACAGTATGGAAGCCAGTGTTTGAAAAAAGATTTAGTAGTTAAGATCTCTCCAATAATATAACAAATTCTTCAAATGATTAGCTTCAAGCATTTCCTACAACAAGGTTCTACTAAAAGATTAATCTATTCTCATTTCAGTATTATTAACAAGAAGCCTAACACAGTCAAAGTATACTAATTAAATTGTGTACTTTAGCTGAAATGAAAAGGAAGAGTGAAGGTAAAGCACTAATGGAACCAATTCAGAAGAACATGCAACATGGATGGAGAAGGAATTTGCTGAAATTAAAAAACAAAAAAAGTAAACCAAAAAATTAACAGGATAATGAAAATCTCGAAGTATAGAAATCCATTGTCCTGACAAATCTGCTCATATAAAAAAAAGTTCAAAATTCTTTGACAAAACATCTTTCAATCCTTTTCAAGTATTTTGCAATTTATTGGTACACCAAGTTGTCTAACAAATCTCCTTTCAACATCTACTTTTTAGACACAAGCATAATTAACACAACTTACTGCTAACATCAGATCATCTTTCCTAAATGTCAAACAAAACTAATTAACCTGAATTCTATAAATACACAAAATATCTTAAGGAAAAAAAAAAAAAAAAAAAAAAAAAGAAAAAAAACATTTCTATTTCAATCAGAACAAAAAAATTTGATAAATCAATCCATATGGTGTCTGTCTACAACTAATTAGTTGTAAGGCATTTTTTTTCAAGCCTTAACATTGAGTCTACTGTTCAAATCAAATCATAAATTATTAGAGAGAGAGAGAGAATACAGTAGAAGCTGGGGGTGCTTCTAATTACAGATGCATGAATAATGAAGAACAGGATTTTGCAGTGTGCAAAGAATGCATCAACATATTACAAGTGTTATGCCTGTAATTAGTCCAATTTAGAAATACTAAAGTCTTGAGAAAACTAAGATATGGTTCATTTGATAAATATTGAAAATACCAAAGACAGAGAATGTAATAAATGATGATCTGCAGTTCTAGAAAGAAACTATTCATGATCAGAAAGTGACAACTGAAATTTTTTAATGAGAAAAGGTGGCTTGGAGAGTTTAATGGAGAGAACACATTAAAGGCCAAATAAACTGAAGAGAACAAAAACCTACTTTATACAAATGAAAGAACAAAGAGATAATGAAAGTATTGCAGAGTGTTACAAAATACAGGAAGTTATGGAGGGCCATAAGCATACCTTGAAGGAACACAGCACAAATAGAAAGAAACTATAAGGACATATTCTTGTATTATTTCAAACTATTGTTCTCATCTTGATTGATATAGATGTTATTATAGATGTTTCAACCAAGTACCCTCTGGTGATTGTAAGTTGTCCATTTTTATTTGTTGATATAGGATATCAGACATTGAATATAAAAGGTTGTTAAAAAAAAAAAAAAAAGACAACTTCACTAATGCCCTTTGGCATAGTGGCTAAAGGAGTTGGTTATACATGTGTTAGTGTCATCTAGTGGTCCAGAGTTCAATCCTTGGATCAAGTGATGTACCAATTCAGCAGAAATGAAGAATAAATGACATCACAATAATCAACAGATATCTCACATTAGCCAATAAAATGAACACCTGATGATGACCAGAAAATACTTGGCTTAAAGATTGTGTCAACCAAGACAGGAAATTCTATGTGCCATGTCCCTTCAGGAAACAAACTATCATGACTTTCCACAATTTCCATCATTTTTAGCTTAGCTCTTAATAAATTTTGTTTAAACCTTTTTCTAAACATTTCTTTGCTATTCATTTACACAAGCTTGCTAGGTAGGTTAGGCATGCTAACACTGCTGCCTTCCATCTATCCTGTGAGTATCAAATTTTTCTAAACACTTTCCTCATTACAGGTCCTTTTTGTTTCCATTTTCTCTAAAACCGTCATTGCGCACATGTTCATTCCATGGTATTCTCAGCATCTTTCTGTAGAAGTGTTTGTGTTGCTTCAAGTCTCTTTATCTGTGACGAGACTCAATGCCATATAGGAGGAGTAATAATAGATAATAGTTCACCACTGTTTCCTTTGTTTCTAATGAGGAGAACAATACCAGAATATTTACAATTACTCATCTCAGAAATAAAAAACACTAAATTATGAGGATTTAGTTATCAGATTCACCATTATAACAATTGCAGTTACAAACCTTTCAGCTACAGGTTTTCTCCACTCACTCACACTTCTTTAGTCAAACTAAAGTGAATAATAATATCTAATGTATTCAATCTATATGTCATTGCTAAGAATTCAATTGATTAACTAAATTCCCCAGAGTCGAACGCTAGATCTCCCACATGAGCAACAGTGTATTATCCCAAATTTTTCAGAAATTTATATACTATGCTTTTTGTATAAATCATTGATGCATTATTTCAACAGTAAGATAACGAATTGGCAAACCACCTAATTATATTTGCAGATACACAATTTAAATGCAAAAACAGACAAGCCTAAGTTAAGCATTTAGACATAAGCAAGAGGACAGTTGGGAGTGGCAAGAAGGAATCAGAAGAAAAAAAAATCCACAAGTGAATGAATTGGTTATTCTGTTTAGAGTAACATCAGCTGAACTTGGCAAGGAAGTAATAGATGTAAAAGTCTCTTACACAAAGTCCATTTGAAATGTGGACTGACATATGGACTTTTTGTTTCCCTTATTTTAAAATATTTTTGACTTAGTCATGGAAATATTTTGCATACAACAAATGGGACAGTAATTTAAATGAGCATCTCTATGTAATTCAAATATTTTGCATTTTTAAAACTGTTGCCCTACAAGATTTCTTTGTAACTTACGCTCATCCTCTTTGGCTTCATAATTTCATTCCAGTGACTGTATCCTCAATGGAGATGGCAATAATGGTTATCAATACAAAAAAAGGAACTTGGCAGACCAAATTCAGTTTCTACTAGAGATTGTTATGCTTATATATACTCTTGAGAAAAATATGAATTCATCTTTTCTTCCAACTACAGATTAAAATCACAAGAGGCAGAAAGAGATTTTCTAATCTTGGTTGGCAGTTTGTTTCGAAGATGAACAACTGAATTCAAAACCATAGAGAAATGGACAGGAAACCACTCTACACCTTGTTTATATCTCTTCTATATTCCAGTTTGCCTGTCTCTCTTCATTATTATCATCATATGACTTGTTTTCTTCCATCTTATTGTTTTTGGTCTCAAAACTGTAGATAAATTCATTATTTTATTCTAGCCTCTCATTGCTTTTTATTCAAACATTGCATCAATAGAGATTTTAATAGTTTTCCTCCATCTTACTCTGCTGCTTTTTAATCACAAACGAGATTCTGAAACTGCAAGATCAGCTTCTTGACTTTTTCACTTTATTCTGTATACTGATCAAAAGTAGTGATATCAAACAAAGTATTGGTGTTAAATTCTTAATTATAAGTGTTCAACTATTCTATTTTCTGCCATCTTATAATGTACACACTGCAGTTTTGACAAATTGGGTTTATGTGCTAATTGATTTTTGAAGCAAAAATCTTTGGAGTACAGGAAATACAGAACTTAATTAAGAAATTTAGTTCTCCCTATCTACTAAGTAATCATTTGACTATTGATTATATAATGAAACTTTATTATTTGAGAATCTAAATAGGATTTATTTAATTTACTAAACTCAAACTGTTTTGCTAATTTATTATTTAAATATAAATTATTTCATAAAGAGTGTCTTTTAAATATTAATTTAACCACAGTACCACCAATAAATAAAACTTTTGAAAAATTGTAAAAATTAAAATATGTAAATCTTTGTGTTATAATTATAGCTAAAAGGTAAGTATCAAAGATGGCTACAGTGAGCAATAATTTTGTAAAAGACTACTTTATCTCATACAGGTGTGCAACGTATTTGCCAGCAGTATAGTAGATAAAAATTAGCATCTGAAATCACAAATAATTCATAGCTTGTAGTTATAGTAACTGAGAAAAGGAAATTATCAATCCCGATGATGCATATCCAATGAATATGTGACTGGGCCAGTTTTTAATGAGATTCTTTGGTCAACACAAAGGTTGTTAATAAAATGACTGTTAGGTCATTGGCCCAACTGGTGACAAATTTGTCAAATTAGAACACTGACTCGACTGGATCCCAGATGAAGCTGTCATTTACCTTGCTGTCATAGAATAAAATGGAAAGAGTCATAAAAGTTGTACTAATGCAATGACATTAAAAAGTGAATAGCCAGCCCTGTCCATATATATTAAACATTAAAGCCTTTGTAATCATCAAGCAATGCAGAAAAGAATATTCAGCTACAGAAGTCAGGCATATTTTGAGTCATTCACAACAGAACAATGGTGAATAGACATCTCACTGACCATTTCTTCAAGATGGGGTGATTTTTACTATGTGCCTCTATGATTTTGGCTTTGTTTAGAAAATAACAAAAAGATGTGGTCTTTATTATAAGTTGATGGTGAGCATCCTAAAGACTAGTTCAGCAAGTTTAGTATGTTTCCATCTGGATACCCTATTGCCAGAGCCTTGTGCCAAGCTGCTAAGCTACAAAATAACATTAAAAACTAGATCAATAAGTCTATAAAAGCCTCACACATAAGCTAAATTTGGATCTGAAATTTTCTAATTTATAATCTATAGGATTATTATTCACTATTGAATTAAGTACATTGACAAGGAAGAAAGTTATAGGAACAAATACATTTTTCTTTTAGCTATGGACTTATTAATGTACCTACATAAACAGAGGCATCTGACTAACAGAGTTACTTACTTCTTCATGACAACTATTTTTACTGCAGTGATTGATTCTCATTGGACACTCAGTTTGGTACAAAGCATCAAGAGCAATGTATATATTATTCACAAAGTGGTGAAAAGTTCTGAGCCTAACCAAGAACAATAAGAATTTTATGTTTAAGTGGATCTGGTCAAGAACTTTTCAGCACTTCTGTCATGTGCGTGCATATATATAATTTACACACATACATTCTGAGACAAAATCAAAGAACACTTATAAACTTCATTTTGTGTATTTATTACTTTTGGTCCCAACCAAAAAGTTTAAATACAGAAACCTTTTTAAAAATAAATATTTCTTTACTAAAAATCCAACTCATTCTGTTTTGGGTCAAATTTCAACAGTTTTTTTTGTTTTTTTTTGTAGTTAGGTTCCAAGCCAGTCAAATTTTTTTTTTCCAGCTCTACACAAAAAAAAAAAAAAAAATTCCTAATGCTGTCAAGAGTTTGAAATAAGAGCCTTAACAATATAGGTCTCAGTATTTGTGGTTATTTTTATCCAAAATTTTCCTAACCAGTGGGAATCAATACATTAACTTTATTTCATTAGTCTTTCCCTACCAGTATTAGTGGCAAGGGTTTTAATAGGATGAGAGGGGGAGGATATTGGGTCATTTTCATCTAGAAAAAGAAAATGTTTGTTTTTAGTACTTTAAATCTATAAAAAAAGTAAGATCTTTTCCAAGATACAAATAACTGAATAGAATCTTCTTTTGTGCATATTAATGGTAAAAAATGTATGAATATAGTATCCTTAGTAGTCCATAGCACATATTGGTTTATATAATAATTTATTTTATAATTTCATTCCCCTCACTAAGAAATCTCACCTAAATTCAAACTGCTTCTCAGAGTTCACTTGTTCTGCTTACAGGTAGGCCAAACCTTTTAGAAAGTGATGTGGGGAATTTCTTAATTGTTTTTATACAACTTAAGAACTTGATCATGTGCCAAGCAATTCATGTAAAAATCAAGATAACAGAATCACAGTCATCTACACCAACGCACACATAAGACACATCAACTGCTCGCTTTTAACATTCCCAGAAAATCCTTGTTCTAATTTCTCACCTCTTCACTTCTAAATACTCAAGACCTTTAAATATATCCTGTCTTTTGGGAGCCATCAAAAATTAGCATCCATAAATAGATACAACTGCAAAATTAGGAACTCTGATATTATTGGTAAATATGAAAATACTCTAAATTTTTTAATCTGTCTGGTAGTGAAATCTTTTTCAGCATAGACTTAATTGTGGAAAAGTGATTTTATAGAAATAAAATGGAGTTCATATTCCATCCTTTATTCCTGAAGACAGTTAAAGAGAAGTGGGTGAAGAAAAGTGTAGGAGCAATGAGGTAATCAAAGGGGGACAGGAGGTAGAAACAGCAAGTAGAAGAATCTTTGAGAGAAAACAAGGAACAAGGTAGAGAAAGGCATGCACACATATATATATATATATATATATATCTTCAACCACCAGGAGGCTACTGTTTAGATATGGCTAGCAAGCTTTGTTAGAGTATTGCTAATACAGTGAGGTCAATCAAGTGTTCAACTGTTGGTGATCTATGCCAAAGTAAAATGAATAAATACCAATTTAGGGGTGAAGTAATTGCAAAAGGGAGGAAATCAAATCACACAAAAAAAAAAAAAAAAAAAAAAAAAAAAAAAAGCAGCTCAAAAATAAGCCTAGATTTAAAAAAAAAAAAAAAAAAAAAAAAAGTAATATTTCTAAATGAAAGTTTCAAACAAGAATTATTAACTAAAAAAACATTTATGCAACAGAAAAGATTTGTGAAATAATCAGAAAAATGACTTTAAATATGAAGTTTGTGTAGGAAAGGATAAGAGGAAACACACACACACAAATATATATATATGCACAAAATCCAAAATCACCTTATATGGGGAACAGCCTATTTCAGCAGACAGAAATTACTATTTTACTAGGATCCACTTGGATTATATACCAACAGATTTGTTACCTTTTATATATATATATTAAATGTTATTTTTAGTGGATACCCATATTTGAGTAGATGGTCTGTTTTTATTTATGAAACAGTATATTTATTTATTTTCATCTATTGGCCTGAATATTCCAGAAATCTTGTTAGAAAAATGCTATATAGACAAACAAAAAGAATCTTTATTTTAAGTAGATGTCCACCAAAAATAATATTTAAGCAAAATAAAAATATGTCAGATTATTAAATGAAAAATCCATTCCTAAAGTTATATATATATATATATATATATATATGTGTGTGTGTGTGTGAGAAACAAATTCGCTGAAAAAGGTCAACAGACCCCAAAGAAAACCCAATACAGAATAACTGGTTTTCTAGACTATCAAATTTTTCTTTCTTGTCCACAAGAAAGATTAACATCTTTCTATCATCAAATTGTATATTAAGTTAAAAAATTCCTTTTCCATTTATTCTTAGGCTTGCAAACTGTTGCTTCCAATCTATTGTTAATAACACTCCACAAGTTGATAAACAAGTTATACAGACACATGCTGGGAATCCTTCCTAACCAATAAAAATGGACCACTTCTTTTTCATCCATCATATTTTTGTTCTTTTGCTACAATCACTTTACTGTATCCCTTTTGTATATGAACACAATTCTTACTTTGTGAATTTTTTGCTTTATTACTGTAGCTTTGCCTAGTTTTGTCTTGTATAGATATTGTTTGCTTAACATTATTTTGTCTTGTTCTTTTGTTTATCAGAAACTTTGTCAATTCAATTTGTTGAGCATTCTTACCAATTACACTTAACCATGGCCAATTACTCCACACAGACTAAATCCTATTAACAACAATAACTCAAAATAGTATTAAACTGAAACTACAATTTTTTTCTATTGATTTAATAGAATGCATTTATTCAAATGAGAAGGAACACATTCCATTCTGATTAGATTTTAATGTACAATTGTTTTCATTTTCACAGACCATCCCAGAAGCTTTCCCCACCCCACCAACCTCTACCTACCAATAATTTTTTTTTTTTCAACTAAAATAGAAAAACTAATGTGCTATAAAATAAAACCTGGTGAGCAATCCTTTTCCAACCTATATATATATATATATATATAAAAAATTAAAAAAATAACGACAGTGATTTCATTTTTCATTTCAAAAGAGAAAATATAACAATACCATTTTAGGACTAATGAAATAAAATACTTTTTGTACTAACAACTTTTGTTTTTATATGTGTCTTGGATTTTTTCCCCAGTATCAGTGAAAATCTTCCCCCTCCCCACTGATTTATCTCTTCACCTCTCTCTATTCAACCAACCATGCCTCCCCTCCTCCACACACATATACTTGTGTGTGAGAGAGAGAGAGAGAGAGAGAGAGGGGGGAGGCATGGTTGGTTCTCGTTTTTTTCTTCCCTGCATCTCCTGTCTCTTTTCACCTGCTCTCCTTACCTATATTTCTCTACTATAAACAATCGTTTAATCTTAACTACCAAGACATCCTCTTGTGCACAGAGGTAAGGTTTTTGCTTTAGGGTCTCAAAGTAGTAGAACACAGCTTGCTTCCCAATCAAACTTGGTATCTCCTCTTTTCGTTAATGTTAAAAAAAAAAAAAAAAAAAAACCTCTTTGTATCTACACCTTATATATTCAAATATCAGAAAAGTTTCTATGCTTCAGGTAGTATGGAAAAATAATAATGTCCTCTGCTTTCCCATCCCACAGCAGTATTTGTGTGTTGGAAGGGGAGAGTAAGATATTGGTCTCAGTTTCCATGACTCCTTTATCACTAAATTTCCTACTGCTAATTTCCCCAAACAAAATAGATCAATTAACATTTTTTTTTTGTTTTATTTTCCCATCCTGATGACTCAGACGTCATCTACCAAAAACCTATGCAGATATTATGCAACATGGCTGTATAACAAAAGATTTCAAAGTTAAATTCCTAGTGAAAGGGTCCACTTTACTGGAAGCCCAGTTACTTTAGCAATTTAACCCTTTGTCCATTAAAGACACACACACACACAATAAGTAGAACATATGAAAAAAAAAAAAAATCATAATGTATTTGAAAATATACTTTCAATCTATTTATACCTATATTATTCCCAGTTGCATTCTTTTCATAAGCTTCTCTTCATTTAGCATTAGACCACCTAAGAATAGATAAGATAGTAGACTGTATTGTACCAAAGAAAGTACCCATAAACAGAGAAAAAAAAAAAAAAAGACTGGATTATTTGTGCATAGCTTGGGACTTATGTCTTGGAAGCGAGTATCTGCATTCTCCTGTACAAGATCAAAATGTCGTTCCCAAGCTCTCTGCCTAGAATTAGAGAAGTAGTAGTAGTAGTAGCATATGTGTACTACTACTAACTTTGTACTTATAAAGTAACCATACATTTCAAGCAGCAGAACACTGGCATAATGGATATACTGTCTACTTCTAGGTCAGATGTTCAAAGCTAGGTAGGATTGACTTGTTAATTTTATAAATCCATTTATTTTAGCTTTAAAGAAGTCATACTATTCATCATTTTATATATCTCAATATCAATGTAAATAAAAAGTAAATATTGAGGTCAGCATCCAGTGGTGACACTCCCTTCCTTGCTTAAATGCAATCTTCAGGCCATGTGCTTTGTCTCAACTATATATGACAAGGTCAATGGTTAGATCTATTGTATTATTCTAACAGTTTTTGAGTGGGCAGTAACAGCTATATTCTAAATTATTCTATGAGTAAGGAGTAGAATTAATTGTTGATCCAAATGTAGATCTGTAGCTATAAGGTTGGTGCAAAAATAATGTTGTTTTCTCACAGTAACATATGTGAGAAAACGACATTATCTTTGCACCAACCTAATATTTTATAGTGTCTTAACACATGTGTGTGTGTATATATATATATATATATATATATATATATATATATGTGTGTGTGTGTGTGTGAACATTGAAGTCAACACTCAGAGGTGACAGACTTACATGCCAGACACAATCATCAGGCCATGTTTTGTTTTTTTTTCTCTCAACTCCATATATATATATATATATATATATATATGGGTCAGTCAGTGGGGCATTGTGGGTAGTCCATTCTAATGGTTAATTTGGCAGGAATGATATATTTATTTGGATTAATTTATTTTGCATATTTTATATATTTATTTATAATTTTCAGTTTCCAATGTTTTAGCAATGTAGTAAAAAAATTTGTAAGATTAATTTTGATCATTTATGTAATAGTTTTAATCTGGGAAGGCAATTAAAGCTATTTTTTTTTTTTTTTTCAATTTTTGGATTGATTGTTGTAGTCTATTCTGTTATATTGGTCTATTCTAATGGTTATTTTGGCAGGAGTGGTTTGCTAATTTGTTTGTTTTCATGATTTAATTTATTCTATTTTTTATTTTGTTTATTCTTTTCAGTTTTCAATTGTTAAGTAATGTAGTAAAAATTTGTTTTCATGTCTGCATTTCGATATGAGTTCATATTTATTTAGTAGTTTGTTTTGGTCTGGGAAGGTAATAATAGCTATTTTTTCCTCCAAGCAGAGTTTGTAGGTTTTGGATTGATTGTCTAAACAATCAATCCAAAACAAACAAACTGACTTATTTTCCCTGGTGTGATTTGCGTTTTGTTTTTAATTTCCCAGATATACTTAGAAAGCATTGTGCTGTTCGCGTATTTACTATTTGTAAAAGATGTTTTGTGTGCATAGTTTCTTTGTTTCCAGGGTCCTTTGGATACTCTTAGATATATTTTTTCTTCATTGTCTGGTGATTTTACTGTGGCTTGGTATATTATGTCATTTTGTAAGCAATTACCATTTAAGTGACATTGATTCTTTATTCTGCAGATACATGTAGGTTTAGTTTGTTTGGGTCGTTTGATGGCAGTTTTTCTGTTGCACTTTTTTTATTATTTGTGCCATGTTCTCAGTGTAACTGTAGCTGATTTTTACTGTGTTTCGTTGAATATTTTGTGGAGGGTGCTTGACTCCAGGAAGTGTTTGTGTAAGAGTTTGAACAAAATTTTTCCTACATTTGCTTTTACGCTTTTGCTGTATGATAGGTTGAACCATATATTTCTCTTCCTGTTGGTCTTTTTTGTGCTCTGTGGTGAGTATGTGAGTGTTTCCCGGAATCCACTATCTTTTAAGGCTGTTTCATAGTCGTTTTTAGTTTCATTAAATATGGTTTCATTGGAAGAATTGTAGGAAAGCCTGCAGTTAACTGATTCTGATATCTGATTATAGATAGTAGATGTTTGGAAAATAGTAAAATAAATTAATCCATATAAATAAACAAATTAACAATCTGCTACCACCAAAATAACTGTTAGAATAAATAAAAATAATCAAAAACAAGTAAAAATAATCAATCCAATCAAATAAAATAAACAAATTCACAAACTACTATAAAATATAAGCAAAATAAATTAATCCAAATAAATAAACTACTCCCACCAAAATAACTTAAAATGGACTACCCACAATGCACCATATAAATATATATATATATATATATATATAGATAGATAGATGAGAAAAAAAAAACAGCGTATGTGGCCTGATGCTTATGTCTAGCATAAAACAGTATTTCCTCTGAGTGTTGACTTTTTTTTTTTTTTTAAGCATTTCACCCCAAGCAAGGTGGGAAGCCACAAGGATGCAAGAGGTTACAGAGAGGAATGATAGAGGAAATAATGAGGAGAAGGATAGTGGATAGATCAAGGCAACTGATGTCAATTGACATTACATTTGAATAGTTGGAGGTTATAGCTCTCTGGGAAACTGGAATAGGGAAGGGAGTTTCACAGGCGAGATGTGCGAGATATGAAGCTATTGAAGTAGAAGAGATGGCTAAATTTAAATAGTTTCGACAGTGAAAGGGTGAGAGCAGGATGCCAGCCTCGTAGGGCGCTTGAATTCAAAGTTTGGGAACCAGCGAATGCAGCTCCTTGGAGCAATTACCATGAAAGTATTTGTAAAAAAGAGAGGCGATGGCGCTTCCGTAAGAGAGTGATTGTAGACAAGATACCAGAACAGGGCCAATTATATTGCATGTCTGCTTCTGGAGTTTATCAAGAACCCCGAGGCAAACAGAGGGGGCTCCAGACCATATATGGCAGCAATAGTCCATGCAAAGGGGAATTGTTGATTTGTAAATCTGGAGGATCGATTCCAGGGAGAAAAATTTCCTGGCGCGGCACAGGGAGCCAACTTTCCTTGTGGTGGACGAAGCAATTGACTCAATGTATTTGTTCCATCTCAGGTTAGCAGTCAACATGAGACTGAGCAGCTGCAGAGAGGTGCTCTCGAAAAGTTGAGCATCAGACATCCTAATGAAGGGCAGGGAAGGATCTCTGTGCTGATTAATAGAGAGCAGTTTTGTTTTTGAGGCATTAAAGTTGACCAGCCAATTCCTGCCCCAGTTCATAACAAATTGGAGGTCCTTTTCAAGACACACAGCCAGGTTAGTTTTGTCAGTGAGACTAGATTTGTTTTTGAGGCAGGAATAAATTGTGGTGTCATCCGCATAGATGCCAACTTGGGAATTTTATGGCGTCAGGAAGGTCATTTATGTAGATAAGGAATAGAGTGGGGCCTAGGATGGAGCCTTGAGGAACACCTGCATTCGTGGGATAGGAACTGGAGGAGAATCCATTGAGAATGACCTTCAATTCACGGTTTGACAGGAATGATTGTATTAGGTCAAACAATCGACCCGTAATACCATAACCCTGGAGCTTGCGAAGAAGGCCGGCATGCCAAACCCTATTAAATGCTTTGGAGATGTCTAGGGCCATGGCACAAGCTTCAGTTATTTTGAAGGGCTTAATAGACAGTTTCAGTGATGGCCATAAGCACATCAGCTGTACGTCGGGCAAAGCGGAAGCCATATTGCTGGTCTGAGAGCAGATCATGGGATGTAAGGTGGTTAACCACTTCGGCATTGATAATGCTTCGAAGACTTTGCCAAAGAGGAGTAGGAGACTGATAGAACAGTAATTATAAGAGTCAGAGAGGTCGCCAGAGTTCATGAAGACAGGAACAATCGAAGAGGACTTCCAGCAGTCAGGAAAACAAGATTCCTTGCGGCAGTAGTTATATAGTTTAGAGAGGGCAGGCGCCAGTTCAAGACAATGGCTGGTATCCCATCCCCACCACTAGCCTTGTTGGGGTCTAAATTGGAGATAATGCCCAATACCAAAGATGGGCTTATGTGTAACCCACTCAATAGGGCCTCAGTTCTAAGAGGGAAGTTGGGTATGGGTACACCGGAAGAGTTGAGCATTGAGTTGAATGAAAATTTCCGAGCAAAGCATTCAGCCTTGTCGGAAGAGGAGGTGAGGACTTTTAACTGGTTGAACAAAGGAGGTATAGAGGGTTTGCAATTGTTCAGTACACTCTTGTAGAGACGCCAATAATCTTTGGAGCCAAATTTGCGAGATGCAATACGCTCCTTCATCCGAGCAGCAAATAGTGACTTAGCATTGTTGAGGACACGCTTACACTCATTACCGGCAGAGGTAAAGAGACGTCTATTGTAGTCCGACATGTCGCTAACTTCAATGTTCATTTTTATATTTACATATGCTCCGATATTGAGCACTTCATCCCATAAATATAACACACCTTAAAACTATTTATGTCACACTTTTACAACTTTACTCCTAAAAGACGTAGCTCAACATGAGATACCATTTTGGAATCAGGCTGACTCGGGAGTAAATTAAAAATTTTCTGGGCCAGATCCATATCCGTAATCCTCAACTTTTGGATTCCCAACTTTTCATTACTGCAATTGTTTTCAGTGATTTTTTTTTTTTTTTTTCTAAAACATGATTTTTTGCAACAATTTTTTTTTTTTTTTGTACGCTAATTTCTATAACTTGGAAATAAATTTCGAAATAATTGTAATTAATTCCAAAATGCAGCCAAAGTCATCCATGAAATAGAAATAATAGTTTGTACAGAATGTAAGGACCTACGTACATTAAATTGTCTTTAAATTAAGTGGTGGCAGAAAAATTATCATTGAACTTTTAAAAGTAAGCTTAAATATTAATGCAATAGTTAAATTAAGTGATGAATTTTGAGTGTCTATAGTTTATTGTTGCCTATCACATCTACTCCTCCCTACCTATTATGATGAAGACCTAATCAAGAACCCTCCATAAGAGGTAGCTTAAATGCCACCCTATTGGGTGGCATTTAAGCTAGCACCCAATATACAAAAAAAAAAAAAAAAAAAATGGTGTTCCAATAACTTGGACTGATTTTAAATGTGAATTAAGTTTAGGCATCTAATTTTCTCTTTTTCTTTTTTATTTAACAACTTAAATCTTTGGTAATTTCAACCATGGAAAGATTAACAGTCAACCAACATGTTAAAGTTATCAAAACCTCTTATGGTAATGGACGTTCAAACAGAAAAGCATTTCACGATTTTTTTGGTCAACGTAATTGACCAACCGAGAGTGCAATTGGAAATGATGTAACATTGCTGCGGAGAGGGTTCAATTCCTGCACACAATGACAAATAGAGGGGTCTGGATTTTCGACCACATTGTTGTGCACTGCAGCAATGTTTTGTGCTGAATGGAATAAACAAGCACACAGTGGTGTTTTCACATTTGCCACTGACCCAGTTTGTTTGAATTTACAAACAATTTTTCCAATTGAACTCTTGAAACTTTAACAGTTTGATTGTTAATCTTTCCATGGTTGAAATTGACAGACTTAAGTTGTTAAATCTGTAAGTAAAAGAAAAAACATCATTAGAGACTTAAACTTCATTCACATTTAAAATCTGTCCAAGTTACTGGAACACCATTTTATATATATAAGGTTGGTGCAAAAATAATGTCGTTTTCTCACATATGTTACTATGTGAGAAAACGATATTATTTTTGCACCAACCTTATATATATATATATATATATATATATATATATTACACACACAAAAAGAAAAAAATTATCAAAGCTGCCTAATATTTGTGAAAACTACGACATAGGAAATAAATTAGAAAAATAATTCAGGAAAAAGTATCTAAAAAGATCTCTGAAAGGTCTGTCTTGATAAAGCTATTAAACCTAAGGCTGGACATAATGTGGAACCAAAGTGGCATGTAATTCTTAATGTGCATCAGTCAATTTACCAAATTTATAAAAGCCGATGATGATATAACTAAGTGAGTAAAAAATATCCCTAAAGATTTATAGGACAACAGTTAAAGTATATCAAATATAATGGTAGGTGTTGTTGCATAGTAACAAGAATAGCAAAGGTCATGCTATAATGACACCTAAATATAAATAGCATTAAATAAAGCCTAAGTTCAATGATGCTAAATAATCTTATCTAATGCACATGTATAAAAGATAGAATATGCATTGGTGTGTATCAGGTTATAAATTCCAGTCATGTCATTAAATGTTTAGAATCAAAGTAAGAAATGACAAGATACATTTCAAATTATAAATTTATTTCATTACAGGAAATAAAGGGTTAGTCATTCAACTTTCATACAAAGACAATCTCAAAGAATGGCTGAAATTTAATTATCACTTTATCTTGTTTAACTACTTTACATGTGTATCTAGAGACAGATGGATATAAACCTCTCATTTAAGATAGATCACTTTAGAGAGAGAGAGGAATTACTTAAGCGATGAAAATTTTATTAAAGCTTCATACTAAAGGCATAAAAATTAATAGGCATCAAGATAATTCCTTCCACCAACCACTGTTTATTGACTTTAATACATTATGATTTTACTATGTCTAGTTAGTATGTACCTTATATAACAGAAGAAACATTTTCTATAAAACTGCTTGAAATTTGATCTTATTGCAATAATACAGGAACTGCAGACATCTGAAATATAGTTGACAAGCATAAACAATTATTCTATGTGCCATGTACCTTTGGGACATTTTTGATCATGGCTCTCCACAATTTCCTGTCCTTTGTAGTTCTTAAGAAATTTTTGCCTTTTTGTTATCTCTCCTCAACCTTGTTCCAACATGCATTTAATCAAGTTCACTAGATAGGTTGTGTGTTGTTTTCCTGTCTCTCTTGCCTTTAATCTGTCCTGTGAGTATCAAATTTTCCAAGCCCTCTTTCCTAATTGTGTGCCCTAGAAATTTCAACTTTAATTGTAAGACAAAATGCATGATTGTTAGCAAAATGAACAGTCCAACATGCAAATTACAAATTGGAAATGCCAAACACTTTAAACAAAGCATTTTCACGAAGGATGAAAAGTGCATGAGTGAAATCTGAAGGCATATCAGGATAGTGAAAAATGCCTTCCAAAAAGTAAGCAAAGTATTAAGAAATTGAAAAATTTTGTTAGAAACTAAAAGAAAAGAGTATTGAACTATTATGTAATATTAGTCCTACTATATGGCAGTGAATGCTGGACTTCACAAATGAAAAAAACGGTTGAAGTAACAGAATTGTGGTTCTACAGAAGGTTGCTGAGAATACCATAGACTGAACATGTGAGCCATGTCAAAGTTTTAGAGAAAATGCAAACAAAAAGGACACTTATACTTATCAGAAAGAAACAGTTGAAATAAAATGATTTTTTCAAAAATATCAAAACATTACAGAATTTTGAAATTTCTATGAAATCAATTAGCTAAGTTCTTGACCTCACAACAATATCTTTTTCCTAATTTATTAATGTCCACCATAAAAAACTGAATAAAACATATCTGGCATTTTATCACTCTCCATTGGACAACAGAAACAAAGCAGACCTATAAATTTTCAATTTCTTTTTAACACTATAAATATAACAGTCTGGTGTTAAAATTATATTTTCAGCATAAAGTAATCCATTATAGATTATATGGAATGGACATCTTGATTTTATAGAATCTTGGTAAGAACTTTAATTCTTCCTGAATGATTTGAGAATATGATCCCTTTTGCCATATTCAGGGTTCATCCAGCAAGTAGATTGCAGAATTTGACCTCTAATTTTATTTCTTTGTCTAGAAATAATTTCAATGAAAATAGGGCAAAATCGTAACATCATTTTTAACAGGACAATTACAAATGAATGTTTCATTAACAGTTTTATGACAATTTATTTCACCTTTTTAAACAGTGTTGATTTATTAAAATAGTTTAAGTAAAAATTGTTAGTTTTAAAATCCTACATTTAAAAACTCACTTTTAAGTATTAATATTTTAGATTATAAAAAGGAAACCATTATTAATTTTAGCTGTTTACTTCTATTTACTTGCTTTTTATAAGGAATCATGAAATGGAACAAGGATTTATAGGCTAGATTTGATCTTCTGCAAATTCACCAAATTCTCATCGCTTAGTGCTTAAACCAGTTAAGATGAGCAGAGAAGTATCCATGTCCTTAGGTTTCACAAACTCTTCTTTGATTCTGTTAAGATTGTAAACTTGTGAGAATAATGACAACGTATTTGCCATTAAGTTTCCTTTTGAATATTAAACTCATTACACATAATACATTAGGTAGGTATAACCATGAAGAGATCTGTGGTTAGCAAAGAGTATAGCAGATTTCTCAATGCCAACTTCAGAAGTAAACATTTCCATGAGACATTGTACAAGTCATAAGTCATCATATAAAAATCTACATTGAGATCAGCTAACAAATGTTTCCAGCTTCCTAACAGAAATACATTATTTTCTCCATCTCCTTAGAGTACTTAGAATTACAAGAGACGCAATATATCCAGTAAGAAAAAGCTGTGACCATCACTATCAGCACCCAATACTAATATGTAACAAGTTTCAATCACTTATTGTGGTGATGGAGAAATCATTATTTAATATAATTAGTCAAAAGAAAATGCTTGGGGAAAACAAAAAAAATGTTTCTAATTCAGGTATGCAAATCATGGCAATTTTTCATAAGTTATAAAAGGCTTCATTAGTACTTGGTCATCCATATTTAGCTTCAACTGGTAGACATCTCACCAGCTCTGAATGCATATGTAAAAATTAAAAGAATGTAGCTGTGTCAGTATGGCATGTATATATGTACAGGGTATGATGGGTAAGTTGCCACCATTTTATATTTTTAACTTTTGCACTTGTATGTTTGCTTTTGTTGACTGCACAGTACAGTAGGGTCAGTTGGGCACAGTCTGGGAGAAAAAGAGCACCATGATGCAATTCACTCCACCAGAAATTTGGCATGCTATACTGCTTGGCATTCATGCTGGAAGCTCCAATACAAACATTTCAGAGTGTTTGGGTATCAATTTAAGGATAGTGCAGAGGATTCGGAAAGAGTTGGATGAGTTTAATGATGATTATGAAGGTATAGCAGAATGATTTAAAGTTAGTTTTCTAACTCACTTAAATCATTGATAAGAAAAGAACTTAAATTTGTTGGTGAGGGCCTCAGACTCAACACAGAGGCCTACATCATGCCTTGAGGAGGTAGTGCTGCCCTGGTCAAAGAGTTTGGCTGTTGAAAGACCCTATGTCTGGAAACAGGACTCTGAACCATACCACACAAGCAGGAGAACCCAGTCATGGCTGTCAATTTCTGCGACCACATCACCCTTTACATTTGGCCACCTAACTCCCCAGACTGCAATCCCCCTTGATTATTACATATAAGATGCAATTGAGCGAGAGACCAACAAAACTCCATGTAACACCAAAGATGAAATGAAGGCAAGGATTATGGCAGCATTCACCAACTTAAACAAGGAAACCATCCAGAAAAGTTGCAGGAGATTCTGAATTTGTCTGGAGGCCATGGTTGAAGCCAATGGAGATTTTATTGAATAAATTTACTCTTTAGTATTTCAAGGTATATTTGTGTAATTTCAGTAAATATAGGTTAAAATGTGATGTCAGTGTTATTGTAATTTTTACATAATTTAGACAACAATTTCTTTATCTCACCCTGTAGAGGTTATGCTAAAGGAAATGAAATCAAAGAATATAGTGTAACATCAAAATAGAAAAGAATCATTTTGCATAAAAGATATGTAATTAAATTTAAGACATAGTTCATTAGAATTACAAATAACTATAATAATAATATTAATTAATAACTTTGATTTAACCAAACATGGAATCAATCTTACTTGCCGAAACAAAGATTGTATCCAAAATAATTTATGAAAAATAGTATGACTAAAAAAGTCACATCTTTTAAGATGTGATGTTTTTAGTCATACTATTTTTCATAAATTATTTTGGATACAATCTTCAGAAATTTGAAAAATGTTTGTGAAAACAAACTGCAATTTTTTTTTTTTCATTAATTTTATTATTTTTACTTGCAGAATTTTTGTTAATATTTTGAGTTTATAAAAATGTCAATACTTCCATATTGCTCAAGTATTGAGCAGTATATATAATTATCAAAACAAGTTGAATTATAAATGGAGACAATTTTATTTAAAGTCTCTTATGAATCGTGATTATGTGATGCAAATTGAAAGAAGTAAATACATGATTACAGTAAAAGGTGTTATAAGATTTCTCAATCAAGTCCATTTGTTATTAATTTCTCTGTTTAGGAAACTAAAATTAAAAAAAAAAAAAAAAGAAAAAAAAAGTACACCACTAAAAATAATGTCTATAGTTATATAATAAATGCAAATGTCACTGTGTCACACTTTTTCAACTTTGCACCTAGAGGCTGTAGCCATATACCATTCTGGAATCAGGCCAACACTGTGAGCAAATTAAAAACATTCTGGGTTGGATCTGCACATACAATCCTGAAATTTTGGATTCCCAATGAATGCTAAAGGTAACTTCAATCAGCTAAGTGACAAACTTTTACTTATATATATATATATATATATATATGTATATATATACATATAAAAATGATAAAATATAGTTTTGAGGTATGCTATATTTCTGGATTAAAGTGCTCAATATCAGGGAGATATATATATATATATATATATATATATATATATATATACATATGACAGAAAAAAAAAATACAATATAAATAAAAAAAAGATGAGTAAAACCTTTTATGTTAATGCTTCATTGCATTGGCAAAATGGATTTTCCTTTTTCATAATGTTGTCTTAGTATCTACCCTCTCAACTCATCTGCCTAACCCAAACTATGATCTTTGTCTCTTGTTTAGCACTATATGAGAAATCTATTTTTATAAATCAAATATGCAAATAAAGAAAAAAAGAAACCTAAAAGTTGATATTTATGTAAATTCTTAAAATAATACAACAGCTGTCTTTCTCAATGTTTTCCTCATCTAAGATCTTTTTTGAATCTGAAACATTGAGTGCTAATAAATCCTTTAGGTTTCCTGTGTGAGCGAGTCAAGGAAGTAAAATGATAATTATATAATATATTGAAAGTTTCTTTTATGAAGGTATCTGTTACAATCTCTCAAGCTAACCCAGTTTTCAGATCTCTACTCTCCTGACTCATGATAAATCCACAATGCGAAATAGGCAACTACCCCCACATAATTTTCTAAAAACAGATGGAAGAATATAATTCACAGCTATTTTCCATGTGTAAATA
Source organism: Acanthosepion lycidas (assembly GCA_963932145.1). Classification (NCBI taxonomy): domain Eukaryota; kingdom Metazoa; phylum Mollusca; class Cephalopoda; order Sepiida; family Sepiidae; genus Acanthosepion; species Acanthosepion lycidas. The sequence goes on from OZ010579.1 coordinate 13,529,256, forward strand.
TATTGTCAAATTTGTACATATATGTATAAAAATAAGATGTCTTAAAATGAAGACGAACAGAGACAAAATATAAAATTCTAGAAAGTTAATCCACCCTGTCAAACCTAATATGTAAATACAGATGCCTATCAAATTCTGATTATTATTATCATTATATACAGTCAATTAAGGAGTGATGAAAAAATACATTCAAAAATGAATTACAGTGTAACTTTGGAAAAGTAGGGAACACTGTCATAAAAAAAATGAAACAGGTGCAAAAGTATGAAGGAACACAAGAGCAGTTGTCATGAAAAAGAAAGTAAAAAATTAAAGACAGCACAAGGGACACTAGAAAAAAAGGGGGGAGCAATATAGTACAAAGTGGGGAGGAAAGAAAAAGGAAGGTAGTAAGTGATGAGGTAGAAAGGCAAGGAGAAAAGGAAACACAACAATAAGAGGAAACTTAAAAAAAAAAAAAAGTCAGCATGACAGAGGTTATGAAAAGAATGAGAAGCCTGTACAAGACAAAGAGAAACAAAACAAAGAGCTATGGAAGCACAAAAGAATCATTGGCTAAAGAGAAGTAGAATCATTAAAAGTGAATAGGTGAGATTAAGATGAAATAAGATAAAAATATATTAAGGAACAAAAGATTTTAGGTGAAAGAGATAAGTAAATGAGTAGTCAGAGATGAAGAAAGATTTGTTATATGATAGACATAAACAAGGTCCTCCATTTGAAACCAGACAAATCACTCAAACCCTGTGGCTCTAAAATGGTCATTGAACAAATTTAATTTTTTTCAAGAACAGTTGACCTTTTCAAACTTTGTAGTTAAGACACTCAAAGATTGTCAATTAGTTTAGTGAACCTGAAAACACTTTAAGGATGAGTGTTGTCACTCTTCTGGAAGAAATTGGAGAGAAAAAAAAACAAAAAAAAACTGTATAATATATAAACAATGGTAGTTTTATTTCAAGCTGATGAGTAGGCATCTCTATTTTTCATTAAAAATTATGTAGCTGATTAATTTGATATAGTAAAGGATAAAAGATAGTAAAAACATTTTTTTTAAAATTTTTTTTTAACAGTGTTGCTTTTAACTACATGAATATATTCAAAAACTAAAGACATCAATTTTGTGGGAACTGTGCAATGAAAGAGATAAGCATCGACATATATTGCTGCAAATCCATTTCAAAGACAGCAACTGTATGTATGCCTCTGGGAGCTAAGAAAGTAGGAGCAAAAAGTGACCAATTCCTTTTTCAATGAGAAGTATAAATATATACATACCTAAAAAGCTATCTGTTGAACTAAAAAATGTCTCTTGAGATCAAAATCACATTATTACACCAAGCACATATTAAATTATACATTTATCTATTAGGTTGGTGCAAAATAATGTCGTTTTCTCACATAGTAACATATGTGAGAAAACGACATTATTTTTGCACCAACCTAATAGTATTCCAATTATAAAATTATCAGCCTTTGTCCCATACAATGAGAAAACTGGATATTACAAAAAAAAAAAAAAATCTCCCAAAATGATTTAAATAGATACAAGTTAAACAATGTACTTTTACCAAAAAAAAAAAAAAAAAAAAAAAAAAAAGGACTAGTGTGTACATTTGGTGATGAAGGGTACTTAATTGATAAAGTAGCAAAACCATTAATGCCCTTTAGTACTGAATGTGTTAAAAGTACATTTAACAGCAGTGAAAAATAAACCAATGAAACTAGATATTTAACCATGGAGCAATAATTAGTAATCTTATCTTAAAGATGATAATTATAGACATAATATGATTATAATTATTTTAAACTTTACTAGGTGCCCAATAACAACAAAACAAGACCAAGTGCTAATTTTCAATTTAAAACTTCTCCAGTTGGAAAACTAGTTCAATGAATTTTTTTTTTTTTTTTTTACTCAACATATTTTCCCCTTAAAATTAGTAAATTCTTATGTTGGAACTGAGTGGCTTGATTTACCAAACAAAATGAAGATAATGTAAAGTTCCAAGTTAAAAAGTGCAATGTCTTACATTTTGGTATTTCTCTCTTGGAAACAATAATATTATTTTAAAATGTTCAATTGATATGACAAAGTAATTCCACTGACAGATATAATCCAACATGTTTTTAACAGAAGAAAAATGGAAAGTCAAGGAGAAAAATATCTAGCACTTGATAAACAAATTACAGAACCTAATTCTTACGAAAACCAATTCTATCAAAACAAGGGCGTGACACTGTAACCTAGGACCCATGTTGACTTAATGATTTAACACAATGCAAAAAACATTTTTTTTTTTTATTTTTAAAGATATCATGAATAAATTTATTCCTTTTTCTTCAGAAAAACTCAAATACAAAAAAATTTTACCAAAATAATTATACATTTCTCCGACAATGGTTCAGTTATTAAGAATTCCTTAAACCTGTTTCTTTTTACTCAAGCAGACATGGAACTGAACAGAATCAGTACTAGAAACCAAAATGCTACCTTGGTTCAGAAGAAAAGATGAAAGAAAAATGATTTCATAAATGATTTTATTTGAAATATTCTTTATATTTTTCAATGATATTTTTGGTTAGCATACACTCTGGCCTTTCCTCAATCAGTTTAATTTAGTAATCTGTAGGAAGTCTTGAACAGAAGACTCTTCTTCTGTCAATCAAATTTTCATGGAGTGGAACAACTTACTTCTGCCAAAACACATTTAAAACAACATGAAGCAACATATAATTTTCTTTCATCATTGAACTTATCTCTTAACAAGAGTGTATGTGTGTGTGTGTGTGTGTGTGTGTGTGTGTGTCCATAATTTGCTCCCAATACAGAAAATGAAATGAAGAACAAATAACAGAAAATGAAATAAAAAGTAAATTCTTGACCATTAGTTGCTGTGGTCTAAAAGAATTCAATTTTGTAATATTTGGTAACATAAGTTTGGTTTATACAAAGAGAAGGTGCCTCTTGCAATTTTCCAAGAAATTGAAATTTCTTTTCACAAAGAAAATTCTGTAAAAGGCCAGAATAAATGACAATTGACAATTTCTACTAAATATACTGGATTGAATCAAAACTTTCCAGCCCTTCTCTTAACAATGTTTGCTTGGGCCACAAAGAAACCTACATCATTGCATTATCTTGATGGAATATTCTACCTTTTCTTTTAATTCCCAATCCTATTTGTCAACTGCTGCCTTTAGTTGGAGTCTATTTAGAAATAGGGTTTTGTTCAAGTTAGTTGTTTACTTCTTTAGAAGCATCACTTCCATTTGCAGGATATCAACTTCATTGAAAACCATTCTTCGCTATGGTTTGTGGTGGTGCCAAAAATCTCTGTAAATGCATGCATCTTGTTAAGTATCCACTTGTCATCAACCATAACAGTTTCCAATACATTTAAACGCAGCTCAACCAGGTTTTGTTTTTGTTTAAATTTCTGTGGAAGTTACACATCAAAGCAACTAACATAAAACCAGGTTGGTGCAAGTGATATTCAATGCTTGATTTGTTTGTTTTTTTGAGGGCTAGAAAGAAAGACACGGAAGATGAAGGTAGGTTGAAAAAGTATATTGAAGATATATACAAAACAATAGTGTTAGTAATAAGTAGATTAGCACTGCATCTACTACTCCACTCTGACTTTGTAGGAGGAAGAGTTCATTCTACTGTAGGAAGGTTTACCACAACAGTAAACCACTTTTGAGACATTTAATCATCCACAGTCTCTTCCCAATAAACATCACAAATCACTTTTCTTGCAGAAATATCTTATCCCATTTTCAAGCTTAGAATAAAAAAATGTGCTAACTTTGGAAAAATACAGTATTCACAATCAAGAGATTTTTTTTAAACTCTTGTCGCTGTAATCATTTATATATCTTTATGAAACTTGCATTGCCTGCTGTTGACATTATGCACTATGTGTATTTTCAAGACTGAGATGTTGGTCATAAAACTAGTGTTAGGTATTAACTAGTGCTTGGTGACATTTCCAAGTCAGCATAGACATATAGTAGTCTATAATATTTTGTAACACATTTTTGTTACATTTTGTGTTGGGAAATATTGTTTCACTTTAGTCTGCATTGCAGAGTATCTGATAGAAATCAAAATGGCTGTGGTCATGCAAAGTCTCTGGCAGTGTTTCTATACATAATCATTTATTTCCAGTAAATGATAATTTACTATTTTTCAAAAAACAGATCAACAAAGCCAAGTAACAATGCAACAGTGTGAGTGTTAATAAAGTTTGCACACATTCCTGATGCTTTATAAAAAAAAAAAAAAAAAAAAAAGGCAAAAATTTCGAACAGTTCAATAATAAGATTTTCATTTGTTTTCGCTCAAACTCATGTTTCCAGTAAATATACAATAATCAGTTTGCAGGTAGTTACAAAAATTATTAAAACACTCTTTTTAATTCAAAATTATTTTCTTAGAACTAGTATAATTTTAGTTATTCTTTATGTGCCATGTCCCTTCAGGTCATGGGTGATCCTAGCCCTCCAATATCCTGTCCATTATAACTCTTAATAAATTGTCCTTTTTCTCTTTTTGCCTTTAAGTTGTCCTGTGAGTATCAGATCTTCTAAGGTCTTCTCCCTCATGACATTTGGTCCATAGCATCCTCAGCATCCTTCTGGAGAACCACATTTCTGTTGCTTTAAGTCTCTTCTTCATCTGTTAGGAAATTGTCCAGCAGTCATTCCCTTATAGAAGGACAGATATAACATAAAAGTTCAGTACTCTTTTCCTTGTTTCTAACAAAAGCTTTTCTGTTTCTCAAAACCCTGTTTATCTTTTGGAATAAGTTTTGCTAAAAATCTTTAATATAATCGTTCTTCGGTGACGATATTTGTGAATGATCAATGCTTAAAATTGAAAAAAAGAATGCTGTAGAAATTTATATGCTATTAAAAAAGAAATAAATCCGTCAATGTACATCATATATACAATTGATTAGAGAAGGAAAGGTGAATCCAAGTACGCGGACGACACTACAATTTACTCCTGCCTCAAAAACAAATCTAGTGTCGCTGACAAAACTAACCTGGTCGTTCCTCTCAAAAAGAACCTCCAATCGGTTGTGAACTGGGGCAGGAATTGGCTGGTCAACTTTAATGCTTCAAAAACAAAACTGCTCTCTATTAATCACAACAGAGATCCTTCCCTGCCCCCATTAGAATGTCTGATGGTCAACTTCTCAAGAGCACCTCTTTGTGGCTGCTCGATCTCACACTGACTACTGACCCGAGATGGAATAAATACATGGAGTCAATTGCTTCGTCGACCACAAGGAAAGTTGGCTCCCTACGCCGCGCCAGGAAATTTTTCTCCCCGGAATTGATCCTTCAAATTTACAAATCAACCATTCGGCCTTGCATGGATTATTGCTGCCATATATGGTCTGGAGCCCATTCTGTTTGCCTCGGGGTCCTTGATAAGATCAAGAGACGGATATGCAATGTAATTGGCCCTACTCTGGCATCTCGTCTACAGTCGCTCTCTCACAGACGTGTCATCGCCTCTCTCTGTCTTTTTTACAAATACTTTCATGGTAATTGCTCCAATGAGCTGCTTTCACTGGTTCCCAGACTTCATGAATTCAAGCGTCCTATGAGGCTGGCATCCCACTCTCACCTTTTCACTGTTGAAATTGTTAAATGTAGCCGTCTCTTCTACTCCAATAGCTTCATGTCTCACACCTCTCACCTGTGGAACTCCCTTCCCTATTCCTGTTTCCCTGATAGCTATCAACTATTCAAATGTAATGTCAATCAATATCTCCAGTTGCCTTGATCTATCCACTATCCTTCTCCTCACCCTTTCCTCTATCACTCTTTGCTCTTGCTCCTAATCCTCTGTAAGCCCTTGCATGCTAGTGGCTTCCTGCCTTGCTTGGGGTGAAATGCTTAAAAAAAAGGTTGTGAATATAAGTAAGAAGCAGGAGATGAATTGACGAGGGAACAGTGGTCTGACCAGAAATTAGGTGAAAGAAATTTATACAAGCATAATAAAGTAATCATATAAAAGAGATCAGATTTTATTATGCAAGTTAATGATTACACAAGAAAATTTGTATTGACCATCAGATACTAATCAAACTTCCAGGATATATTTATCTGATAAATATGTGAATTCAAGTTAATATTTTTTATTAAAATTATTTAAAGTAACTCTTTTTGTGGTGTGAAATTTTATTATGGAGCTTGAAGATTGTTCCTTGTATTGACAAATATATTTATAATATTATAAATTACTGATATTTAAGACTAAATTTCAATTATGATAAAGTTTACTTCATAAGTGATGTAAAAGATATTATAAAGTCCTGGGAACATGATAGGAAATCATTCAATTGAACATCAGAGGACAATAAAAAAAAAAAAAATTGAAAAGATTGGCAAGAGAAGAACAAGTAAAATGGCTTTAAGAATATTGTGAAAAGATATTTGAGAAAAATTAAAAAGGGGCAATAAGTAAGAAAAATGAATTGACCAGCAATAAAATATTTGAAGAAGCTGGTGTTTTAAATGTAAACAAGATGGCAAATATTAAACACTACCACTAATGGTAAATTGAACAAAGAAGTAATTTCTCAAGAGTAATTGTTAGCGATGAATGTAAAGCTATATTGGATGAATCTGATAAATGGCCTAGAGGTTGGGTTATTGGATAAGAATTTTTTTTTTTTTTTTTTTTTTTTGAGTGCTACAGTTATTTAAAAAAAAAAATAAAAATAAAAAAAATAAAGAGTCTATTCATACAAAATAATGTTCCTTCACATTCTGCAAAGCTGACCTTAAAAAAATTTTAAAAAAATGAACACATCAATGATTGAAGGACTAAAGGTTAGAATGTCAAGACGCTCAAATTAACATGTAAAATAATTGATTCAGGAATGTACAATATTGTGTTAATCAAATCATTCTATGACTATATTTTTTTAGAATTTATATTGCACTTTATTCATATAATGAATCCTGAGAGCCTCAATTTTCAATATTTTTAATAAGGAGAGACATTATAAGCCGAGACTCACAATGTAGCACTCAAATGTACCTGAAAATTTTACTATTTTAACATTGATTAATACCAATTTTATTGTGAAAATGTTAACTATTTTTTTTATCATTTTACCACAAGCAAGGCAATAAAGCCACTAAAATGCAAATGATTACTTAGTGTGAAAGAATATGAGAAAAAAAAAAAACATTAAAAAAAGGGGGGGGGACAATAAAACAAGAATTAAGATGGAAGGTAACAATTGACATTCCGTTTAAATTCTTGAAGACCATGTTTCATGCCCCCATATTTGACAAAGGAGCCAAATAGGATTACTCAAAAAGCGAAAAACCACATCATACAGAAAAAAATGCCCTAATCTCAAAAAAAACAGAGTTGCATTTCAACCCTGACCAGACTAAACTGAAGATGCCACCAGAAATAGAACATATACGAATAGATACCCAATCATTACAAAGTCTGTCTTCAAACATAAACAATAATGAACCTAGTGATGATGAAATTAAGAAAGCTATTAACAAACTAAGGAATAATAAAGCATCAATCAACATTGAAGCTGAACTTTTGAAAAGTTTACTTTCTCCTTGAATTCAATAACAAGTTCCTCTGTTTTATGAAACAAGTCTGGAATCAGAAATCCACCCACACACACACAAAAAAAAAAAAAAAAAAAAAAAAAAAAGTGGGATCTATCATGCAAGCCCCTCCAGATACACAGTGTGTCTGGAGGGTATTGATTTTATCCATTATGGTGAAAGTATTAGTGAACATCAAATTAACGAGGCTCTCATCATCTTATGAATAAAAATCAACTCCTTACAGCTCAGTATGGTTTTCATTTTAAGAAGGGATACAACAATGGCATATATCTCAAAACAACTCTAAGTAATTGCTTACTGCTGTAATAGAAAAACTGTATACCTGCTTAGTCAACCTCACAGCCTCATATAACCTCATCAAGAGACTTCCACTTCTCATCAATTAGAAATCGCCTTCCAAACTCAGAATCCACAGAATGCATTGATCTAATAGAGGAACTCTATTGATCTAAAGAATTTTGCATGTCAGATAAACCTTTCCAAAATAGAAACTATGATCTGAAATTGGAATGGAAGCAGTGATGGCACCTACACTGAATCCATCATAAAAACTCAGGATGAGCAATTAGTAAATACTAAACACTTCAGATACTTCAGCATATGAATCATCTCAGTGAAATTGAACATAGAATTGGCTGCGCCAGAGATGGCAATTTGTGGCATTGGACGAAACTATGAAAACAAAACATTAACCTGAAAACTTGAGCCATGTTCTTAAAAAGGCTCATCAGATTGATACTTTCATATGGATACACAAACTCATTCAGAAATATATAAACTGTCAACTGTATACAACCACTTCCTAAGATCAACAGTGAAAAAAAAAAAAAAGCTTTGAGCAAGTAAAGCCTGAGTGTCTTGGGCAAAGATAATCCTTCTTTGAACATTATGGACAGGCACTAGAGAATCACAGACAAAGAACTCATCAAATAACAGAATCCACATCACTTGAGGGACTACCAACAGCAGCATCAACTAAAATAGATAGCACATGTATCTCAACTAATCTTCAATAAATAAATGCGAGTTAGGAGATTAAAATAAATATATATTGCTGATCATATCAATTGAAGCTCTATACCATTTATTAATCAACTGTGTAGAATACTATATTTTTTATGGTTACCTCCAGTGTCAGTTTAAATTACTTGTATTGGAGCCAAATGATGCCATCACTGCTCAGATTTACAATCTCAGTTTGAGCAAAGGTCACACCCTTTTCTAGCAGAGACTTGCAAGCTATCAGTTTGAGCTATGATAGTGCCATTTGCCAAAGAAAATTTTCAGAACAGCAATTTATGCGGTGGCAGCACCATTTGTCAGTAATGGTTCAAAAGCAAGCAATTATTTTTAGAGGTACCACTGCTTAAATTTCTTTCTCAGTATCTGTAAATTCAAAATTCTATTATCTAGAGAAATAGAAATATTTTTAATGTTAGAATTTATGAATATGAAAAAATACATAAAAATGCAAAAAAACATTTTAAAAAGAAATTGCAATCTTCAATAAGCAACTGAAAATATTTTTTTAATAATCAGAGAGGAAGAACATATACGTGAAAGAAAGATTACAAACAAAAAAATAAAAAAAAAGTTGTTGCTAGTAATAGCTACTTGCAAGGAAATCATACAAGTGAGAAATGATAGAACTAAAACATCTGTAACTAATAGAACACCAATATCTAAGTATCCTGCTATACTTTGTCTATATGCAGAAATATTTGCTGAAGAACACAGATTACACCTGAGGAAAACTATCCATCAAATATATCAGGTTATGGTGAATTTTCTTTGATCAATAATGGAAGAATCACGGTTCGAAAGGTCAGAAGTGAATTGGTAAATTCTGAATATGAGAATTTTATTGTAGACTGATGGTAGCACTGAACAAATGTTTTTTTGTTTCTTTGTTTTTTTTTTCTAAATCTCTTTCCATATTTATTCAAAATAAAATATATTAAAAAGTATAAAACTATATTGCAACAAGTTCAGTTTAATATCGCATGAAACTACAGTAGTAAAAGAACTGAACTTGCAAATTGGCTTTTCAACCATTTTATGATCAGCATTCATTGCCTGCATTAAGAGGATTGATATTACATAGCACTTTTTTTTTTAACAAAATTTTCCTGTTTCTTAATATTTCATTTGCTTTTGGAAGATACCTTTCACTAATGTGGCCCTGGATTTTTAAGTTTTAAGGAAAATTGAAAAAAAAAAAAAAAATACTGTTATCATACTTATAAAACCCAGGGTGTGTGTGTGTGTGTTCGTTTATATATTGGATCGGATTTCCCACATCTTTCAACCGATTTCAACAAAACTTCACAGGACTACGTAAAATTACCTTGCGGTGGTTCTGACAGCGCCAAAAATTGGAAAAAAAAATTTTTTTGCACGAAATCAATTTGAAAACACGATTAAGAGGCATCACTGTCACCAGAATGAAGGGGGGACAACTCATCGAATTATACTTATTATAAAACCCAGGTTGTTTGTGTGTTCATTTATATATGGGATCGGATTTCCTACCTTTTTCAACCGATTTCAGCAAAACTTCACTTTTTTTTGGCAGGTAGTGTTTCTTATTGTCTTGCACACTTTTTTCTTTATTTTTACACTCAGAATGCTTTAAAAATTCCATTTACAAGACAATTGTTTATAATAAAATTCTATTCAATCGGTAGACTCATAACAATTGAAAACAATGTTTTTGTTTGAGTTTGGGTTTGACCAATTCGTAAAAAAAAAAAAAAAAAAAAAAAAAAAAAAATTAATTAAGACATGCGTATCTGTCAACCTTAAACAATAATCTTTGTCAATTTTATTTTTCAGTCTTTATGATAGTCGATACTTGATCTATCTCTTACTGTTACATCCCTGGGCAACGCCGGGCTCTACTGCTAGTATAGGAATAAAGTGTCACTGTCAACACTTGAGTTTGAACATAGATCACCAATGAGCAAACACAGACAATCCCATTATTGAATTAAGTAGACCACGTGACCAGAGAGGAAATGCAAAAATAGGAGATTGTGCCTCCTACTCTATCCTCTACTACTATTCAGACTGTTATTCTCCTACTCTATTCACTTCTCTACATTATTCTCTATTTGGATCAATAAATGATTACTATTCGAGCCAGTTTCATCAAACAAGGACTATTAGTGTGAGTGCTATGTGAAGACACTTGACACTAGCATTGTTCAACAGTGTACTATAAGTTGTATCTGCAATTACAAAGTCTCTACTACAATGAGTATTAGAAAAGGGGTAACAAGTGTTCGCTGACATCACAAAAAAAATGCTTAGAATCAGAAAGTTTTGCAATTTCTGGGATACAAAATAAGGAAGGAGGGCTTGAAGAATTTGACACCCACAAGATATATTGAAGACAAGAGGAGTAAGTAGAAATAGCAAATAACCTACCTAATGGGTAAATAGATGACAGTGACAGAACAAAAAAAATGAGTGGGATATTAAAAAAAAGGCTAACATTACAAACAGCTACAAAGGAAAGGAAGTTGTTAAGAGTCATAATTTCTCACATCCACAAGGAACATGGTGTTATAATAAATACCAGCTGCCTTGGCTGCGATTTGAACTTTGTGCTATAATTAACTCTTCCCCTCTTCCAACTCAGGAGATTCCAAAAAACAACAGGAGGCTTGTCAAACCTGCTTATGAAAATGAACTCAATCATTTGGTTCAATATAAACCTTCTGGCTGGCAAGGTACATTATACCATGTGTATTTGGACAAAGAATAGAGAGGGAACAAAAAAGTTAAAACCAAACCCTTGAGGTGATGCCTGGTCCAACCCTGTGGCAGAACCTTTCTCATTGCATCAAAGAGGAAGAGTTGGTAAAATATACTCTACAAATTAAAAATTGAAGTCTGGATATACAAGCAATATCAATAAGGCTGGATCTGATCAGACATAAGGTTATTCTCATTTTGTTATCTTTATAAAAATTACTACTAATACAGTTTTTTGGCTATCACATAGAAATCATTTTCATTTGTTCATATCGCACAGTATTGTTTGAACATAATACTTAAAGTGGGTACAATTTTCAAGGAATTGTTTAATACTATTTCTAAGATAAAATATTCCAAGTTTATTTTTTCAAGGATTTTCCTTATAAAGATCATCCTCATCTCCCAGTGAACATTCAAAAATAAAAAACTTCTTTTTCCAGACACCAGACAAAAGAGCATTTTCTTTTTAAACAATCACAGATATTATTTTCAGCTTTGCACTTTTTCTAGAAAGAGAAATAAATTCATTTATGATACATAAAACATCAAGAATTTTAAAGCTATAAGCATTATGACATTTATGGCAACATTGTAATGTATCAGTTGAAGTTATTTTTGCACTTTTTATAAGGAACAGTAAGGTCTTTGATAGACAATTCAATGACAAAATAGAAAAAAATCCTATGTTAAACTTTGACCATTCAAAACCACTTCAGATTAAATGTTTTATTGATAGAATCCAAGTAAGAAATGTTAATTTATTAATACTAAAATCTATAGAATGTGGACTAACTAGTGATATTAGCATGTGGGATATTTTAAATTCAACAATAAAAGCAAAAACAAAATTTGTTTACTCTTGTTCCCTATCCAACATTTATTCAATAAATAAAAACATTTAGTTCGAAGAAGTCCTTTTGAAAGACAACATGCATTACATATAAATTCTTTCCATTTCGTCATTCAATTACACACCATTACTCAGATAAATACAGTTTGTATATTATATTCTTTCATTAAGGTTTTATTTTTGTAGAGGGAAAAATAAACCTAAAAGGAAAATGAAAGCAAGTCAGTTTGAGAGTCCCTCCCCAGGGGGGGTAGGGGGTGGAACAGAATTTGAGGGAGTCTGAATTTGAGCAGGAAAAAACATGAGGCAAACAGTGAAAATATTCTATATTTGTATACATAGAGAGGTAGAGAGAGAATTACTTAACAGTACATGATAAATAATCCAAGTCCTAAATTGAGTAAAAAATATAAATTGTTTAAATAGAATTATTTAATTTTAAATTGTTCCAAAATGAATCAATCATATGAGTGGAGATAATTAAAGTTTTATTAAGGGCTCAGATCATGATTGAAATAAGGAAACAAGACTTTTTTCAGCACTCAGATAAAGAACAAACAAAAATGTGTGGACAATTCAGGGTGGGGGAGATGTGCTGCTCGGATTTTATGTGATTGCACTTTATGTTGAGAGAGAAAGCAAGACGAGGAGAGAAAGCGATTTATATATATATATATATATATATATATTATATACACACACACACACACACACGAGAATTTTTGCTCAGGATTCCAAAGCTACCAATCCATTCTTTACCAATTCCAATATCTGAATTTATTACCGACATGTTGATGATACAAAGTGCTACCAAAATGTCTGAACAAACAAAAAAAGAAAAAAAAAGGAAATGTACTTATTCTCATACCTAGTTACTATTACCTCCTTTGAAGTTATCTCCCCTGGGATTTAACAATAATCTTGCAAAGAGTAGCTGCAAAATTCCATTTCACATCCACTTTATGTATGCTGTCCAATTTTCCAATCTTTTGAGGAGTGTCTTATACATTTTGCCTACAGGCATATGGTCAAAGATTTTATAAGATGATTTTTCACAGAAAACTAACAGGCTGCCTCTTCTACAGACTTTTTCATGCGGTCCTCATCCAACTACTATTGCTTTGTGCCTGACTAAGCTACACTCAACTAAGCTCTACAAATTCACTTTATACCCTTTTTAAATGGCTTACTCCTTATAAATGAGATTAAGTTTCATAGCTACAAGTAATATTCACATCTTTTCTATAAAATAGCTGATTCTAAAGGGATTTTTCTTTCTTTTTAATACTCATATCTGTGTGTCAAATACTCATATGTACAAGCAACTACAATACCACCATCACAAAGTCAAATCCAAAAAATAACCAATAAACTGATGGGGAATAATGATCATAAAATGCATTTTTTTTCTTCCAGAAAGTGTAACAAATATTGGTGTGGAATCAATTCCTGTGCTAGTCTGTTGCATTCAGTTTCATGTAAATTACCTTTGAGAAAAGCATAAATCTGTCTTCTACCCTACAGCTAGGTTTCTGGGCTCTCTTGCCCTGAATGGCAACCAATCTAAGAGAAGAAAAATTGTGTGTTTTCAAGATGGGCCATGTAAAAATTACAGAATAAAAGGACTTAAAAGGCATCCCATAACAAGACTGTCACATATTAACTGGACAATAGATTTTCTTTTATTTCAATTATTTTGACAGAAGAAAGGATTTCTTTTTCAACAAGACTTCAATATATTATCTTTTTACTTTTGCTATTTCATGGTTTTTATGATTGGGGTGCATTTTTTTTTTTTTTGGCTGTAGAAAATATATCTCAAGATAATCTTTCTATTCAGCAACACAAGTTGGTGCCACAAAGAAAGATCAAAAGAATGGTAACCATAGTTTTATCCAAGATAAAATATAAAACAAAGTTTATTTTGCTAGTGCAGCTTAAGAAATAAGAACACCCCAAAGATTATAATCACATCTGGTAATCTTTACTTGAAAACAAGATAGTCAGCCATACTAGTTCTGCTCCAGTTTTTTTTTCTTCTTCAAACTTAAATACAACCAAAACAGACAAGCAAGACCCAGTAAACTTCTAGAAAGGTTAAATCTGTGTCAAAATGATGCTCTTTCCTTATATGATGCATTTACCAACATATCCTCACTGGCCTAATTTTAAACAGGATGAAGAACATTAATAAATGATTAATATTTTCTGGTATGTCAACATCTACATGGGTTACAGAAACAAGTCTTATCTTGAAAAGTGTGGATCAATAAGTTTGTAGTCTGACAAGCAGCAGTTAGTCGAGTTTTCATCTAAATATTCCTACTGAATTAAGTGCCTTAAAAGAGTAGACTTTTTAATATTTTTTGTGTAAAATAAATCCTTTTTCCATCATTAGGGAGTGGATTTGTTAACACGTCTTTAAAAAAATGCTCCCTACTTTTACTAAAAAGGGGTTTTCATTTTCATTACATATATATAGTAAAGCAAGCTGACTTTCAGGAGGAGGAGAGAAAGGAGGAGGAGGAGAGAAAGGAGGAGGAGGAGGAGGAGGAGGAGGAGAGAAAGGAAGAGGAGGAGGAGAGAAAGGAAGAGGAGGAGGAGGAGAAAGGAGGAGGAGGAGGAGGAGGAGGAGAGAAAGGAGGAGAAAGAGAACAGAGAAAGGAGGAGGAGGAGGAGAAAGAACAGAGAAAGGAGGAGGAGGAGGAGAAAGAACAGAGAAAGGAGGAGGAGGAGGAGAAGAACAGAGAAAGGAGGAGGAGGAGGAGAAGAACAGAGAAAGGAGGAGGAGGAGGAGAACAGAGAAAGGAGGAGAACAGAGAAAGGAGGAGAACAGAGAAAGGAGGAGAACAGAGAAAGGAGGAGAACAGAGAAAGGAGGAGAACAGAGAAAGGAGGAGAACAGAGAAAGGAGGAGAACAGAGAAAGGAGGAGAACAGAGAAAGGAGGAGAACAGAGAAAGGAGGAGAACAGAGAAAGGAGGAGAACAGAGAAAGGAGGAGAACAGAGAAAGGAGGAGAACAGAGAAAGGAGGAGAACAGAGAAAGGAGGAGAACAGAGAAAGGAGGAGAACAGAGAAAGGAGGAGAACAGAGAAAGGAGGAGAACAGAGAAAGGAGGAGAACAGAGAAAGGAGGAGAACAGAGAAAGGAGGAGAACAGAGAAAGGAGGAGAACAGAGAAAGGAGGAGAACAGAGAAAGGAGGAGAACAGAGAAAGGAGGAGAACAGAGAAAGGAGGAGAACAGAGAAAGGAGGAGAACAGAGAAAGGAGGAGAACAGAGAAAGGAGGAGAACAGAGAAAGGAGGAGAACAGAGAAAGGAGGAGAACAGAGAAAGGAGGAGAACAGAGAAAGGAGGAGAACAGAGAAAGGAGGAGAACAGAGAAAGGAGGAGAACAGAGAAAGGAGGAGAACAGAGAAAGGAGGAGAACAGAGAAAGGAGGAGAACAGAGAAAGGAGGAGAACAGAGAAAGGAGGAGAACAGAGAAAGGAGGAGAACAGAGAAAGGAGGAGAACAGAGAAAGGAGGAGAACAGAGAAAGGAGGAGAACAGAGAAAGGAGGAGAACAGAGAAAGGAGGAGAACAGAGAAAGGAGGAGAACAGAGAAAGGAGGAGAACAGAGAAAGGAGGAGAACAGAAAAAGGAGGAGAACAGAGAAAGAGGAAAGCATTCTTTACTGCTATAAGAAAGTTCTTAAATATTCCTCAGTTGAAATTAGAGAATATCTTTTTGTTTTAAATCTGTTCACATGCAATCAAATACAATATATCCAATTCACATGAAAAACAAATTGGATAATGATCTTGGCTGCCTATCCTTAAACCCAAATGAAGTTTTCATTTTTATTTCCCAACTACTCTCTACTGAAAAAAAAAAAGTGTTTTTTTTTTTTTGCTTATTTGTATTTTATATATTCTCGATTAGAATAGCCAACAAAAAACATCTGTCTTTAAGAGTAAAGACTCAATGGATTGACTTACATTTATCTCCTACCATCAGCAAATTGCTCTCTTCTATCTTACAACTAATCTCCAATAAATAAATACAAGTTAAGAGATTAAAATAAATATATATTGCTGATCAAGTAAATCTAGTTCTGCCACTATAAACTCACTTTATCAAACATTGTATTATAGTAAAAATATTTACAAGATATTTTGTATTTCACAATTTAAGCCTGTCAACTTAGAATCAAAAGAGGACCACACAAAGTTCTTGGTGAGTAAGGTGATGATGAAAGGGTATTATTTTTTTTTAATACCATTTATATTATAATGGTCATTTTTAAATTAGTTTTACACTTTAGAATCTACATGTTAAATCAACCATTGATGTATAAATACTTATTGCTGACAGAGTGCAATACTAGACTGGTGGCCAGGTCTCATCAATTTACAGTTGAAATTGCTAGATATAACGATAAGTTCTATGCTAACAGTTTCTGCTATGAAACTTCTCATTTGTGGAATTCTCTTCCAGCTTCTTGCTTTCCAGTCAACTTTGATTTTCAAAAATTTAAGTGTGATGTCAATCATTATATTCTGCTTAATTCTTATTCTTTTATAGTCCTCTCTCCTTAATATTAGTTTTTCTCATTCTCTAACACTCAGTAACCCCTTGCGTCCTAGTGGCTTTATTGCCTTGCTTGGGATGGAATTATTTAAAAAGAAATGTGTAAAAAAAAAAATAAAAAAAAAAAATCAAAAAAAAAATCTAAATTTTATTTTATTACTAGTTCATACCAAGCAAGGCAATAAAATCACTAAGATTCAAAAGGTTACAGAGTCTGAGAGAATATAAAAAAAAAAAAAAAAACGAAAACATTAAGGAGAGAGAGCAATAATAGAGGAATTAAGACAGAAGATAACGAATGAGATTGCATTTATATTTTTGAAGATCAAAGTTGACTGGGAAGCAAGCCAAAAGAGAGTTCCATAAGCAAGAAGTGTGAGAGAAGAAACTGTTAGCATAGAACTTAAGGTTACATCTGGCAGCGATTTCAACTGTAAGATGAGGAGACCTTGCCACCAATCTAGTACTGCTCTTAAATTCATAAAGTCTACGTTCTATAAATAAAGCTCATCAGAACGATTACCATGAAAATATTTATAGAAAAGGTAAAGAGAAGCTACATTACAATGGTGACAAAGTAACTAAAGATGAGATGCCAGGTCAGATCCAATAACATTGCAGACATCAAGTCATTTGTATGTTCATGTAAGAAATTAAACCGATATTGATTTTTGAAGAAAATCAATTTTCATTATTTATAATCTTCATAGTAATTCTATTTTTATAATAATGTGACCAAGCAATGATTAATATACAAGAAAATGAAATCTAAACTGAATGTGGATTCCAGCCAAGACATTCAGATTCACTTTGCAGTAATGCTCTCCTCCTCCTCATTCTATTGTCCAATTATCAACAATCTTTATAAAATGTCTCATTACTGGTCTATTATGACAGCTGAAGAAACGAAGAAAGTGAGTATTTTGTCAAACTACTCTTCTTGAAGTACATTCTGTCCACTCAGCAAATAGCAAAAAAAAAAAAAAAAATCTATTGCATCCAAAGCCAACGTCAATAGGATTCAATCACATCAGCACCATTAACAATAACATCTCAAACATCAGGATCAGGAAGTGAGAGAAAAGAAAAACACAGACTGATGGTCAGAGACAGGGTCTGCCCATTGGTCAGCTATCAACATAGAAATGTTCTAATTTTATCATGAAGTCAGTTGAACCAATTTTGGGGGCTCTACCTCCAAGCCCATGATTTATCAGAGCATTAGAACTTTTCCCCAAAAAACTTATTGTTAAATACAATCCATAACTGAATCGAGACATAAATATATGCACACACTTCTTGTATTTTCAATCCTAAGTGATAAAAATATTTCTCTTATCAGTTTTACACAGATTCTAGCAAAGCAATCCTTTTTACTGATAGCTTGTTAATTAACCATTTTTGTTAATTCCATGTCCCTTCAGGAATTAACAATTGCAGTTCTCAACAGCTTCCTTTTTCTATATCACCTGTAAACTAACATTACTTTTTGGCAAAGTCAGTTAAGCTGTCTCCATTTAAGACTGGCTGCTACTCGAGGTGAGAGCCTAGATGCATTCATGCCTTCCCCAAGGGGGTATAGTGTGAAGTGAATAAAACAAACTAGGCCAGAATTTGAACTCTGATAACAGTTATGCTTATCTATACATTTTTATCAATCTAAATATTAAAAGGCATTTTGAAATATAAACTACTGTGTCTAAATTGGCTAAAATAGTAAGTGCTTAAAATCAAGACCCTATATTTTAGTTATAAAACACTACAGGACACAGAGACACTGATCCAAATAAAAGGAGAATTTCATGGTTCGGATAATCATCAGACAAAACAATTTTAATAAAATGTCTCATTACTAGTCTATTATTATGATGATTGTCAATAATGTGAAACTCAGAGTTACAATTTAGATTAGAGACCCCAAGTGTTGCTTGGTATTTGTTAGTGTTATAGTTCAATTTCTAGAGCCATTAAGCATTTTATGTTTTTGTGTAGGTAGAATTTTTTTTTTCTTTTCCTGTTTTTCTTTGGCAAGCTGAGTGTTGGTAGGATTGTTCTTTGAGACTATTTTGGTTTACAAATTTGCAAATATAAAATGCAATGATCATAAGTTGCTATACCACACCCTTCCAGTGTTGCACAGAGAGCCTTGCCTGGGGCGAATCTTCAGGATTGGGGCAAACTAGATGATGTTCCATAGTTTGTGATTGCCCACATTGGCAATTAGGATTATCATTAGTGGCATAGACCACCTCCCCCATTTCTGAAGGTTGGCTCTACAGTGACCGACACATGTTCAGAGGCAATTCAGGCAGGTTTGGTTTGGTTTATTTTGTTTAACAGCATATCAACCTCAATGGGTTATTTAATGCCGACAACATTTTTAGGATAGATTCGTATGAACAGAGTATGTATTCTTTGGTTTGGATTGGTTTGGTTTATTTTGTTTTACAGTATATCAACCTCAATGGGTTATTTAATGCTGACAATTTTTATTGCTGGTAATATTTTGTTTTGTCAAAAATCTGTTTCTGGTAATATATTTCCTTCAAAATTGTATTGCTGGTAATAATTTTTTCAAAAAGTATTGCTGGTAATAGTTAACTATTTGCCCATAGCTGGGACCTTAACAGGTGGCATCATGCTCCTCAAAACCTCCTGATCAGAGGCCTTGCTGCTGGATGTAATTTAATATCTTACCCAGGACAGCAATTCAGGCAGGATCAGACATTACTGGAACTAGATATAAGGTTTATGTAAGTCTGGGACAAAGCCTATGTTTCATGTTGATGTGGCTGCACCACAGTAAGAGATGCTGACTAGGTTGGTTGGTTGGGTTTTATGGCATATCAACCACTGTAGGTCATTTAATGCCAAATTACGTATAGCTGGCAACATTATTGTTTCAAAAACGTATAGCTGGCAACATTATTGTTTCAAAAACGTATAGCTGGCAACATTATTTTTCCGAAAACATTATCAGAGGCCTTGCTGTTGGACGTAGTTTATTGCCATACCCAGGACATGGATGTAGTTTATCATCATACCCAGGACGTATGCTGACTAAGAGTTCAATCTTGTAAACTGGAGGTTGCAGGTTCATATCCCTCTGAGCTTGCCGGTTATTCTCTTATGGGGTCCACTGAAGGAGTGTTCACTTTGCAGTCCCCTTTCAGAGGAGTTCTCTCATTTGCCAATCATTCACCATGCTACACTACACACTAATGCAATGATGCATGTGTGCATGTGTGCTATATACAGACACCTGAACAAAGATAAGTCTCTATTCAATGATTTCAACAATACAAGAGTATTTTATTCATTTATTCGATTTACTATTGGTAAAAAGATCTTTTTTACTCTTTCAAAAATAATATTGACTAAATCTGCTTAACATTGTTGGATTTCTGACCAGTTTATATCCAATGCAAGAAATATTTTTAAAATGTTTTCTGAACATTCTTATTTCAAGCAAGATTCAAAATGGAGAAACCCTTGTCAGAAAATTGTAGTATTTTTTTTTCTGCTTTATGGTATAGAGTTTCATCTTTCAGGGAAAAAAGGCTTTTTTATCCAAATAGCCACATCTCAATCCACTTAGAAAAAAAAAAAAAAAAAAAATTCAAAAGTAAAATCAGTTTGCTGATGCAGAGTTATCGCAATACTGATTTTAGGAAGTGTATCAGGTTGACAATTCTTCAGTGGCCCATCTATTTCAAAGACAATATTCTTCTATCAATTGAAAAAAATGAATGTCCACTACTTACAAAATTATAAAGACTAAACTTCATAATTGGTCAAACAAAATTCTTGGCTTGTCAAAATTCAGATCCATATTCTGTCACTGTTCAAAAAGCATGAACAAAACAAAAAAAAATAAAAAAAATAACACCACACATCTGAAAAGAGTTGACAGATTGTTCTCAAGCACTTATGGGAAGAGAAAACACTTGGAAGGTGAAAGATTTATACAATTAAAGACAAATGTCTTTAAAGTCTTGTAGAATAAACAATATAGGACATGAAAGATGTCTTTCCAAATTTATTATCTAATTTCCTAACTCTTAAAAGTTCTTGCTTTCATTGGTTCAAGTAACAATGGAAGCAAATTTACATTGAATGTTTATTCAAAGTCCCTTGAGGTTTTTGAAAAGTCTAAAAACAGACTTCCATTCAAAGTTTACCAATTCTGTAACCAACAAATATATATATATATATGAGAGAGAGACAGAGAGAGAGAGAAAGAAATAAAACAGATAAATCAAACTGCAGGTGAAGAGTCTTTAATTCTTTGAAAACTTTTTTTAAAATCAGTGAAGAGATAAATGTCCAAAATTCACTCATATTCAGTTTCAAACTATTTTCTTTATTCATTCATCAACTTTAATGGTCATACTAAGTGGATTGTCTACTTCATATCATATCATCTGACTTGACTGATATACTTTTTCTTACCAGCCATAAGATCTTCACATACAAAAGAAAGAAAAAAACATTTCTGGTGATTATCAGATTTATGCATCCAAAATTTTCAGTATACTTTTGGAAGATTTTCTTTTTTGCCTAAAATACTAATAGTTATATAGAGGGAAAAATTACAGGACATAAGTGGGGGGGAGAAAAAAAAAGGTATTCATATACTGATAAAGTGAATAAATATTAGGTTGGTGAAAAAATAATGACGTAATAATGTCGTTTTTTTGACGTTAAAAAATACGTCAAAAAACGACATTATTACGTCATTATTTTTGCACCTACCTAATACTATCCTTATCAAGTGAATAATATCAAAATTAAATGCACTGACTAAAAAATTCACACACATTCTCTACACACAACTTTTTTTTTTCATAAGAATCTTCAACTAAACATATATACACAATGACCAGCTAATCATTTCTGAGCACACCAGTCTGCTTGGATGGCTAGCCAATCCCCGATGTAGGCATCTGCTTAGGCAAATTTGTGCTTGTTCAACACCCACAAATTCTACCAACGGTTTATACTAGAACTATAGTGATCAGACCTTAGTTACAGTTTCAGGGAGATAGCACGTAATCTCATGTGATCAACAATTTGAAGAAGTTCAGTACCCCCAGTGATACTGACTTGTAGCATCATACTAACATAACCATTGATAGCTTCTGAAACAGTTCCCTCTACCAATTTCACTTACATGGTTTGGGTCAAACTGTAGTATGCTTTTCAAGCACTTTCCAACAGTTCCACATATGGGGATCACCTCCCTGGGATAATAACAGCAGGGGATCACCTCCCTGACAAATCAACCATGGTGAGATACAAACCCAAGTCACATCATGAGAAAAGCTAATTCTCTAGCCAGTCCCACCCACCCAACACACACATTACTATAAACATTACTTTCAGTGGGGTTCATTTGTTTGAGTTGCTATTCCTGTTTTTAATTTTAATTTTCTTAAAAACTGAAAGTAAGAACAAACAGCCCAGATTTCTTTTTTAGTAGGACATTTCAATCTAAGTTGGTTGTTATTAATGTTATTGTTTAATAAAATAAAAAACAGGGATAGCAACACAAACAAAGGATCCCCCCCTACCAGCTACTGAAAGTAATGTTTATAGCAACAAGAAATAATGTTGGATAAAAAACCCTTTCAAAAACAGACTAGAAATTTAGGACAACTACCTTATGAGATTCCTATATAGAGAAAGAAAGTTATTGAAGAAACAAAAACCCGTTTTTACAAACCTGTTCACATACCTCAAATTTAAAATGATATTTTTCTCCCAATATTTAAAATAGGAGTTTATCTGTCAATGCCATTTACTAGACAGACACAAAGATGTACAACCATTAACAACATAAAAAGCTACAAATGAAAAATGATATGTTGAAAGACTTCTATTCCCTTCATAAGTCAAAGATGTACATCGATTTAATTTTGTAATTTCAAATTAAAATGCACATATTTGTAAATGGACAATAATTCAAGAGTCTTGGAAAGAGAAAGAAAAATAAATTGTAACAACTACTGTATGTTACACATAGAAAGAGAAGAAAAAAGGTGGGCTAATAATTTTGAATTATTGCCCATTACATATCTGTATTTTTACTTAAAAGTTAAATCAATGCAAATCTTTGGCTTATGAGAATAGAAGTCTGAAAGTAATGAAGCAACATTCTATAACAAAAAAGAAAAAGAAATATTATACAGTCTTTGTCTACAAATGAATATACACACTCCTACACCAATATTTTCCTAAGATACATACATTAATTAGGGTGTGGGTTTTGTTACACTTAACTCTTCTTGTTTACATAAGTGGATAGATACACGATGCGAGCTTTCTGACCAAACACTTTCGTTTTTTTAACCCTATTCAAGATCCAAGACCTTAATGATTGTGAAAAAAAAAAAAAAAAAGAAAATGTATGACGGTCAAGCAAATCAGTTCCTAGGAACTGAAAGCCTGAGCCAAACACATGAAATTTGATTATAATGGTGAAGGTTTTGTGCAGAACCATCCACACTTTTTGAAGCGTGAAATACAGAGACCTGGTGCACTACATGCCAGAAAGTCCCCAAACGACTTTCCACAGGTTTTGAAAAGTTGTCTTTCTAGACCAGTTGCCATCGAAGGCTATAGAACCCAGTCTGTCCTGCTCTTTACCCATAGCTGGAGGGAGAAGATGATTCATACCTTTCCCAAGGGTATTAGCATGTAAATGAATGTAATTGATTTGACTGGAATTCAAACTCAGAGCTCCGATTCCTCAATTGCAGCCGCTATCCATTACTCCACCATATCTCATATATATTTCCATGATCATGTAACACCCACCCCCTACATGGTTTGAATTTCCTTAAGTACTGAGGTGTCATTGTGAGAGATTAACCAGCAACCAAGCAATACCAAGGACTCATTGAAGTTTGTCATTAGAAATGTTGGCCAGCATGAATAAGAATCTCCTGGAGAAATGCAATCAGGTGAATGATGGCTTTATTGAATAACCTTTGTTTTTCTCAATTGAAGGTGTAAAGTTTAAAAAAAAAAAAAAAAAAAAAAAAAAAAAATCATTTGTTCTCAATTACCTGGTGTACTATATGCTTGTAAACATTGCTGAACTACAGCACCACAACAGTTACAAGGTCTTTTTACAACAGACTTTATGAACGAACATTTTGTCCATGTTAATCTCTGGTCTTTGTACTCCTTTACTTACAAAATGTTATAAAATTAGCAAAACTCCAGAGAGGTTTTCAATGTTCCATGCTACACAAAAAATAATCATTTTCAGAAACTTAATTAAATACTAATCATGCAAAATATTTTTTCCAACTTATATTTCACAGATATTTACCACAATTTTAATCTGTTTCACTGCTGTCTATGATAAAGAGATGTCATGACAGTTCATCTATGTTGTTGACATAATAGATTTCTTCATCAGCCACAATCGTCTTGCTCTCCTTCAGAAAGAAAATCATCATAAAACTCTGAAACTACAGTAAATTGTCTTTGAAATCTGCAAGCAATTTCCGTGCTATGTCCAGTGATGAACTGATAAATTACATCTCCCCTCAAACACTTGTCAGGCATTGTTGTTGTTCTTTGAGATTTCCACTGGTTTCAAATGCATGTCAGTTCTGCAAATTTCAATGCTGGATATTTTGTGCTCCTCCACTCGCTCTAGTGAAGACATGAAAATATCATGCTTTCCTCTGTCAGCCTTTTCAAGTACAATTTTAACTTAAAAAAAAATAAAAAAATAAAATAAGAGTCTGATATTACATGCAAAACATCCAAAGTGATGACCAGCTGTATGGCTCTCATTTTCCTCTTCAAATGGGGCTAGTGTTAGACATAATGGTTAAAATTGTCTCATTCTCTCTTTCTTTGTCCACTTGATCAACTCTCCTGCCAACTTTTGAAATGTTTCTAATTTTCCCAATTTTCCACTGAAAATAAGATGGCTTTCAATTTTTCAGTATTTGTTTAAAATGATCACCTAGACATCCTGGTCAAAAACAGACAATTTCATGTTTGTCTATGGAATTTTGCTTATGATAAACAGTGTCCGAGTTTAGCATAGGGGAAATTACAAGTGAAGTTGTGTCTTGGCTGTTCTGCTGGTGACCAAGAAATGGTAGAAATGTTTTTTTCACTTATTTCATATGACACATGCAGATGTATGTAACAGTAGAGAAAAACTCAGGAAGGCAAGTTTTTATAATTTTGTTACTCTTAAGTGTCAGCTTAGTATACTTTTTGTATTAACCTGTCCACACATTTGCTCTAAATAGGATATAAATTTGTTTTAAAACATTGTAAACCATATAAATTCTTATTTTTGGTTAATATTAACTGAAAAAGATGAACAAAAGGCTAGATTTATCTGTTAGAATTTTTTAAAGATAGGTGCTTATTATACACAAATGTTTTTTTTAATTGTTTATCCAAATTAAAGGATGCTTTTTGTTACCAAGTCTGCAACAAAAAAAAACCAAAAAAAAACCAGAAAAACTCCAACGCCTTTGCACATTCAACATCATTTCAGCAAAATTCTATTTGACATGCTTGCTATGTAATAATCATATAAAGAAACTAGTCCTGGGTATGACGATAAACTAAATCTGGCAGAAAGGTCTCTGACCTGGAAATTGGAGGTTTTGAGGAGTGTGGAACCACCTTTTAATTGCTGTTGTTCCCAGGTCCATCCTGATCCAAGGTGTTAGCTCCTGTGAGGGTCCTAGCTAGAGGTAAATAGCAAAACCCCCAAACAAAAGCAAAACACTACAAAAAGTATAAAAATATATTTTTATAGTAAAAATACCAGCAAGATTTTTCTATTAAAAAATTACCAACAATACCTATTTATAGTAAAATGACCAACAATACATTTTATCTATAGTTGAAGGCATACAATTGTATTCAAAATATTTAGATTTTGGCATTAAATAGCCCATAAAAGTTGATACACTGCTAAACAAAAATCAACCAACATGAAAGAATTCTTTTGTGATGATCTTAAATTGAACTGTATCCAAAAATCAATTCAACAAAAAAATAAATTCAACAAAACTACATAAAATATACATCACTGCCTATTGTAATTGTGTCTACATATATGCACAAAAGCTGAGTATCATTTACCATGTATTCAATTGTGAAAGTAGAATAACATTTTTATTACTTCAAAACTACCAACATAATTCAATTTTGGCATTAAATGACCCATAAGGAGTTTGTATGCTGTTAAACAAAAAAAAAAATAATAATAATTAAAAAGCTCTGCATATTTTTTTCTTTTTTGCTGACACCCTAGTCAAAATATTTCTCTGCTGCATCAGTTGAAAGAATATTGTCCTCCATTTTTAATTCATCTTATTTCCTACATTGATCCTGAAACCTAAAGGATTTCAAGCCAGGGATCATCACATATACAGAATACAAATACATTGTGTTAACACACATTCTAATCATATCAGCATCTACATTTGCTGCTCCAAGAGTCTAATGTTCATCTAAATCTTAAAAGGAAACAGCAATTGTATTTGATTTCTTGTCTTTTACAGAGCATAAATACTTTTTTTGTCTGTTGGATTTTAAGATGAGATGGAGGAAAAAAAAATAATGAAAAAAAAGATTATAGTGAATATTTTCTTGTTATTTTAAAATGCTTTACTTCAAACATTCCATGAATAATTAGAAGAAATGAAAAAAAAGTTTTTTTCTTTCTCTTATATTCTTGAGGTTTATCTCTACAATGTTCAAGTAAACAAAATTTAACAATATCACCTACTACATACTTATTTTTAGTTAGTGCACAATTTAAATTCAGTTCAAAAATATCTTATGGTTAGTATAACTTGTCTTGCAAGTCATTGTGAGACATTTCATTTCTCACCAAGCCCTCCCTGAATTTGGCCTTGTGCCAAAATTAGCCTCAGTCAATAACTAAAATTCCGAGTTGATTAACTTGGATCAACAGTGTTTCAATAGAATCATATGCAACAGAAAAACTATTAAATGTGTCATTAATCTGAATTCTGTTGTAAGTGTTGGGAGAGGAAATCACTTAAAAATTTTCTAAAATCTAATTGTTTAGAATTTTCACTTTCCTCGAGTGAAAATTTACAAAATAAAATCCTATAAAAACAAACAAGATTTAAAAAAAGTTCTTACAATATGACAGAATTCAAGTATTAACCCTTAAAATTCCATCTGATAAAAATGCAACAGAAAAGAATTGAGAAATAAACCTAACACGACTCGGCAGTTTACCAAAAAAAAAAAAAAAAAAAGAAAAAAAAAATCACATAAAAAGCTTTTTGCTAGCAAAAGACTTGAAACAGATCCAAATTATCAATCTGTATATTAGCCAAAATTTTAACTTTTCTGAAAACCCAGCATGAGAATTTCATCTAAATTCTAAATGCAGGTAAAAGTTTATTTTTGTGTAAAAATAATCAACAAATTAAGTGATAATCATGGATTACAAGTGAAATAGAGCTTCTTTAAGTTATAATGTAGGAACTAAATTATTAAACTCAAGAAGTTTTGTTTTCTGATTCACTGATTGTATGTAACTTACAGGTTTGATGTTGCAAAAAGCAATCTTGAAATTAAAGAAAATATGCTGAAATCTAAGGACATCACAGTAAGAACATATTCACAGCAAAGATATGTCATGCCACTTCTCGAGGTTGTGTAATGGTTAGCAAGCTTGCCTTTGCTAGAACAATTACAAGTGAGTGGTGAGTTTGATTCTCGCTTGGTGCCCCTACTTTCGGCCTTTTGCCATATCTAAGCTATGCTTGGAAAATCACTACATAGCAACCTCCCCCCCCCAAATTCCCTCTGTATTCCATCAGTGAGAAGTAGGTTCCGCTCTAACAGCTTCTTGCCTCAAACAGCAGCTCTGTGAAAGACTCCCAAGAGGATGCTTCCCCAATCACTACAATCTTAATCTGTTCATGGCTAGTGTCAAGTTATCTTCTACTCTGATCTGCACAAATTGCCTAACATAATACTACCTTGAGTGTCCCCCAGGCCTCGTATAGGATAAACCTTACCATTAAAAAAAAAAAAAGGTGTCCTTGAAGTTGCCCAAATCAACACCCCCCCCCAGTCCCAGAAAAGAATGGCTGGGGGGGATTCAATTAAAAAAAAAAAAAATTACAATATGATTAGCATGAATTGGAAGATAAAAATTAGACCTTTTCACATTATTCATTTTGTTTTATTCAGTGTTCATTTTCAAACAATTTATTTGTTAATTATTTTGGCAAATCAGTCTTTAATTGCTTTTTTCAGTTGGAGCTAATCAATTAAATGATAAATGCACAGAACCAACAGGGTAAAGACATAAATGTAGATTCAAATCTTTAAATCATGGAAAAGCAATAAAATTGTTCTAAAATCAAGAATTAAAATTGGAAGGTTATACCTATTATTAGGTTGGTGCAAAAATAATGACGTAATGTCATTTTTTGACGTTAAAAATACGTCAAAAAACGACATTATTACATCATTATTTTTGAACCAACCTAATATTTTCTGATCATTTAAAAATTTTTTTTTTTAAAACTTGTGTTAACACAATAACATCCTTTGATAATATCTAACATGATTTCTCTCCTACAATGGGAATCTTATCTATTTTACTTAGAAGCAACACTTCATGCTGAGATTAGATGTTTTTTTTTTTCTTAGAAATCCTCACAAAACGAGTTTATGACAATAAAAAATATACCGAATATCAAAATGGCAAATATCAGTAATTTTTTTCTTTTTATACAGAAGACAGTACAAAATTATAAAAGGGGTACAGAATTATAAAAGGGGGTACAGAATTAGATATTTACATAAAACATAAGCATGGCATATCTCATGAGTGTGACTTATCATATTTGCTTGTATATATGTGGTAAGTACACCAACAAGTCTGCAACCTCATGAAGATATCGATTTAAACATTTTTCCACAATTTTGACAATGCACTTAATTCAGTGGTGAATATTAATCATTTAGATCAAACTTTATACTGTGAAAATTTCAAATCAATATTCAGCTATAACCACATGTCAAGCTATAAAACATTGATCCAAACACACTTATTGTAAAAACAGTTTTAAAGAAGGTCTTCTTTTGTAATCAGATTAATATTTCTCTGCTACTGATTTAGGACGGCTTACTGAATAGTTATTTGCTTTCAAAAATATAAAAAGAATGGAAGGATCAATCAATGCAGTTTACTCAGACATTTTTCTAGAAATTTGGCAAACTTTATAACAGATGTTATGCCAAATTAAATAAATTTTATGCCAATTGTTTTGACCAAGAACAACTGGAGATTATATTTCTAAGTATATACTTATCATGTGACCAAAGATTACTCCACCATAAAGGTCATTTGCTTTAAATAAAAAGAAGTTTTAAGCATTCTCAAATTCAGAACCAAACCAATCTCCTATTTCATCATCAGTCCCATTGACCAGATGTGGTCATAGAATTGTTACAACACTGTTCATCTGGCCAGCTCCCTTCACATCTCAGTAAGTATTTATTCATGCATAGCATGTTTTGAGCAATTTCCAAGTCAGACAAGAGATGATGCCTTCTCATTTGAAGGCTCATCTTGGTCATGGACATTTGGGCATTGATTCCACAAGGAAAACCTTCTGCTCAGCAAGGTCATCACAACCTTGAATGCATTTGCCAGCAGTTCAATCCAATGTGCAAATTTAGTTTGCAAACAGTTTGCAGAACATGCTGTACTTTCCATCTTTCAGAGATTTAATACTTGATAATTTTACTAGGCAAACTTGTGTTTAGATATTTATCCACAAAGCACAAATGTGAGGATACAAGTTTTACTTTTTATCATAAGTGACTAAGACACATCGGAGAGGAGGGAGGAGATGTTTGTTTAACAGCATGGGTTATTTAATGATGATATTTAATTTTTTTTATCGGTCATTTAATGATGATATTTAATTTTTTTTATGGGTCATTTAATGATGGTATTTAATTTTTTTTAAAAGCAATAGTAATTTCTTAAAAAAAAAAAAAAAAAAAAAAAAAAGAAAAAAAAAAAAAAAAAATTTTGCTGTTAATTTGTTTTCTTTTTTGTTACAAAAACGTATTGCTAATTATTTTTTTCTTTTTAACAAAAATATATTGCTGGTAATGTTTTTTTTGTTTTGTTTTTTTGTTTTTCCTTACAGAAATGTATTACGTATTTATTTTTTTTTACTTTGAAAATGTATTGCTGGTATTTTTACTATAAAACACTTTATACTTTCAGTGTTTTGTCCCCAGTTTGTGTGGTTAACTATTTGCCCATAACTAACAAATGGACCTGGAAACTAAACCTCAGCAATTAAGAGGTGGTTCCACGCTCCTCAAAATCACCTCCGATCAGAGGCCTTGCTGCCGGATGTAGTTTATCAGCATACACAGGACAGAGAAGGTGGTACGAATTGGCTTAGTAACGAATAACGATTAAGAACAAAAATCAAATTATGGCTGAGGTACTTTATATTCATCTTGCTTTAATACTTTTTATAAATCATAAATCCATAAACTGTTCTATTACCTTATATAGCCATTTGTTTGTTAATGGTATGTCACAACGCCGGTTATAGGAGTGAATGAACATACCACTTTTTCCCTATAATTACTTTACCAGGCAACCGTAGTTAAAAAAAAAAAAAACTGTTACAATTACAACCATTAAAAATATTTAGAGACTAGTCAGTCAATACAACTATGCAAAAAAAAATCTTAGTCACAAAATTTGGTCAATTATATTTCTAAAAAAATATTAAATAAAAAATAAAAAAAAAAGTCTCCAATTATTATTTCTTAATGCTCTCAAAGGAAATCGGTTTTTATGATTTTCGGATGGATGCCTGCTTGCTTCTATTTGCCAAACCTTCGACAGCAACAACGCTTCTTGATTAAAAATACAGGGGGGGGGGGAATTAATTTCACAATATAACGATTTTAATAAAATACGTAGAGTTTACTTTCACAAGGGAGGTAACTCCAAACAATATCGAAATGCAAATATAAAGTTGCTTACCCGTTGTCGTTACATTAAGTGAATTGAATAATTGTTTCACTGAATTTATGAAGGAAATGACCCGAGAAATATAAGTTGATTCTTTTTCTTTTAATTTATTTTATAGAATTGAGTAAATATATGAGAATTATGAAATGAAAACCAAAGAGAAGTCGAATAAATAGACACGAACATAAAAATATTAAGATAAATTATACTCAACAGTCAAACACTAACAGCAACACTAAATACAATTTTTAACGGTAAGGTAAGCTTACCAACTTTTACTTTCTTCAAATTGCATCATTCTTTTTTAGGGATTATATCAATTACAAAATTCAACTTCACATCACTAATAAGAGTAAAATAATATTTAAAAAAAAAAAAAAAAAAAAAAAATCAATGATACTTTTAACTTTTTATATTTAGGGAAATTCAATTTCATCAAGGTTATCAACCACAAATTAGAATTACTTATTGGTTCCAGACAAGATGATACTCTCAATGTGGCTTATGTTGAAGGAAGCTTAAATTTCAGTACCAAATTAATTTTTTTTTTCTTCTGTCATTACTTTTTTTGAAGTAATGTTAAAAATGAAACGTTAAAATACATTGGATTTTATTTTTCTCCCTGTAAAGAACACCATTTTTCATGATACAACAATACATGCATATATAAATTTGTTGGAGACTTTTTTTTTTAAAGATATTTTTTCATCTGAGTTTTTCTCACAACATTTTGCTACATTGTCATTGCACCAACCTAATAACACAGGACTTACAGCTTGATTGGCATACTGGATTTTGATTTCAAACAAAAATTGGCAACACTTAAAAAAAAAAAAAAAAAACACGCTTTGAAAATACACTGGATTTTCTGTTTCTTCCACTCCTAATGATGACTCATGTAAGTCAAATGACGTACAGCCTTATGTGGAAAGAGATTCTCATATGATCACAGAAGTTAAGTAACATTTAGCCTCATCAGTACCTAGATGGGCAACAACTTAGGAATACAATGTGCTGTAAACTTGGATGTGTGGGTGGCATAATTGCTTGGAATTGGAAAACAGAACCAAGTTCCAATTCCAGTTAAGTTTATTATATTCACTTATGCACAAATACACTTGGAAAAGAAATGAATTCACTCTCCCACCCTCAAAAGCTATGAGTTAATTAGTAGGACTTGTATCAGTAAATCATTCTTATCTCCAAAAGATTCTTAAAAAAAAGTATTTTCTAGATTTAAATAAACAGTAATGGGTTGATAAGCCATAAAAAACAAAATCAATCAATCAGCGAATCAAAAGCTTCAACAAAATATATTTAGCTATTATTCCAGAAAGACAAGTATGAATTTTGATTTGATTTTCACAGTAAAATATTTGATCTAACATGATTACTATTCAAAATTGAATTATATACACTGACAGAGAATGAGATCATGTTGAAAAGTATGTTTTGCAAAAAGGATTTTTCTGCTATGTATTTATTGATGTGCCTATGTAAATGATGAAAATTTTATAAATTGATACATGATACCCCACTCTAGGGGAGTGAAAAACTTTCAAATGTGTATTATCAAATAAGAATCTATTTTATTCAATTCTAATTTCCTATTGGTTTATATTCTATTAAAATAGACATACATGTCAGATACACATCCATTCTCTGAAGAAATGCAACATTTATTCTGGAAATCTGAGGCAATCAAGCATAAAATAGAACTAATAAAAGAGTAACTTTTGCATTAAAAATGGTCAGTCAAATATAGTATGGATTTTTGACAAAGACAAAGACAAGCCTCATTGAATTATCATAAAACATTACACAGATATTTTTAATAAGAACTAATAAGATTAATCCAGAAAAAAAAAGAAAAAAAAAAGAATACAGGATAAAAACATTTTGGATTACCTGTTCTATAATGATTGATACTTTGGATATATGAAATGAGTAGAAAACCGTGACAATTATTACAGGACAGATATAGTATAAAAAGCAAGTAACAATAATATTTTTACTAACTTTCCAATTCCTATTCAAAATTCTCTTCATTTGTTATGACCTCATGAAGAGACAACACTGATCATTGTAACATTTTTATTAGAATGCTAGAAACATTGTAGCATCATGCTTAACCAGAAATCTCTTGCAATTACAGTTTAATCAGGGACCACTCATCTGTAGGCATAAAGTAACAAACAAGTTTTCTTGTATGTATGTAGGAGAGAAATTACTTTTTGTTGTCTCTTATAAAGTTGTAAAAGAATGTTCTTTTCTTCATTATCTTTGGAACAGAATAATTCCAGTTGAAACTGGGGTGAAGATCAGTTAGATCTGGTGTAAGACAAATACTGAAAATTTAAATCCTAGAATTTAAATGTAATTTTGTTTCACTGAAAATTGCGTAATCCCATGATAGGAAATTTTAAAAAATAAAACTTTTTTTTAAAATATAAAAAAGATTTACCTTTCGTAGCTTTCTAATTTCTGTTTGACGTCTTGCCATAACGAATTTGAAAAACTAATGAGGCCTTCATGGACAAGTGATGTCCAGCAGATTAACGTCTTAATCATGGACACTTCTTTAAAAACATTTGGTTATATACAAAAAGCAGACTTTCATTTTAAATTATTCATTATGAAGCATACAGGCAACTCCTTTTAAATGTTACTATTACTACTACGATGGCTATCATTCAATTCTAAAACAACCAAAATATGGGCAAAAATTATAAAAAAAAAAAAAAAAAGTAGTGTATCAAGTTTTAACTAGAGAATGGCCATAAATAGAGACTGTGATGAAAAGTGACTTTTTGATATTTTGATATTCACAGCTGAGAAACCAGAAGAACAACTCTAGTTGGATAGAAACAAAAGAATGTCTGCATTTATTATCCCAACCAAAGTTTGCTGGTTTGCATGTTTGTTAGTTTAGCCATGATAAACATTTTAAAGAACCATTAAATACTTTCAGTGATGGACACAAAGATGGCCTCCTGGTTAACAAGACAGAAAAATGGAATTGGCAAAACCAAGTTCAATTTCTGGCTTTGCACTCTTTGGGGGAGGAGGAGACATGAATCTCTTGTAAAATAATAAGAAAGGCTAAACAACCAGTCTAGAGAAATTTTTCTTTTCTTAATACCATTAAACTTCTTGATAAAATGCTTGATGTTCCTGTTACATCCATAGAAAGTAAGTTTTTATAAAGGAAGTTGCCAGCCCAGCTGGTGTTTAATTCATGTCTTTCTCCTAGACTGGTTGCCAGCTGAGGCTAAAGAACATAATTTGCCCTTCTATTTAATCTACAGCTGAAAAGATATGGGTTCATGTCTTTCCCAAAAATATTAGTATGAAAGAAAACATTGAACTTGGCATATCAATTCCACGTTCTGTACTGATAACTGTCATGCTACATAAATGACATTCATTTTATTCTAGGACAATGACAATCCTGAATATCAACTGGTTTTGTGTGGGGCTAGCTACTCCACCCTGTAAAACCTTCATACTATTGAAACAAAATCAGAATCATGGTGCTTTTGAGGACCCATACTTTACAGTAGTCTACAGGTTAAATAAAATATATTAACGCAGTCATTTTCTATGAAAAAATTATTTTAAAATCTAATTTTGAAAGATTTTGCTTCATTTTAATAGAATTTTGAATCTATGAGAAATTTCCAAAAAGTAAAGTAGCATTATTTTCCCAGTTGTGTGTGTGTGTGTGTGTGTGTGTGTGTGTGTACGCACGCTTAGTAGTGTATAGAGTGGAATGAATAAATGAAAGGCTTGAAATAACTAACAGCTTTGATGAGTGACCGAAAGAGTGCAAAATAGTGGTATTTTGTGGGAAAAAGTTGGGTTTGCCAGTGAACAAATTTCTTTAATTGAATATTTTTGAGAGGTCTTAGTAGAGAAACAGAAATACAAAATGAAATATTCCTGATTCCAGTTCCTGGAATTAACTTATCTCCAGGGTAACGGGATGCACTCCAGTTTCATCCCTCATGACCATATATTCCAAAAAGTCCTCACCATCTCCATTTTATTATTCCAAAAGATGAAAAATTTTCATATGCAGTAACTTGCATTCTTCAGTCAATTGCTTTGTGGACAATTTCACAGCCCATTTCTTTCAGAAGATTATGTTCCAGCCATATCACAAATTCTGTGTAGTCTTGAAACAAAGCTTGAACAGAGACCCTACATGAGGCTTGTCCAGCAAAATTGTATGTTCCTCTGTGAATGCACAATACTAGACAGATACAAGTTTCCTGTTCATTATATTTTTGCTTTACAGAATAAATTCATAGTGCATTTCTGTTGGAGTTTTAGCATACAAAAAAAATCTCAATACACCTCCCACTTTTATGCTTGTCCACTATTTTGTGGTGACAATCATCTTTTATTATATCCCATCTACTCAATTTTAATGCTGTTCTGACTGTTACAAGACATTATTACACATCTAACCTGTTGCTGTGTATTCAATACTTCTGATTGGGTTTTAATTCCAGCCAATCTGTTCTTTACTTTTTTTTTTTTTTTTTTTTTTTATAGACATCCCTTGTAGATTGTTATAAATAAATGGTATTAAACCAATTGAAATGTTAATATTTTCCTTTCAAGGGTTTGTTATTTAAATTCATTTTCTCTTCCCCCACCCCTCACACATTTCAGCCTTTTTAAATCTCAAAATAATGTTGAAGGAAATTTTAAAAATGTTATGATTCAGATATTTGGATCACAATCCATTGACAGCAAGTCTGATCCTCAATCAATGTTCCATAAACTTCACTTTGTCTAAACAATCCAACAAATTTAAATTATTTGGAACTCAGGAGTATACATTTAAACTGATATAATTATTTAAATTTGTCCTTGTTAAAATAACATTCTGGATAATTTTAAATTGTACTTTTCCCTTTTAACATTAATACATAATGCAAAAAAAAAAAATAAATAAATAAATAAAAAAATTTAAAAAAAAAGAAAAAAAGCGAAAAAACTGGTAAAATAATTTAAGTAGTAATTAAAATTCAGTTTTATACATTCTTTGTTAAGTGAAAATTATTTTGCATTTCAAATATGTGGGTTTGGATAATTATTTATTTTTAGAGAAAATGTCCATCCAAGACATTCTTATTCCAACCTCCCCTTTTATTAAATATTCATAAAATTTCCTTTTACTACTTAATTTGGGCTGTGAAAATTTTAGAACATTTCTCTCTCCTCTTTATTCCTTATTATTTCACTTGTTTTGTGTTTGATCTGATGAGTGAAAAAGTGATCCCAGCTGAATATTTGTGTTTTCAAAATGAAAATAATCCTATCTACAAGTTTGCACTGGTGAGAATAGCATTTACAAGTAGCAAAGAATTTTCTTTTATCAAAATTAATGAATTTGACAATGCAAGCTGTTCTGTGTTATTGTTCCCAGAGATTTTTTTCTTTTTTTATGTAAAGCAGAGGAGAATAATTAAATGGAATTTAATTATTTTGTTTGACTTGAATTATTTGACATTAGAAATTTTCAAATGAATTTGTAATGTCAAGAGAAAAAGACAAGCATTTTGGGCAGAAACACTATAGCGAACAAGGGGAAACACTATAGCGAACAAGGGGAAACACTATAGCGAACAGGGGGAAACACTATAGCGAACAGGGGGAAACACTATAGCGAACAAGGGGAAACACTATAGCGAACAAGGGGAAACACTAGAATGAAGAAGCAATTAGTGAGTATTTTTATATCTGGTTTTTAATCTATAAATGAAATTATAAAAAACAATTTTATTTTCAAGTTTGCATGTATTTTATGTTATATTTGTTCCATGTTGTTCTCTTATTTATTCTTCAATATTTTTTTCATATTGGTTCAAATATATTGTGCGGGGGGGGGCTCCATTTTTCATGTTTACAATTTCTTAGTTTTTCAAGTTAGCGTCACTTTAATGAAAGTTGCTTTTGTTTAGGTGAAGATTCAATAGTAACTTGTTTAACACGGTAATTTTTGTTTTTAGTTTTTAGAATCTTTGATGTGATCACAAATTTGATAATGAGCAGTAAGAACATTTTGTTTTAAAATGAAAATCTGTTTGGACTGTTTTCATATTATTGTTTTTATTTTTCACATAAGTTTATATCGTTTTCTCTTTATTTTTAAAAAGAGGAAATTTATTTATAAAATGATTATTCAGCTCATTCTCATTTTCAAAATCTAAAGAACTGTAGGCAAGATGCATTGAAATTGTTTTTTAATGCAATTGGCCTAAATTTGCTTATATTTGAATGAAAAGTATATCAATAATAGTAAGGAAATTTTTAGCAAAAATCTTAAAGACAAAATATGCTACATTCTATTTTATTTGCTAAGAGTTAAAAAAAAATCATTTTCTCTGATAGTATTTTGTCAAGCAGTTCATAGATTCCTACTCAAAGAAAAAAAAAATACAGCTACTGATATCAGTCGAAATTTACAAAAACTTTTCTATTAGAATAATTTTTCAAGAAACGTCTTTCTCAAGCCCATTAGCAGTTTAAAACATTTTTCTTTTATTTTATCATCTATCTACCTACTCTACACAAAGCCATGTTAGCACAATTACTCATAAGTTGAAATGTAAGGTAGGACTAGGAGTCACATTCAAAAAAGGATTTTTGTTTTATTGACAGTTTCTAACCAACAGTAATACTGCTTACTTTCATGTAATATTTAAATTCTATGTTAGCTTTGAACTATTTTAACAAAAGTCAATCCAAAATTCGTAGAAAAAAATTTAAAAAAATAAATTATATTCTAATTAAAATTAATTTTAATTATTCTTTGTCTTGGATTACGCAAGAAATGAATATATTAAACATTCAAAATATTTTATGTAAACAAGAGTATATATTTTTGTAATTGAAAAAGTTTAATTTTAAAGACAGTATCGATCAAACAAAGTGTTAAAAATGTGTTCCGAAAAAAAACAATTATTCAATAATCAAAATTAATCAAATATCCAAGGGAAAACACTCTTATGTGACGATTTTAAAAATGGTTATTTTATGAAAGTAAATTCAATTGGATACCAATACATTTTTCTCGATGCTACCAATATTATTACATTGTTTATCCAAAATTAAAAGGGGTATTTATTTTGAAATTAAAAATCCCAAACGAATGCATTATTGCATAAATTATTTTAAGTGTAGTGAAAGGTTTTGGATGAGAAAAAAAATAGAAAGTTGTCTCCCTTACACAAATTGGAGCAATCGCGCGAATTGACATTTTCTCAACATAAATCAAACGAAGTCTATTTGAATTAGGAAAACAAAATAAAAGTGAAAAGTTAGAATAAATTTATATATGCTATTTTCTAACAATATAATAAGGTAAAATAAAACAAAAACAGACTCATTAAAACTGTATTCTACTATAGACAATGAAAAATAAATCATTTTTTTTTTTTCCAGTTTAATTGGAAATTTACAGGTTTCAAAATTTGGATTGTCCGTTGATGTATTATTCATTTAATTAACAATTACTTTGGTTTTAAAATAAATGGTAATTTTTTTATTACATTCAGCAAAATAGACAAATTAAACAGAACACTATATTTACTAAGAGCAGAAGAAGGTAAGGTACAACACGATGCCGCAAAAGAACGGCAAAGACAATAATTGATCTTGCTATGCTAATTATGGTCTGTGAAGCTATGTTAATTCCTGGCTCTACACAGCAAAGGTACACGAACATACTTAAAGTAAACTATCTGGCACAAGGCTACAAGAGTGGAACACCCAGTAAAACCAAATCCAACAACTAGTTTTACAAATTTGCAGGTGCAATAAGATTAAGAATCACCTGCAAATTTCTAAAACTAAATTTTTGGTATTTATTTACCAATCTTAGTTTGATACAAAAAAAAAAAAAAAAAAAAAAAAAAAAAAGTAGGTTATTATTCAATGAGGATCTAACTAACTACAACAATCTGTGAGGCTAAT
Organism: Acanthosepion lycidas; assembly: GCA_963932145.1. Lineage (NCBI taxonomy): Eukaryota > Metazoa > Mollusca > Cephalopoda > Sepiida > Sepiidae > Acanthosepion > Acanthosepion lycidas. Next base: position 13,568,112 of record OZ010579.1, read on the forward strand.
TTGTTTACCGACTTTCTAGCTTAACTGAAAAAGAACCTGCTTAAAACTCCTTTGTTGTAATGGCAAGAAAGACTAGCTTGTTAACTATTACATTATGAAGTTTCACAAAACATGTGTGAAGTGCTCAGTAAGGCTTGTAGCAACCCACTACCACTTTCTTATCAATGTTAAATTTTGTACATTTTTGTGCAAAAGGTGGACCAGAGAGCCTACTCAGCTTAGTAAATATTTTCAGGAAAAATCAGCTTCTAATTGGTTAATAAACACACAAGTGGGCGTTGCAATCCACCCACGGACAAATATTTTTTCAGCGCGTGACCAAGTTTTCCCACCTATTTGCTGTGATCCTGTCACGTGATTACATCAATTATAAATAACAGACATGAACTTGCTTCTATCTCTTTTCTCTCTTCTTGCTACAAGATGTAGTTGCAAAAGGATTCTCGTCTCGACCATGCATGGTCAGACGTTAAAAATATATTCACGCATGCACATACGTACAAAACTTTTACAACCTACATTACAAGCATATGAAACATTTCCAAACAAGCAATAAGAATTTTTCTCCTTGAAATATTCTTCTAAAGCTACAGTTTATTCAGCATTTCTCAGCTTTATAATTCAACTTTTGTGAGTTCAAATAAAAATATTCACAGTCTAAGAGAGACAGCATCCACAGATCTTTAACTTCTACACATGTACATCAAAACACAAAATAAATACAAATGTTAATATTTTAAAAGAATGGAGGAGGTAGTGCTGCCCTGAGTCAGAAGGGTGGCTGCCGGAAGATCCTATATCTGGCAACAGGACTGCACCATGCCACACAAGCAGGAGAACCCAGTCATGGCCGTCAGACTATTTCTACGACCACATCACTCCTTACATCTAACCACCTAACTCCCCAGATTGCAACCCCCTTGATGTTTATTATGTGTAGGGCACAGTCGTGCGAGAGATCAACAAAACTCCTTGTAGCACCAAAGATGAACTGAAGGCAAGGATCATGGCAGCATTCACCAAATTAAACAGGGAGACCGTCCAGAGGAGATGCAGGAGATTTGAAGTTGTGGTTAGAACCAATGATGATTTTATTGTGTAATTTTGGTAAATATATCTTAAAATGAGATGTCAGTGTTTTCTTTTTTGCATAATTTATATGGCAATTTATTCATCGCACTCTGTACTCACTGTGAAAAACTTTAATTTTATTTTATGTCTGTAAAGTTAATACAAAGTAAACCAAATCCACTGCTGACCTAGTGGTCGCCAAACTGTTGTTACTAAGTGAGGGGTTATATGTTGAACAAAAATTAAAAGTGTTGATAAAATAGAAATATTTATTTTATCTGGAACATTTTTCTTGTGTAGAGAAAATTTCAAGAATTTTTCTTAAGTGTCTCTGTAAATAATGAAGGAAAAATTGAACTTACTCTGCTGGTGATTTACTGAGCATGTGGAGTATACTATCTATGCCATGTTGCGTAGACTGGATGGAGTGCTAACTTTAGCATCCTCTCATGACCTTGGCCCAAACTAAAAGAAAAGTAGCCTCTTCCAAGTTTGTTTTTTTTTTTTGCATGAGCAAAAGTAAAGTAGTTACTTCTGCTGATGGGGTTTTTAGTGTATACTTGTCTGGTAAAATGGTTTAATTTCTGCTACAAGTCTTCTGTGCAATTTTTCAAAATATGTCTGCATCATATAATTACTGGAATTATTTAATTTCAATCTTATGATTGTCATAAAACACGAAAAAGAAACTGTTGAAATCCTAGGTCAAATAATGAAGAAAGAGGGCTTGGAATGTTTGATACTCACAAGACAGATTGAAGGCAAGAGGAACAGAGGAAAACAACTCGTATCCATATATTCAAGCTTGCTAGGTAGGTTGACAGAATAGGGTTTAGGAGAGATGACAAAAAGATAGTTTTTTTTAAGAAGTAGAAAGGACAGGAAATTGTAGAGAGCCATGATCACCAATGTCCCAAAGAAATACGGCACATGGGAGGAGGAGAATAATGAGAAAGAGCAAAAAGCTTTATACCTTTCCTAAGGATAATTAATGCAACCTGAAAAGAAATTTTCATCATCTGATCATTTTATTTCCCATGATAACTGCTTCCATGAACTTTCACATTGCCTAACACTCACATTACAACACTAAATAGGACATAAAAAAAACTAGATTTTGTAGATAAATAATTAAATTAAAAATAAAATTTATTTATCAAAGATGATTTAAATTTTTATTTCACTAAATGCATAAAGGATGCAAATAATTTTTATGTTATGTTTTGTGATTAGTGCAAGTTGTCACTTTTGCAAATATGGACATCTGCAGCAACCAATGTTCAAGTAATATCACAATTTTCTATTTATTGACAGTTTCATCTGGTAAGATAGCTCGTCAAAACAGGAGCCATGAAAATATTTGTAGAAAAGACAGAGGGAAGTTACATCACAGTAAGAAAGTGACTGAAGTAGAGATGCCAAGTCAAGATCGATTACATTGCAGATTCTTCTTTGGATTTTGTCAAGAACCTCGAGATGAATAGCAGGAGCACCAGACCAAATATGGCAACAGTATTCAATGCACAGACGAATGGTAGATTTGTAAGATAGACTCTGACAAGAAAAACCTTCTGGCATGTTAGAATGAACTGAGTTGTCTTGCAGTAGATATAGCTATTGATTCAATGTTGTAGTTCCACCTAAAGTCATTGGAAAATGCGAGGCCAAGGAGGCACAGTGATACTCTCTCACGGAGTCAAGTATCAACCATGCTAATGGGGGGCAGGGAAGTTTCTCTGTGGCAGTTAAATGAGAGCAGTTTAGTTTTGGAGGTATTAAAATTTACAAGCCATATACTGCCCCAGTTAACCACTGATTGGAAATCCTTTTCAAGAGCAGCAGCCAGATTAACTTTGTCAGTTCTGCTGGATTTACTATTGAGACGGAAGTAAATAGTAATGTCATCTGCATAGATACCTACTTAGGAACTGATGTCAGGAAGATCATTGATGAAGATCAGAAACGGTGTAGGACCCAGGAGAGAGCCTTGGGCAACTCCCACATTTATATGGAAGGAACTAGAAGAGAACCCGTTCACAACTTTCATTACATGATTTAATAGGAATGATTGGATTAAAACGAATAATCATACTGTGATACCATAACCCTGAAGAATACGTAGAAGACCAGCATGCCAAACCCTGTGAAATGCCTTCGTAATAACTAGAGCCACAGCTCAAGCTTCACCATTATTATCAATGGACTTGATATACATATTTAGTTATGGCTGTAAGCACATCAGCAGTAGACTGGGCAAAATGGAAGCCATATTGTTTGTCAGAGAGTAGATCATGAGAGGTATGATACTTAACCACTTTGGCATTCATTGAAGCTTCAAAGACTTTGCCAAAAAGCGGTAGGAGATTGATTTTCTCCTGGATTTATGATGACCTTTTAGATATTTTACGTAACGCGCCTACAACAGCAGCATGCACTTACACACCACATTTTGAAGACTGCATATTAGTTGGCAATTCAGAGTGAGTGCCTCTTAACAGATCACACTTGATCTGTGCATGTCCAAGACATTCATCCTCAAACATATATTCATCCCTTATAAATTGCCTTGAATCTGTACATCCATGTGCAATGCATTCAGTTTATCTTTAAAGCTCTTCATAGGTTTGTGTTGCGGACACTTTTCTATCTTCAGTTCACCATAGAAAAGTTGTTTGGGAATCCTTTTTTCTTCTATTCTCACGTGTTCTGCCCATCCACATCCACTTGAGGATTGTTTCAAGACACTATTGCATTCAAATCTTTTAAAGACAAGTGTCTGGAATCAAAGACTGACATTTAATTAAAATTGTATCGCAAATATTTTTACAGGAATATACACACATTTTTTCTTTTTGACTAACATTTTAATACACAAACTAATTTTCTTCTTCTACTCTTAAAAGATAACATTAAAATAAGTTAAAATAGGTGGAATAAAAAAAAATTAAAGAATGTAACTCATGAGTTAAAGGATGGCTGTAAAAAAATATTAAATTACCAAATAATTTAAAGTATCTAACAACAGTATAGGTATTTTGCTTATGCATACTTAATGTAGATTGTTACACAAGGGAGACATTTGTATGGAGAATGGGTATTTATAAAGCTCTCTCATTCTTAATTATTATCTGTCAAAAGAAAAAAGGCATTTGTCTTCAAGGCATTGTATATCAGAGATAAGCAATGTGAAAGAAAAAAAAAAATTTATATATATATATATATATATATATATGTATGTGTAAAATAACTAAAATTTTTATTATGAATAATTATACATTTGTCCTCTACCGTTTGGTGCTATAGCAATTGTCAGGCGTGTGCACGCACACACATATATATATATATATATATATATATATATATATATATATATAAATTTACATAGATAAGCTCTATGGCATTGCTGAATTCACTCATGTAATGAATAAACAGGAACAGCGTAAAAGACTTACAAAGATAAATCTTCTGAAGGCTTCTAAACTTGAAATAGAAAAAACAATTGTCCAATATCTACTTGTTTGAAAATAATTTAAGATAAAATATGTCTCCATATATTGATAAAACACAATTATTTAAGATTCTTCTATGCATGTATTAAAAAAAAAAAAAATGATTTTATTTATGAATCCTGTTCTTTTTAGTACAAAACATGTAACACTTACATGGGATCATCTCATCTTAAGTAGTGACACATCATGCCTAGACTGTTTTTCTTACCAAAATCTTGCATCCTTAGTTGAAATAATATGAACATAGGCTTATATTACAAAGTTTTACAAGCATAATACTTAATGTGTATATAAAGTTAAGAGACAGAAACTTTTGTACTTAACTACTTAATTGTAGACACGAAGCCAACTTCTATGGATAAATAGAATCATCATAGCCTCCTCTTTCATTCATGACCGTTTCAAACTTCAAAACAACACTGGTGAATGCAAAAGTGGGCATCACAAACAAAACAGAATATACTGTATTATTTTGCAGTTAACAATGACTTTTCTAATACACAGAATTGGTCAAATTGGTTCTCTAGAAATTCAGTAGCTGGCAGTCTAAATGCAAAAACATATCCCTTTGCCCAAGTAACTCACTCTTTATTACTTTGCTAATATCAACAAACCTTTTCAAAAATGAGAAAATTAATCTAATAATTAAATAAGAGCTTAATCTATTTTTCTGTAATCAGACCTGCAATACAATTAATTATTAAAGTTGAAAAGAATTCTTACAAACATAACATTTTTATTTGCAAATACATAACAAAATATGACAAAAAAAAAAAAAAAGGCTACAAGTTTGAGAAATTAGTGATAGTTCAGATGTCTATAGTATCGGAAAGAAAAAGAAAATTATGAGCATCAGCTGGAAAGATCATAGACTGACCAAGATAAAAGTACAAGTCAACATCAGTTGGTAGACTAAAAGATATGTCATGTACCAGAATATAGTAGCTGCCCAACTAGCCATTGTATTCTGGTACACTTTGCATGTCTTTCACTCTACTACTGGGTGTGTTTACTTACATTTATATCTTGGTTAGTTTATGAACTTTTCAGCCGACCCTCATATTTATGCATGAACTTATAATTGCTGTTAATTGTAACAACATAATCTGGTTAAGCAATTAAGTCCGACAATTATAGCAACTAGTTTACCCACAATGTCAAAAATGATGGCATATACAAAACTGATATTTTGTTAAGTCCTTACTGTTATTAGGTTTTCATATGCGAGTCTTTAAATATATATTTTCTAATTATTGTTGTACACTGATTTTTCAAGAGATGATGTTTTCACTTCTCAGATTTGTAAATATCTTGATACAGTCTATCATCATTGTAACGAAACTCCTACTGGAGATGGTCAGTGCAATCTAGCTAGCTCTAGTCCAGAAAAAGTTAGAGAGAAAAAAATATACAAATACACATGTTGTACTTTATATCTGGAAAAAATTATAGTTCTTAATTATAACTGGAAACCAAGCTCAGATTTTGAAAATGATATTTTTATATTTTTTGCAGAAAAATAAAAAACAAAAAAAAAAAAAGCTTGGCTCTAAAATGTTTTATAATATCTAATAGAGAAAAAAATAAATAAATAAATTAAATTTTGACTAACACAAATTTAATTTTAGTTCCCTGTTCATGTTTGCATTCATGAAGTATGTAAAAAAAAATTAAAAAGGCAAAAATAGATTCAGATAAGAGGACACCAAAAAGTTCTCAGCACAAACAAACAAAAAAACATATGCACAAAACTAAAAGAAACCACCACAAAAAAAAAAAAAAAAAAAAAAAAAAAAAAAAAAAAAAAAAACAGAATAAAAAAAACACTGCATTGATGTTGAAATACTGATGTTGAAAGTTGGCTGGGCTGAAAACTTTTCAGCAGCCCTTGTACTTATAAAAAAAAAAAAAAAAAATTTTTTTTATCTTTTTAGAAGTAGTCGTCACCCTAAGCAGAAGTATTTAATTCTCCTACTCTCTTGAGAAGTACACCATGACATTTAACTTGTAGCAGTTAACCTTAAATGTCTTTCATGTTATAAAGTTATTTAAAAGGGGTGATAAGACAACGACCACAAGGCTCATGAAATATGTGTATGTATGTCAGAATACTTGACTTTAAATTCTTGCAATACTACAAAATACATTTGGATACATTTCTTTTCAGAATTAAATAGAATTTGAAATAAAACATTTCACAACAGCCTATTTAAAAAAAATAAATCTATTTTTCGTTTTTTTCTCTCAAAACGAAGATTTTTTGTGCTGCAGAGTTTGTGGGTGGGGAGATGGAGAATCCTAAAAACCATTGTCATAGTATTGTTATTGGAATCTGACAAAAAGAAAGGTTTTTCTTAATGCATAACTTGGCTTGAAGAAAAAGTCAAACATAACTGATACCTGAGCTTTCTGTAAAACTAATGAAAAGTGAAGGTTAGTCCGGGGGGGGGGGATTAATCATAAAATTTCCACAACGTTATAAATTATAAATTCAATGTGGGCGTGTGGGGACAAAGTAAATTTACAAAGAGTGATTTTTATACAAAGGATAAATTTCTAATATTCAAATAACTTTACAAGTATAATAAAAACAAGTTTATTATATATATAGGCATATTAGTAGGATAAAAAAAAAAACAGTGGGGAGGTGTGATAAAATCAAAAAACCTTTTTAATGGCAATGCATTTAACTCATGTACTAGGTTAGCCTCTTCAGGTCAGAATGAAAGAAAACTATGTTTTTGTATTAAAGCCATTAATGTCTGGCTGCTTGAGTGGCATCTTCCAATTGAGAGAGTGATACACACTACTATTTGGTGTACCAGTTCATTCTGAGTTACTATTTTTGGAGTGCATGGTGGCATTATTTCAACTTATGGCTTTTAAATGATATAAACTCTTATATTTTACAGCCAATAAGTGAAGCACAAACAAGTAAGAGATGCATACAAATCTGATTTGATTGGACAAGTCACGTGATGTGCTTTCTATGACATCCACGCAGTTGAACTACAAATTATCTGGAAATGGATCAGGGCTTGGATTACCGAGTACATTCCTGTGTAAAACTGACAGGATTCATGAGCTGAGCACCAGCTATCAAAAAGCAATAAAAACAGCTCTTATTTGTGCTTCATTTATTGGCCATAAAATATAGGAGTTTATAGCCTATATTTTCTTGCAGACTTGCTTATTCAATATTTTAGTATCATTTTCTATAATTCAATTTTAGTATCATTTTCTATAATTCAATTTTAGTATCATTTTCTATAATTCAATTTTAGTATCATTTTCTATAATTCAATTTTAGTATCATTTTCTATAATTCAATTTTAGTATCATTTTCTATAATTCAATTTTAGTATCATTTTCTATAATTCAATTTTAGTATCATTTTCTATAATTCAATTTTAGTATCATTTTCTATAATTCAATTTTAGTATCATTTTCTATAATTCAATTTTAGTATCATTTTCTATAATTCAATTTTAGTATCATTTTCTATAATTCAATTTTAGTATCATTTTCTATAATTCAATTTTAGTATCATTTTCTATAATTCAATTTTAGTATCATTTTCTATAATTCAATTTTAATTTCTGTACCATTTCCATAAACATTCTTGCCTCAATATCAGCTTCTTTAAAATGATACTAAAAACATTGAAGAACTGGTTAAACATTCTTGCTGTATTTTTTTTATAAACAACAATATTTGAGACCAGTTTCTTCATTTTTGCTTTCCATCACAACATTGCCTAATTAAGTCATTTTGCACCGGACAGGTAAAGTTATGACAACATATTCCCCTCCCCTGAATCAAAATACAAAGTCCCATTTACCAAATAACACTTGACAAAGATAAAGTTCAACAAAAATGTTGGATAAAGGTAAGGAAAATGCGATGAAAGTATCAATGTATAAAAAATTAAAATGAAATTAGAAAAAGTCACACAGAACAATCACAACATTTGTGTGTGTGCATGTACACATTACCCTGATACAAAATATAATAAAAAGAACTCATGGGACAAGTGTGCCTCATATTATGTAAGACTGCCCTTCAGTTAGGTCAAGTGCAGAAACTTGACATGGCAGATCACACAAGTGGTAGAAAACTTCTGGATAGATGTTATGCCATGTCATCTGAATAGTTGTATACAACTCTCTGATGGTTGAAGGTGAAGGACCTTGGATTCAAGTGTAGACCTTCCCCAGCACCACATCTGATAAATGTTCAACAGGGTTTATATCAGGTAAATGTTGAAGTCACAACGGTGTTCAGAAGACTCTCCATAATGTTCCTCAAACCAATTTTGAACGACTTGGGCTCCAATGACATGATACATTATCCTAGCAATACAAAGAAATGTAACATAGCAAGGACTTGTTTAGGCAGACCAGACAACTTATTTCACAGGAACACCATCTACATCATTAAGAAATTGCCACCAACTTACCCTGTGCTTTATTGACAACTGGGACTCATGACTTCATGGAGTCTGTGCCACACCTTCAACCTAAAACAACTGGATATCTGATTCATCAAACAATGCTACATATTGTCATTACTCCAGAAATCAATTAGCAATATCACAAGCTGAAGTTAGGCACAGTGTTCAGTATCATGGTGTTAACAGGGCCATCCCAGTGGTTCTTCTGCTCTCATGTCCCATGGAAGCAGATAAACATTAAACTTATCCACTAGATATGGATATGGTACCTTCTTCCATGTATTTTTATCCAATGTTGTGAGTCTATTATTGCAGACAATTTTAGATAGACACCGCCAGTCATTAATGACCAATAGTCACTCACTGCATTGCCCACAATGGTCAGTCAAGTCTTCCATCAGCTATTCCCAGTACACATACAATATTGTAGATCAAGCAATAGCAAGTATCCTTACAATGTCTTATCAATCTGCTACCCACTTTCATTGCCAACTGAAACTCCAATAATTTATGTCACATTGCCATGAGCATCCTAGCTGTTGTTCCCACTGGCTAATCAAAACATAATTTATGTAGGTCTGGGTATTTCCATGAGCATTCACTTTACATACTGCTATCCCATAACTTTTGGCACATCAGATTCCTTTTAAAAATACAGAATTTTAAAAAACATTGGAAAAGGTACAAATTTATTAAAAGCTATTATGCATATTAATATTTTAACAATATTTTCATTAAGAAAAATCTCCTTGGTCTTATATGCAAAGTTGAGGTACCAGAAAGGCCAATATTATTTACTGAGACACAATAGACTACCAGTACTTGTATCTAGCTTAATTCCTTAATGCTCTAAACGTAAAGATATGGTAAATTTTTATGCTGAAAAGTTTTAAATACATATTCTAAACAAGAATATATTGCCAATAAAATTTCTCAATAAGATTTACAATGGCAATGTTCATTTTATAAGATTAGTCAAACTCACTACAGTATCTCAAAGAAACTGGGTTGATAGCTGTCGGGACAAATAAACCATGTGGGTATTGCAGATTTTATAACTACACAAATGTTTGATTATGAGAATATTGTAGAAAGCTAATTTCCTGGACAGAAAGGATTTGTCTACTGTGAAGCTTAATCTTTAAAATTAAACTTTTTTTTTCTTTTCTTTTTTTAATCTGAATTGGAATCTTGATTAATTGAACCAAAATGTGAGTTGGTTTCAATGGCAAGATGATAAAAGACGGAGACGGTAAAGTCACATCTTTAAAATTGTTTTTTCACTCTCTGATTATATAATAATTTATCCCAATAATAAGCAGCCATGTGCAAACAAATTTCACTTTAACAGAGGAAGTAGTAGTTTGTGTAATAATATCAAGTTTTTATTTAATAATTAATATGTCATTAATAATTGTTGATGGACTTCATTCAGGACACACTTGCCAATCAACATTTAACATCCACTTCAACTTCTTTGCAAAAGGAGAAACACATTTACATTTCAGTCTTAATACAAATTAAACCAAAAACGGGTTGGGCTTAAAACATGCAAATTAGGAGAGAATTTGTATTCACACACAAATAATGTCAACTTGTTTGAAAGAGGTCTGACACTGACTATGAAGCAACTTACTGATTTGACTGTCAAGGTTGGCTATGAAGATAACAGCTCTTTCTTGCTATGACTACTCAAAATTTTGCTCACTCTTCTGCCTCCATTTGGCAAAGCAGCAACAAGAGATTTTGTCAAGTTATAGCATAGGGGTTAGGGGTGAGAGAAGAGTTTCATGCCTTTACCAAAAGCATTATGGTTAATATAAGCAATTGGAGCAAGGAGAAAGATCAATAACAAAAAAAAAAAAAAAAAAAAAAATAGAATTAAGGAAGACAAAAGATTGTGATTGACATATCATTTAAATGTTTAAAAGATTATAAATGGAAGGGAAACCAGAAACTTAAAGTTCTGAAAATGAGAAAAGAAACTACAGTGGAACCACGACCTACAATTTTAATTTGTTCCAAGAGTGGATTTGTAATTGAAAATTTTGTATGTTGAAACAATTTTTCCCATTCAAAATAATAGAAATTAAATTCATTCCATTCCCCAAAAATATTAATATAAAAATCATTTTTCTTGCAAAATTAAAGTACTTTTTTTTAAAGATTATACACAAATAACGTAAGTAAATATATCACTGACTCCTTCTAAGGCTTCATTAATGAAATTTAAGCAATTTAGGATATTGAAGTTATCCTTCCAAAATTCTCTTAGGATTATGTTTGTATTTTCGGTCATTTTAAAACACCTCAAACAAGGCAGCTTTATTGAAGCTCATAGCCTCTCCATGTTTCACTACACTGTGGATGCCGGTTCTCCTTTTAAATTTTTCAAACCATCTTCGGCTTGCCTTAAATGCATTTTCATTTTCAGAAGATATGCTTGGTAGGTTTCTGATAAGTGCCCTTACCTTTGCATATGTAATGTCTTCAGACACACAATCAACTTGTATCTGCCTCTCATTCGTCCATACCAACAACAGCTTCAACATCTTCCAGAGCTCTTGGATGATGTTTGGTAATTATGCTAACTCCTTTGTCTACGTCAAGCTTTTTTTTTTTCCTGTCTTGTTCTTTAGGATAGTGCAAATGGTTGATGCTGAACATCCATATAGATTTGTAAAGTAAAAAACACTGGTACCTTCTTTGTGCTTCTGAATGTATTACCTTCTTAATTTGTACAGATATTTTTTTCCCTCTCCTTATTAGCAACCAGCTTCTTGGGTGACATTGTGGGCTATAAAAATTTACCTACTATTAGGTTGGTGCAAAAATAATGACGTAATAATGTCATTTTTTGACGTTATTACGTCATTATTTTTGCACCAACCTAATAAAATTTTAAATTTTATTTTACATGTACAGTAATATTTACAGTAACACATTAAATTGTACAGTACAGTAATTGTATGTAAAAATGTAAAGGAAAAAACTGCAGTGATGAAATGTATCATACAAATCAACTTGAACTGGATGCGTAGTTTATATGCTCTACCTGCATTTTACTCTAATTAAATAAGATTTTTTTTTTACATTTTTCTACTGTACTGTATCAATTTTAAATTTAATGATTATACACTGTATATTAGATGGAAAACACACTTTACATTGCATAGACATTAAACGAAATGAACTCAGCATTGTCACATTTTATATCCTTTTAATTCAATAGATTTAATAGAATTTACATTTCTGTACAGTAATGTACATGTACTAAATTCATTACTGTATATAGATTTTTGCACATCACTTTTTCTTTTTACACTTTCGCTAATATCATCACAAATATGTGTATATTACAAATGTTCATTCTATGAGATAACAAAGAGGACTGAGTGGGATGATGCAATGTTCGTTGCATCACACTGCATCTAGTGTGAGCAAATAGTGTAGAAATATGTACTGTATAATAATATAATACAGTACTGTATATAAAATATATTATAATGTACACTATATATATATATATATAAAAACAAATATAAGAATAAAAAAACAGTATAAAATACATCTGCAAATATTCATATAGTATAAAAAGTATTATAATACTGGATGCTACTACTACAGTATTATTATTATTATATATAAAATATACAATATATTAAACATAAAAATATAAATTACAGTATATTTAGATAAGATTAAAAAGTATTTATGGTACATTTATATCAAATATCTAGCTTGAAATGCAGTGGTGAGAAGCCCATTCTTAATATTGTAAGTCAAAATTTATCAAAGTGGAGACAAATTTTCTGACAAATTTTTGTTCATATGGCAAGTTTTTTTATAAGTGAAGGTGCCACTGTATTAGAATAGAACTTATGGTCACATCTATTTAAACAGTAAGACAATAAGGAACTAAGTTGCCAATCTCGTAAGATGCTTAAATGTAAAGGGTATCAAGGAGGAAAAGCTCATTAGAACAACTGCCATGAAAATATTTATAGAAAAGAAAGAGTAATATCAAAGTGACTGTAATAGTGATGTCAGTACCAATAACATTACAGACCCTCCTTTGGATTTTGTTGATAAAGGAGAGATATATAACAGGAGCATCAGACATGGCATCAGTGCATAGATGAATGATAGATTTGAAAATGTGCAAGATGGATTCTGACAAGAAAAATTGTCTAGCATGACATAGTGAAGTAAGCTTAATATGGCAAAAGACCAGATGAGAGATGATTCTCTCAGTCCTAAATTACCTCTGCTCAAAAATTGACCATTATTGTTGGTGCTTCTCACCAACAATAATGGTCAATTTCAGAGACTAAATTACAAAGCCAAATCATAACCAAAGCCATGAAATTTTTCCGAGTATTAAAAATTACCTATTTGACATCTATTATGTTGCATGTCTCTTTCAGATGTGGCCGATCAGGATTCACCACAAATTCCTACCCATTATAACATTAAGCAATGTTTGACCCCATACTATACTTCTCAGTCCCTGTTATGCTATCCATTTACACAAGCTTGTTAAGTAGGTTACTAGCTGCTTTCTTTTGGATCTTGCCTTCAACCTCCTTAGATTCTCCAAACCTCCTTTCCTACTATCTCCCAGGAATATCAGAACAATGTTATCTTTTGTATAGAGACCAATTAGTGAGTCCAACTTAAATCTAAAGTTATACTGAAACTGGATTCTAAAATCTTACAAGTTACATCACTAAGAAATTCAAACTGCCTTTCCTGCCAATAAAAAAGACAAAATGGTCAACAGCAGACTTCTAAAATTACAATCAAAGACATAATCCCGTAAGCAAGTTCAATTATTCATATGACATCATCCACTTGATTTTTCAAATCAAAATTAACTCATAAAAAAAGATGTAATCAAATGTTTTGTTAAATGCAATATTAGGGTCTTCAAAAAGTTAAATTGTTTTTTTTATATCAAAAACCCCTGAAGGTGACTTGGATTGACATTACCTGAAAACCAGAAGTCACACTGCCAAAGACATTGTTATAATAAATAACAATGGTGAAGACATTAGTCTAAATGTAAACAATGATAAGTCCTCTTCACAGAATTTCACACACAAGCCTATCACTTTTCAGGTAAATTGTGCATTTCATGATAAAAGAGCAATTACCCATCAAGGACCACACCAGAGATATAGTGAAAAGTGACACAATATAAGCAATAATGTAACATTAATATGATCTTTGGTAGGGTCACATTGCAACATGGGGGATAGGTAATGTCAGGCAGCGAAATCACCAGTTAACATCTTAGGCTAGAAGAAAAAATGAATGCATAAATTTCAATGCTTTATTCAAATGAGCCAGTTGCTCACTGAAGCATTTAACATTAACAGATTATTCAGTCAGTTTATTATAAAGAATCCCATCAACCAACTTCTCTTACAGTATATTCCATTTAGACAGAGATGTTCAAGGCTACCTTGAATTTAGCTACAATTTTTTTTTTTAAAGTTTTGGATTTTCATAAAATCAGTTTTTATTACCAGTAATTGTATTGTCTACAGTTGATTAATTTTTCTTCTATATGCTATATCCTTTCATGACAAAGGCAATCATGTTTCTCCACAGCTTCCTGTCCCTGTTTTACTATCACACCTCTTTATCCCTACTCTGCTTTCCATTCACAGATGTTCTTTAAATTATTTGCTGTTCTCATATGTTGATCCTATCTTCAATATATTATGTGACTTAAATTCTTTAGTAACAATATTTTTGCTAATTTTTCATGAAAAGTAATGTTTTATTTACAAAAATTAGTAAGAAACATGTCACAAAGTATTTTTCATTGCTAGCCATTATGTTTTCCCATCTTTCTGGCAGCACTTCAATTCCATGTCAAAAAAAAAAAAAAAAAAAAGACGTCCTTTGAGGCTAACCACAAATCAACCCATTGTTTTGCATCTTCATAAGAATGAAAGTGCTGCTCAGTCAGGCCATGTGCCATTGATCGGAACAAGTAATAATCAGACAGGGCAATGTTTGGTGAATACGGTGGGTGGGATAGGACTTCCCATTTAAATGTTTTCAAGTAGGTTTTTCACCTGTTTTGCAACAAGTGGCCTAGCGTTGTCATGTTGCAAAATCATTTTTGTCATGTGTCTACTCATATAGTGACCATTTCTTTCTTCAATGCTCAGCTCAAACACATCAATTGTAGTTGATAGCAATCTCCCATGATGGTTTTCAATCGGTTTGAGCAGCTCATAATAAACTACACCCAGCTGATCCCACCAAATGTAGAGCAGAAGCTTCAAACCATGGATTGCCAACAATTTTAACGCATGGCTGAGATTACCCCACAATCTTCTACACTTATGGTTATCATAGTGTAGCCACTCTTCATTGCCAGTCACAATGCGGGGCAAAAAAACCTTTCCTTTTCTACTGTTGAAGTAGCTGTTCACACATGACTAAATGCAATTCAATGTCTCATATGGCACCCAATATCTTTTGCTTTTGAATCATTCCTAATGCTTTCAAATGTTTCAAAACTTGTGTGATCAACTCCTAATGATTCTGCAAGTTCAGCTTGCACCTGACATGAGTCTTCATGAAGTAATGCCTCCAATTCGTTGTCTTCAAACTTTTTTGGTGTGACAGAGTGTTCTTTACCTTAGACATCAAAATCTTTATTTTTGAAGCATCTAAAGTAATCTCTGCATATTGTTTCTGACAGAGCATGGTCACTATAAGTTTCAACAAGAACTGTGTGCTTCAGCTGCAGATTTCTTTTGAATAAAGTAATGCAGTAAAATTCCTCACAAATACTTTCTTTGGCACAAAATCCGACATGTTTAATGCTATGAAAAACAGAGTTGTTTACCCATTGGGGTACACTGAATTTAAGCTTGCTTATAGTACATCCTTATAGCTCTGTTACCATCTAAAACTACTCACACACAGTTCTGAGAATGCACTGTTGGAAAACAGCAAGAACTTATTCAAGGTCCTTGTGTATATGTATATATATATATATATATTAGGTTGGTGCAAAAATAATTTCGTTTTTTAACATATGTTACTATGTGAGAAAACGAAATTATTTTTGCACCAACCTTATATATATATATATATATATATATATATATATATACACAAATATAATTATAATATATTATAATTATATATTGATTTAAAATATTTTAATTTCACTGATTTAGTAAACTTTTATTTTTTATATAAACCTAGTAATATATTGTTACTCATGTAAGTACAAAGGACATGGGTCATTCAAAAGCTTACATCTAGCATTTCATACTAATTTCATTTTACTGTAGGTGTTTTATTGGATTATTTTAAGTGCTTGTAGTACTAAGAGGGAGGTCCTTAGGTTATAATATGTTTTATTTAATTACAATTTTAAAAGAAGTTCAGGTTAGAATTCATTTTATTTAAAAATAAATTTACTAAATCAGTGAAATTAATTAACTATTTTTGCCATCATTGTCATAAATTTTACTTAAATAATATTTAAATATAAAAATAAAAAAAAAAATTTTGTTACCTAATAATATACATACTTATACTTGATGTGAAAATAATTCTACATACTGTAAGGGATTCTAATACATTTAATTGTTCTTAAAAGAAATATAGTATATTAAAAATTAAAAGTGAAAATATTTTTCAAATCGTAGTTAAATGAAATGTATTCTAACGTAAACATCCGCCAAAAATCTTTAAATATACAAATAGAAAAAAATGCCATAAGAATTGTTGCCGTTAACAATAAAATTTTAAAAAAATCCAGACGACATGCATTTAACGGATGTCACATTTCATTGAAAAATACATCCCTACCCCTACCAAAACGTAACTAATAACTGATACATTAAATAAAGCCATAATGAACACGCAGATACCCCTTGTCTAGTTGAAGTGGATTTCTCTGTATCCTTGGAAACGTGAATTATGATTTTTGGTGTGTCTTTAAAACCCAGTAATTTTAAAAGTTACTCCAAAATTCGCTTGAGGATGAAACTGTGTAGCGAAAAAAAAATCATTTTAAATCAATTAATTTATAATATTAATGCTCTGTAAATTTACATTGAGCACTATTTTATAAAAATAAAAATATCTACAAGAACACCGGATTATATATCTTACTGTTCTTTCTTTTTATATATATATATATATATATATATATATATATATATATATATATATATATATAAGGCAAGCCTGTGCTGAGAAATCTGTCTTGTATTTTTTGCCTGAAGTGTTTTATTCAAAAAGAGTAGGAAGACAAGAACAATAAACTTAAGGCTTTATTCAACAAAAAAAACTGGGCAGAATGACATTATCAGTGCCTCTCCACATAATCCTCCTCCCTAAAATATTTCAACTTGAAATTTGATTCTAAGTAGAAGTGTTCCATTTTCTTTAAAACTTCCTCATTGCTCACATGTTCAGTCCATGTTATTCTCAGCATTCATCAGTAGAAGCATAGTCTTTTTCTTCTGTGAGGAAACTGTCCAGCATTTACTGCCATATTGGAGGACAGATACGACACAGCTATTTCTGGAAGACATCTTTTGTTTTCCTTTACTGCCCTGAAGAATTTCTTTTACTGGTATGAGATTTTAGATTTTATGTATCCTGTTGAGAAACAAATAAGAGAACAGAAGACATTTTATTATTTTATACAGGCCTCTGCTATATCCACAATATTTCTATTTCATGTTTAGCTATTTCTCTTTTGACTGATTGTGGCGAATAAAGAAAACAGCAACCAGCGAGTAAATTCAAGCTCTCCCAGCTGGTATTTCAACCTTGAGTCGTTCCTTCTTGAGTTCTGTCTCAAAATCGCACTAACAGACTGTTCTTGCCGCCAACCGTGAACATCACCCGAAGAACTCCCCGCACCGGGAAAAAGTAGTTACCTTTATATTTGTCCATATACCCATAATCCCTTGCGTCTTCCTATGATCCCACAATTCATTGCATTCAACTGCAGTAGCTTTACATGCTAAGCAAATACAGGCTCTTTTTTGGTGGGGACAAGGCAAGTTGTGACCAGTTGTGCTTGTCCCAGGTTCTGTCTCATGTCCGCCACACTGATTGCATTTCTTTCTAATGTTTTTTTTTTTTTTTTTTTTTTAAATATGCAGTCTACTTTGTTTATTTTCTTTGTGTCTCCTGCTGGGCTTTTGCAGCAGGAAACCTGGGATTCTGTAGCTCAGACACTGGAAACACATTTGCAATGGATTCTGGATTAGTACACACCAACGTGACCTGCGTCGAGTGCAGAAGCCTTCTGACTTCTCAATGAAAACTCGACTTTTTAAATGTTCTTAACAAGCCAGAGAATTTGCATATTGAGCAAGCAGCCAGTCTCAATCAGACTCAATAACACATGCACCACATCATTCCAGCACTGATGCTCAAACGGTTTACCTTGATAACAATTTGCTTGTCCTATATGCACATTTAGGACATGTTATTTTAGCCCTCTTGGACACCTGAAATAATTCTCCAGCACAGCTTTTATTTGAAACCCACTACCAGTTATAACTTGATTGATTCCTGTGCACCATTTAACCTCTTTTTCTCTGTGTTCATTCCAAAAGATTCTAAATACTTGCCTACTATTTCACCGACTCATTCCTTTCCTACTTTTACGATCAGGTCTATGATGACTGTCTTGCAATTTGCATTGATTCTTTGTTATCTAGTTTGCTAGAAAACCTATCTAATTCTTCTTTGTGACATTGATGCATATATTACTACAATGAAGGGCTTCTCTCTCAGTTTTTACAAAAAATCTCTGACAGTTGTCAATATCCTAAAATACATTTCTTCATGTTCATTTTTACTCAACACCAATACTTAGAATCGGAATTTATTTGTCACATAACTTGTAAGATTTTGTAATCAAGTTTGAGTCTAGGACCTTACATTTGGATTTATTAAAAGTTGCAAACATTAATTGGTTTCTATATGAGAGGTATGTCAAATTACAGAATTAGACAATGTTGTGATAGCAAAAATAAAGAAATTGGCATTGGAATACAATCAGTTTAACAAAACTTGATTATAAAAATACAGCAAAAATGTTTAACCAGTTCTTCAATGTTTTTAATATCAATTTATAGACCTGATATCGAGACAAGAATGTTTATAGATGATACTAAAACTGAATTATAGAAAATGATACTAAAACTGAATTATAGAAAATGATACTAAAACTGAATTATAGAAAATGATACTAAAACTGAATTATAGAAAATGATACTAAAACTGAATTATAGAAAATGATACTAAAACTGAATTATAGAAAATGATACTAAAACTGAATTATAGAAAATGATACTAAAACTGAATTATAGAAAATGATACTAAAACTGAATTATAGAAAATGATACTAAAACTGAATTATAGAAAATGATACTAAAACTGAATTATAGAAAATGATACTAAAACTGAATTATAGAAAATGATACTAAAACTGAATTATAGAAAATGATACTAAAACTGAATTATAGAAAATGATACTAAAACTGAATTATAGAAAATGATACTAAAACTGAATTATAGAAAATGATACTAAAACTGAATTATAGAAAATGATACTAAAACTGAATTATAGAAAATGATACTAAAACTGAATTATAGAAAATGATACTAAAACTGAATTATAGAAAATGATACTAAAACTGAATTATAGAAAATGATACTAAAACTGAATTATAGAAAATGATACTAAAACTGAATTATAGAAAATGATACTAAAACTGAATTATAGAAAATGATACTAAAACTGAATTATAGAAAATGATACTAAAACTGAATTATAGAAAATGATACTAAAACTGAATTATAGAAAATGATACTAAAACTGAATTATAGAAAATGATACTAAAACTGAATTATAGAAAATGATACTAAAACTGAATTATAGAAAATGATACTAAAACTGAATTATAGAAAATGATACTAAAACTGAATTATAGAAAATGATACTAAAACTGAATTATAGAAAATGATACTAAAACTGAATTATAGAAAATGATACTAAAACTGAATTATAGAAAATGATACTAAAACTGAATTATAGAAAATGATACTAAAACTGAATTATAGAAAATGATACTAAAACTGAATTATAGAAAATGATACTAAAACTGAATTATAGAAAATGATACTAAAACTGAATTATAGAAAATGATACTAAAACTGAATTATAGAAAATGATACTAAAACTGAATTATAGAAAATGATACTAAAACTGAAGCAATAGTAGTTATTTTTGTTGTAAATTCTCAATAACAAAAGATGTATGAATTCACTTTCATCATGTTTAGCTTTTATTATAATTCTAATCATTGCTTTTTATAAATGAAAATGGCTGAAAAGCGAAGGTAGTTAAAAAAAGAAAAAAGTGGTGTCGTGGGGGGAGGGAAAAAGTGGTGTCGTGGGGGGAGGGAAAAAGTGGTGTCGTGGGGGGAGGGAAAAAGTGGTGTCGTGGGGGGAGGGAAAAAGTGGTGTCGTGGGGGGAGGGAAAAAGTGGTGTCGTGGGGGGAGGGAAAAAGTGGTGTCGTGGGGGGAGGGAAAAAGTGGTGTCGTGGGGGGAGGGAAAAAGTGGTGTCGTGGGGGGAGGGAAAAAGTGGTGTCGTGGGGGGAGGGAAAAAGTGGTGTCGTGGGGGGAGGGAAAAAGTGGTGTCGTGGGGGGAGGGAAAAAGTGGTGTCGTGGGGGGAGGGAAAAGTGGTGTCGTGGGGGGAGGGGAAAGTGATGTCATGGGGGGGGAGTGTCGTGGGGGGGAAGTGTTCGGGGAAAAGTGGTGTCGCGGGAAAAAAGTGGTGTCGTGGGGACAAAAAGTGGTGTCGTGGGGACAAAAAAAAAAGTGGTGTCGTGGGGACAAAAAAAAAAGTGGTGTCGTGGGGACAAAAAAAAAAGTGGTGTCGTGGGGACAAAAAAAAAAGTGGTGTCGTGGGGACAAAAAAAAAAGTGGTGTCGTGGGGACAAAAAAAAAAGTGGTGTCGTGGGGACAAAAAAAAAAGTGGTGTCGTGGGGACAAAAAAAAAAGTGGTGTCGTGGGGACAAAAAAAAAAGTGGTGTCGTGGGGACAAAAAAAAAAGTGGTGTCGTGGGGACAAAAAAAAAAGTGGTGTCGTGGGGACAAAAAAAAAAGTGGTGTCGTGGGGACAAAAAAAAAAGTGGTGTCGTGGGGACAAAAAAAAAAGTGGTGTCGTGGGGACAAAAAAAAAAGTGGTGTCGTGGGGACAAAAAAAAAAGTGGTGTCGTGGGGACAAAAAAAAAAAGTGGTGTCGTGGGGACAAAAAAAAAAGTGGTGTCGTGGGGACAAAAAAAAAAAGTGGTGTCGTGGGGACAAAAAAAAAAAAGTGGTGTCGTGGGGACAAAAAAAAAAGTGGTGTCGTGGGGACAAAAAAAAAAGTGGTGTCGTGGGGACAAAAAAAAAAGTGGTGTCGTGGGGACAAAAAAAAAAGTGGTGTCGTGGGGACAAAAAAGCTTGCCAATATTTTTAAATTTCTGTCATCAAAAGAATACTTCAATTCATTCAAGTGTGACTGGTCCCTTAAAATGAAATGCAAAATTTAAGGCTACAGAAAGCCAGAAAAATATGCATATCTATAAGGGCAGCTAGCTGATCCCTGATCAGGTACATCTGTGGTTTATACTGCAACTACACTGAATGGATCTTAGTTGATATTTAATACAATTGTAGAATTTAATCCAATCTGATGTGATCAGCAGAGTCTGAACAAGGCCAGTATATGATCACACACAAGGCTTGGGATCACCTCCCTATGACAATAACATTAATTACTGGGTACGGAGTGGTATAATTGAGTACAGGTATTTTAAGAGCAAGACAAACTAACAGTAAAGAGAAAGAAAGAGAAGCAATGTAATGTGTATTTGTTGAGAGAAAGAGGAAAAAACAAAGAGAGGAAAAAACAAAGAGAGGAAAAAACAAAGAGAGGAAAAAACAAAGAGAGGAAAAAACAAAGAGAGGAAAAAACAAAGAGAGGAAAAAACAAAGAGAGGAAAAAACAAAGAGAGGAAAAAACAAAGAGAGGAAAAAACAAAGAGAGAAAAAAAGAAAGAGAGAAAAAAAGAAAGAGAGAAAAAAAGAAAGAGAGAAAAAAAGAAAGAGAGAAAAAAAGAAAGAGAAAAAAAGAAAGAGAGAAAAAAGAAAGAAAAAAAAAGAAAGATTTTCTTTTAGCTTTTTTCTTATTCTTTCACACTCAGTAACCCCCTGTATCTTAGTGGCTTTACTACCTTGCATGGGGAAATTTTTTTTTTTTTTTTTTTTGTCTTTTAGAAGAGTTTTTTTGTTCATGTCAATTTTTCAGCATCCTTTGAGACATTAATGCGTATAGTTTCTGCTGGCAATGTATAAATTTGCATAAAGCAGCTTATTCAATAAATGAAACTTGTGAAAGTTTGTAAACTTAATTATAATAAATTACTTCTTCCTATTTGGCACCAGTTATCGCTATAGTTTATATTATTCAGTCACCCGACAGAAATGAGCATGTTCATACTTCTGTCTTGTTAGATTTGAATGTACTGAAATGTTACAACTATTATAGAATAGAGGTAGTAATGAAATACAATTTTAGGACAGTATTAGCATTTTTTTGTTTTTGAATATATCATGTATTTCAAAATTTGATCATTGTCACCTGCTTAAAATCAAATTAATTTGATTTGTGATTAGTGTGTATTATGAATATATCTAGATTCATGAAATTAGAAAAGTAAAAATAAAATATATAAATCTGAAATAATTTAAATTGAGGGCCATGTTTGAAGTAATAAAAATAAAACAGAAAATTAAGTAAATAACCTGTACATTTATATTACAAGAAGTTTTCATTAATATTTATCAGGTCTTTTTGTAATAAATATAGTCACAATTTAATGCAAAAATAAATTTACATTTAATATTTTCTAAAGTCAAAACTATATTGAATATAATTTTAAAATAAACAGATCGATAAGCTTGAATATTTCCATTTATATAATTAGGAATTATGAAATTTGTATCATTTGTAATGCGTGTACAGTCTTTCACCCTATGATCACTCACTATAGGAGAATTTTTGCCAATGGTTTATTGCACAAACAGCTGATCCTTTCCGATTTGATCAGTTTTCGATTAACATGTCGGCTGGAATTGTAGGTGATTGTCTGGTAGGTCCATATGTCCTCTCAGCATATTTTAGAGGAGCTGTGTACAGGGACATTATTTCAAAAACACTTCCAGACCCGTTAGAGGATGATAATTAGAAATTATGAAATTTTTATTATTTGTAATGTGTGTACAGTCTTTTGCCCTTTAATCACTATAGGGAGAATTTTTGCCAATGGTTTATTGCACAAACTGCAGATCCCTTGTTTCTTCAGTCTTGTTACAGATGAAGCAACATTTGGAAGAGATGGAATAACAAATTCACACAACCAACATTTGTGGGCAGAGTGGAATCCCCATGGTACAATAGAGGCTAGACACCAGCATCAGTTTTTGATTAACAAATCGGCTGGAATTGTAGGTAATTGTCGGGTAGGTCTATATGTCCTCTCAGCATATTTTAGAGGAGCTGTGTACAGGGACTTTATTTTAAAAACACTTCCAGACCTGTTAGAGGATGTACCCCTGCTAATATGAAGATGCATGTGTTTCATGCATGATGGAGCTCCAGCACATTTTTTATGGAAGACTTTGTCAGAAGTATTCATCCCACAGCAGATATATGAAGTTTAGACATATGTTTAGATGGACATTTTACCTTGTTTTCAGGAACCCTCCCACCAAACTTTGTAAAAGTATTTTTGATACACCCTGCATACACACAAGATGTGATGGGTAAATTTTTGCCATGATATATTTTTAATTTCATGCATTGTTTTTGATCTTGTTGCCTGCATGGTATAGTAGAGTCAGTTAGACACAGTCTATGAGAAAAAGAGCATGATGATGCAATTCACTCTGCCAGAAATTTGGAAGTGGCATGCTGTACTGCTTGGCTCCAATACAAACATTTTGGGTGTTAATCTAAGGACAGTGCAGAGAATTCAGAAAGATTTGGATGAGTCTACCGGTGTTCATGAAGCTGTTTGAAGTGATCACTAGTGATGTCAATGCTATGCCTCCTTTCATCTTCCCACAGAGTCTCAGACTCAACATATTGGGGGACAGGTCTGCAACATACTTTTGAGGATGTAGTGCTGCTCTGGATCAAGAGAGTGGCTACTGGAAGACTATGTCTGGCAACAGGATTCTGCACCATGCCACACAAGCAGGAGAACCCAGTCATGGCTGTCAGATAATTTCTGCGACCATATCATCCCTTACATCTGGCCACCTAACTTCCTAGACTGCAACCTCCTTGATTATTATGTCTGGGACACAGTTGAATGAGAGACCAGCAAAACTCCTTGTAGCACCAAAGATGAATTGAAGGCAAGGATTATAGCAGCATTGACTAACTTAAACAAGGAAACCACCCAGAAAAGTTGCAGGAATTTTCTGGAGGCCAATGGTGATTTTATTGAACAAATTTATTCTATAGTATCTCAAGATATTTTTGAGTCATTTTGGTAAATATATCTTAAAATGAGATGTTAGTATTTTCCTTTTTGTGTAATTCAGATGACAATTTATCCATCGCACCATATATATATATATATATATATATATATATCTCACTCCAAACTGCTCCTGATGTGTATCTATTCATAAAAATATTTTTAATAAAGTAGGAAAAGGTTTGTTTTTTTTTTTTTTTCTTTCTTTCTTTGTTACACACACATTATATATATAGTGGTGGACTCCCCCATTGTATTCGACATATGAGGATCAAGCAGTTCAGTTCCTAGGAACCAACAGTCCAGACACCAGCACATATGATTTGATTATAGAGGTAAAGGCTTTGTGCAGAACCAACTATACTATTTGAAGGGCTGAATAAAGAGACCTGGTGCACTACATGCCACAAGGTCCCCAAATGACCCTACGCAGATTTTGAATTCAGAGTTGTCTTCCTTCAACCAGCTGCAATACAAGGCTACAGAACCCAGTCTGTCCTGCTATTTACCTATAGTTGGAAGGAGAAGAGGATTAATACCTTTCCCCAAGGGTATTAGCATTTAAGTAAATGTAAGAGATTTGATCAGAATTCGATGTCAGCTCGCCAATTTAGCAATAATCCACCATGTCTCCTATATATTATATATATATATATATATATATATAGTTTATGCAAACTTAGGTAATCCGTATGGGTAGACCCGAGGAGGATGATATCCGGAGAGCTCAATGTAAAATACAGAGCAGATATGTTTGAATAAAAACAGACCACGTTAAGGTTCCATGTAATAAATTATTTCACCATAACCCCTTTAACAGGGCTCTGGATCATCAGACTTTACTTCCAAAAATTGAAATGAAAAATGAAAAGAAATTCACACATTTTTGACGGACCTCATCAAGTATACGTAAAATTGAGGAAGTGAGGTGGGAAAGAGGATATGGAGCCAATATCACAGTCAATTTTTCAATAAAAAGCATGATATCAGTGAGGTTCTGAGGCAAAACAGACAGAAGACAAGGCGGTGCTGTTGATGAGAATGGACAGAATAGCATCCACACTTCAAAGGATGGTCCAGCCATAAGTCGTAAATCAGACCTGACAGACACAAGGCAGATTCCTACACCAGAAGATTGTGACCTGTCTGTGCATACTGTTAACAGAGGTGGGGGATATTTCAAAAATATTCTGCCCTGTGCCACACTTGGTTATTCCTTTCTCAAAGTTTCTCCAATTTTCTCTATTTTTGAAGGGATTAATTTTTCTACATGAATGTTTCTTAAACTAATTGATTTTTTGTATGTAAATCAATTTCTTATCTAACAAATTGTATCACATTTTTTTTGTTTCTGGGTAATTTTTTTTTTTCTTTTTTTTTGTTTGGTTACCTCAGGAAAGTTATCTTGCCTAAAGAGGCAGGCAAAAGGAAATTTTTGTGGAGCCCTTGTTTTGTACTTTGCAAATTTATAAATTGTAAATATCTTTGTACATGTTTATTTAAGACTCAAAACGCTTTTAATAATGTGCTTTTGTTTACTCCAACATTCAGTGTAAATATGTCTGTGTTTATGTGTGTGTTTATGTGTGTGTGTGTGTGTTTTCCTGATGATTTTATTCTTTTAGCCCTTTATTTATGTATTGATTGTAGTAACGTAATATTTTTTTATGGACAAGGAGTGTTTTCAAATTTGTAAGAAAAGCATTTAGAGTCTTAACTAAAACATGTACAAAAAATACTGAATAATAGTGGTTAATTACATAAAAAGGTGGGATATTCATAATGATTTGAAATTGATGGGATAGCATAACTATTATTTAATAAGATTTAACTAAATCTGCTTTCAATAACAAATAGCAATTCATGAAAAAAAACAAAAAAAAACAACAACTTTATAGCGTTTCTTGTAATACCAGCTCAACATGAAGACCAACTGTTCAATCTTGTTCATTGCAAAGTTCAGTAACCTTTGAAATACTCACCTAACCAAACTTGTTCTAAAAAGCAAAATATTTTCCTACTATTTGCTGAATATTCTGAACAGGGATGCAATAAATCTGGTCAGACTCATAGACTTTATCAAACATCAAACACTAAATATTAACGGTTGTTAGTTACCAAACAACTGACAAAGACTGACAACACTTCAGACAATTCCTAATCTTTTCATATTTTTTTCCAAGATATATTTACTTTTGAGGAAAGAATAGAAGAAATAAAATTTCAAGATTTATCCCAAGAATTGTATCCAAGAAAAGTAGAGTCAGTTTACCCCAGAGTTATAAAATTTACTTCATGTTACTTCCAACGAAATTTACTACATGTTCCAGTTTAAACGGAAAGAAACAAATTTGCAGCCAAATACATAAATTTATTTATTTCTGCAGACTCCTCATGGAGCATATTACCACAAACGGTGCTCGGTAAAAATGGCAACGGAAAAAATGGCAACGGTAAAAATGGCAAAAGTGGATAAATAGGAAAAAATGGCAATTCAACAACAGAAAATTATGACTGTTCGTGAAGGATGGGTCTAAGCTCCCATCCCTCAAGTTTAAAATAGGGCTAAGTCCCCCACTCAATATTTTAAAATAAATATTTTTAAATAGATGTTTACTCTAGTTGGGGGGGGGAGCTAGGTTCCTTCTCCACTTGTTTTAAATAGGGGCTAAGTTCCCACTCCTAGTATTAAAAACATTTTTTTTTTTAAATTTTCGATGTCGATTTTTAGAAGTTTTATTGGGGGGGGGCGCTAGGTTCCTACTCCTAATTGCAGTAAAAGCACAAATCGTAGCATGTTTAAGTAAATTTGATGACTATAATTAATTTTATAACTGATAGCCGATATTAGGATTAGATATATATATATAAAGAAATATAGTCTTAAGGTGTGCTATATTTATGGGATAAAGTGCTCAATATCAGAAATAGAGGGTGTGTGTATATATATATATATATATGTGTATTAGTGTTTTTTATATATATATATATATATATATATATATATATAAGTGTATTAGTGTTTATATATATATATATGATTCCCAAATAATTTCGCTTGAAGATGGAACAGAGCCTACTTTAACTCAAGTTAATTCAAATATTATTTTGAAGTTTTCAGCTCTTGTTTTGAAACATGAGACCTCTTATGTAGCGAGTTGGAATCATATTTTTAAATAAATAATTATATATATATATATAAAATAAGTATTAGTGTATATACACACACACACATATATATATATATATATATATATATATAAAGTGTATTAGTGTTTTTATATATATATAAAGTATTAGTATATATATATATATATATATATATATATATATATATATATAAGTGTATTAGTGTTTTTTTATATATATATATATATATATATATATATATATAAAGTATTAGTATATATATACACACACATATATATATAATTATTTATTTTTAAAGAAAAAAAAAAAATTTATAACATAAATATGTTATAAAATCACTACAAAAATAGCCATTTTGTTTCAACACCCTCGGTGTCTTATCAAGTGATGACGTTGAATGTAAAATAAATGGTTTTAAAAGTTTCAAATTAATTAATATTCTACGCAAGGGGAAAACGTTGTTACAAAGGCTAGATGGACCAATCAGAACACAAGTACAGGAAAATTCAAAAAGCTCGATAAGGAAGTTATGTTATAATATCTATTCAGATGTTTAGTATTAAAAAATAATTTATTCCAAAGAATAATTACTAAATTATATGATAAAATTTAATATTAAAATTTAAAACTGCTAATTACAAAATCAAAATTTAACATTTATTCGCTATCAAGTTTACAACTATAAAATTACTGAGGAGAAAAGAAGAAATATATATGTTATTCAATTTATTTTTTCATTGAAGTTACTTTAGCTATATTTAATATCTGGTCTTTTTACAATGTATACATTTTAATCCTCATGCAATAGATATTATAACATAACTTCCTTATCGAGCTTTTTGAATTTTCCTGTACTTGTGTTCTGATTGGTCCATCTAGCCTTTGTAACAACGTTTTCCCCTTGCGTAGAATATTAATTAATTTGAAACTTTTAAAACCATTTATTTTACATTCAACGTCATCATTTGATAAGACACCGAGGGTGTTGAAACAAAATGGCTATTTTTGTAGTGATTTTATAACATATTTACGTTATAAATTTTTTTTTTTTCTTTAAAAATAAATAATTATATCTGCTCTACTTTGTATTGAGCACTCTTAAGAATAGTAATTGTTGGTTATTGGAATTCATTCCATATACACCAATCATATACTTGTATATGTATATATATATATATATATATATATATATATATATAAATAAATAAAGTGTATTAGTGTTTTTATATATAAAAAAAAATAAGTGTATTAGTGTATGTGTGTGTATATATTTATTTATTAGTGTTGGGATGATTAATAAAGGTGAAGGTGACAAATCCCATTTACAGATTTCGTATTGACTCTCAGAATCTAATTTAATTATCTTATTGGTAAATTATGGTAAAGAAAAATATTCTAGAGTTCACTAAGCCTATTCCCTCAGCAAACCTTTTGAATTTCTGTTCACACCTATTTGCTAAATGTCTATATGATGGCTCTCAGAGACTTCACACTTGAGTATTAAAAGATTGAAAACGCATCAGACAAGATTTTAAATTTTACTGGCACCAGTCTGTTCCTATAGTTGTCTGATAGCCTCTGAAATAATTAATGTTTTATTGTTTGTTTTTTCGGTTTCATCACGTGGATCTATAATTTTTTCCCCAAAGTTTTTCAGTGTGTTAATCGCCTAAAAAGTAAAATCTCATGGGAGTGGGGAGCTTTAGCTGAATATTCTTTTTATTTTGACAAACTTCACGTTTTTCCATTATGTATTGTATCCAAGATTTTAATAAACTCCTTGTGAGATATTACTCTATATTTTTTTTTCCTTTTGCCATTTTCTTTTATTTATCCACTTTTGCCATTGCCATTTTTACCTAAATTCACAGCAAACATATTGAATGCTGCTATGGTCTCTGTAGCAAACAGCCTCAGTTTCTTTTTTTATAGGGTGTGAAGTTGCTAGCCCAATACCTATTTGATTTCAAACTTTCCTAGACTGTTTGCCATCCAAAGCTATAGAGACCCGTTTTATCTTCCTATTTCACATAGATAAAGAAAGGAGGTATTGTTCATGGGCAAAATTTGAATTGCTTGCCAATTGAATTTTCTATATTGTTAACCATTTGGCAATATCTACAGCAGGGCTTTTGTTTTGTTTTTTTAATTTACTGGTTACAATCTAAGCTTTGCTCATTTGTGACTAATTGCAAAAGCAATTCATAAAAGTACAGAAGGATTAGGAATGATTTTAATGACAATTTACTTTCCAATTCTTTCGGCCATATTTCTTCCCAATTTACTTTCTATTCATACAACACTATAACAAAAACAAACTTGAATTTTATAAATTATCTGGGACATTCTAATACCATTTAATCTGTGACAGGTGTCTTTTTGGATGAAAACTTTTCAATAGCCTTTTCCCATGATTGTTCCCCCCCCACACACACACACACACACCTACGCAGACAGCAGAAATTTCACATCTAGATATATTGGTTCTAATCTATTTACTGGAGATGTACAGCTAAATAAACCTTCCTGATACCAATTTGGATGTTAGAACAATGTTTTCACAATTGAACTAATCTCCACCCAATTATGAAAAGGCAATAATACTTTGATAAATTTCATCAATATTTTTGTGTGTGTTTAGTTGGATGCAATAAAAATTATCACTTCTTTATCATTGAATCAATAACTGTCCCAAGAAAATGAAAAATAAAAACATACATTAGAATTTTTTTTGTGTAGATTTAGCAGTTGAAGGATTTTCTGCAGAAATATATAAAGAAAAAAAAAAGAAAAGAAAAATGAAACATATATATATATATATATGCACACACACACACACACACAGTAACTATTAAAATAATGAAACTTGGAGAAATAGGATGGAGATATATATCTCATGTTTTAAGGTATGCTATATTTATACTCTAAAAGTGTTCAATATCAGAAATTGAGCTTATATAAATATAAGCAATGTGGACACAGTTCAACGCAGAATCGTGACAGTCCGTTTCATGTTTGAACACATTTTTCAGGCCTTAAGACTGTATGAAAAACTCATCACTCAGTGTTGAACTCCCTGTTCACACTGCTTATATTATACACACATGAGAATGGGTGCTGAACAATTGATTGAACCCGGAAACCCATAAAAATAAGAGGTTTAGATTTTGAGGAAGTGGGTCACACCTAAAACTTAGAAGCACTCCTTTGCGTGTATGTAATAAAAATGAACAGTCTTGTTCTGCGTGTATCTGTTTCTCTGTTCATAACTTCTGAGCTGTTAAAGGAAATATAACTAAAAACTAATCCTGTCTGAATAGAAACATCTGACCTGGAAGTAACCAACCAAGTGATATATCTATTCAGCCAGTGTTATGTTTGAACAGCATTGCAAAATTAACTTGCAAATACCAAGTTAGGCAGAAAAAAATACTATACTGATACTTGACAAAATGCTGCTCTCTACATAAATGTCAGTTTTTAAAAAGCACCATGTTAAAAGATGATAGATGTCTGAAGAATTACATAACAATACATTTATATAAATGCACACAAGAAACACTAACTCACTCAGATACACTGCAATTCACATATGTGAAAGTGTGTACAGATATGCAAGTACCTGTGTACATACTGGTTACAAAAATCAATTCGACTAGAAAAAGAAATCAGCAATTTTCTAATATTGAAAAAATGAACTTCAAATTTTAATAAACAAGTTTCAAGAAAGCAAGTACCGATGTAATTTCATCCACCACCAAAAATAAATTGGTACTATTTTAGAATCATAGCATGAAATTGCAAGAATTAAATCATGTATCATAGTAAGTTCTCTTGCAGAAGTATTAATTTGAATCCAACAAATAGTTGTTTCGTTTGTAATGACACTTAAATCTACAAAATAAATTCCAACCTCAATTTCATCAGCTGATCTTGATGGAAAAAAATTTTTAAAAAATGTTATTAGTTATGGCAAATCTTTACAAAGAAATCATGTAAGCCAATGTTTTCACAAAAAAAAAAAAAAACAAGTTTTAATCATGGTGCATTTGTAAAATCTTTATAATATATCCATTTGAAATATGATGACAAGTTCCATTAGGATTGTAGACACACTATATGAACTGCAGCTATAGCAGAATTGGTGTGTCTTGGGCAAGATAAGCTGATGGAGTTCAATCTTCTCCACACTGGTTTGAGTTCAGATGTAATAACTTCAGGGTCATTTATGATAGCTTGGATTAAGGCTTTGCCTCTATTGAGAATTTTGTTCTAAATTTTCCAGAACTCACAGAAAACAATTTGTTGATAAACTGCTGTACATCAATGTAAACCTTCAGATATACAAAGAAAGTTTAGTACAAGACCAAAGGAAATAAACATGGTTGCTCGTCACAATTTCTTGCTCGTCCTGCTTGTCCTTTGAAACACTATTAAAAACAACTTTCTCCTGAAAACTGTGGCTTGTCTTTTGTGCATTCATTCTACTCAGAAAAATCAACCTCAACTGATTAATGCAAAGCTTGGGTTCGAGTTGCACAGAAATCACTTCTGCTTATGGCTACAAACAATGCATGTTACTACGTAAATTCTTTTTGCGGCAGGCGAACGACACCTTCTCTCAGCAACTCCTTTGTTACACCTTTCTCTTCAGAATGTTGAAATTATTAATCAAGTTCAGCCAAATTGACCACATGACAAGTATCTTTGGAATACTTTTTATTCGAATTGTCAGTAAATTTGTTTGCCAAACAAAGGAGAATTATGCATAAAAATCATAGTTTGGAAAGCATTTGATTTCTTCAACAATTTGATTTCATATGTGTGTTGAGAAAAAAATGTTTATCTAAGCTGTCATCATAGCACCATCTGGAACTCAACACTACACCCCCTATAATCTCAGCCTAAACTATCACACCACTTCTGCTTCGGGTGAAGGTCATAACCTGTGAGGGCAGTTTACAATCTTAACCTTCTGCCATTTACCTGGCCTATCAAGAGTAGCATGACATTTGTTAAAGATAAAAATAATGTTCGGAATATATATATATATATATATATATATATATATATATATTAGGTTGGTGCAAAAATAATTTCGTTTTCTAACATATGTTACTATGTGAGAAAACGAAATTATTTTTGCACCAACCTATATATATATATATATATATATATATAACATCAGTTCTCATGGGTTCTTTTGTACCTTTCCGTCAATTATTTTTCTAGATGTCAAAGAGAGACCTAATGATCATTCTCAAATGTTTTGCCACTTGAATGAGGATCAGACATCTTGAGCTGTTTGACACTTCCTCATTGTCATAATGCCAAAAAAATGTCCTTAACAATTGACATTTTAATAACTTCTCTTGATACAGGAACAAATTGGTAACATGAAGTTCAACTTGCCTTCATCAAAACAGCAAGTAAAGTTATTTAAGATCTTCAAGAAACTTCATTTTTCTAATTTCATGTTCTATCTTTTGCAACCTTGAAAGTTATTGAACACATAACACAGCTTTTAATTTGAGCATTCAAAACATACAAATAGCTGCCAATTGTTGGTTTCATTCTCAGTGCACAAATTGTTCTTGATATCTTTCAACAAACAAGCATTGAGATTTCAATACATATTCATTTTATATAGGGATAAAATATTAAGTGGTTAATAAATTCAGATACTGTGTGTGTGTATATACATCATTTTTTAATTTTTTTTTTTTTTTTTTTAACCCAACTTATTTTTATTACTTCAGACATTTTTTGTGGATTCCTGTATTTGAGTAAACACT
The DNA here is from genome assembly GCA_963932145.1 of Acanthosepion lycidas. Lineage (NCBI taxonomy): Eukaryota > Metazoa > Mollusca > Cephalopoda > Sepiida > Sepiidae > Acanthosepion > Acanthosepion lycidas. The sequence goes on from OZ010579.1 coordinate 13,601,693, forward strand.
TCATTTATTATAAACACTACTTCGCCTACCACCCTGCATACTTGAGAAAACTTAATGAGGGCACTTTTTTCTTTTTTTAAAATCAAGTTTTACCTGAGCATGCAACCAGATAGACAAAATAAATACTGTTTTAAATAAATGGAGTATCTCCTCAAATAGGAGTATCTATTAAATATATGAAGTATGTATTCATACCACTGAATATGTTAGCTCTATCACTGATATTAATCGTGTTCCACTAAGTACTGCACATCATATACAATATATATATATATCTTGAATAATTAACTCTTTAGAAATTGATTTGTTTACATTTCATAAATGAAACTCAACATGATTTGAGTGGAGAGGCTGTGTTTTCCTTAAAGGAAAAACCCTTACTGCAATATTCTTTGTAGGCTGAACAATAAAACACACCAGATAAAACATTTTCTTTACTAAGATTTCTCAAATGTCCAGGATGGTAGACATAATATGCACTGTAATATTAATAAAAATAATTTTTATTTATATTACAGCATGTTTTCAAATATGAAGTATCCTCCATAATAACATTTTTACACACACACGTTTCATTAAATTTGACAGACAAGTTGCTTTAAGTTCTTTACAAAATGTCTCATAAGATCATATAAGAAATCGTAAAAAAACTTAAAGCACCTTGTCTGTCATATTTAATCAAACTTGCATGAAAGAAGGATTGCTGCCTAAATACACACACATATATATATATATATATATATATATAAATGGCTGGCCACTCAGATATGAGATATAGCCAGTCTCTGTTGCAGCCACTTGCTCAGGCACATTTGTGTTTCTTCCACACCCAGAGAGCCCACCTGTGGTTTATACTACAGATATGCTGAGTAGGTCTTACCGTTTCTGGGAGAGAGTACATCTAGCA
>OZ010579.1:13607599-13610099 GCA_963932145.1 Acanthosepion lycidas
ACAAGGCTAAAACAAATTTCAATTATAATTTCTTTACTTAATGCACAGTTTTGATGGATTCATTTTCTATGATTTATCAACCCTTTACTAAGTTATTTAAAGCCAGATAATATTTTTAGATTGTAAGAATTTTTTTTTTTTTTTTTTTTTTTTTTTTTTTGAGATAATAGTTTAGTGATACAAGTCTTACTAATTAACCTAAAGCTGGGGGTGGGGAAGAGGTTGATTCATACCTTTATCCATTACACCACCCACACATCCAAGCTTACATTACCTGGTATTCCCAAGTGGTCACTCATCTTGGTACTGCCCAGATTCAATGGTGCTTAACTTTGGTGATTTGACAATAAACCTACATAGTAAATGAATAGTTTATTTTAGTAAAAGTCTTCACCCAAGTTTAAGGTTAGCTGATTCATCCATTATCACTTTTCATACATAGAAACTGAAAATCTTTATAATGTAAACAAAATATCAGCTTGAGCCTTCTACTGATACACATCTATTGACCCTGCAAGTTTAAGATCAGAGGTGATATCTGAATTTCCAGTTTTTATTCACTATAACCTTTTGATATTCAAAATATAAAATGAATAAATGAAAAATAAATAATATTGTACTTAACAGACATAATTTAATGCACTTCTAAATTAGAGATTAATTAATTCATTTATAATGTAAATAAGCAAGAAATAAATGAATTCTATTGAAAAAAATATTTACAGTTTTTTTTGTTTTTTTAACTCTGTAACTTTTCATAAATAAATTATTTGATCAATGAATACCAAAATTTTAATAATTGAATTTAAGTAGACTTTTCAAATGAACACTAAAAGATTATCTGTTAATTTTCTACATTTCTTATATGGGCAAATATAAACAAATTTTTAAAAAGACAAATTTCCTCTACTTTTTAATTGTATAATTTAATAAAAATTACTCAAAGTATATGATTGCATAGTTTTGTTTACTTTTGCTTTTGTTAATGGGTATAAATTTGTAACACTCCTATAAGTGATCAAACAGCAAACTTAGAAAGTTTTGCTAAGTTTCTTGCTAAATTGTCTTGTATGTGTAAATATGCTTTCAATCATTACATCAAGATAAAGTTTACATTAAACAAAAAAGGCATAGCAGTTTATTTTGAGCCAAGTATAATAAGGTTGCATTATCTACAATAAACATTCAAGTTTTTCTATGATACTAATGCAGAAATATTTATTTGACTATATTATATCACTTGACTAACTACTGCAACAAATGTAGTTCTATTTCAATTGACATTTCTGATAATACATAATACAGTCAAAAGGAACTTTTGTTGTGTTATTCACATGGCAAATAGTTATTCATATATAACAATGTGCTGTCTCACGGAATTTTGAAACAAAGGCAATTTTTCTATCAAATCAAATATTTAGAAGAATTTCAAATTTGGGAAGAGTTTTGTTTATGGTCAGAATTCTTAAAAAATAATCTATTTTAAAAGTTAAAGCTATCAAAGCAAATAGCAAAGAGAATATAATATTTACTTGGTTTGAAACAAAAATCACAATTATAGGAGGGCATGAAGATCAAACTTATGGTGGTTTGCTAGACAAGCTAACTTTATATAGAAAATGCTCCCCAAATAATATGAAATGGTATATATATATATATATATATATATATATAGAGAGAGAGAGAGAGAGAGATAACACATAAGTCACTGAAACCCCAGAGAGGGAGGTGGGGAGAGAGAGAGGTTTTGAAGATAATTCACTTTGTTTCATATATCCAGGAATATCACACACTCAGATGTTTTTTTTATTTGTTGTTGAGCAATATAAAAGACTACATAAAGTTTCTTGTATATTTGCTCAAATATTGATATTTGTGCTTGAAAGAGGAATTGACAAGTTATACAAAATGAAAGGTTAGCCAGTACAATGCCAAAACTGACTTCCGTTGGACATGACTTTACAAAATTCTACTATAAATTTCTACATAATATATAAAAATTTTATTTTTACTACTTTAAAAATGGTAGTCTTGAATAAATGCTTAATCATTTAGTGTATTTTCATGACAACTCAATTGTTTGTGTAAAAAATTGTTACACTTCTATATCTTTCAGCTCAACGGTTAAAACCTGCCAAAATTGTGAAGGATCCATTTCCAGTTTATAGAAAATTATTTTTTTGTATAAACTGACCAATGAGAGATATGGTTACAAGTCCTAGTAAGAACCCAAATGGGGAAACTTCTGTGAGCCTAGAACTCAAGTCAGTAGACATGAGAGAAGACATTTTGATGTGTTCACTCTTCCCTTTCTATTCCTTTATTAACAAGGTTTTTGTGTTTAGCACAAGAACTTAGATTTCGTAGGGTGTAACAAATTTTATACATAAGCCAGGACTAGGACAGAATAGACAAAATATATTTATGTAGATGCGTTTCAAAATTAAGGAATAATGCACATACTGTTAAATATTAATGAACTTGCCTTGCAGCTCAATTC
>OZ010579.1:13612599-13695099 GCA_963932145.1 Acanthosepion lycidas
ACAGGCATAGTTAAATATAGACCAAATATTGAATACAAAGAACTTGGCTTGGTGGGGGTATTTGGGTTTCTTTTTTTTTTTCCTTTTTTTTTTTTATATTTTTATAACAGCTGCAGATTTATGAACTCTTACTTCAAGCAATGGCACTAAGCAAAAATACTGAACATGGGAGTTTATAAAGAGACTAATGAAAAACTATTAACATGTTCTTTATAATTTTCTTTTTTTTTTTTTTTTTAAGTCATGTGCATTTTTTTTTTTTTTTTTTTTAATTCTTTTATTAGCCTTCCTTCTAGTCTTGCTCAGTAAAGAAAAAAAAAAAAAAAAAAAAAAGATGCCTTGGACTTCCATCCTGACTTCAGATTCATTTACGATTACCTCAAAGAATAGTTACACTTCAGAATTAGCTTGCATAAAGTTATTTTAGAACAACCTTTTAATAGAATACAAGCCCAATGCTTTTTATACTATTTGTACTAAGTAGAGTTAGAGCTTTTAATAAGGCATTTTTTTTCAATTAAGGAAAATCAATATTCAAATGCCATAATATTGGGAAAAAGCATTTAAAAATAACATTAAGACTTTGATGCTCCTAAAATAAGTCAGTCGAAAATAAATTAAGTTACCTTGAAATGAGCTTTTATATTTTTCACAAACTAAATAATATAAGAATCATTTTCATGATTGCATAAGAAAAAAAAGTTTATCAGTCAAGGGTAATTATTTTAAAATTGATCTTATTGCAGGATTCTTTTTATTTGTAAGCATAAATATGACACCAAGTTAATATATAACAAAGAAAAAAAAGAAAACATGTAAGTAGTTGCCTCCAAAGAAAAGTAATACTTAAGGTTTAAAATGCATTTTTAAAAAAAATCAAAAATCTGATCTTTTATTTTCATTTAAGTTTCAAGCTAATACATTAAATTTAATATGTCCAATAAGCAAAATATCTGCTGCATTCCAAAACTAATTTAAATTTATTAGATTGAGTTTATTTTTTAATTATTTATCATCAGTATGCTAAAAGCTTCCATATTTATAAATGTAAAGAGAATTAAGTTGTGTTGAAAGCTTTGTCAACAACATAATTCTCTTTATCAAAAAATCTTTAAAAAATAAAGATATACTATTCTGAAACTTCATTTGAGGAAAATTACCTTATTTAAAATTTAATTAATCTAATTTGAAACAAATTGTTAGTCTAAAATATCACAGAAAAACATTTAACACCAAGGTGATTTTTTTTTTTTTTTTTTTTTTTAAATGGAGGTGCTGACAATTCTTGATAGCCATGTTTGAGAATCTTTTCTAAGAGGGACATATCTGTAACATTTACTTGACCAATATAATGTCAATAATTTTAGTGCATTTTTTATTTTATGATTCAGACAGAGCAGATTTTCTATAACTGGAGATTGTGTTTGAGCAAAAAAAATTGAGGACTTAAATTCTTCAAGGACTTAAAAATCAAGTACTGCAATAAAGAATTTCTTGAAAATTTCATAAAATTAAGTTAACGAAAATATTTTTCAAAAATTTTCTAAAAAATTTCAAAACAGTTTCATTCAAATCTAATTATCTGATTTTTGCATGAATTTCAAAATCCAGGTGTTTTGCACAGCAAAAAGATGCTAAAATTTTCCATACTATGTTATGGTATAAAGTTTACACTAGAGAAAGATTTTTAACAAAAATTTTGAAAGTTCTAAAAAGAATTAAAAAAAGATATATATATATATATCCTTTGACCTTTCCTCTTAATAAAGATTTTGAAACTAAACTTTGTTTCTATTCAGTTTTTGGCATTTTTTTTTTTTTTTTTTTTTAATTATATATGCTCATATTTTAGTGAATCTTTAGAGGTACTTGTATAGGATTTTCTCAATTGAAGACACTTCTTATGAAGGGTCTCTTTACTGAGGAACAATGAAATTATCGTGTTCATGATGTGTATGAAATATAAGAAAAACCTAGTAGTTGAGATAGATGCTTATTTCCACAATCCCCATTAACACATGTAAAAACACACGCACAAACACAACAGGATAACCATCCCCATTTGGAATATTAGCACAACACAATCTCCCCCCACACCCAGCTACTCAAAATATCCTTCAACACAGTATAAGAGAATGTGTATGTGTGTGATTATATATAATTTAAAAACACACACACAGTGTATACATGACAGCTAGTTTTATGCTTAGGCTATCTTCAGGTGCAAACCAAAACCCTCGAGTATTGGATATAGAAGAAATCCAGCTGGATTATTCTTTGAAGAATATCTCTATAGCAAGTTGCCAAATATGCCATCTTATAGTGAAGAGATTTCTCATGAGGATATGATGGAAAGTTTTCTTGAGTTTTATAACAGTCACATTAGTAATACCACTAAAGACAAGAATTCATTTTGTACAAAAAAGTGCTGACCACAGCAGGTAGAAATGAAGACTTCAATGATATGCTTAATACAGTTAAGTACACTTTATTTCCTGAAGGTGAAGAGCAGTTGTCAAAGAATTTCAAAGAACTAAAAAGGATACAAAAAGTTGGTCAAATGCATTTCTTCCTTTGACTGATGAGTATACACTATGGATCTGTGAAACTACAACAAACACACTAATGGGAAACTTACTGGATAATGTATGCTGAGTTTTATATGAAGTGCTACAAATCAAATGGAAAAGTATGAAAGCTGCAATTGATTGATGTAATGGTATGACAGACAAGAAAAAGTTTTCCGTACAATTTGATATCAATCAATTGACATATTTAAAAGTAACAAATCTGGTCAAAACTAAAACATCAATAATCTCAACACAGAAATCATCAAGCACTGTCAAAAGTTGGCATCATCCTACAACAAAACTGTGGATCAAAAGATGGTCATAGAAGCTTTGATGCTAACACAGAGTTTTGATAGAACAATATTTTGTCAATTGGGTAGGATTTACTTGGTATCAAAATTAATGGAAATAACTGATGAGAGAGATGTGCAAGTTTATATCATGATAGTCTAATTGATCTCAGGTTACAATGGTAAGGAGCACAGAGATAACATCAGAAAGAAAATTAAATCCTTTAAAGAACTGGGCTTTGACATTGATGGCTGAGACTAATTTAAATATAGTGAACTTCCTCAATGTAATTTTTTATTGTCATAATGGTATATACAGCACATAGAGAAAGAATAATATCCTTATTTTCATCAACACCTCAATCAAACCATCCATTTTCAAACAGATACACAAGTTTGGGTACAACAGCCTGTCCACAAAGTATTCCTGACCATGTGAAGCCAGAATATAAAACGTCATTAAGGAAGAATGAATACACAGTTTCGATTTCAAGAGTATTATGATCAGGAAAAAAAAGATAAAAGGGTTCACTTCCCTACAACAAAACTATGAAGACAAAAGTTATATATTTTACTTAATGATAAACCATTTCCTGTTACTAATAATCACTATAAGTTATGTAATGGGAGGATAAATTCAGCTGTTGTTCCTTGGACAACTCTTATGAAATAAATAAAAATAAAAATCTACTGATCATGCACAATGCAAAACAAACTTCTTTTAATTGGAGAAGAGAACTGGGGAGAGAATGTTTAACTGCCAATCTAGAACTGGGGAGAGAATGTTTAACTGCCAATCTAGAACTGGGGAGAGAGAAAAAAAAAAAAAAAAAAAAAAAAAATCAAATTGGCACCTGACTGTGTTTTACCTAATTTAAATATGCCTCAGTCATTGACCATGCTCACTGTCTTTGCACTTCCTTTGCTCAACAATTGGTACTAGTTGTAGTAGCCATGGTGACTGTCACCTTGGCAGTTCTTCAACTTTAGTACTTCAACCCAAGTGACTATCATTTCCAAGGTTACCGGTCAAACAGGAACAGGAAGAAGGTGGACATTAACATTTAACAAACCTTAAGTGCTGACCCCCCTCTTTCTCTCTCTGACGCACACAGGCATGTGGATATTAAAAACATCTCGCTCTTTAACTGCAAAAAGACATCTCCATAAGTTAATGCATATATTCAATTTTTATTTGTATCATCAACTAAAGGAAACTGGTTACTATTAAATACTAGCATTTCATGCTATTTGATTTACAGATAAGTGAAATTTTAAAAAGGAAATCCTAATAAAGCAAATGAAGATTAAATTAAGTTTGGTTAATTCTCAAATAAGCAACATTAGACTTATTCTATTTTAATCATATGAGATTATTTACATGTTCTTAATCCAGCACAAAGGGAGAGCCAGACCAAGAGACAGAGTGAGAGAGAGAAACCACAAACGAATAATATTTATCAAACTTCTTTATATATTTTTTGGAGTCAAACTAATATCAAACTAAGAAATATGAAAAATAGTGACTGATGAAGGAATAGTTTTAAAAAACTGTAATTTCTGCTTTATGTCTTTGCTGCCAATTATTTTTATTTCTAGAAAGAAAATGGAATTAGGAGAAAAGTCTGGTTACAATTCATAAGAGTATAAATGTGAAACTAGCCACTATCTAGAAATGGATGAGTAAGCTTGTTTTATAATACAACTGCCTGCCCTGACCCCAGGAGACAGAAATACACTCACATTCAAGAAGAGGACAGTATTACCCACCCTACATGCAACAACATTCCTTACCCAGCTGCCATTTTCATATTTCTCCAACTACAGACCCCACCATATTACCCTTATATACCCAATTCACTTCACCATCCTAGTTCTAGTGTTTAGGGATTTTAAGGGCCAAGTGTAAAGAAAGACTAAGTAGGTAAAAGCCAGCCAGACAAGCAGTAAAGTCTTCCAAAATGACAGAACATAACATGCAAAGGCTCTATGACTGACTCATCATGAGAAAAAAAAAAATCCCACTTTTACAAGAATCACCTCTTCCATCTACCTCACTTCCAAAATCCATCATCTTTGTCCCCCCCCTCTCTCTCTCTCATATTTTCATTGGATCTTGTCTTAAAAACTATTTCTGCTTCTCTTTATTATGAATTAATGAAGTTTCAGAGCAGAAGTTTGTGGATTTCCTAAGTACTGGAGCCATTTCTTTAAAAATAGAAAAGAAATAAAAATATGAAGAGTCTTTGTCAGGTTTACAAATACAGTATGACTGTTACCCTGTCTCAGAAGATAGGCACTTTGAGAGCCAGAGAATAACAACAGTACATGATACAAAAAGTTTAATTCAGCCATACAAAAAAAAAAAAAAAAAAAAAAAAAAAAATCAAAATTGAAAAGTGAAAACATTAAATTTGTAAATACATTCTCTAAAATGGTCTAACAAGGTCTTAAAAGAGAGCAGGCATGATACTACCATAAGGTCATTTTTAGCCATGGGTCAAACATTGAAAGGTCAATAATGAGATAGAGCATTGTTACTATTTACCTTTTTGTTGTTTTAATTAAAAAAATTGATTGAATATTAATTGAAATGAGACTAGTTATTTTAATATATATATGATGAAAAAAAATTTTATTATGATTTTAAAAAGGAAAAAAAAGTTGTTCTGAAAAATAAATGTTGCATCAATGGGATAAATATAATTACAACATTCTCTTAAAAAAAAAAAAAAAAAAAAAAAAAAAAGAGTGATTAAAAGTGAAAGGACTAGTCAAAAGGGAATGAAAAATTCAACCCAGAAAAATCTATATAAAAAAAAAAAAAAAAAAAAAAAAAAAAAATGAAAGCCTACTTCTAGTAGTGTTTAGTTTCTAGTCTTGATTAAAATAAATTGTGATACTTTTTACTTAAATTTTCAGTGTTTTGAAATTGTCATTTTTCAGACTAGTGTTTTTAGTATTGTTATTTTAATACAATTCAACCAATATATTCTCTGGCTTTGCTTTCATAGGTGATTATATGTTACTTATTCTTTTCTATTTTCTTTTTAAAGATACTCACCAACTACTTACCACTGATTTGCTGAAAAAAAAAAAAAATGAGCATATGATGAAAAAAAGCCACAAACTTAATAAAAACAAAGTTTTTTTGTTATCAAAATCTTTGTTAGTATTAAGAAGAAAGACAAAAAGGAATTTTTGATTATTAAATTATATTTTTTTGCTTTTTTTTTTTTTTTTTTTTTTTAAAAACATTCAAACTTTCGGTTAAAAATTTTGTTTTTGTTGCATCAGTGAGGGGACCAAAGATTAGGAAAACTTTTTTTTTAGGTGAGAAACAAGTATTAATAATTGTCAGATTTAAATGAAACTTTCAGGACCTACTTAAAAATGAAATTGAGAAATTTTTTTTTTTTTTAAAGAAAATGTATAAAATTTTTTTTTTTTTTTTGCATCTGTTACTCACCCACTTAATTTTAAGAAATTAACTTTTGTGCCACTTAATTTTTATATTAATTACTTGCAGGACTCCTTGGAAGATTTAAATAAAGTTTTTTTATTTAAAAGAAAAAAAAAAAAAAACAGGGCCCTCAGTTACCAAAAATCTACTCTGAATCATAAGATTAAAAAAAAAAAAAAAAAAAAAAAAAAAAAAAAAACGCAATAAAACTAAGACATTAATTAGAAATGCTTTTAATTACTTTTATGAATAAGATCTATTATGGACACTTTTGCCTTAAATTTTTTTTTTTTTTTTCAATTAATAACTTTTACAAAAAAAAAAAAAAAAAAAAAAAAAAAAAAATTTAATTAGAATAATTTATAAAATTTTTAATTTTTTTTAATTTCTGTATTAATTTGTACTGGTTAGTTGATATTGTTAAGTAAAAAAACTATATTTACTAATCATAAATGGAAATGCTTACTACAATTCAACAAACCCTAATATTTTAAAAATAATTTTGAATTTTTTTTGTATGTGTATAAATATGCAGATTTTTGTAAATACAAACATCCATAACTGATATCAGAAAATAAGAGCAATAACTATAGTAAATTTAAAGTCCAAATACCTAAAATTCAATAAACTATAAAAATTCAGGAAAATATTCTCCATACTCTAAAATTACTGGATAGTTAAAAATTATATGAAAAAGCACTCCCATTATATTCCTGGAGTGATTTTTACACATATGTCCATCACAGAAAAAAAAATTAATTGACTTCTGGCTGTCAGTCAAGCTGTCAACACCTTAAATAAACACCTACAGCTTTGTTAAAAAAATGCATTTCTGCAATATTTTAAACTGAAAGTAATATTTGATTCAAATCAAATTAATTTCAAATCATCTAATATTCCCCAAATAAAGTTTCAGGAAAGTATATTTTTTGAAAGATTTTTTTTAGTACCAAGAATTATATTGTGCTGACAGATGGCTAAAAATGGCTCCAAAATCAGCAATTTCAAAACAAAAATTCCTCTTAGTCAACTTAAATTAATTTTGAAACACAGCAAAGTATTTTGCTTATTGAAAATATTAAATTTAATCTATTATCTTGAAATTAAAAGTAAAATAAAAGCTTCAAGAAATATTATTCATTTTTAATAATTCATTTTAAACTTTAGGTATCACATTTGGAGGTACCTACTAGTGATGGGATGATACCAATATTTTACCAATTCTGGTAATTCCCAATTCTGATACATACAATAATTAAAATTCATTATTTTCAAACCTTTCAGTTGGTTTGGGAAACTTAATAAACAAAGTACATTTATTAATAAAACATTTACTAGAAAAATGAATAAAAAAGCTAATGAAATAAAGTTAGATAATCTTTTTATTTAAAATATTAGGTAAGAGTTTAAACAATAAAGAACAATTTCTTTAAGTCGATCATTGAAGTAGTTAGCTACTCATATTTAAGTCCTAAAATTCTTAAATTATAATGTAAGAATATTATCTCTCCTGTTTTGCCTTTCAACAGATTTCTTTTTGGTAAGTAAATGTTACCTCCAATACTAAATAACTGTTCACTTTCAACAAAAGAGGGAGGTGCTGATAGATATTTAATGGCTAAAAAAGTGCCATGATGGGAAATTCATTTTTATTTGAATTCTGCCACTAAAAAACATTATCATTAGTTTTTATATTTTTAATGAAATAGACAGAGTGATTGAAAAGTAACTCCCTATTTTATGTAATTCCCACCAAAGGAAACATAAATGCCTACTCCCACCCTTATATGATCTTTTGGGTTAAGCACTGATCAAAATTCCCTATATGGAATTTTAAATGTCTACTTAAGAATAATTGAAAATATGAATTTTAATATGAAATTTTAGAAAAGATCCTAAATTTTTTTTTTCTAGGTTTTTAAATACATACCTTTTTTTCTTTTTTATAAATTAAAAAAATATCTTAAGAGAGCCCAGCAGAACAACATGAAGTCATTTTGTGTTTATATTACATAATTTTGATTATAATTATTAAATTAATTTATATTAAATGGGAAAATTAACAATGCTTAAAAAGAAATTAAAAATGAAAATTTTTTTTATTTTGAACTGAAACTGATCTTAAACTAGCAAACTTTATGGAAAGTTAGAGAACCGAGTAGAAACTTGCACTTTTTTTTTTTTTAACACAAGTAAAATAAATTTACATCATACTTAGGTATTACAACCTATAGATTTTAGTTTTTCTGACAGTTTAAAATGAATAAATATTTATATCTTTCTATCATTAGTACCAGGAATGGAAAATTAATTTTTAAACAAAAAAAATTCTAGACAGTTTTTGGAATTGGAAATTAGGTTAAAAAGTCTCCAATTCCAATACAGATTCTGATACCCCAAAAGTCCCAATGCTTCGAATTCACAATTCTGATTAATCATCCCATCACTAGTACCTACTTAAGACCATACTGGATGCAATGTAGACCAAAGGAAGGCTGAAAAAGGGAGCAGCCGTGACAAAAACAATGATGTTATACATTGTTGCAGTTATAAAAATGTAAGGTGATTTTTCTTTATAAAAACTTTGCTGAGTATAAAATTTAAATATTTATTTCTGTAAGCACAAATATTGTTCATTACTTTATTGCATTTATTTACTAAGCTAAACTTATTCTGAGACAAAAGCCACATATGAAGCATCCAGTGAGAATTGAAGACTATTATATTTGTAATGAAAGCTTGGATTACCTTTAAAAAAAAAAAAAAAAAAAAAAAAAATATGTTGGCAATATCAGATTTTGCAATGCCTTAGTAATAGTTCTGTCACAAAATTTGTTTTTGTATTTATTTCCAACTAATGTAGAAATTATTAATAAAATAATTAAAAATAATCTAGTAATGCAGTCAATTTTACTTCAATAAAAACAAACAAAAAAAACATTATATAATTGTAATTATAAAAACAAAACCATAAATTCTTTTTATTTTCATTTGATTCAACCAATAATCCAAATATCAACTTGTCATGCTGACTCAGCTCACAAGGCTTGTATGTGAAGAAACAGTATATCATAGCAAGGACCCCACAACCTCAACTTGGTGCCTTTAGTTTGTCATCCCTGTGCAAATTTGTTGGCCCCCCAAACCTGAACCTTTCTAACTTAGTAGGGTTAAGAAGAGTCAGTCAGCAGCTAAAATACTTTGACATGATGACTCACCCTCTTAGGATCACTGAGGAACAGGTCTTTATAATAGGAAGCCTGCAACACTAATTCCCCCCTGACAACATCTCAACATTTGAAAACTGACTCATAATCCCAAAACCATGAAATCTAACAAGTCCTGGTCATTTAGCAGTCAGCATTCATATTTATTCATGCCTAACATAAAACATGTTAGAAAAAAAAAAATTTTTTTTTTTTGGTAGAGGAGGGACAGAGTACATGGATGCATCAGTTGATTGACTCATAAGTAGGGATCATAAAATTTGGCATGTCCTCAATAATTAGATTTTAAAATCAATTATGATAATTAAAATTATGATGATGTATTATGAATTTATTTAAATTCTTTCCTTTTAAACAAACAGTCTTTAGAGTCATGTTATTTTTATTACTCTTTAAAAAAAAAAAAAAAAAAAAAAAAATGAGTTTTTTTTTAGTTTTTTATCTTTGTTAGGCACAAGGTTATAACTGAGCATCAATTGAAAATCAAATTTGCTAATATAATGCCTATTGCTCTCCAGCTGAAATAGAACTACTACATTTTAAAGGAAAAATATCAACTGGCCTGCCTCAACTGAAATGTATTTTATTTTTTCAAATAACAGCAAAAGCTAAGATTTTGAATGATAATATTCAAGGTAGACAGATTGAGTTTCCCCAGTTGGAAGATTGGTGCAACAGTCCCTCCTATTTCAATTACTTCCCCATTTGATCTTGTCACAATACAAATATAAGAACATATATGCATGACATGGCATAGAGGGTAATGTATAGTTAGCTTGTCCAGTAGACCATTATTGAGTAGTAAATGTGATCCTCACTAGGGGGCTCATTCTTTTGGTCTTGTACCAGAACTAAGTTTCATAAATAACAGAAGAGTACCTATCATAGCAAGATGATTAACATGATTATTGCACAAACAAATTTGTTAATGGTGTGAATCGTTATTAGTGATCCGAATATCATTGTCTTGTGCCAGACTAAGCCACAAGTAAATAACTTTAAAAACTAGGATATCAGTTTTCAGAAAAATTTTCATTGAAAGCTAAGTTTTCTTATGAACATTAAAAAACAATTAGTACAGAGTAATGGTCAACAAGCTTGTATTGGTAAATCATTTCTAAGAGCTTTGTGCCCTTGTACAAGGCCAAGTTCAGTTTATATGTAATAACTAAGACACTTAATTCCTGACAAATGACAATTACTTTCTCCTTAATTTTCAATGTACTTCTGTAGTAAAAATAATTTCCAATATTTTGCTATAGTCATGCATTTACATTATACATCTAATAGTACTATTTTCTCAGTAATTTTAGACTTCATGACAATCCGTTTCTTACTGGTTTAATGCATTTCTGTAGTAAAATAATAAACAATACAATTCTGTAGTAAAACATTTGCAATGCATTTACATTATACGTATATAATAGCCCTGATCACAGGAGGGAAGAAGAAGGGAAAAAAATCACTTCCTTCCTTCCTTAATTTTCAATCCTCATTAGATAAAGTACTGAAACTTGATTCAAGTAGTAAAGTGGGATACATTTAAAAGCCTGGTGTGACTAACATTTTAACTGACTTTTTTTTTTTTTTTTTTATTGTGCTTGTATGTAGACCAGTTCTGTGAAGCAAACACAAGTAGAAACTTCAAAACAGTGGAAAGAAAAGGAACACTAAACTGTAGAACATGTGGTCCACCATATATTGTGGCTACTGAGAATGCAATCTTAAAAAAAAAAAAAAAAAAAAAAAAAAAAAAAAAAGCTATGGACAGCACATTTGCCTGCCACTTCAAGTGAATCCTTAAAAATACCTTCTGGAATTATGAATATTAATCAGGTGATAGTGTTCTAAGGATTGTCTGTACATGTATGCTTTACCATTGCAAATGTCTGCCAGCATGCAAAGCACTGAAAGTACGCACTCATTTAGTTTCAGAAAATTCATCACAGACCAAGTTAGGCCAGTTTATTTTAAAAGTAACTTCGAAAGTCACCAGTAGCAAAATTACAACATTAATAGAGCTGGATTTTCAAAAAGTATCCCAATCTGGCAACTCGTCATCAAATTTTAGTTTTAAATACTAATACTACTATAGTGATCATCATTCATTCATATTCCTGTGAACAATATCCTCCCCACCCCTTATACTTTCACCAATACTCACTAATAGTGAATATTGAATCATTATCAAAACAGATTTCAATATATATTATCATGGCTACACTTTAATAATTTTCTTTCTTTTTTCACAGAAAATGAGATGAGATGTTGAAAAGTTCTTGGCACGACCAAAAAGTGGAAAGAAATTTGTTTCTTCACACACACTTGCATTTACAATGAAAAGTTTCAATTTTTAATTGAATAATTCTCAATAATCTACTGCTTCTTCATTTAAAGCTTTGAAACGTCATTATAAAATCTGTGCACATTAAACCTATTTGGTAAATTTTATGCTACCACCCACAAGCTAATATATTTTTTGTTGAATAAAAAGAACTAAACAGTAAAAACAATCATTGGAGAAAACTTCTAATGTTATACATAAAAAAAAAAAGATTTTCTTTACCATCTTTGATGAAAGAGCAAAAGTAAAATTCCAGAAGTCTTATTTTTTTTCTTTTTTACAATTCTGTTTTCCATTTCATGTTTCTGGACTATAACCGAGAAAGACAATTATCAACTATTATCTTCTGTCTTCTTAATTTTGGTTCATTCATTATTTTTTCTCCTTAAGATTTTTCTTATATTATTTCACATTCAGTAACCTCCTGCATGTTAGTGGCTTTGTTGCCTTGCTTGGAGTGAAAAGGTTATAGAATATAAATTAATAATATTATAAAAAAAAAAAAAAAAAAAAAAAAAAAAAAAATGCTAAATATATAAATTTTTTTTTTTTTTTTCTATAACTCCCAGCTCGTACATAATCAATATGCTTTGTCAAACTTCAGGAACTTTCTAATGTTATTCATAAATAGCCTTAAGCTTGTGGTTTAAGAGTTGAATTTCCAATTAGCTTAAAAAAAAAAACAGCTTAGTCTAATTCAGTTAATATTTTCTACTTTATAATCATAGCTTCTGAATTTTTGTTTGGAAGCTGAAATAATCAACATTATATGTAAATGAGGAAACAGTAGAGCTTTTTTTGCAACAGGGAGAATATTTTGATAATATTTTACTTAAAATTATTATAGTATGTATAATCATTGGGAAGCATATGTGAGGTGGGGATCAAACAAAAATGGAAATCTCCAAATTTGACATTCTATACATTTTTCAGAATATGGTTTTCCTGTGTCTTTAACAGATGAATTCATTTACCTTTTTACATTGCATAAAAAAAAAAAAAAAAAATAAAAAACTTAAATTGAGAATATTGTCTTTATGCTCACTATTATTTCTGATGGATTTAATATTTCAAATGATGTATTCTTTGAGTCTATCCTGCAGATGCTTAATATTTTTCCTTTTCTTCCTTTCAACTCATGCACCATAGTCTAGTTCAAGACTGCACAAAATCAAAGACTTCCAAATCTAAGATGCCAAAAGTTAAATTATTTGTGCTTGTAAGCAAAAGTAAACTCAGTTAAACCATGGAATATATATATATATATATATATATATATATATATATATATATATATATATATATATATATAGGTGTGTGTGTGCTTACAACACTATATATATATATATATATATATATATATATATATAGGTGTGTGTGTGTGTGCTTACAACACTATATATATATATAGGTGTGTGTGTGTGCTTACAACACTATATATATATATTTTTTTTTTTTTTTTTTTTTTTAATCAATTTTTTTAAAATACTATCTTATGAATACATACTTTTGATGGTAGTGTTAAGTATGAAGAATTAATGAGAGTAACAAAATTCTTTACTCCAAGATAAACTAAAGTCAAACTAATTCAAAATCATCAAAACTGACTAAATTCCGATTAGATCTACTTATAGAAATTTACCATATATCATCTTTAAAATTATCTCCCTTGGATGAAAGTGCCAAAATTCTTTAAAGTATAATAGCCTTCATCTTGAGTAGCATTTGTTAAAAAAGAAGTTAATTTTCCCACTTTGTATATATTATTCTGTAACTAATTGTGCTATATCATCTGAACATCTTTGAGTATGATGAGTAACTTTATATTTTCTAGAATGTTTTTCATAAATTTATTGTATCTACTAGGATATTTTTTCCTTCATACTTACATAAGTCTATTTTATACATTATATTAAAACAAAAAAATTATAAAAATTACCAAAGAATAGAGGCAAAATATCTTAAAAACAAAGACAATTGTCGAAAATAAATGGAATAATAAAGACATCTCCACTCAAAACTCCAAAAACAATCATGAAATATGAAAATGACTTGCACTAAGGAATATTATAAAAGGACATAACATTTTCCTAATGGATAGGTAGTACAAACATATGGGTAGCATACTAGTGTAAAAGAAGATCAGCTTGAATAATGAATCTGATTTTCATATAGTTTCAAATGCTTGGCTCTGTGTCAAATTAAGCTATTAGTCAATAGTCATATTTCATGAAATTAATGTAATATTTTTCAGATTATCATCAAGTATCAAAGCAAAGTGTTTGATCCTTCTAATTATTGGCCTGTTAGCCCTCTTCCTCTTTTTGGCAATGTACTAGAAGCTCTAATCAACTGAATTGGTTAAGCATCTCATCTCAAAGACTCCTTCAGGCAAGCAATTTTTCTTTACAGAATCTATCTTACACATTTATAATTCTACCATTTGTCCATACATTGAATATTGCTGCCACATCTGGTCTAGTGCTTCTACTATATATTTAGAGATTCTTGATAAAATCCAAACAAGAATCTGCAATGCTGTTGATCCTGATCTGGCATCTCAGCTTCAGTCACTTTTCCAATGTTGCAACAGTTTCCCTGTGCCTTTTCTATAAATATTTTCATGGCAATTGTTCTGATAAGCTTTCCTTTTCATATGACTTTACAAATTTGAAGGCAGTTTTAGATTGACAACAAGTTGAAACGACTAGATGTAACAGGAGAACACAGGTTTCAACTGCCACTAAGCATATTTTCATTAAGTCTCTTAAATATGCAGAGAAGTAGGTATAATTTACACTGTTTATAAAAATGGGGTGTCTACTAAAACTTGCATATCCACAAAATAACATTTGGCATAGCAAGGTGTGTGTGTATAAACTCAACATTGCTCTAACATACCTGCAGCTTTCACAAAGGAGTGCTGTTCTTCGCCCTGCATGTGAAAGACTGTGTGGGTTTCAATCTAAACTTAAGTCATGGAAGTCACAAACATAAGTAGGGCATCAAAGAAAGAATTTTGTTGTTTGACTAATTCATAAAAAATGATTGGGGGGGTCCATTTTTATCTCAAATGACAATTTTTACTTTGATATATTTCACTTATAAACTGGCATCATCAGAAAAAAGAACAAAATCTATTAGTAAAATAAAATATGTTAAGCATCTGAATGCTTGATTTTTACTTTAATTATATTGTTATAAATTAAATTTTAACTAATTCCAACTCGGTTTGGTTTGTTTTATGGCATAGAAATCTCAATAGGTTATTTAATGCCAACAAGATTTCTACAATAGAATTCATATGAATATATATTCTTTGTAAAGAAACTGTAGAGCCAGTTTCATTGATATACTTTTGAAAAGAGGGTTGACTCCAGTTTGGGGTTAAATATTGGCCACAGCTGAGACCCTAACAAGTGTTACCATTGCTAATTCCAAATCAAGAGAGAATGTACATGCATATGTTTCATTATGTCCAACTGTGTTTTACTTTTAAATTGGAACAAAAATTGAGGGTGCGGGCATATTCAACAAAAACTTTGCATTTTGACAAATACTTAAAATTCTAGCCCTTAATCATCAGAATTGTTTCCCAACCACCACAAATAATTAGTTTCTTCTTGTATATACCATATTTTTTTCAGGATATTGCCAATTATGGCTCTCCAGATTTTCCTTCTTTTTTGTTGTTGCTCTCGGCAACTATCCCCTTGACAAGCATATTTTCCTTGCTCTATCATCGATTTACTCAGGCTCATCAAGTAGGTTACTCAGTTTCTATCCTATTCCTTGTGTCATTAATGAGCCTTTTGAGCGTTTAATCCCAAGTCTTCTTTACTGTGTCCTAAAACATTAACTTTTTAATTTGTCACCAGCAATTTATTTGTAGTTCCTATTTTCCTTAACATGTCCTCATTTCTCACATGCTCTGTCCAAGACAGTTTTAAAATTTGTCAGAACATCTATGATTTCAAGTCTCTACTTTATCTGAGAGGAAACTGTCCAATATTCACTGCCATATGAGAGATTAGATATTACAAAAGCAGTCTTTCACTTTTTCTATGTACATTTTCTAATCCCTTAATACTTGGCTTCTGAAAGGCATATTTCTCTATTTCTATAAACCTTGGGATTTCTGTGTCACTATCATATATTACTACACTACCCAGAAAAAAGCATGGATGAGAGAGCAGTTGAGTTATAGTGAATATGGATAGTAGCATCAGTGGACCGTAAAAAAAAAAAAACTTTACAAGAGTATTATGATTCAAAAACAAGATCTGTAGTTAAAAATACATGACAACTAAAATGATTGCCTTCACCAACTCCAGGATTTGATGTGAGTGTAATCATTACAGTGAATGAAATTTGACATATTTAATAAATACCACTTATATCAAATTACATAAATAACTTAGTATGCAATATTTAAAAAAAACAATCATTGCCAATGATTTTGCTTTTTCCCAAATTTGACTGTCAAAGATTAGCCTCATCTATTTCTAAGATTCAATAAAAAAAAAAAAAAATAAAAAAAATAAAGCATTTTTCTTTTTCTTGTAAGAAGCAGATCACAGACCAAGTAGCAACCAAACAAGTTTATTGGCACTTGTTTTAACATCAGACATGTTTTCATGCAATAAATATCTCACTGTTAAGAGAACCCACTTTCACAATGAAAAATTCCTATGCATGTCACAAGAAAATACAGTAGGAATGACAACAACTTACATTGCTAATAACATTCAGAGCTTAACGAGCTGAAGACACTCTGTAGTTATTGCTACGGCAGCTTTCAGTTCATGAATTAAAAAATGTCCTTCATAGCAAGAAATATTAAAAATTTCCATATTCCAAATAATCTGTTGGTTGTGAATTTCAACCTGTTTGTATTCTCAAAGTAGCAAGGTCATCAGGTAGTTATTCCTTTGGCTTTCAACAAACAAGATTAAAAATCTCTCATGTCAAGTATCACAAGAGAAACAGAAACAAAGTAGGACCAGATGGGATTGCAATAGAGATGCTGTCAGCCTTACATGATTTTGGAATTGGTAAGATTACTGGAATAAGAAATTCAATATATGACAGTGGCAAAATACCAGAAGACTTCAGTAAATCTAACTTCTTAAAAGAAGCCAGATGCAAGTAAATGTGAATCACAGCCTAATGAACAACATAAGCTTATCAGGATTCTAATGAAAAGACTTTATAGCAGAATTAGACTAAAAACAGGTCAAGAACAGTGTAGTATTGGAAAAAGAAATGCTATCTTTATTATTTGAATACTATCAGTGAACAATACAAATGCAGAAAGAACCATACCTAAGTTTTATAGATTACACAAAAGTATGTAATAATATATGATAAAACCCAACTTGAAAAGCTAAGAAAACTTGATTTATATGGGAATGATATTAGAATAATCCACAAATAGCCTCCATGCAGATAGAATGGAGTTCAGTGAATACACAAAACTAGAAAGAGGAGTAAGGCAAGGATTTATTTTCTCACTGGATCTATTTAGCAAGATGATCCCAAGATAACTAGAAGACCTAGTAGAATTTATTATCCATAGACATAATCTTAATATAAAATACTGTTGTGCAGAAAAATGATTGACCTTTGCTAAGTATTGAAAGTCAATGAAAGAGTCTTTATAAGTAGTCACAAAGGGTGTTGCACTAACTACAATATTTGCTAGTATTGTATTTCTCAGTTAGGTAGTAGTTATTCCACGTGATTAAGTACTTTCTTCATTAATCTTTTGTTTCAGTGTTTTCTTTGGAATATTAGTAACTAGAATTATGAATATTAGTAACTAGAATTATGAGTATTATTACAAATACATTGTTGACACTGCATTGATGGCAGATCCAGAAGGAAAACTGCAAGAGCTCCTAGATATGGTAATAAAGGAAAGCAAGAAGAAAGGACTATTAACCATAATAACTATGTAAGAAGAGATGATAGAAAATGTGACACCAAAATTGAAAGATAATTAGGAAGAGCCAAAGATGTCTTCCAAAAACTAATTAAGATAAAAAAATTATTAGAAACAAAAAGTGTTGAACTGCTATATAAAAATATAACCTCCCATATGACAGTGAATGCTAACCAATCTCATTACATATTAAGAAATTTGAAGCAACAGCAACATGCTGAAAATACAAAGGACTGAGAATACAAATAAAGTTTTAAGGAAAATAGGAACTTAAAAGACAGAAAAAAAAAAAAAAAAGATTAATTTCTAGGATACATAATGAAGAAAAAGGGTATAAGAGAATTTAACATGCAAACAACATACTGAAGGCAAGAAAATCAATGGAAACACTGAGTAACTTATGAGTTTGTGTGGATGGCAGAACAGATCAAAGGAATGGTAAAGATTCAAAAATTACTTAGAGCAACAAAAGTCAGAAAGTTCTAGAAAGTCATCATCCCTTATAGAAATCAAGGTTCATAGCATAGTGCATAGATGGTCAGTTTGGTTCCAAAATAAATTAACTTGCTTATTGGCATTACTATTGGAAAGAAATATCCCTATTAACCAGTGCATGGTAAATTTCTCTTAATTATAAAGTCCAGCCTGCTTCAGTTGAGGAGGGTACCTCCAAATTTTCATTGGATTAATGCTATTAAATTCTATTTGTATAGTCAGTGCATCCATACACTTTATATAAGATATGTCATTCACAAAGAACACAAAATATTGTATTTCTATTGCGAATATATAACTTTGAATGTTAAATATTTGACAGTGTTTCAAAGCAAAATTTTATTCTACCTATTAAAGAATTGCATTTCATTACTTCAAATTTTATCTTTTAAAAGACATCCTGACTTTCAAAGACAAATGATTCAATTGAATGTTTTCCATTAATTTTCTCTTGTACTATTCTCTAGTTTATTTTTGTTGAAGACATCACTTAGTCATAAATACTACATCAATAAAGTCAAATGAAATTTCAATTTAAAGATTTTATTGTTTCCTGAAATACTCTATTTCTTTAGTTGTAGTTATTGGAGTTAAGACAAGTGTTCCATTTAATATTTTCCATAATTATCAATGAAGAAAGAGTTTCATTCAGTATTATCCACCCTCCAACAATGTCACCTCAGCATTTTTTGCTATATTCATTTTTTAACATTTAGCACAAAGTGTTGAAACCACACCTATAGTAATTTAATATTATTAATTTCATTTGGTTTGTAGTCCTGAACTAATAGTGATTATCTTAGCACTAATATTATTAAATTAAACCTTTTTAAGTCAAAAGTATTTTTAGTATCATGCCTGTGCTACTGAACTGAGAAATAAAAGTTCTATTATCTCTATTTTCACAAATTTCATTTGGGATACCATTGATCTATTTTCAAAAGCCATTTTCAAATATCAAAGAAAAACAAGTGAGATGAATGGCATTTTTAATTGTCCAGAGAAAATATCTATTTCTACTGAATTTTTTTTTAATCTTTGTGTTAACAATGAATATTAATTCTGTCTACTTAAAAACCAATAATTTCAAGCAATAATGATTCATCGCAGACATTGCTTCAACATGGACAACTAAGTAAGCTTGTAAGTTGAAATAAAAATCATTGAATAATCAAATATGTAGACTAAAATAGTTCCTTTAGAGTACTTTAACATTTACCATATTTTCTGGCTTAAAGACTTTTTTTATCCTGAAAAATATTTGTGTGTCTTCCAAGACGAATGTAAGGCAACACCCAGGCTCAAGTAAGTGTGGATGGTCACCTAATTGGCATGACTGATCGGGACATGCATTTGTATGTTGAGTCATTACACTATAATGTTAGCAATCTAATTCAGCCTTTTATATGATGTAACTTCAATACTTATCTGTTGCAATTTTTTCCAAAAATAAATCTTCCTGGAAAATCTGGTATATCCCAATCAATGGGATAAAGTCTCTGTTGATTTTGCTTGATAATCAAGTAACCTTTTCTATTTTTTTCTTTTTTTTTTTTTTTTTTTACACTTGTTATACATGAATAGAAGATTCATTTCTGAAAAGCAGATTCTTGTTCATAGATCATAGAGCATTTAAGATAGTGTTGGTTAAATTAAAATAAATGTAATATGCACTTTTGTTTGACCAGCTGT
The DNA here is from genome assembly GCA_963932145.1 of Acanthosepion lycidas. Classification (NCBI taxonomy): domain Eukaryota; kingdom Metazoa; phylum Mollusca; class Cephalopoda; order Sepiida; family Sepiidae; genus Acanthosepion; species Acanthosepion lycidas. Next base: position 13,632,625 of record OZ010579.1, read on the forward strand.
AACTAAAAAAAAAATAGCGGCTTGTCTGAAATCGCTGTGTAAATTTTATATTTACTCTAAGAAAATGCAGAGAAACTGTTTGCAGTCTTCTTGCTAAAGTCCCTTTGTTGCTAGTTTGACAAATCTTGTAAAACTTAGAAAAAGTTCCCAGCATCCTCTTTTGAAAGTTAAAGACCGAATACACTGTTCAAAAAAAAAAAAAAATTTTCAGGAAATTTTTTTGCATCAAATGTACTTTCGAAAGAACCCATTACAAATAATCAGTGATAGCTGCCCAATAAGTTGCACATCACACAGGAAATATGCATATTGAACCAAAATTTGATTTTGCAAAACTATAAAGATGTACATGCACACCTGACATAATAACTTTAATCACTGTGGTGAAATATGAACAAAAAAAGAAAAATTCAGAAAGTCTCTTTTTATTATTAAAAGACTTTCATTGAAAGTATGCCAGTAGACATTAATTTCACCATTAAGAAAAAAAAAGGAAAAAAAAAAAAGTTTACTCAAGCATGCGTACCCATTCCATATAACATTTATAGTAATGTATGTGTTATATAAAGTGTGTTATATAAAGTGTGTTAATAATTTCATAACTGGACAATGTTTGATCTGTGATCAATATTAACCACAGAATCAACAGCACATTGATAATTTTGTACATGCTTTCTTTATCTTATTAGAATCTTGACAACCCAAAACGAAGTTTTTCTTTCTCATGAAAGACAACTGGCAACCATAATTTATACTAATTGAACTAAAGCATGAATCTTATCCACTTGTTAAATTCTTTGATTTTTTTTTTTTTTTTTTTTTTACTTGAAAGGACTAAATATTGTTTTCAATTAAATGTTAATATTAAATTGCTTAACAGCATCAACCTTTAAATACAAAACCATAATGCAACTAACATGTTTATCAAACTACTCCAACTGGAGTTTTTTTTTTTTTAAATAAAAATAAAAACAGACAATATAATCAAGATTATATATCAGGTCTTGTTAATTTTATGAATCCTTGAAGCAAATATTTTAGGACATTTTTTTTTTTTTCCTATCTTTAGTTTAGGAGAAAATAGTTTTTTTTTTTTGGCAGTGTATGTATATATCATTTAAGAAACTTTTCATTCAATATGTTTCCACTGTAAAAAAAATGTGATACTTTAGTTAAGATTTCTTCAGAGAGAAAAAGAACGTCAATGTCATTATAAAAGTATTTTCCCCTATCACCACAAAGTTTGCTTTAAAAATCTAATTTATGAAAGCCATTTTGAGAAACATTTTGGCAATTGTCGATACATTCCTTATTGATCAAAATTTAAATTTATGTCTCTTAAAATGAAATCCAAATTAAAAGTTTAATATAAAAATACAATTTTTCCTCACATTTTTCAGTTTGCCTGCAAGCAAAAAAGTTGAATACAAACACCCAATGATTTATAAGTCCATTACTCAAGCAGTAAAACTATTTTTATTGCATCATTTATGGAATTTACAAATCAAATATGAAAGGTAAGAGTACAGATTAAACAGGTTTGCTTGAGAAATAAAGAAAACACAAGCTAAAAAATGAAATGGGACAAGACCATAAAAATGGTCTTTGTAAGATAAAATGGAATGTCTCAGTGCTTATAGCTTCATAAACATTTTAACCAATTATTAGTGGGAGGAATTTCCATCATTTGCAGTAGCACTATAGAACAGTAGTGACAAATTCCCATCATGTGTAATTAATGGGTCAATTTCATTTAAATCAAAGAAATATTTGAAAGCATTTGGTTTGAGGAGGAAAAAAAAAAAAAAAAAAAAATGAAAAATGAAGAATTAAAAGTATTTAAATTTTGGTGGACATTTCTACCAAGAAAAGTTTTTGACTTAAGTTGAAACCAAAATACTTGAAACAGATACCAAAACTGGAAATTTAAAAAAAAAAAAAAATGCATTTCACTCCATGCAAGACAGTAAAGCACCTAAAGCACAATGGGTTACAGAGGGTGAAAAAAAAAAAAAAAAAAAAAAAAAAAAAAGAAAAGAAGAGAGAGAAACATTAAGTAATCAAAACAGTAGATAGTCATTGACATTGCATTTAAATTTTTTGAAAATTAAAATTCAACTGTAAATTGGTGAGACCTTGTTACCAATCTAGTACTTTGCTTGAATTCATAAAGTCTAGGTACCATAGTGGAGAGTTTATCAGAACAATTACCATGAAAGTATTTATAGATAAAATGTACAGGGAAGCTACATTACAGCAGTGGGAAGACTGAAGCTGAGATACCAGGTCAGGATCAATAATATTGCTGATTCTACCTTGGATTTTATCAAGGAACTCTAAATATATAGCAGGAGTACCAAACCATATATGGCAGCAATATTCAAACCATGAATATGTTAGATAGATTCTAGAGAAGATATTTAAAATAGTGTTTGGATAAAAAAGTAGCAATATGTTGGATGCTAGAAAATTGTTCTCTGAATAGACATGTATAAAAATGTAATATTTCACATACTATACCCTGGATCCTGGAGGGAATCAGAATGATGAGTCTGCACTTGTACAATCACTTACCAGAGAAATTTATTAATTCATATACTGTTCCTTAAAAGGAACAGTCTTCATTCTTTTGCGATAGAAGGAGATACGCTCACACTCACTCACACAAAACACTGATGGAAATAAATTTAATGTACTAAATATTAATGTATGTTTAAAGAAGTCCTAATTATAGACAGTTTAAATTATTTTTAAATCAAAATAGACTGGATGTATTTATAGCTTAACTGTTTAAAATATCAATAAATAAGTTAACTTTTTCCCTTAAAAAGCCTACTATTATGGAGATAAATTTTTGGTATGCCTTAATTTAAGATGTAGTGTATTCAAGTGTACCAATACAAAATAATGACTGAAGTAAGAAAATACAACAAAGACCTTGCAATATTTTAAACATATAGGTAGGTGCATAAAAGGTTAAGTATTGAACATCTACATATTACAAAACAGATCACTAAAACATCACTAACATTCCTCCAGCCTTTACAATGAGTGCTGTTGCTTGTCCTAGATGTGAAATATGTGGGTCACAAGCTGTCCTTAAAAATAATCAAAGACACGTATACAAATAGGGTACCAAAGGTGAAACATACTGTTAAACCTTCATATGTCAAAAACAAGGGGAGAGTCCATCATATATAAATAAAAAAAAAAAAAAAAGTTCAAACATTTTTCTAGTCTGCACTGTTTTTAAAGCAAAATTCATTGATAGGTGTTTGGACTATTAAAGTTAACAATGAATGTAACAGTTTTAGCTATTACTATATAGGCAGTTCAGGTCAGTTTTTGAACAGTAATTTGTTCACTTGCCCCTTTTTTCCAACAATTGTGACATGACAGTGACAAGAAATTTGGCCAAAACATCTGATAATGAGATAGTAGACAGAAGAAGAGCCATACTTTTTTCAAGAGCATGTTTGCAAAGTGAGCAGGAATAATGTAGCTGGAATTGGTAGCGAGTATAACTTATTTGAATTTTGATGAATAGAGCGCACAACAGAATTAAAACAGAAAAACAGCGCAGTTTTGTTAAAAACACTGGAACAAGGAATGTCATTAATGTCCAGAATGATACCAGAAAGACCAATACAAATGCAAAAGGATGTATACTGATGCTTTATAGATTATGCAAAAGCATTTGATAAAGTACATCACAAATAACTGTTGGAACTGTTAAGTAACATTGTCATATTTGGGAAGGATAATCCAGAACTTATGAGAAATAGAAATGGGTTTAAGACAAGGATGTGTCTTCTTACCAGACTTATTCAACCTATGCAATGAGGCAATTCTAAGATAATTAGGCTCTACCAGGATTCATTTTTGACAACTAGAATCTTAACATAGGAGATAGGCAGACAACAGTGTTGGTAGCAGACAGAAAAGAAACTACAGAAACTGGTGAAGGAAAGTGAGAAGAAAGGACTAAACATCAAATGCAAGAAGATGGAATGTTGTCAGCAAAGTAACACTGCAACATGCAAATTAGAGATACCAAAATCAAAAAGTACAAAAATTTAAATATCTGGGAAGTATTTTAACAGGATGAAAAGTGCAACACTGAAGGCAGATTAAAATAATGAAGAATACTTTCTAAAAGCTAAGCAAAGTATGAAGAAACGTAAAAATTTAATTAGAAACAAAGAAAAGAGTATTAGACTTATGTAATATCAATCCTCTTATATGGCAGTGAATTCTGGACAATCTCCTCACAGATGAGGAGACTTGAATCAACAGAAATGTGGTTCTACAGAAAGATGTTGAGAATACCAGACAGAAAATGTGATTAAAGATGAAGTTTTAGAGAAAAAAATGAAAACCAAAAAGACATTTAACATCACAAAAAGAAAGTTGAATTTTCTAGGGCACATAGTAAAGAGAGCTTAGATACTCACAATACATATTGAAAGCAAGAGAGAGAAAAACAAGCATACAACCTAACAAGGTTGTATAAATGGTTGGCAGAACAGGGTTTAGAAAAATAAAAGAATTTATAATCGAAGAGTACATCTGAAATAATGTTCATTACCAGAAAATTTAAATCATTTTATTTTTAAATAATAGAGTAAAAAACATGTTCTGAAACAAAAAGAAAAAATTATTTCATGAAAAAGAAGCATAGTATTGTTTTACCTTCAACTATACTAGTGTCCCACTTTTAAGATATGAAATTATTTCCTGAACACATTCACCAGTTTAAAAATAAATTCAGTTTTGTCCATGGTAAAGTACCACGATCATCAATTTGTAAGGCATTCCTAACTATACAAAGGAGTAATTCAATATTTGTTCTCAAAAAGAAATTAACAAATCTGACTCGGTCATAATGATTACTTTTAAGTGTAGGCTGATGTTAAGAACCACCTTTTAAATAGTTGGAAAGGGAGGAAAAAAAAAAAAAGGTCGACTTTAACAGCTGGATTTATCATTCTAAGAAAGAATAAATAGAATTTACTTCATTTGATAAATTGTTCTTTTTGATGGGAAGATTATCAGCCAACAAAAAGTTTTTGTAGCAAGATTCTATTCATTCATCTTAAGCATGCTGTGTAACAGAGATTATAGAACAATCTTGGTTTTTATGATCTTTGAACTGTTTTGTGGTGAAGATAGTTGTGTATTTCCTGTTAATAAGTGGTCAGTGTTCAAACTGAATTTGAATGCTGACTTTTCAAGGCAGACAAGATCTCCCCAATTTGAAAGATTGTAGTTCTTGTAATAAATTAAGCTAATCTTAGCAAAAAGATATCATATACAGATCTTTGCCAAGCTCTATGGATACACTTGATTCTTCATGGGTAGCACTGATACTTTGCAATTTGAGTTTGTATCTTATGTGACAAAAACATCCCTGTTTTACAATAAAAACAAAAAACAACACTATTGTTTTATAATTGTTGTATTTAAACACATAAGCAAAAATATAAAGTAAAATAATTAAATGACTTTTCTCTTTTCAGTTACTCTAAATGTAAACAATCAGGTATGATAATTTGTAATTTAATAGCATTTATTATCTACGTGATATATTACAGCAACTTATTTTATCTATTTAGAGATTTCATTTCATAAGCCAGTGAAACAATTTCTACTAAAGAAGTGCAAAGAGGTTTGGTCATTACAGGTGTGGAAAATGGAATGTGAACTGTTCAAATTCCTACCAAGGTGAATGGCAACTATCCAAAGCGATAATTGTTGAGATGTTAAGGACTCTGAAGCTTTTATAAATTCTTAAAGCCATTCGAATTAAGTAATAAACAAAGTAAAAACAATAAAAGCAGATATGGTCTTTCATGCCAATTGTGACTTCAAAGATTGCATGGTTATCATCTACTTTAGATTCCATGTTAATAGGAGTAGATAGGTTCACCCATCGTCTAATTCATACTCCTCCTCAGTCTTTTAAACAAGAGGAGAGGTTTATCCCTTTTTTCCTATTTAGGATTGGCTTTCTGGTTCCTTCTAAAATCTAACAGAGATGCTATTAGCCTTAGACAATTTAGGGATCAACAAGATTATAAAATAAATGAAATATGACTGTGGCGACATAGCAGAAAACATTAATAGATCCATTTTTGTACTACTGCCGACAAAGCCAAGTACAGGTAAGATCCATCAGACAACTTACTGAGCCACAGAACTAAGCTTATTTTGATTTTGATGAATAGAGCACATAGCCCCAAAATAGTGCAGCTTCATTAAAGACACTGGAACAAGAAATGCAATCTTTATAAGAATGGTATTAGAGCAAGCAATGCAAATGCAGAAGGATATCTATTTTACAGACTACACAAAAGCATATGGTAATATACAAAAATCTATTTGAACTGTTAGGGAAACAGTATTTCAGAAGGGTATTAGAATAATCCATAACATTTACTGGGATAAATCACTTGCATACAGGTAGAAAAGCAATTAAGGAAGTATAAAAAAATTAAAAAGGCGTGTAAGACAAGGATGCATCTTCTCACCAGATTTATTGAACCTATGCTGCAAGATAACTTGAAGAGAACTAGAAGTTTTGCCATTATTTATTACTAGCTTAAAAGCCCTCCCTATCGGGTTGCATTTAAGCTAGCTCCTGTGAAGGGCTCTTGATGGACATGATCTTAACATCAGATGTGCAGATAAAACAATGTTGATGGCAAGAATTTAAATATCTTGGGAATGTTCTAACAGATGACAGATAATGTGACAGAACTCCAAAGACACACTGGAATAGAAAAAATGCCTTCTAAAAGCTAAACAAAGCATTAAGAAACAGGAAAATTTCATTGAAGTAAAAGAAAAAAAAAGTGCTGAACTGGTATGTAATATCAGTCTTCCTTTTTGTGATAGTGAATGCAGCACAATATTCTCATAAAGAACGGACAACAGAGATGTGGTTCTACAGAAGGATGCTGAGAATACCATGAACATGTGATCAATGAGGAAGTTTCAAGAAAAATGGAAACAAAAAAACATTTATACTTAGAATCCGAGAACAGTTGAAATTTCTGAGATAAATCATAAGGAAAAAGGGCTTGGAGAATTAGAAACTCATAGGATATATAGAAGGTAGGATTGAAAACAGCAAGTAACTGAAATGTAAATGGATACCAGAACAGGGACTGGCTTGAATAATAAAGGGGATAAACATTAGACCTACAAAGGATAGGAAGTCATGGAGAGTGACAATCATCCATGCTCTGAAATGACAAAATTTTTCAAATTATACAAGGCATAACATTGCAGTGTTTATATTAAGAGAAAAATTCTAAATCTCCAAAGCCAAGAAGTAGACACCTAGGTAAGGTCCTTTCCTCATTGACAAAACTATTAAAGCTAGATACTTGCTTTAAAACCTAAAAGCAAACCAATGATTCACCTCAGAAAAAGCAGTAAGAACTAAACAGAATAATTCAGCCCAATGTTGAGTAAATAATTCTTCATGTTAAAATAGTATCGGAAATTATTTTTGACATTCGGATATTATATATCTTCCTTATAACACAATTTTCCATGGTTATTTTATTGTAACTTTTTTTTTATCTCTTTTAGCTTATCTATTCTTTGACTATTAAACTCCAGGAATTCTAAATATATCTAACATCAAATGATACTGAACCTTCTCTTTAAATCAATCAATAATAAAACTGTAATCATTAAAATAATGAAACCAGAAATATCAGTGAGGGAGAAGCTAGATTCAATACACAAATTTTCTTGATGCCATCAAAGCATAAGAAAAGAGTGTTAAAATGTCACGTCAAATCAATCCTCTTTTGTGACAGTGGATAATGGACAATTCCCTCATAGATGAAGACAAGACTTGAGGCAACACAAGTGTAGTTCTACAGAAAGATGCTAAGAATATCAAAGATGGAGAATGTAAGCAATGAAGAAGTCTTAAAGAAAACAGGATCAAATAGGACACATACTGAGAATCAGAAAAAAGACAGCTGAAATTTCTCTGACACATGAAGGCGGCTTTTAAGAATTAGACACTCACAGGACTTATCGAAAACAAAAAGGGACAGGGTCTGGCAGTGGGCCACCTACCTGACACGCGTACAAAAGAGATGGCAAAACATTAATGGCAAAAAGAAACATTATTAAGAGTTAGAAAGAATAGGAAACTGTGAAGAGCCAAGATTACCCAAGTCTTGAAAGGACACAACACAGAAGAATGAATGGTTATATAGCAAACAACACTGACTAAACCAGAGAGCTCAGGAATAGTTATTGCCTTTTATGAAGATCTGTGGATATTTTAATACTTCAGCACATGCTTGGCACTTTACCTTTGTTACAGCTGGGGTGTCCACTGGGAACATATGACCTGACTTAGTTGTTATAACAAATAGTAAATGTCAGTGAATTCCCTAAACACAACCGGTTTGGATGTCGTAAGAGTCAACAAACAGAATAATTAGAAAACAAGATATCTTCAAGGTTAATAATGACAGCAAAATTACATTTTCTAAAAAAGGAATGAATCAATATAGAAAAGAAAATAGAGGGAATCAATAATTGATAGGATATTTAAAAATTAAGGAAATTTCCTAAAGGAAATTAAATTATTTACAAATTGGCATATATATGTTCCTTACATACAACACATTTTCTCTGGCTGTAATGGTAAACATTATTAAACAATTTATAGAATTCTCCAGAAAGGCATAATAGAACTTCTAAAAGAAACAGGTTTATTTTAATATATTTTACCATATTCAAGTTTTATTTATAAACAAAAATGACTAGTTGTTAGAATTTGAAATAACGAAATGAACACAACTTTACATTACCCAATTAGAGAAATTATACTTAAAAAAAAAAAACAATTCATTTTCATTTGCTAAAAACACATCTGAAATGTTAAATATACTCAACATCTAATCTGCAGTAACAAATGGGCTGATATAACTTTTTAAATTTAATTTATTTTTTTATTTTTTTTATTATATGTCAAGTTTTAAATATTTTTGTTAAAAACAAAATTTTTTTTTTATTTTTGTTTATGTCAGCAAGTGCAAACTGAGAGGAAATAAAGACACCAGCTCAACAAGTGTATGATTGATTGATTAATCAATTAATCAACCAACCTGAATTCTCTTCAATAGTTAAAAATGATCTCAGATTTGTACCTGGGTTGCTGGATTGGACTACAAGTAACAAATTGGGTTATATTTGAGTGTCTAGCATTAGTCTTCAAGTTACTTATTTTCCAGATTGGCAGCTGATTTCTCATCTGATCTAGCTCTAATAGCTCAGTGGCAGAAAAACTGACTCGTTACATTCAATACAAAAAATAAAAAAAATAGTTACATACCATCATCACCAATCAGACTTTGAACTACTACTAGTCACAATAAATGCATGTCCTCTCACAGAGGCCACATGCCTTGAGCGACTGTTGGGCCTCAAACTCCATCCAGATCTCAAATGGAACTCATACACATGATCCATCACTAAAGACACAGGAAAATAGACTCCTTGTGTTATCCTCTAGCTTTACAAGAGCCAGATCAGGCTGAAATGGAGGCCTGCTGTTATATATGAGTAGAAGCTGTCCAATCCTCACTTTCCAATCTCAATAGAGCCCAAAAGCATCTCCTTGTGGGTGACAAATTATTTTCCACCCTGCAACCCCTCTCTCACAGATGAGATGTCGCAAACCTCTTACTTCTCCATCACTATTTTGATGGAAAGTGCTCAGATGAACTATATTTCTTAGTTCTAAATTTCATGGCTAAGACCTGGAGTAAACCACCCTCACTCACTTTGTATTCTACTGTTAAGCAGTAACTTCCACTTTAGCAGTTTCTTTCTGTGAACCACGGCTCTTTCCCTGATCACTAGAATCTTAAACTTGTTCATGTCTAGGGTTAACTATTATCTTCTCCATATATTCATATAAACTGTGCCTCTTACTCTGTAACCCTCTACCACAAGTGGCTCCCAAGCCATGAACAGAGTGAACCTCACCGTTAAAAAAAATCTGCAAATGGTAAAATTCAAACTTCAAGAGTAGCCAAATCTTGCAACCCTAGTTTGTACAATGTCTAATACCTACCCAGTCTATGATATACAAGAAATGATACAAATCTTTTGTCTAGTTTATTCAGTTTTTATTATTCCAAGTGTTCATTTTGTTTTCAATGGCAAAAAAAAAAAAAAAAAAAAAAAAAAAAAAAAAAAATAGTCCTTTCAAAATTTAAGTTTTCCTTGCCTATAGCATTTACATAAATTAAAATATCAAATAGATTCTGGTTGTATCTATCAGACATTATAATAAAAATTCATACCTATAACTGATGCTATGTTAAAAGCTCCAAGCTACGCCCTTTCAAAAAAAAAAAAAAAAAAAAAAAAAAAAAAGCTCATCCTGAACATGTAATTTTATTATGGTTACTTAGTTATTAATAAAAATGTTTAAAAATAAGAACAAATTACTTGTAGCTCTCAATAAAAACAGTTTTCACTTAACATTTATTACTTTCATTGTTTTTATGATGAGAGAATTTCACACTTCCTTGATACAGATTAATGCCTGTCATGCCTGTTTATTTTTGTTTTTTGCTGCAACTTATGGATACGTAATATCAAAGTGTCTGTTCACCTCTATTCTATCAACTATCATGGTTAGCTAACGAAGAAGAAAAAAAAAGATTTTGTCAAGAAATCCAGCAATAAGATAGACATAGGGATAAACAGATTCTTGCTTAAGGACATTAGGCATGAAATGATCACAATCTACCTATCTGGTTGAAATATCTGTGTATAAACAATATCTTTAATAAATTAAAACTCTCAATCAAGCTTTTCAACCTATTTACTATTAGGTTAGCAGACTCAAAAGCACTACTGACCTAATATAGAGTGGCTCATTAAACTAATTAGAAAATTAATTAGTAAATAATGAAATATTACTTTATCTAAGAAGTAAAGACGTTCTAGAAATTTGCCTAATAATAGAAGTTAGTTTTCACTTCCTCTAGACATCAGTAAAAAAATGTATCAGTAACAGCACTTATGAAAAAAGGTATAAAAATTGGTCTATTTAGAATGTTAAAGGTATTTTATTTCTGAATTTGTTTAAAATTTGATACAAGAGAAAGTGCTTAATATCAGATTATTTGTAGATATAGACAATAAAACAATGCTGTATGGTGACTGTCAGTTTCACATCTTAAATGATCAGCAGAACATGGTCATTTGAGTCATCAAACAGACTCATATATAAGAACCTTATCTGAGTGGATATAGAATACAGGTATCTGTTTTGTTAGAACTATTCAAAATTTAATTTCTGCAAATGACTAGTCAGACCATTTCAGGTATGGGGATTATAATCTGTCCAAAAACCACAGTTGTCAACAAGGTACAATGAAGGAAGGTGATAGTTGCATAATAGTGTCCAGTATATTCATATGACATGGGCTGGGTCTAACTGTGGGGAAAATAGAAATGGCTTACCTCCCAAACGCCCTCGCATCTGTCTGGCCTGTTGGTTGAGAAAAGAAAGAAAGGGTCCAAGATGGCATCCGCGACTTTTTAATATTCACGGTCTCGTGCAGTCTCGCAAGGTCATGTTACACGCATGCTAATGAAGTGTGTCTGGGCTCCATAAAAGCAGGTCGCTTGGAGAAATTGGCAGAAGCCATTACACCCGTGTTCAGTATACATTGCTTTGCGTTGTGTCAGACATTTTCTTACGGAAAGAGTTGCGTTCCTTACACTCCATATTGAATTTGACTCCTTTTGCTACAAGCTATTTTGGCCATTATTACAACATGGATTCGACTTGAAGTTGATACCAGAGTTCGACGGCTCCCCCGCTGGCCCATCTGTGGTTGAGTGGTGGAAAAAGGCTGAGCGGGTCTGCCGGCTGTGTAAAGTTAAGGACTCCCAGCACATAAACCTAGCAGAGCTCGATGCTGTCATCAAGAGGATCAACTTGGCGATCATCTGGAAGTCGACCACCCTGCGTCTGTTCACGGATTCCGCTTGCATCTATAAGTGGATCTCGGATACCCTTACCGGGAGGGCCAGGGTGCGGACTAAAGCCACTAGCGAGATGCTTATCCGATGACGGCTCGACACGATCGTGAAGCTGGTGCAAGAGTACGCACTGACAATGGAGGTGTCCCTGGTCAAATCTAGCTTCAACAAAGCAGATTGTTTAACAAGGGTGCCCCAAAGGTGGCTTGACGCCACTAAGAAAGCTATTGAGCCCGTGCAACCTCCCTGCGCTGCGTCCATGAGTCCCGTTCGATCTAATTGAATCAAAGAAGTCCACCAACAAAGCAGGCACCCTGGAGTCAAGCGGACACTGTATTTCGCCAAGTTTGTTGACCCAGGAGTACAAAAGACAGACATCAGGAGAGTGTTCAGAAGCTGCGTGGCGTGCCAGTCTATAGACCCAGCACCCGTTCGCTGGAAGAAAGGGCAGCTGAGCGTGAGGAGCCACTGGAGCCGGCTGGCGATAGACGTTACTCACCACAACGGCGAGGATTTCCTGATGCTCATTGATTGCGGTACATCTAGGTTTGCGATATGGCGGCTGCTGCATCGGCAAGATGCAGCCACCATCATCCGTCAGTTAAACAGTATCTTCCTTGAACGTGGCCCCCCCAACAGAGATATTAACCGACAATGGCACCGCATTCACCAGTGAGCAGTTCAGGAAGTTTGCAGATGGCTGGGGAGGGCATCTACGGTTCCAGTGCACCCACGTACCGAGTGGAAATGGGATCATCGAGCAGAACCACAGGACCGTCAAGACCATCGCAGCCAGGACAGGCTGCGTGGTGTCTGAGGCGGTCTACTTGTACAACGTGACCCTGAAGGATGATGTCTCACCCTCTACAGCGCCAGCCAACAAATTGCATAGGTACCACGTCAGAGTGAAGGGCATAGAGACCAACCCGCTGCCCGAACTGAAAGTAACCGGAGAGAGGCTGAAGAAAGGAGATGTCATCTGGATTAAAAACCCGCGCAACAAGTGTACGACGAAATACGGAACTCCATTAGGCAGCGACTCAGATATCAGTAGCCTTCCAAGGGATGCGGTGTTTTTCGACCCTCAGACCACGGATGGGAGCACAAGCAATGATGAGGCTCGCAGTGTCCCTCTTCGAAGAAGCACCCGGCGAAAGCGATCGCCGCCTCCCTGCCAACTCTGTGATCATGAGAACAGCGGGGAGTGTGGGGAAAATAGAAATGGCTTACCTCCCAAACGCCCTCGCATCTGTCTGGCCTGTGGGTTGAGAAAAGAAAGAAAGGGTCCAAGATGGCATCCGTGACTTTTTAATATTCACGGTCTCGTGAAGTCTCGCAAGGTCACGTTACACGCATGCTAATGAGGTGTGTCTGGGCTCCATAAAAGCAGGTTGCTCGGAGAAATTGGCAGACGCCATTACACTCGTGTTCGGTTCACATTGCTTTGCGTTGTGTCAGACATTTTCCTACGAAAAGAGTTGCGTCCCTTACACTCCATATTGAATTTGACTCCTTTGCTACACTGACCTATCTAAACAAATCATTGACCACAGACTGCTGTTATATTACTTCATTGATCATTTGCTCCCATTCATTGACTGTACAGCAACTACAACATAGGCTTATTCCACCAGGATAATGCACCCAGAATCATTTTCAGGAGCATCCTGGAGACTGACTAATATTGTGGCCACCATGTTTTCCCAATATGAACCCAATCAAGCATTTATAGGATGAATAGGAGATCTTACACCTATAAATACCAAATAGTTATAGGCAGCTATCAAGGCAATATATCTCTAGAGGTCTTCCAGACACTTGTGAAAGCAATGCTAGATAGAGTAGCTCCATTTACCAGCCTAGAGGGAGTATCTAACATAATACTAAGTCCCTACCCCATGACTTCTGGAACATCAGTGTATAATACTGCCAATTTCATAAGCAATATAAACACTGTCCATAATTTGAAGATAGGGAAACAAACAGGCAGATAAAATGTTCAAGGAACACCCAAGTGTCAGATTTATGAAATGACCATAAACTAATTTCAATGTAATTAAAAAAAAAAAATAAATTCAATAAAACTTACTTGTAAAATCCAATGCCCACCTGGTTATGTAATAAACAGCATACGAGTAAATAAAAATTAAACTAAAAGATGTGTTTATTGAAAGATTAAAACTATGTAGTTTTTAGTAAATCATAAAGTTAAGAAAAATACCTTGAATTTAAAATATGAAAGTGTAGCATTAAATTTAGGTTAGTTTCACACAAGACCGACTAAAATATTTTCATCTCTTGGCTTAAGGATGTAATGAAAGATTAAAACTGTACATAAACCAGTTCAATTAAAATTCTCATACAAAATCTTGAACCTACATTTCAATATTAAACAAATGTGATTAATATCTAGTGTCATTTTTAATAATCATGTGATGTCTGAATAAATTTCAATATGAAATAATTCAGTCATTATTAAAACAAAAATGCTAAAATAAACCTTTTGTTGAATTTATACCACAAGTTATGACCAAACTATTTATAGTTTAATAGATTATGTAATGCAAACAATAAAAAAAAGAAAAAACAGGAAAAAGAAGATGGTTACAGTTGATTGACACTTTTCTTAATAATTACACAGTGTGATAAAGAACCAGTGCTGTAAGGTTAAAGGTAAAATTATAAAAGTTATTTTGGGCTGAATTATTAAATATGTATGAACTCTTGTCTTAAAATGTTACAAAAATATATTTTGAAAATCAATTTTCAACATTATCACTAGTTTCAGATCATTTTACTGAATGGATAGTGTGTAATTTTCAAATGTTCAACTCTAGGTTGTCATGTTCTTGTGAAACAAAAAAAACTCAAGGAAATTAATGAGTGGATGATGCAAATACTGAGTGACAAATGTCCACCACACTCAAGCAGAAATGTGTAAATTTGCACAGTGAAGATTTTGAGAGCCAAGATGCATTATGGTCTGGAAACTCAATGGTGTCAAATCATAAAATTGTTGATCATTTTATCATCTAATTTTAGCCAATCAACAGAATATATTCAGAAGAGTGTAATTATTTCAATGTAGAATATTACTGAACCGCTATACCAATTAAAAGGCAGCATTGCAAGAAAAAATACAAAGGAAGCTGCAGAGAGGTGTCCTTTTTTTTTTTGCAAGACAATGCAACTGTCCATAGGACTGGTAAGATGAAGGTTTTAAAGAATGGGTGAATTGGGATGTGAATGCATAGACAATGCACCCTACTCACCAGATCCTTACTCCATCTATAAACCATAGAAGTTTCAAAGTAAATTTCCAAATGATTCAGGTGACAGTGGTAGAGCAGTATTTCAATGAGCAAATATTTTTCAGAATGTTTAAAGAAACAGTATGCTGAAGAGTGTGTGAGTATATATATATATATATATATATATATATATGTATATGTGTGTGTGTGTGTGCGTGACATACATTTTGTTCCTATCTGAATTATACGTGTGTGTATTATATTGAAAATATATCCAAGATGTGCATAAATTGTATTTAAATTATATTTATAGAATATATAGGAGACTATATGAAATCATTTTTTTTTTTTTTTTTTTTAATATTTTGAGCTTGGATATGTATGTATATTTGCTTACTTTTGCTGTGTGGCAATATTTAATTATCTTTTTGCATCGTTTTGTATTTAATTCATTATATATAATTTGTCATAAGTAAATGAACTGCTCCACTATCTCAACAGTTGGTAATAAATATTAATATTTAGATTTTTCAATGGTCAGTTTTCAATCCATCCCTGATGATTGCCATGTGCATGAAACTCAGTTGTGATGAGAATCAAAATGTAAATTTATTAGTAGCATACATTTTAGCTGTTATTTTACATTGGGTACCATTTTGTTAGCACTCGCTCTTATACAGGTCATGCCTCTAGGTCATCCCTCTCCTTGTACTTGAAGTTTTACTTGACACATGCTTTCTCCATCTTTCATGTTCAACAAGCTTCCTATGAAATCTGTTTGTGTCTGAAGATTTTTCTACTAACTTGAAATGAAAACATTTTGTTATGACATTAAAAAGAATAAAAAGTTGTTATAAGTTTTCTGAGAGCTATGAGGACATGCAATAAAATCTTCAGCCTTAAGAAAAAAAAAAAAAAAAAACTAAAACTCAAAAGTTGATGTCAAGGAGTTGAAGAACCAAGGCTGTAATCAAAGATTTCATGTATGGACATCAGTCCTAATAAAATTTGGATGCTAGTTTAACATCATTGAATAACAAAGAGAAAATTATATGTACAAGTTTATTATCCAAATAAAACAAAATCGATCAGTTATCGTTTTTAAAGTGGCAGTACTATTAACACAAAGAAATGCTATCTTCATATACAAAAAGAAAAAAGAATCAGCACCCAAAATCAAACTGATACCACTGCATCCTTTGCCTGGCATCACAGTTTAGAACAGGGGGTCAGCAACCTACAGCATGTGTGCCTCACCAAGCAATTTCCAATGGCATGCAGCTGCAAATGATATCACAAAGTCCAAACCAATAACTATTACAACACAAAGAAGCAGAAGATATTTAGTTGTTTCAATTTTAATATATACTAAAGTAAATATACTATATATTACTATATAAAATATATTGTAGAACAAGTATATTGACCTTGACTTGTATAGAAAATACGTATGCTGTTGGCATACTGAATGATTTTAAAACCCTAAGTCAGCACATATTTAACAAAAGGTTGCCAATCCCTGGTTTAGAATACTTGCACCCTATGAAGTGTTACAGAAAATAAATTAGAGTTGGGGAGGGGGATGAGCAAGAGTATGAGTATCAACTCAGTAATTTGTCAAAGATAAATTGTTTAAAATATTTAAATTCTCAAACAAAAACAAAAACAAAAAACATACTTAACTGCTTAAAGAATCACAGGAAAATGAAGAACATTTTTTTAATTTAGCTTTGTTTACACTACAGTCAATTTTATTTACCAATACAAAAATACAGAAATAGTTTTATGATAAATTATTTCCAGAAATTAAATTATAAAACCAGCAAAACTGAGATCTCCATTATTTCACTTCAGACTAAAGAAAGCATCCAGTTAAGAAAAAAAAAGAAAAGGTTGCCTTATCAGTCAAGAAAAAAAGTCACTTATTATTAGGTTGGTGCAAAAATAGTTTTTTGACGTTAAAAAATACGCCAAAAAACGATATTTTTGCACTAACCCAATATTACAACAGATAAAATGAAATTTAAATTGATTCCTTTTATCATATTAGAATTAATTCAAAGAGCAAAGTGTTACCTCTTGTGATAATTTGGGTAGATTCACAAGTATAGGAAGCCCATTTGTTAAACAATGGAGCTAGTAACTAAAATACAACATATATAGATTAAAAGACAATAAAACCAAGAGATTTGTATATAAAGTTAAAATAGGAAACATTTTATTTACCTACAGTTAAAAAAAAAAAAAAAAAAAAAAAAAAAAAAAAAAAGGGAAACTTCAAAACAGTTGATTATAAAGCTTTTATCAATATATTAGGTTGGAGCAAAAATAATGACGTAATAATGTCGTTTTTTGACGTTAAAAATACGTCAAAAAACAACATTATTACGTCATTATTTTTGCACCAACCTAATGTTTTGAGTATTGACAAATTTAATATTTTTGCTACTTTTCTCAATGGTTTTTTTGCAAGTCTAAATTGTTTTTTTATCTCTGAATACAAGCAAGTCTCCCAGTTTGAATTCCCATAACAGCCAAGGAGATTATATAAACACACAATTTTGTAAAATAATGTGCAATAATGAAAATACTTCCTTTCAGAATCTAATAGACAACTTAAGCTCATTGTACTAGTAAAATCTATGCTACTCAAAAGAATTATTAACTTAGTGAGGCAACATGTCTCTAGTCACTGAAATTATTTCCATGAAACTTTAGATATTAATAAAGCCTTTTCTTTCAACAAAGTATTTTATGATTTTTGTTTCATGTATATTCAATTAGAATCAAATATAAAATATGACTGCTAAACAATCCATTATCTGTTAATGATGGCAATGCAGTTCTATGACTGTAAATAAGAAAAAGTTTTTGCCGCATGCATGCATGCATAGCCATGTTTTTGTTTTTTGTTTTTTGTTGAGGCATAACTGGGATTAATCTTGCACAAAGCAAGGTGGATCCTGACTGGCAAAGGATTTGTCATAATAATCTGAGGCAAGGTTTTACAAGATGGAATGTTCTTGATGCCCAACTCAGACACTCATAGGAGTCAAATTACAGAGAGTGGGATTTATCCAAACACTATCTCTAGGAAGTTTGCCAATCAAGACTTGAGGCCCTATCCTAGCCACACTGTATAAATATTTTATGTATACACACACACACACACGTTGAAGCTCATCTGCCTTTTAGCAGGTCTTGTTTTTCATCTTGTGGGATGATATGTCACCATCCTCAACAGCAGAAAGGCTAGTGGGAGAGCTGGTTTAGATGCCCATCACCCATCCATGTAGCAGGTTGTACTCGGTTACATGCTACCAGTTAATGTTAAACAGTTAATGGATTAAATTAATAAAACTATAAACATTAAATGAAAGAGGTGAACTGATGAGCATAACCTAAGACAGATCAAGTCAGATAAGGTCACCTAAATACAGTCGAGCTGAATAAATCAAAAGATATTTAGCATAATTTATATTACAAAAGAACTGATTCTCTGTCCATTACACACTACATATGGCTGTGTGTGTGTGTATATATATATATATATATATATATATATATATGTATGTGTATGTGTGTGTGTGTGTACACTACAGTTCAAAAATTTGAAGCCACCCTCAAAATTATCAAGGGATGAACTTGACAGATAAGTGGAGAAGAAAAAAAAGAAAAAAAAAAAGTCTTAGATTCATTGAAAAAAGAATGGAATCAATTATAAAACTTATACTTTGAGAAACTTTTGCAACAAATGCCAAAAATTTGTGCTGCAGTTAGGATATTTTGATGAGAGCAAAATTTAATCTTTTTGTCATAAAATTTCTAATGAAAAAAAAATCCTTTTTTAACAATGTATAATAGTTTTCTCTTATTTAAAGTAAAAACAACTACTTTTGTAGCCAATTTAAAACAATACTAGGTGTCCTCAAGCTTTTGAACTGTAATGTATATCTTATGCATAAGTGACTTGCATGTGCTAGAGTCATTTAATGCGCGCGCGCGCACACAAATTGACTGAGTTTGAAATCAGACATTGGAATAATACATATCACTCCCAATTAGTCTGAACAACCTCTACCATGGGCAGAGCAATAAAATTATCAAGTTAGAGACAAACAAAAAGAATCATTATTTAACACCCGAAAACATCCCATGATTAGAACACTTATTGAACTTTTCAGAAATTATTTGTAAATTTTTTTTTTTTTTCTAAATCTATACAAATATTTTTTTGTGTCATGGAACTAAAATATACATGCACATTATCAAACACACACATTTAAACAACTTGAATAAAATTGAAACGTGTTGCTTGGACTAATTTCCCTGTCAGAGAGAAACCCTTGGAGATAAAAAAAAAAAAAAAAAAAAAAAAAAAAAAGCAGGAAAAAAATGGTATAAGTTGAACTTTAAAAATATTTTTTGTTTCCTTCTGCATTTAAAACTAGATACATTTTATAATAAAAAAGGTAATATCTTAAATGGACGTGCAATTTAGAAATCTGATTATCTTGCTATTAAAGTGCCAAACCAGTTTTTGTATTAAAATGCTTATTTCACACTGATTTTTTTTTTTTTTTTCCAGTTTAAGAGTGAGGTTAAATTTAAATGAAAATTTGTAGCCAGACCCATGTTCTGATTACCCTAAAACAAAAAAAGGGTTTTGAAAAAAAGTTGTTAAGATAACTGGTTATTTTTCATCTTCTCGAATGACTTTTCAATAAAACCATCTATACTAATGAACCTATTCAAATTTTCTTGATAACATCCTTATGATGTAAATCAGAACAATTTGTTTTTCTCTGACACACAAGCTTCTTTTGAGTAACATAATCACTTCAAGTTATTGTAAAATGGAGTATTTATTATTCCAATATTTTATTAGTTTTAACTTGGTTTTTCATCTTTATGCTAATAAAGTGTGACAATATTTAATGTGAGAATCTGAGAAGACTTCTGAGTCTTACCAATACAACTATAAGGCATTGAATAAAGTCAGAGAAAAGAAATCAGTAGCAGAAAGATTAAGGATCAGAACCTTGCCTTATACCAACAGTTTTCATAGATTAATAGCAAGGAATTAGGTATGAATAAAGAGCTTTGAAGTTAGGAAATAGAAGTCATAAATTTTTTTTTTTTCCTCTATTCTCGTAGCTTCTTAATTTAAAATTAATTAAAAACATTGGGATAAATAGCAACAAAGATTTAAAAACGGATTAAAAAAGTTTAACTTACTTTTGTCTTCAGACTATTTTTAAACTTTACTTTTCATTCAAAGCACCTTTTAAATTATTACACATTTAGTCTACTGACTAAATAAGAGTAGATTGTATAAAAACCAAAAGAACTTGTCCAAGGACAAGACCACATTATAATTCCATGCCATAAGAATCATATTGCAATTACGTCAAGACCAGTGATACCTTGAAAAGAGTCATAGCAGGCAGCTGCTAACTGATACAAGGCATATTAGCATTTAAAGCAAGAGATAAAAATGTTTAAAAAAAAAAAAAAAAAAAAAAAAAAAAAAAAAAAAGCACAACCTGGGACTTAATGGCAACTTGATATTTAGTTAATTTTAAAAAGCAAAATCTTAACAGTTGATAGCTCAGTGGTTAGAACACTAGAGTAGACAACACAGGATTTAGCAAAAACATATTATGGAAATAAAAATATAAAAGGCAAACACAATTTAATTTTTCCCATCTCAAGAGGGAACCATAAATGAAAAATGATTGAACATGCCAACAATACAACTGCAAGAACAAAAAACATGTCCGTTAATCTCCCAGGTACACCCTAAGATTACAGAGAACAAAGCAAATAATTGTCTAAATTACAAACTTATCTAAAAAAATTGATAATGATATTAAATATAATAAATTATTGGTTATTTATATTGAAATTCACAAACCAACATTAAATTCTTACAAGTTACTGAATGCCTACAGTGTTTAGCAGATGTGGAGGTGGTCTAATTATTAATATCATGAAAATAAATCAGATGTAATTTTTTTTTAAATCAAGAAAAAAAAAGAAAAAAAAAAACCTTTCTAAAATAATTAATTTGTAAATAGGTCCTCAAAGTTTCAAAATCATACAATTATCTGATTTTGCAAGAATTTCCAAATCAATGTGTTTTTAATTATATATATATATATATATATATATATATAATTTATTAAAAAAATCCTTTGGCCTTTATGCTTAATCACAAAGATTTTGACAATAAATTTTTTTTAAGTTTTGGGTATTTTTCATCATGTATGCTCATTTTCTTTTTAGTGAATCTTTGGGAGGGTACCTACTTAAATAGCAAGACATATTGAGCTCTTTGGCCTTGATTGGTAATCAATGGAAGTGAAGAGCAACTGAATTCAAAACCTAGTTGATGTGCTTATGAGCAAATAAAAACTTTCATCTTCATTGGTAATTTATCAAGACTTGGTGACTCGATAACAGTCCCCACCAACATCCTGGGCCACTCATGTGCCTGTCCCAGATGGTATAAATAAATAAATAAAAAACACAAACACACATGCTGACAAATTAAGTCACAAGCCATACAATTTGAAACAGGCAGAAATAAAATCTTTTATAGTGTTGCAAAAATAAGATTTTCAAATATTACAATCTCTTATTGTGTACAAATCTTGGGAGATAAGTGATATATCTAATTTGAAAAGTAATTTCCAATGAGATTTAATCACTGCCTTAAACGAATGTTGGAATGGCTTTTTAGACTTTCACATGATCTTTGATGCCACTTTTCTTTTCATAATATTCCACTTAGATTCTCTCTCAGGAATTCGGTAACCATTCAAAGAGAATATTATTCTAGAAACAACTTTTTTTTTTTATATGGATGTAGAAAGTTTGAATTATTGCCAAACTAAACAGACCTCAAAATCCAGAATAAGGAATATTATGAAAAGAAAGATGGCACCAATCACCATCATAGCTCATCTGAAAAAAAAAAAAAAAAAAAAAAAAAAAGTAATAAAGATAATTTGGACACAAAAGTCATCTATATGCAAAAGCCTTGCAACATCAATGATTTCTAGAGTCAAATCAGTGATCAAAAACATTTTTCTTGTAACTTACTTTTCAACTTGGTTTAATATACAGACAGGGTAACTGAAAATTAACTCCCCATTTTAAGAAACTTATAGTTTATTAACTATAATTTTTACAAGAAATAGATATTAGAGGAAATTGTTTAGCATTAGTTTCTATTTAAAATTCAATATGGGCACCAGATTTTGCTACCAGCTTCTTGAGCGACCCAGGAATTGTGTCAACTGATTTTACCAGGACTCTTATAGTATGAAGAAATAACTTCTTGTGTTTGCCCTTCAAGTTCTTCCAAAGTCTTGGTTTGGTATAGTAGACTGGCTCCTTTAACCAAACCCAAAGAAAAAAAGTCACAGTGTGTTAAAGTCAGGACTCCTGGCTGGCCACTCCTACATAAAATAGGGAGTTACTTTTGAATCAGCCTGTATATTTCTTAAAATTTTGTTCACTGTCATAACAAAGCTAATCTTAAAAAATAAGCCTGATAACTGCCTCATGGCTGAGATAGATATATATTTACCCCCAAAGATGCTTTTGGCAAGTAACTAAGATACGACAAATTTTCAAATCCTGATTTTATCAACTTGGAAGATTAATGAAGCCCATTCTTCGTTGTATTTAATTCCACAAATTTCCTTGCATTATACTAAGCCCATGTTTCTCTTTTGCCATTTGATCCTAGAGTCAAAGTAGCTAGAAAATTTTATAAGTCAGTTGAAAAGAACCTTTAATAAATTGATTCGTATTTAAAAGAACAAAAGAAATGGAGTTTTAATGATACATTACAGAGAGTAAAGTCATTAACATATTTTTTTACTTTATAAATGGTGAAAACCCACCATCACATGACCCCCAGACATATGCTGAACAGGACTATATATCTTGACTCCCCATGAAAGATTATTTCCTGTAGAACAACATTTCCACCTACAAAAACACGATTTTAAAACCTATGCCAAATTCACTATAATTGAGAGAATAGAAAAGTTCGGAGCAGATAACATTAGAAAGATTTTAGAGTGCCATGAAAATAAGTGGATTCCATGTTTAAAAATGCTCTATCCAGATGGGCTTAATCACAAATTTAACAATATAGATAGTATTATAACCCAACAAATCAGGACCTACCCACATTTCTCACCCACTCAATATGGATATGCTTGCGGAAGTGTTGAGGCCTCACACTTATACACATGCCCACATGAATATACACATTATACTCACTCACTCCCCAATGAGACAAATGACAACACACACCCATAGTAATATACACACTTACACACATCATACTCACTCCCTAAGAACCAAATATTAGGTTAGTGCAAAAATTATGTCGTTTTCTCACATAGTAACATATGTGAGAAAACATTATTTTTGCACCAACCAAACAACACACACACTTAACAGATACACATCTCCTTTCCAGGAACAAATAAAACTGTCAAAATGACCAAGGGAATTTGGAGCAGCATGAATTCATCCAGCTCTTATCTTAAATAACTTAAAAGAGACTGTTTGACCAACACAAGGAGCAACCAAAATTCATGTTAAAAAAATAAAAAAAATAAATCAAAACTAAAGTTTGTTTTCTCCATCAAGACATTCATTTCTGTAGTTCACTGCTACTAGCAAGCAGAACATTTTTTTCTCCTGATGATGGCCATGTTGGCCGAAACTGGTTGAGGAATATCTAACTGAAATAAAAACAGAAGAATATCAATATACAACCCATCATGTTTGAAGATTTTTAATATTTTTTATTGTTCAATATATATATATATATATATATATCAGCCTGACAAATGCATCTAATAGCCTGTTGCCTCTGAGTGTCAACTTCAATATTCACTTTTATATTTACATATGCTCTGATATTGAGCACTTCATCCCATAAATATAACACACCTTAAAACTATATTTTATATATATATATATATATATATATATATGTGTGTGTGTGTGTGTGTGTGTGTGTGTGTGCGTGTGTGTGGCTTCTTTCTGGCTTGATATATTAAAAAAATAGGATTCTCCACCTCAAATATAAGTACAGTTTTAACAAAAATCCAAGCTTCCCTACTTTTAAAGAAAAAACAAAAAAACAATTTAAGAAATTTTTCTGTTCTCAATAGCCTTAAGCTATAGTTGGCAGATTAGGTGAGATGAAAATTAATAAAAGGAGACAAGAAAGACAAATTATAATTTATACAACCAAAATATATTATGCAGATGGTTTCATTGTTTGAAACTAAGGCTACATGTGTGTGGGTATGTCAGAGAGAGAAAGAGAGAGAGAATGAGGGTTAATCTTAGGTCAAGAATGAATAGGGCACTTGGTCAAATGAATGGGGAAGAGGCTCCTACCCACTCATTTTCAGCCAGAGTTAAAAAAAAAAAAAAAAAAAAAATGCTTAATCAGATCTGAAGAAAAAGAAATAGCAACTAACATTTATCCCTTTTTAAGGGGGACATTTACACTAGATGCACTGGATGCCAGTAAAAGGCTAAAGAGAGGGAGAAAGAGAAAAAAAGGAAATAATTATATGAGTGGATGATTATAATGCATACAAATAATAGGATAATAATCATAATAGCAAAGGAAAAGAAAATTTCCAAAGTTTTTGACTGGTACACTATTGCTCAGCATGATAATCCAAACTTTATAAATCATTTTTTTTTTTTTTTACTATTACATCCTATTACATGAAAAACATAAGGGGTAGAATTTTACTACAGTTAAAATTAGGTGCCACCACAGACTATAAACCAGAAACACACACACACAAAAAAAAAAAAAAAAAAAAAAACTCAAAACACTGAAAAATACATTTTAACTAATTTAAATGGCTTCTATGAACTTAAATTTCAGTTCCATTTCAAAATTGACATTTCTTAAATTAATCCAAATTAAAAGAAAAATTAATTTCTTTATATAAATAAACTTAAGCATTTTTAAAATGTTGGCATGTTTTTTTGTCACTCTACTTTGAACAATAAGAATGTATTTAGCTCCAAGTTTAATTGATGATCCTACTTCCTGTAGTAACCTCCTGATCCTGTTTTCCTCTCTACTGTTCCATCTTTTTTAAAATTATTCACCATTCTCTTGATGGTTTTTGAAAGGACTTTGAAGATGAAAGCCAGAGTATGAATGTTGATACCATTACTGAAGGGCTGAATGATCTTTTTCCTCTCACCATTGCTCAGTTGGGAAGACAAAACAATTTTATCTCTTTTTTTAGTGATTCTTATGATAAATGGTGTTTAAGATAGCTAAATGTCTTATCAGAAAACCTGGAAAAAAAGAAACTCAGTTTTTTTTGTTTTTTTTAGATATTAAACATTTTGTGGGATGGACAATTATGCTGTAACATAATTTGGATAATATTGCTGTTACATTCAGTATATGTATCTTGAATAAAACTGTACATTTGTGAGAGAAGTGTATATATTTTGTTTTGTAGTCCTCTAAAGTCAGAATATTAAAAACAAATGCTAAAGATCGATATGCTTCTCCGTAAAGAGTAGAACTAAATCAATCAAGGTTATGTTTTATGTACAGACAAGCTGACTGCAAATGTGCATTTGAAACAGAAGCAAAGATGTGGCAAATGTAGAGACTCCTGTAATATCAAAAACCTTGTATAGTGGCAACAGAGGTGAACCTAATAATAAAATGACTAACACTACTTCCATCCTATTTATTACTGTGAAAGATGCAGGCTTTTGTTTTTCTTTTTCCTTAACTTTCATCCTCTTGAAATACAGCTGATCTCTATCTCAGCTGCCACCCAACCAAGATATTTATAGCTTTTATATAAAGATGAACTTGCTACAGACACTTGTTTATAGTTACAATTCCAAAAAGTTGGCACCACTGAGAGGAAGACATTCATGATATACTTTTACCTAACAGTGACTATTTCAGTATTTACACTGGTTTTCCTTGTTACTTTTCTAGCCACACACATTTCTGGAATTCTGTACATGGTTCATTGGACTGCTTAATTCTACAGAAAAAAAAAAGATATGTCATTATTATTGTTGTTGATTGAATTCAATCTTGCCATAGAGTGTGAAGTATCATTATCACTTTTAGTGATATCTTATTATAGCATGGCAGTCATTCCAGATAAACCTACAACTATTCAATTAAAAAAAAAAAAAAAAAAAAAATTGAATATATATATATATATATATATATATTTTCAATTTTTATATATATATGTGTGTGTGTGTGTGTGTGTACACACAATGAATTTTGTTTCTAATCTAACATTTTTATTACTTTAAACATTGAGTAGATTGCCAATTTATTATAAGCAGTATCTATTTTGTCTACGGATCTGCATATTCAACACAAAGTGCAGAGGGCACATTCTATTTGTCAGGCTTTCTCGAATACGCAGGATGGTAAATGAAATAAACACTATTTAAAATAAATGGATCATCTACTCAAATACTAGTATCATCTAAAAACACATTTGAAGTTATAAAAATATGTCAGATTAAAAAGTAAAATCCATTAATTCTTTAGAAATTGCTTTGTTTACATTCTGGTTATGAAACTGAGTAGATATGAGTTTCAAGAACAATCTGAATAAGTGAGTGTGCTGTAAAAGCCAAATAGAACCTTGCTTTATTGTGAAGCTCTTCAAAGCCAAGTGGTCAAAGCATGATGAACCAGACTGTGGCTCCTCCTGTACAGGACACATTTTCCCTGTTGGGTTTCTAGAATACACGGGCCAATAGATGAAATAAATACTGTTTAAAATCAATAGAGCATCTGTTCAATACGGTCATCCACTAAAACAAATATTTATATATCTCTAGGTAAGATGAGAATGAATAGAGTACAATTCCAACATTCGTAACATTTAATTTAAAAGAAGGCTCAATACAAAGTAGAGCAATATTATTTATTTGAGGATATTACACTGAAAACATGTCAAAATCGCTACACAATTGCAGTCATATCAATGCATCTCATCAGGCAATTGTAAATTACTGGAGAGTAATTTACAATTCCCTGATGAGATTCATTGATATGCATTGAAACACGACTGCAATTGTGTAGCGATTTTGATATGTTTTCAGTTTAATGTCCTCAAATTTATATTTTTACATATATATATATATATATATATATATATATATATATATATATATATATATATATATTTGTAAAATCATTTATGCCATGATTTTTTTTTATATTCTGCATCATTTCTGAAAGCTTTGTTATGAACATGTGACCAATAAATCTTGTTAAGCATAAAAAAATTTAGCTTTAATACATTCCACAGCACCAATTTTAAAGCTATCTAAAGAAACATTTTTCTTGTTTGTCATGGTCATTGAGCAGTTTTATATTTTAGAATGGTACAAACAACTTCAATGTTCAAAAAGACAAACATACAATTAGTTTGCTTATTTACTTTATATAAATATGAAAGAAATAAAAGAATTCTTTATTTTTCATTGGAGTTCATTCTCTTTCATGCTAAACAAAAGAGAAAACTATTTCTGACATGCGACAGCATAATGAATGTCTTCCTACAGAATGAAAAATATTTGATAATATTGCATTATACAAGAATCTCAGTCATGTTACCAGTGTGGAATAATAAGTATATTTATTAATAGCTCCGTTATATTACATCGAGCACTATTTTATTAACACCAGCACTCAATGTGCAATGTTTATATATATATATATATATATATATATATATATATATATATATATATATATATATATAATAAATGTGTGTACAAGATAATGATATATATATATATATATATATATATATATATATATATATATATATATATTTTTTATATATCAAGAACAATATTGGGGGAAATTGTATGACAACGTGAAAAGTTGTCTTGTGACACGTTTCGCCCTTCAGGACTTCATGGGACTTTTGCATTTTTATATATATATATATATATATATATATATATATATATATATAAATAAAAACAATTCTTTTAGAGTAATTTTGTTTTGATTTGTATCAGTTTTTTTTTAGTAGGTCTCCCACATTGATAACAGAAAACTGGCCACAATTTTAACATAAAAAAATACTACACTGATCAAAAGAAAAACAATTCGCTACAAACAGAAATCTCTAAAAAGTGCCTTGATCACAAGGTCATCTACAGTAAATTTACACCCAGCACTGACAACATTTCACCATTCCTGGCAGATCTTCTAATATCAATGTGGAATATATACTTTCAAAAGTGATGGAGAGAAAAAGATTCTAAATGAATTTGGCTAGATATATCTAAAAAAAAAATTCTAAAATCCCTACCATCATTCATTTGTGCACATGTGCAGTTGCACCAACATACAAACTTAATCAGATAAAGTCCTGAAGGACGGAATGCATCACAAGAAAACTTTTACCACTTTATCATACAATTTCATATATATATATATATATATATATATATATATATATATATATATATGATAAAAACGTATACACACATACATATTTTTTTTCTCAAGTGTTATAAAAGCAGTGATCTTCAGGTACAAAATAATTACTTCTTATATAACATTCTGAAAATTTCATGACCCACCCTTTTTCCAGAGATCTATCTGATCAAATGAGCAACCATATTGTTTTAGGAAAAGCAGCTTGGTTGGGCTGAGAGTTTTTCCATCTTTTGCTTAACAAGATAAACTGGAGAGGGGTAATTTCTTAGAGTAGTAAGTTTGATCCTTGATAGATCTACCAGAACTATAACATTACATCTCTTTAAAGCTTAGTAAATATTGAAAATATTGTCAGCTGTGTATGTTTCACTAGACTTGAAACCCACTTTAGCTAAAGAGAGGATTTATTTATACAAACACGCACACATTAATTTTCTGGTGTTTCCTTTTTCTTAATCTGCTCACCATTGAAGTTCGTTTGACTAAATTACTGTTTAATCTCAGGTATAAAACAGCGTTTTTTTGGGTTTTTTTTTTTTTTTTGCTTCTTTCAATCATTGTTTTTTTTCTACATTCCCCATAATGTATAGTTTTGAATGAGCAATCAAAGAAATGAATGAAATAATAGGCTATGGTAGCTTCAACTATCAGTCAAAGTAGCCTCTATATATATATATATATATATATATATATATATATATATATATATATATATATATATATAGTCATGCCTCTGTAACTAAATTAGCTAATCTGCTAGTAAAGTGTTCTCAATTGAAAATTTTCCTATCAGAATATACATTTACTTAAATTTTCCTATCAGAATATACATTTACTTAAATTTTCCTATCAGAATATACATTTACTTAAATTGATAAAATTCTTCCTTAGAAATGCGTATATTTTGTGAATAGCTAATGTGTTATTTACATTCAAACTCATGTCTTCATCTTTGTTATCACATTTCAGCCATTCTGCTCTCCAACCTTCAGGTGTATGCTGATCCAGGTAATATTCAGGGAATTTCAAATTAAAATAGGATAGATTAGACATGTTTAGGAATATCTCGTCTTGTTCTCAGTAGTACTGTTCAGTTATTGCAAGCCACATTTCCACAGAGTTTGTGCTTGTACTACCAGATCAAGAGATTGAACTCAGTTAATGTGCAACCAAATAATCTTTTTGGCTATTGTCTCATGGCAAAATACATTTTTCGCAAACTTAATGTTGATTAACCCTAATATTAATAAAGTAAAACAAACTTTAACGGAAATTTTATGTTTGCTTCTTATTCACTGTTTGACCAGCATTAATCAGTTTTAATAATAAAATAGTAATTTAGACAAATTTTAAGCATATCTTAAAAAAAAAAAAAAAAAAAAAAACAAAACATTATCTTGGAACTTGTTTTTCTTGCTTAAAGGAAAAGCATAACAGATACTCAAATTTTCAAGAAATTGAAGCAATCAGCCTACTTGTTACACAGATAATTTTTTTTTTTCTTTAATTTTGAGAAAACCATGTTATCAGTTTCCTAAGCCTTTGGACAGCATCTTACATTCTGATAAAGACTCTTATTTCATACAAACTTTTACAACCATAAGTCAATCCATCCATGTCATCAAATGAATTTCAGATTTGTGCAAAAGAAAATAAAAAAAAAAAAAAAAATCACCCAATGTTAGTGACCCAGAAACCATTTCAAGTGAATAACATACAACATTAAGGAGATGTGATGCAAAAATAGGCAGTTTATTCAAGTTAATCTGATTTTATTTATCTAAATTTGCAAATGTTATTTATGTCTTCAAAGAAAATTCAATTCAAGAACCAGAACAAATATAAAGTGACAATTTGCAATTAATACAAATTTGACATTTTACAAGCTTAATTAGATTATTACTTTGATTAATTTGCAGAAAAATTTTAGCAAATAACTGTTTTGTTTCTATTTAGTTATTATAATAATGAATAAAGAGAAAAGGAAAAACTTTTCTTTACCAATGCATTTCATCCTCTGTTAGACTTTATCAAGGTAAATGTTAGGAATTTATTTTGCTAAAAGTATTTAGAAACAGAAGTGGTGGGGTGGGATATCACTAAAGTTACAAAAATTTTCAATTTAAGAATGCTTTAAAGTATTAAAGCTGTCTAAGTAAAGGTAAACTATGGAATATGCTAAGTGATGTAATTTAATGTCTAGCAAGTAAATGTTATTGTTGAATCTTTATATGCACACACACACACACACACACATCTCAGTGGTCAATATATATATATATATATATATATATATATATATATATATATATATATGCTCTGTGGGGTCTTTTTCTATCTTCTATCACATGGTTTTATGCTAATTAGTTTTTAGTGGTTTTATCAAAAAAAATTGTTTTGTGTCATTTCCTCTTTAGCCAGCTTACCCTGAAGATCCATTTAGATGAAACCTAGCTAGATTGTTCCTGGCTCTTTAGGATTTATATATATATATATATAAAAAGACAGAATAGAAATCCCAAATTACCCCATCTGAATAGCTATTTCACCCTACAAGAGTGTCTGGATTCACTTCCCCTCTACCACCTTGAAATTGGCTTTAACCTAATGTCGAGACAATCTGCTGCATCCTCTGTAGTGTTCTTCTTTCTCCTTTCCCTTTTTTTCTTTTACTTTTTCATTTCTTTTTCTCTTTCTTTATTCTTTAAATGTTTAAATTTTTAAGCTATTTTATTTTATTCACAACTTTGTGTTGACAAAGCCTACAAGTAAGTTCTTGTAGAGTGAAATAGCTATTCAAATGGAGTAATTTGGGATTTCTATTCTATGTAATTTATTTGTATATGCCCTGTTATAATAAATACATTGAGCTCTTTGTGGATCAGTTTTAATATTTTATAATATTAGGATTCACTCTCATGATATACCAACAGATATATATAAATTATATATTATTTATACAAATCCAGGCGCTTTCGGCTATACATTTAGCCATTTTCAAGGATTAAATATTTTAACTGTTAAATAAGAAATAGTTTGTTGTATGTTTTATAAAATGTTTTCATTTTTCAAAACATGGTCAAGATATTGTGTCCATGTTCAAAATTAACATTATTATGTGTTGTTTTTTTTTGTTTTTATTAATAAGGCTTCCATTATTTTTATCCTTTTTTGGCATGTAGATGATGCTATTCTTGACAACACTAAGTCTGTTACAAATAGTGTCCAGTAGGTCTCCATGAATATTTAAATCAGATCTAATTGAGCTATGGTCAGAAAGGTGTAGTGAGTCCGCGTGTCATTATATATATATATATATATATATATATATATATATATATATATATATATATATATATATATGCAATTATTTAGTATTTTAATTTGAAAAATTATATATGTATTTATTTCAAATAATAGCTATTGATGTAAGTTTTTGTTTGTTTTGTTTTTTTTTAATTTAAAAAAATCTTTATGGTCATGCATGTTAGCTTAAGAAAGGAGATATTGCCCCCAAAGAAAGGAGATATTGCCCCCCAAAGAAAGGAGATATTGCCCCCCAAAGAAAGGAGATATTGCCCCCCAAAGAAAGGAGATATTGCCCCCCAAAGAAAGGAGATATTGGAAGATAGATTACACATTATAATACATATTTATGTTACAAACCTACAAGCTCATAGCAACATAATATTTACATTGGTAACCTAGCTTTTAAAAATAACACAAAAAAATTAAAATAATAATGGAAAGCTTAATCATGCTGAGCCTTTCAAAACTGCTCAATCTATCAACTAGGTAACATTAGAGTAACCCATTGCATTACTATGTAAACTGGAAAATACTAGAGTGATTTAAGTGTTAAGTAAAAAGAATCTCGAGAGGATACATGGCAAATTGTCTAATGAGCAAAACCTGTAAAGTGTTGGTCAGCATATTGGGTATCTAAATATGCTCAAGTATTAATTTCAATCCTAAAACACAATGAAACTAAGCTTAATAATCATCTGCAAGAAAATATTGCTACTCCTACTAGACAATAGTCCTTCCATTTTATGCATGAAATATGTGCAAAAGTAACAATTATTATGCGACAGGGATAGTATACAATACCTAACAACTTTTACTTTGTATATTTCTCTTTTTGATTGACAAAATACCTAAGCTTCAATCTACTGAGAGTGCAAAGACAAATCTTGTTTTATTGTTTATTTCTTGTTTGGAACACATCCAGTAATTATCAGCTTATAACCTGTAACTATCATTTAGCAAGGAATATTTCAGGTAAATATATTCAGTTGATGATTTATCCATATTTGCATATTTTAACAGATTTATAATCATAATTGAATTCCATATAATCATATTTCATTCTGGGGGTCATCAAGGGATTAGCGCATCAAACAAGAGTATTAAGCATAACATAACCACTGGATAATAAGATGAAAGGGTAGTTGAAGGGAGATCTTTTTTAAGTACACCTTATATGGTGAGAATTACAGTCTATTTAATTTGCTTGGATAGTGTTTGTACAGATATCACTGAGAAACCAATACAAAAAATTCATAGAAATAAAATGAAATTAATTTCTATTAATTATTATTATTGGTATTAATTTCTGACATTTATTTCACTTATTTTATATCACTATTATTATTACTTATTTTTTATTTTTTTTTTTTTTTATACACTATTTACAGGTAGATTACAGTTCTCATATTTGCTGTTTTCACTTTTTGATGTTTCCTCCAGCAGATGTAGAGAATTCTTTCTCCCACTAGGCTGTGCCCTGTTCTGTCCACTACCCTTTGTGCTCTCCTGGAACTGACTGAGGTCTTTATTGATAAGACTGGTGGAACAAGCTTTAGGTTTCTACCTGTATAGGAATATCAGGTGGTTCATGCCAATTTTTTATTAATTTTTTTCTGACAGTCTCCATTGGTGTATCACATTGGGTACATACCAATTCAATAATTCCTGCCTGAATTTCTGGTATGAGTTATTATTAACATTATTTACAGGTAGACTATTGTCTACATCTTTGTTGTTATTGTACATATTCTACAATAATGTGTGTAAGCTATCAAAATGGGAAACAAATGAAACCACTGATAGAAAGCTAAGTGAAAAAGATAAAATGTGGTATTGGTACGAGTCATTAAAATGGTTAATAGATCCTTCAAGTAGAAAGCATGTGAAAGCACAGATACAATATTCAGCTGAACAAGTTGGTTAAGATCAACCAAATATAGGTCAAGAGCGTCCAAGAGCACAAGAGGAGGCCATAATAGTAATGGAACAGGGAAAAAATATAACTGATGTGTCATTGGTTTAACATGGATGATTAAGGGGGGGGGAAGAAAGCTTTGGTAATGATGGTTACAGAGATTACACAAGACTGAGAATATTCATGTATCACAGGTACAAAATAATTGGGTTTCCCCAAGCAGAAATTTTCTTTGAACAGACCCGATACAAGTTAATTGAGAAAAGACAGCACAGTGGCAAGGAATCAGTTTATATAACTATGTATGCATTTCTGTTTAGTTACATGCTAATAGAACAAATTCAAACAGTAAAAACAATAATTGAACCAAGCTTAGAGATTGTGAAAAAAAAATCCTAAAGGCTTATGGTCAATATACAATTACTTTTTACAGTTTCTCCATAGCAAAAATAAAGGATCCCTTTTACAAATTATTATTCTTCAAAAAAAAAAAAAAAAAAACTCCTTGTGAGGAAAATATGAAAAACTGTAATCATTTCACCCCAAGCAAGATAATAAAGCCACTAAGACATAAGAGCTTACAAAAGAGAACCATTAAGGAGAGAGAAAGAACAATCAAAGAACAGGAATTAAGATAACAATTATACTGTTATAGTCAAGAGTGAATAACCAACCAAACTCTAAAAAATAGATTTTATGGGAATATTTGACATGATACTGTAAAACCAAGTATAGCAACAGATATGAAAAGAAAATGGGATTCATTTAAAAATACAAATAAAAAGCATACATGCATACGAGTGAAAAAAATAAAAAATAAATAACTGCATATGCAAAGTATTTACTGAGTTCAATATAAAGTGGGTGCCTAATACTCAGGGAAGAAAAAAAACCATGACCAACTCACACCATCAGCAAATATAAAATAAAAATGCTCTCATCTTTCAAACATTTTGCAACAATTATCATTGATGTTGGTCAATTCTTTACATTCTAACTGCAGGAATAGTTGATGCTTAAACCTGAAACCCTGCTGAATTAAATTTGTACTTGATAAGGGCTGAAGTACACATCAGCTGAAACATGGTAATAAATTTGATTTTGATTGATTTGTTTTTTTTTTGGGGGGGGGGGGTTTATAGCTGTAGGAGAGTTATTATTCTGAGTCATTATACCCCCACACACACCTAATATTTACATATACAAAAAATACTTGTAAAAATAAGAAACAGCAAGAATGTGGAAACAGCAAAACTGATATTATTTTTCTCTGGTTGTTATGTAGTGTTGGAAAAACCAGACAGTAATGCTGAGTAAAATTGTGAGAGTCCGGGGTCAAATGTAGGTCAAATATGGATCAGAATCCAACAGAATAAGTGTATACAGTTTTTCTCTTGTTTTTTTTTATAGATGTGTGTAATGAGTGTTCAGATAATTTAGTTAGAAAATACTAGTGTCTAGGGGTTTTCTTAGCTTGATTTTTTGTTGAGTACTAAAAGATAAATATTACTACTATGGCTTGAAAATGAAAAGGAAACAACATTTTCGTTGATGCACATGTTAATGACCTGTCCATGTGAATGGCTTATCCAATGGTGCAAATGTCACATATTTTGGGGTGTGGAGGAGAAAATTGGGGTTGATTCTCATTGGTTTAGAATGAGTGACTTAATGAGAAATGTAATTCTTACAATTATTTTTGACACTAATTAATTTTTATTTTTTTCATAGACAACACAGCTTAAACTTTTACAGCTTATTTAAAGGCAAAATATTTTTAGACTTTTAGAGAGATAATACATTAAGTCCTACTAATTAACCCATAGCTGTGGGGAGAAGTGAATTTATACTTTTCCCAAGAGTTTGCTCAACTTCATGAGAACCAATGTTTCAACGTGATATGGCAGTTAACCAAACATGCTAATAAAACAAGGATGAGAATACATGCCTAAAAAACAAACAATATGATTCCTCTCAGAAGTTCAGCCAATATTCATTTAAATGAAATTACAGATCACAAGAAGCTATGATTGCAGTAAATATTAATAATTTAATAGAATTAAAACTCATTTATGGAAAAACTTTATTTTGCGTTTTGAAAGGACGTCAATGTAATTAAAAATATTGGGAAGTCAAATATGAATCATTGTGCAATGACCTTGAAAAAGATTCTTGTGAAGAATTGTTTCAGATTTGAAAAGAAACAAGTATTGGAATTGGATGTAACGAAGAACTCAGAGAATAGGACTGACAATGAAGCAATGATGAAAGTAAAAAATGGTTACAATGTTCTTAGATGATGCTGGTAAGGTCGAAGTCTGCAAAGCCAAATTGTCAGTGAATGAATATATTGAACCACAACAAGTAAGAGGAGGAAGAACGAACGAAACAGCGAAAAACTAACACGTTCCCCAGAATTTATGAGGGTTGAGAGGTAAAAGAAATAACATTCAACTGAAAAAAGTAAATAAAATTATTTATGGTTATTCATAATAATTATTATTATGAATAACCATTTTCTGTAGCAAAATAATTACAACGCTGAGTGATAAACATATGCAATCCAATATAGCCTGAAGAACGTCTGTCATATGGATCACTTATCTCAATCTGCCTAGGATCAGATCATCAGAGTGTACATTGCGCACACGCACACATTGTTCATAAGAAAACTATACAAATGGGTATGTTAACAAACGATAAATGCAGACTTATTTAAAAAAAAAAAAAAAGATATTGAGGAAAGTAAAAATACAATCTACATAAAAGTTGTGTGCGAGTGTAACACATACAAAAAAGTGGTGCTGAAAATTTCAGCACGCCCCAGGGGAAGAGGGTGTTTCAGGAGAAAGCAAGAAAGTTTGACTCAGATATTTCTGGAAGATTGGAAGATAACGCTATTTTTTTTTTTTATTTCAGTCAAACAATCTCTAATTAAAGTGCTCAATATCGCTTGGTTACAATTTTTATCTTGTTTTTATAATTATAGACAGATGGTGTGCAAAGAAAGAAAATAGAAATTATAAAATAAAAATAATGACATGGACCATTGCCCCCAAAAGATTACTAAGTGCAACTGTAACTGATGAAGATTGTGTGTGTGTGTGAAAATATATATATAAATATAATATATATATATATATATATATATATATATATATATATATATATACACACACACGTAAAATCACACACAGGAAAGACTGATGAAATTATTTGAACAGTGCCCTTGACAATTATTATGAGCAACTAAGGTGTGTACACAGTGTACTACACGTGTTCCTGATTTTTGCGATGCGTAAAAAATAAAAAATAAAAAAAGTCAAAAAAATGAAAATAATTCGGTTACGCGATGATTTTGTCGGGATTTCCACCTGGTTTAAAAATAAAATAGAATCTCTACACGCAGATTTGCTTTCTCTTTTCTTCGTGCGCACGTATTAATTAAAAAGACATTAAAAGAAATAGGGCGACTAAGAAGATCAAGTAACGAAAGTAAAAATACATTAACAAGAGTGCGAGGAATCTGTGTGTGTGTGTGTATATATATATATATATATTATATGAGAGAGAGAGAGATTTTCCTAATTTCATATCTCCATCCAGAATGGGATGGTATATAATTATACTATATAATAAAAAAAAAGACAAGAAAGGAAATAACGAAAAACCTCACCCATTTTATTTTCAAAATAAGCACGCTGACTCTCCTAGACTAAATTCCTTACATTTCTTCTTCATAAGCATTCAAACAAAAACTTTTTTTTTTTTTTTTTTACTTTTAGCCTCCTGTTGAGTCCAGTAAAAAATAATTCGTTGTATCGATCAATTCAATTTGGGATCAACGACGTTTTAAAAGGCACGCTTTTCACTTCAGTAAATTTTAAATATTCTAAAATAATTTTTTTTCGGATATAGCAAGAAAATTTTCTAAATTTAAAGTATCTCAAAAGAGTCAAAAACATACGAATTGAAGGAAAACCAAACATGCAGATTTTATATTTTAATTTTAGTAACAGAAGATAAATGGCAGTATTAAAAAAAGAAAATACTGTTTCAAGTTGAAAAATACTTTCCTAAAACTAAAAGTTAAAAGTAAAACCAATGTATTTTTTAGATTTCATTGCATTCTCAAACAAATAAACAATGTTGTTGTTGACTAGTGGCAATAAATTTTTTTTCTTCTCATTCTCTGCTAAAACTTCACCAAAACGAGTGGATTTTTTCTTCCAATCTAATTGCAACACAGGGCAGAAGGAAGCAAGAGATGGGGAAAGTTAAAAAAAAAAATCTGACAATGAATGAAAAAAGAAGAAAAATTGAAAAATTCACGCGTGTTGGGATGAGTTCATAAGTAGAAAAGAAGAAAATAAAACCAATAATTGTCCCAAATTAAAAAAAAAAAAAAAAAAAAAAGTATTATTATTCATTAATCAAGCAGATTATTCTGGTTATAGTTTGAGAGGATCCTGGATTTAACATTAACAACGTCTAATTAATTGTCAATTATACACACGAATTTTGAACAAGAATTCTTCTAGTCAAGTTAAAAAAAAAGTAAAAAAACAAATTATGTTGCAGTTTAAGTTTCACTTTATGGATCTTTTTTTTAAAAAAAGAAAACACAAAAAGGAATAATTCTTGTAAAAAGAAAAAAAAGGTAATTTATTTTAGTTTCCCTAAAAAAAAAAAAAAAAAAAAAGTTAAAAAGCGGATTTTATTTTGAAAGTGCACAAAATTAGAAATCAGATCATTCTTCTTCGCTTAAAAAGTTTTTACAATTAGGAACAAAAAATTATTTTTTATCAAATTTTTAGTGTTACTTGTACTTCTCATTTCATCAGAAGTTTTTTTTTTGTTTTCTTTTTTAAGGAATTGACGCGAAACATTTTCATTTAAAATATTTGTATTCACTCGTTACCAAAAAAACTAAAAGGATGATGATCAGAAATCAAGATAAGACTTTCAATATAAATTATTTTTTCAGCAGATCAATACCAGCATGTCCAGACTCATTATTTTTTTCCAACAATAAACATATTTGTAGACATTTTTTAATTCTACCTTGCCTTTAAGGCTTAACTTAAGTTTTTTTAGTTTTTTTACACCCCCCCCCTCAAGAAATGTGCTAAGAATCGTATTTTAAATAAATTATTAAATGATGATCGTTATATCCTCCTTAAACTCTTTCAGACTTTTTATTGATTTTTTTTTCCTTTCAATTTTTGAATAATAATGCCTAATCTACCTGTTCAGGACTTTTCTTCTTCTTTACCAAAACTACACACGACACAATGAATAATTGAGTACTCAGTAATATGTGAACTAAAGAGTACAATAAATTTTGTTTGTCTAATCATGTAAAAAAATTAAATTAAATAGTCCGAGTGTGTTAAAACTTTTTGGGTGGAGTTGTGCAATTTTCTATTGCACAACTCCACAAAAAAAAAAAAAAAAAAAAAAAAAAAAAAAAAAAACTAGAAATAAAGAAACATTTTCTTTTATTACTAAAAAAACACTCCAGATCATGACTGAATATTTTTAAAAATTAAGTTTTGAAAGTTATTATTAATTAATTAATACTTAGAGGGTCCAGTTTGCTATTGTTATTCCCTTATGGAAGCCAATTTAAAAATATATTTTTTTTAAATTCATAGTCATGGGCGCTTGATTGATTAAGCCTTCCTTATCGATATACGAATTTTGTTTTGTTTTCCATTTGAAGAAATTACGTCGTAAGAGCAGATTTTGTTTTGTCTTTCGTAGAGACGATCAATAATTGAATAAATTTACATAGCAAACAGGATGAGTCCCTGCTTAGCGTTAAGCAACTGTCAATTGTTCTGTTAACAATATTTATTATTTACTAATAGAAAAAAAAAGGAATTATTCGTAATGTGGAGTTCTTAAAAAGAGTTGGAATGCCCGTTGTACAACTCCACCTCATTTTTGTCTCTAGTAGCATAAAAAAAATAAAAATCATCTCTAACTTGTATAAATTAACTTTCAAATATATTCCGATAAACACTGCTTAACCAGAGTTTTTTTGTAAAAAATAAAGTTATTTTATTTTTAGCTGCATAAAAAAAGTAAAACTAGAGAGAAATATTCTGTTCAGCATTAAAAACTGATTTATTCCTTAACCTCTTTTTATTCAGGTCATAAGAAATAAAATACACTTTCAAATAAAAATGCAAATAAATTATATTACATAAGATTAAGAAGAAGCAACAGACGAAAAGTTTCCCTTTCTTTGGAATTGGTTAACAATGTATTGTCCACGTGACCAAAACATCGAGAAACAAATTTGTGAGAATAAT
Organism: Acanthosepion lycidas; assembly: GCA_963932145.1. NCBI lineage: Eukaryota > Metazoa > Mollusca > Cephalopoda > Sepiida > Sepiidae > Acanthosepion > Acanthosepion lycidas. The sequence continues at coordinate 13,672,990 of OZ010579.1, forward strand.
TAGAAATAAAAATTATTCTCCGACCTCTCACTTTTAGTAACCCCAAATTTCTCCAGGGTGCTTTTTTATATAATTTGCTTATTTACCTGGGTGTCATTAAGAAAAAACGAAGCAGAGACTACTAGAATAAATCTTTTTTTTTTTTTTTTTTATGTAAATAAACACCACGCGGCGGCAGCAACAACCCCACCCAGTCACGATCAGTCATTTTAGTTTTGTTTATTCATTAACTCCACCCCCGCCGCCGCTTCAGGGCTAGAGACAGAAAACAGAAAAACAGTCCCATGTGTAGTTGATAACAACAACAATCGTGATGAAATACTACAGCTGATTTAAATCGAGATATACACATTTGATTTTGAAAATTTACAGCAAGAAACGTTAGAAGCGGAAATAATTACAGAAATGAGAAAAAGAATAATGGTTAATTAATTCTTTAAAAAAAAAAAAAAAATGACACTTTATATATTTTTTTTTTTTTTTTTTTTTTTTCCTGTGTGGGATTTTACCGCCAAAACACACAAGACGAGACAATAAAAATGTCTATGAACACTGGAACAGTAATGTGAAAAAATGATGTCAACTATTTTTAATATCGTATTTTTTTTTTATTTTCTTGCAGCAATGAATGAAGTTGCTAGATTTTCTAATAAAAATAAATTATGAACACTATTTTGTCAAGTCTTTTTTTTTAAGCAGACAACACTGAACATTAAAAAATAAAATAAAAACAAATTAGTCATAACTTTTTTTAAAGAGATTTTTTTTTAGATTAAAATTCGTTGCATCTTTTGATAATTAAATTAGAAACCTTCTCTCCTCTTCCCAAAATCCTGACACATTGTAACCGACGTAGTACAATATATTATATTGCTTGCACAAACAAATCGATAAAACCGAAAACGACATCTAAGTCCGAAATTATGACAATAAAAATACGTAAACCGAAATGTTATGTCAAGCAAATTAGGGAATAAATAAATAATTTATTTATTTAATTGTGCTGCTTTCATAAATTATAAAAAGAAAACAATTGCCTTTCCTTTTGGGAAACAGGTAGGAAACAAAATTCAGTTTCACTGCAGGTTAGAAAATCTTTCTTCACAAAAAATTAAAAAAACTTAAAATATTAGGAAATAGAAAAGAAAAATGCACATTTATTAAAGATTAAGAAGAACAGTCTCTCTAAATTATATATTTCTTTTTGGTAAAAATTTCATCCTTGTCTTTGTGAACTTTACAATTTTCTAATTTTTAATTAATAAGACAATTTTTTTTTTTTTTTAATAAATTTACAGTGAGAGGAAAAGTAAATAAAATAAACTTAAAGAGAAAAGAGAATTCAATTAATTCTTATCTCAATGCAGCAATAATAATCATAATAAAAAAAGAAATAAAAAAAATCATGAGATGGAAAGAAAATAGTTTGACATGTAACTGAATTTATTTAGCAACTTTTTTTTTTCTTTTAATGCCGGCGACACCAAAAAGCTGGACACCTGGATTAATTTCTAATGTTTTAAAACCTCAACATGAATGACATAGCAACCTGAGGCCAGTAACCAGTAGAAAAATACCTTTGGCCACTTGTTAGACCATTAATGACTAGAATATTGGACGCAAACAGAATATTTCATGTCTATATTAATATACAACCCGTCCAGCATGCACATAAAGTATAAAAATGGGGGATCAATTTTTAACGATTAGACTATTATAAACAGATCCCTTACTTTCCGGCCAGTTTAAACGATTCATTGTTTAAACACTAACAGAGACGCGTGACAGTCAGTGCGATAGAAACCGGAGCTAAAGAATGTATTTCCTAGCATTATGACTTACCGAAATAATACTTTCCCTCACAGCTTGGGAGACATTAGCCCGAGCTTTTGCTGCACATCCAACCTTCTGCAAAACTTGTCGGAATTTCCTTTCTTCAGTCATTATCAAAAACAGCTAACGTAACAGGTACTCCATTCACTCGCAGTTAATATTGCTGAAAGTTGTCCGCTCCTTCTTACGCCATTTTTGATTCTTGGGACATTACCAAGGGTAGACAACTCTAACAGACACCTTGCAATATTTACAGACCAAAATCACCCACACCAGAATAACTTTATTTATAGGTAATCCGTCCACCTACTTAAGTGTGCAAGCTGCAGCAGTTAGTGTCGTCGCTCAACTGGTAAAACAATTTGCTTCATTATATCCATGGTTAGCTAAATATACACGGTTAAATGTAGGTGAGGAATGGCAGGATGAAAATTGTGTGCTATTTGATAATCAGATCCTGTGTTTTAGTTCAGGTTTTTTAACACTTACACCTGTGTCAAATATGAAAAAAATTGTTATCCACAAAGAATTGGATTATGTTTTTATGCAAGAGTCGCCATATACACTTTAATTATTTTTTTTTTTTAAATCAAATAACATTGATGAATCAATACATACTTTGAATATCCATAATTCTCTTGTGGAACAAATATCTTAATTTTATAGGCAGTTCTTAAAACTGAAAGATCTCCACCTAACACCATTTAATATAAAATATTAAATATTCTTTATGAAACTATGACAACACAAATAAAAAATTATACTGTAGATACAAAATATATTGTCAATTATCAATTTTACTCAGGTAAAAATAGATTTATTTGTATCATTTATATTTGGACTATTCTCCAGCCATAGTATTCTCAGCATACTTCTGTAGAATCACATTTCTGTTGCCTCATATCTTCTTTTCATCTGTGAAGAAAACATTCGGCATTCAATAGCATATAGAAGGACTGATATTACAGGGCAGTTCATCACTCTTTTAGTTCTAACAAATTATTTGTTTCTTAATACTTTGTTTAGTTTTTGAAAGGCATCTTTCACTATTCCAATGTACTTTTGAACTTCTAGTCACATTTTCTATCACCTTTTAACTTCACGGATAGTTAAATTTTTGTATTTACTTGATTTTGACATTTCTAATTCATCATTAACATCTGGGGTTGTTCCTCTTTCTAATGAACATGCACAGTTACAATTGATAATTAGTCCTTTTTTCTTGCTTTCCTATACTACTTTGTCTTAAAGTACCTGCAGTTTTTTTCTATGTCTGCCATTAACACAGTGTCATCTGCATATCTTATTTCTGTTGCTTCCAGCCTTCTACTCATCCATGAAGATTTTGTTCATCATTCACTGTCACAAAGGATAATTGATATGACATTATAGAAAATAAACCTTCTTTCCAACACAATCACATACATACCATACCATACATATTCCAAAACTTTATTTTTTAGCTAATAACAGACAATATTTACAAATATGTCAAAAAGATTCAACAATACAATATACACTGTTGAAATCAAAGTGTCTATTGGTTAGAAATTAACATCACCATATGAAATGATTGACTAAACAGAGAAAACTAAAACCCTATTTTTCTCAAGCTTACTTTCAGGAAAAATTTCTTATAAAAACCAAGAAATTTCGACTTTCAGCAGCAGAGATGCGATTGTCCAAAAGCCAAGAGAAGACATGTCTACATAGCTTTTTCCTTCTCCCCAGTGTGTACTGAAAGAAACGTATGTCAGCAAATTCAAATGAATCATCTCCAACAACAATAGCAATTAAATTTCACTGACAATCAATTTTTTCTCAATTACAGCTTTTTGCTGTGGACCAACTACACAAAGACTTTAATTCAACTAAAGGTATTTTTAATCTTTTTTGACTCTTTTGAATTCATGTACATATTTTTGTAAATACAAATGATTTATTTAACAGGCATGAAACTATGTTTTCTTTTTATTTTATTATTGTTTGGAATTTGGATATTTAGGTTTTTAATATAAAAAACTTGAACAACCAATTTCTCTACAACATAACAGTTCTATACACTTTTCTTTTGTTTCTGTTTCACCAAAATCTCATGTTTTTAATGGCATCAAGAAAATTTGTGTATTGAATTTAGCTTCTCCCTTACTGATATTTCTGGTTTCATTATTTTAATGATTACAGTTTTATTATTGATTGATTTAAAGAGAAGGTTCAGTATCATTTGATGTTAGATATATTTAGAATTCCTGGAGTTTAATAGTCAAAGAATAGATAAGCTAAAAGAGATAAAAAAAAAGTTACAATAAAATAACCATGAAAAATTGTGTTATAAGGAAGATATATAATATCCGAATGTCAAAAATAATTTCCGATACTATTTTAACATGAAGAATTATTTACTCAACATTGGGCTGAATTATTTTGTTTAGTTTTTACTGCTTTTTCTGAGGTGAATCATTGGTTTGCTTTTAGGTTTTAAAGCAAGTATCTAGCTTTAATAGTTTTGTCAATGAGGAAAGGACCTTACCTAGGTGTCTACTTCTTGGCTTTGGGGAGATTTAGAATTTTTCTCTTAATATAATCACTGCAATGTTATGCCTTGTATAATTTGAAAAATCTTATGTGCCATGTCCCTTTAGAGCATGAACCATGATAACACTCTATAACAAAAAGGACATCTATACTTAACATCAGGAAGAAATAAATGAAATTTCTGGAGCACATAAGGAAAGAAGGCTTGGAAAATTTGATGCTCACAAGATGGATTAAAGGTAAGAGAGAAAGAGGAAAGCAATGCACAACCTACCTGGTGAGCTTGAGTGAATGAATGGCAAAGCAGGGTTTGAGAGAGATTGCAAACAACAAAGGTTATTAAGAGCTACAAAGGACAGGAAATTGTGGAGAGCCATGATTGCCAAAGTCCTGAAGTGATGCAGCACATAGAATAAGAGATTTAACTGAGTATTAGTTCCCATTTTCATTAAAACTTCCTTGTTGCTCACACATTCTATTCATGGCATTCTCAGCATCCTTCTGTAGAACTATATCTCTGTTACCTCAAGCATCCTCATTATGAGAATATTGTCCAGCATTCACTGCCACAAAGGAGAAATTATATTATATAACTGTTCAGCACTTGTTCTTTTACTTCTAATTAAATTGTCCATGTTTCTTAATACTTTAACTTTCGGAAGGTACCTTTTGCTATTCCAATGTGACTTCAAGATTTGGTATGTCATTTTCCTTTGTCTGTTATAACACTTCCAAAATAGATTCCTGCTGTCAATATTATTTCATCTATATATCTTATGTTGCTAAAATTGTTCTCACCAATAATAAATCCTGGTAGGACTTCTAGTTCTTCTAGCCTCACTGTAAAAGTTAAATAAATCAAGTGAGATACTTATGCCTCTATCTATTTTCATGCACTTGTTCAATTCATTTTTTAAATGTATACCAGCAGTTTGCTTTGCATAAATGTTCAGGATTATTATCTTTCCTAAATAAATAAAGTTTTCCTAGCAGTTCAAATAGGTCTTTGTACCATAAACTTATTGAATGTTTTATCATAATCTATGAAACATAGGTATATATCCTTCTGTATTTGTACTGCTCACTTTGATACCATTCTGATAATAAATATCTCATTTCTTGTTTTAGTATCTGTAAAGAAACAACACTATTCTTGCTGATTTAATTCTGCTATATATTCATCAGAATTCCAATGTTAAGTTTAGTTGATTTACTGATGGAGTTTGCATTCATTTACACCTGGCTTCTTGTGCAGCACTATGAAGATGGATCTACAAAAGCCTTTTGCTTTATTATTTCTGTAATTTGTGTATCCTGAAATAGTTTAAGGCTGATGTCTTCTCCATTACAATCCCATAATGCCATCTGGTCATGTTGCTTTGTTCCTGTTTATCTTTTCTGGTGTTGGCCTTACTTCAGACTCTAATATTTCCAATCTTTCTATATTTTTCTATATTGTAGGTTCCTCTATTGTTTTTGTGAAAGAGTTCTCAAAACTATTCATTTGATCTTTGAAATATTTTTCTTTCTCTATTATGAGCATTCTCACTTTTGATTTTAAGCATCCTGTTCAGGAGCACATCTTTAGTCTGGTTATTTGTTTTATTTTTTATTCATACTTGCCATCATGGAAAAGAGATTAAATTGTCTGAAAAAGCTAAAATATTAAAGTCTCTTAAAGGCAATAATAAGCAATCATAATGAAGATTTTAGAATACAGTCTAATCAAAAATTATTTTTTCATGATTCAAATATAGATATTATTTGGTTGATATCTGTTCTAAAATTTTAAATAAATCAAAGTTAATTTTTCTATGAAGAAAATATATTTAAAGAAAATACATAAGAATAATTTATGTACCATCCTGTAAGTGAAATAAAAAGCATAAACTTTGCACTCAATGTCACACCAGACCATCAAGGAAACAAAGTGAAGGATTGACCTGAGATGAACTCCTTAATAAAGAAAGAAAGAGAAATGACAGGGAAGTGTCAAGCAGCAGCAAGCAGGCAAAAAGAACATTAAGTTTGACTCCAAGTTCTAGGTTCAAGATTGTCTTGTGGCACAATAACAATAAAGCATTGGTTTGCGGATTTGGTGGCATAGTAATTGTGAGTTCAATCCCTAGGCTGGGTAGTAGAAGTTTAGAATCAATGGAGATAAACTAAGCAATAACTGAGCACTACTAAAAAAGAACAATGCGTTTTCAGTGGAACAAAAACAATCCATTCCCATTGATTAAATAAAGTGTTCAGTTTGAAATTTTCAGAAGGTTAGCTGAATCAACAGACACCTGAAAAAGACTGAAGAGCATAATAACTGAAAATTTGTGATATTAATAACAAAAATAATGTCAAACCTTTTTGGGTTATTCATAAAAACTCATACACTACAATCTATTTTTCATACAATGCAAACCGAATTTAATGTTGCATGTGATGGCTTTCTTTACATATTTTTCATATTACCATAGCATATTCTTCTTCTTTTATATGTCGTGTCCTTTCAGGACATAGGCAGTCATGGCTCTCCACCACCTCCTGTCCCTTGTAGCTCTCAATAAGTTTTGTCTTTTTGTTATTTCTCCCAGACCCTGTTCTGCCATCCACTTGCTTAAGCCTTTTAAGTATGTTACAAGTTGTTTTCCCTTGTCCCTCTTTCCCTGTATCCACCATGTGTGTATCAGATTTTCCAAGCCTGCCTTTCTCATTATGTGTCCCAGAAATTTCAGCTGCCTCTTCCTGATGTTAAGTATAAGTTTCCTCTTTGTTTGCATCCTTTTTAAAACCTCATTGTTGCTCATGTGTTTGGTACATGGTATCCTTAGCATCCTTCTGTAGAACCACACCTCTGTTGCCTCAAGTCACTTCTTCATCATTGAGGAGATTGTCGAACATTCACTGATGTAAAGGAGGACAGATATCATGTGGCAGTTCAGTACTCTTTTCTGTGTTACCAACAAAACCCTACTGTTTTGTAATACTCTGCCTAGCTTTTGGAATGTGTCTTTGGCCATTCCAATATGACTTCAGATTTCAATGTCGCACTTTCCATCCTCTGTCAGAACACTTCCCAGATATTCAAATTTCTGCACCTGCTTGATTTTAGTGTCCCCGACCTGTAAATTGCATTTCGCGCTGATTTTTTTGCTGATGACCATGCATTTTGTATTATTGTAGTTTATGCTTAGTCCCTTCTTCTTGCTTTCCTTCACTACATTCTGTAAGAGTTTTCATAGTTTCCTTTCTGTGTCTGCTATCAGCACTGTCTTATCTGCATATATCGTTAAGATTGTGACCACCAATGATGAATTCTGGTATGATTTCCAGTTCCTCAGAATTGCCTCGCTGTATAGACTAAATAAGTCTGGTGAGAAGACACATCCTTGTCTTACATCCCTTTCTATTTTTCTATATCTGCTGAATGCATTTTTCATCAGTATGCAGTTGATTTGCTGCCACTAGAGATTTTTATTATTCTAATGTCTTTCCTGGATATGTCAAGGTTGCTGAGCAGCTCTAATAGATCTTTGTGGAACACCTTAGCATAGTCTATAAAACACAGGTGCATGTTCTTCTGCATTTGTATTGCTCTTTCTAATAACGTTCTGGGTATAAATATCGCATTCCTTGTTCTGATGTCTTTGACGAACCTGCACTGCTCTTCTCCTATCTCTGGCCTGATTTTGCTGCGTGCTCTATTCATCATTAGGCTGATTGTCTGGTGAAGTTCAGACTCGTTTGTGTCTACTTTCTTAGGCAATGCTAAGAAAATATATCTACTTAGGTCTTCTGGTAAAGCACCACTGTTGTAGATTTCATTTATTATTTCTGTAATCTTCTCTATGCCCAAATCATCTAAGGCTACTAACATCTCTATTACAATTCTGCCTGGCCCTGCCACTTTGTTTCTGTTCAATTTGACCAGTACAGCTTCTACTTCAGTTTTTAGAATTTCAGGCCCATTAGTAATTCTGTGTGTTGCTGGTTGTTCTCTTTCATTGTGGAAGAGTTCTCCAATATACTCATTCCAGCACTGAAGAATTTTTTCCTTCTCTAACATGAGTGTTCCATTTTTGGATTTTATGCAGTCTACTGATGGGCATGTCTTCTGTCTTGTTAGTTCCCTTAATTGTTTATGCATATCTTTGTCTCTTGTACTCAATCTCCCTATTTCTGCACATTTTTTGTTTAGCTACGCAAACTTACTTCGAGGCAACTATCTTACAGACAAAAGATTCTTAATATTTAATGCACAATTTACTCAAAAGTTATAAATTCAAAAGTTCATCTTTTAAACACAAAATTCAACCTTTGATATCAACCAACATTTCATTTACCAATTTCAATTACAGCAAACTTTCCAGGAAGAACACAACTTACTTTCTTCAAAAGACTTTATTCATCTGTTGAATCAACTTTATTCATGTAATATTTAAACTTCCATTTTTTTTAACTGTTTCATTAACAAAAAATACATGTTCAATATTCAACCGGTAAAGGGAGACAATCCTTACCCTAATCTCCAATATGAAACTATGACAGAAATTTACGATGTAAAATATTATTTAATCTGAACTGATTAATTCCTTGGAAATCCTTTTACTGACAGGAACACTGAACAAACTCTCTATCTGTCCTAAAGAACAATCACATTCTCACATTGTATATATTTATTATATAAATACTTTATTCTTGTTTTTCTGAAAAGGAATATTGTTTGTTTTATATTTTGCTGTTGATGACCTTGTGCCATACCTAAAGTTAAATGTTTGTGGAGATGATATTTTATTCATGAAGCCAAACCAAACTAAAATATTATCCTTCTGATCTATTATTAATTCAAGCAATCATTCATTCCACAATGGACATATTTTCTGACCAGGTAATTTAATCAACATAACAAGATAATCTTAAGAGAAATAGTAGTTCCACCAGAATTTTGTTTGCAGCTATATCCCATGGAACATTGGTTCTCATTCAATCACTGAAGTTAAGCACTGTCAAACCAGGTCAGTACTTAGATGGGTGACTGCTATGGAATACCAATTGCTGAAAGCTTGAATGTTTTTAGTGGTGCAATGGATAACAAGCTTGGAATGAAAAATCACAGAGCTGAGTTTGAATTCCATTCTGGTTTGATACATTCATTTATACACAAATGCCATTCGGAAAAGTATGAATTCATCACTTCTCTCCATCCCTAACTATGTGTTAAATAGTGGGACTTGTATTAATAAATCCTTATTATCTCCAAAAAATTGTTAATTCAATACTCACTCGCAAAAAAAAGAATTATTCTTACAATCCCAAACTAAGTTTTGGCATTCAATAACCTACAAAATGATAAAGATCTAAAGATAATTGGAACTAGAAGGACACTTATTCTTAAAATCCAAAAGAGAAATTGGAATTTCTAGGATACATTATGAGGAAAGAGAGCCTGGAAAACTTAACACTCACAGAACTAGAATGGATGGCAGAGCAGGAAGAAAGAGGGATGTTAATGAGTCATACGTTACTTAGAGCAACAAGCAATGGTAAGTTGTGGAGAACTATAGTCACCTACGTCCTGAAGGGACATGGCAGATAAAAGAAGACTACTTTACATTTTAAGCATATTGGTCAGGTGCTTTGCATTATGTCTTCATTCTTACTAAATCTATATATTACTTTTGGCATTTAGACCCACAGTTAACTGTGTGGAATCAGAAAGCTGAGTTCAAATTTTAGCTGAGATATTTTATGTTTGTTTCATACTAATCAATTTGGGAAAGACATAAACATCTCCCTTCTTTTCCCAGCTATGGGTTAAATAGTAAAGTAGACTGAGTTCTCTAGCTTTGATCAACAACCATCTAGAAGAAGGTCAACTCTTAATTTAAAACTGTGGATTAGGCATTAGTTAAGCACTCCACTATCTTCCACAAGAATAGTCATGGCAATTTACAGCTTACAGATATTAAAGAAAAGGAAGTTGGGGAAAACTATGATCACATACATTCTGAAGAACCATGACACAGGGTGCCCCACAAAAAAACCTGGAAATTTGGTACAGTTTATTTAATTATTGGAATTTTTGTTACAGTGTGACACCAAGCTGATTGGCCCGTGGTCAACTCCCAGTCACGGCGTGAAGCTGTAAGGTTTCTTCTACTGGCGTTTTGGGGTTGACTCTTTGTCGCTGCCACCAGCCTGTGTCCTGGTCATTCGGTGGTTGTCACTACTTAAAGAAATCCCCTGATCAGAATACCAATATGTGACACTCATCCGTCCAGGGTCGAATCCAGTGGTTACGGCACCAATATGTGGCACCAGGGTCGAGTTCTGGTTGTCGATGTTAATGGCTTCACTAGTTGTACCAGTTCAATGCCAACTCTGTTGTTCACAGCTCACTTGCAACATCTAGTTACTGGAGTAACTGCCTTGATCTCAAGTCTAACCTACACACGTTGTGACTTTGATTTTAGGTAGACAAGATCAATCAGGCATCAGGCCGTAGTGTCAGCTGAGTCCAGATTGAAGGTGGCACTGCACAAGCGCAAAGAAAAAAAAATAAATGAAAGAAAACCCAAGAGGTTCAAGTATGTTAAGAAATAACAATTTAACTTTATCCTTCTGTTATATACAGGAGCATGTTTTTCTCCCAGCCCGTTTCCTATGAAATGTGACACTTCTATGTTTCAAGCAAGTTGATATCATATGTCAACTAATTTAGTTTTTAAGTGCTGGCTTAACTTTGTTTGTCAGTATAACTTGCTATTGGTAGCATCGGTAAAGTCGGAGGTCATGGAATCTCTCGGTCAGCTTCTGTGAGGCAACACCCTGGTTCAAAACCAGCTCAACTCAACTGCAACTCAACTGCAACTCAACTGCAACTCAACTTAACTCCAACTACTCAACAGCTGAACGACCCATCGACGGTCGTTTATATGGGTACCGACCAAAACCTGGTGTGTGGGCCCGATGCGGCCTGGGGTTCTCGGTAATCTCTATTTCTAACAAGAAATCTCTTTGTTGTCAGGACAGGAAAATTGATTATTTCCCATTTTTGGAAAATTAACCACTTCCCATTTGGGGGGGGTCTCAGTCGTTCGTGAGGGAAGGTCGGAGGAGAGCTATTCTCCTAGACTCTTTCTCTTTCACATTGATATCTCATACCAATCCCTTCAGTGTGCATTAACATCTTCCCCACCTTTCTCATCCATTCACCTCTGCCCATCACCATGCTACCATATGACCAATGATCTCTTGGCAGTGTAGGTGTGGCTAAGCTGGCCTCCTTAAAATTATAATCTAGAATTTTTGTTTACAAAATTCTCCTTGCCAATTAAATTTTTTATCTCATGTTCTCTTTTTCCTGGGCCACCCAAATGTCACTTATCCAGCACTCTCACCATCTCATTAATCACTGACAAGTTTGCCATCTGGTTCTTTACACCAAGTTAGCTTTATCATGGAATCCTTGACTTGTTAAGAAATTAAATTCCTTTTATATCGTCAAATCTCAATTCTCCACTATTTTCTGGGGATTGCCAAACTTTTATAATTGCCACATTGCCATTCGACGTCTTAGTGTCTGTTGGCGAAGTAAATAATTAACAATCTTCTCACCTATATCGAGACAATGCCAAAATTTTATAATTGCCACATTGCTTCTCTTCGCATGTATCCAAAAAAAAAAAAATTAAATGATATCTTGGAAAGATAATTAACATTGATTCTCGCTGCCTGTCTCCAACTGAAATTTTTACGACCAACATATGTTTTGGCTGATAATTCCATATTTGCCTTTCTTTCTATCTCCCTCAGTGATAACTCGACAGGACAAGACCTCACACATGGCTTCTTCCGCTGGCTATTTTTGTAAATAAAATAAAAGCTTTCTTTTAACGTCGATCAGTCTATCTTTCATTATAGCTCTTTCTTTTTGCTTTAAGACTGTCTATTTTCTGTTTTAATTTCTATGATTAATTAGTTAGCCAATTACCATGGCTAAATAGTGTCACAACAATTATTTGAAATATTAGGTTGGTGCAAAAATATTGTCGTTTTTTGACGTTAAAAAATACATTAAAAAAATATGTCAAAAAACGACAATATTTTTGCACCAACCTAATAAAAGGGAAGGATAGAAATATAGTAGCTTAAAACAACAAAAAAACGTTAGATGTAGTGTTCAAATAACTCTGAACAAAAAAAAAAAATAATGCTGGCAAAATTTCTTGGCATTTTTTCAGTCCCCAAGTTGTATGTTCTTTCTTAAAGAGAACAATCACCTCGCATTGAAAATTTGATAACTCCAACATCCTGGAACAACAAATCGTTAAAAAATTTATATGTTAGTTATTTTTTATAGTTCATTCATATAGTAAAATATATAGTTAATTTTTTTATATGTTAGTTAATTTTTTCTATCATGAAGTAAATCAAAAACTTCCTTTTTTTGTGGGGCACCCTGTAGATAAATGAGTTTGTAATGGATTGTAGAGGATATATGATCTTACTATATCACACACAAACCTCTTTTTTTTACTATTCACTGAGCATAAATCAAGCAATCTTTTGCTCCATCTATTATCCTTTCTTCTTGTTATAAATTCCACCCAATATAAGCCTTAATTATGATGGGATAGAGCCATTGTGAAATCCCAAATTATAATTGATGATGCTTTTTCTCTAGCAAGTCAAGTAAAAGTTAAGATCATCCATTTTATGTTAACAAATTTTGAAACAGTACAGTAAAAATTATATAATATGTGGCTGCCCTCAGATGATGCTCAAACAGACCTTGCACTCAATGTCACACCAGACCAATAAGGAAGCCAAGTACAGGGTTGACCTGAGTTGACTCCCTAGCCACTGAGTACAGCTCCACTTAATCAGGCCAGCTGCACCATTTTTTTAATCATTCCCCCCCAAGCAAGGCAATAAAGCCACTAAGACACAAGGGGGTTACTGAGTATGAAAGAATAAGAGAAAAAGAAAACATTTTTAACAACAGAGAACAATAAAAGAACAGGAATTAAGGAGACAGAAGATAACAATTAAAATTGCATTTAAATGTTTGTAGATCAAAGTTGACTGGAAAGCAAGAAGTTGGGAAAGAGTTCCACAAGCGAGAAGTGTAAAACAAGAAACTGTTAACATAGAACTTATGGTTACATCTAGACAATTCAAAACCTTGTTGCCAATCTAGTACTGCACTTAAATTCATCGACTCTAGGTACCAAAGAGGAAAGCTCATCAGAGCAATTACCATGAAAATATTTATGGAAAAGTGATAAGGAAACTAAATTAGGGTGGTGGGAAAGTGACTGAATAGGATACACACAGGAGAAAGAGATAAATATATTAAAACCCACCACAACTGTAAAAGGACAATCTCTCTCAGACATTGTAGGTGAGAATGTAAGATTAGCATTTCAGATGAGGGGCCTGAGGCTGACAGTAATTGATAAAGTCAAGAGTTAAATAGAATGTAATGTTAGATATGAGCGAGTCAGTTTGGTGTTTTCATTAATAACAGTCCAACAATACTTTATTACATTTATATTTATTCATGAGATGTATGAATGTATTTCTTCTCATCTGACAACATTTTTCAAATTTGCTTTCTATTCTCACAAATATTCATTTTGATATTTTTTACGTTTATTTTCTGGTAAAGATTATAAATGCTGCAAAATCTTTTAAAAATATATTCTGAAGAGAGAATCAGCACATATGCTAGGCTATGAGGATCCCTTTAGTAGACCTAGCATAGAAATACAATATGATATGGGAGCCCGTAATAAAGAAACAAACACAGCAGAAGATGTAACAAAAGCTTTGTTGAGTGCGCGCGTTCCTGGATGTACTAATGCCTCACACAAAGTATGGGTTCAAGACATCTGTATAATAAAAGCCTTCACCAGACAGTACCTCAAATTCAGTTCCCTCCATCCATACAGTGTGAAGAAAGTGATCACTCAATATGTACAACAGAGGGCAAAAATCAGAAGTGGCAACCTAGACACATACCAACAAGGAATGATCAGCAAGAAGTGACTCTTCAAAATAACAACTACCCTGCAAACATAACATTAGCATCTGCAGGTGGAAACAGAAAGGTCAAGGAGGAGGGCCAGAAAATTGTTGCAGTCTGTCTGCCTTACATCAGTGGATTATTGGAAAAGATTCAGAAGATCTGGAATGTATAGAGCCAGAAGGGAGTTCCACAAGCAAGAAGTGTTACCATAGAATTTATGGCTACATCTAGCCAATTCAACTGCGAATTGATGAGATCTTGACACCTGTCTATTACTGTACTTAAATTCAAAAAGGTTAAGTACCATAGTGAAGGTTTCATCCAAACAACTACTGTGAAAATATTTATAGAAAAGGCACAGGAAGGCAACCTTATGGCAGTAGAAAAGTGACTGAAGCCAAGCCACCAGATCAGGACCAGTAAGATTGCTGATTCTTCTTTGGATTTTATCAAGCTCTAGATAAATAGTGGGATCACCGAACCATATATGGCAGCAATATTCTAAGCATGATCAAATGGTAGACTTATAGTTATTCAAGATAGACACAGTGAACCAACTTTCTTAGCAGCTGGCCTAGCAATGGATTCAATATAGTCCTTCCACTTCATGTCAGAATGAACAAGTAATTTTTATCTCATTGTGCAAATGATGAAAAATGTTCCTCAAAATTTAAGTGACCAGATTTTATATATATATATATGTGAAAAATAAATTTTCCCTAAAGTTTTCTAATTTACTTAGAAGCAATAATGTCTAATCAGAATAAAACATTTTAGATCATCCTGATGTATCACTTGGTAAATCTTGTTCATATAAAGAAAATATATTTTGGGCTTTCAGCTGAGTGAGAGAAAGTCACCATCTTTGCATGTGGAGGAGCCATATTGATTTAAAAATGGCCAGTTCTGAAAAGAGAACACTTTTTAAAATTGTATTTGATAAAATCCAGTCATTTTTAGTAACCAATATACATGATATTTATTTATGTATTTGTATATATTTTGCCTGTGACATTTTTTCTGTATTATATAAAATGATAAATGAATCTTGTCTATTTAAGTATCTGATCTTGAAGTGTCAAAACAAGTGACATATCCACTATGCTAACATTATTCAGTTTGAACAGTATGATAAAATTAACTTGCAAATACCAAATTAGTCAGAGCACAGATACAACACTGATCACTGGCAGAGTGTAGTGGGATCAATTTTTTAACATTATCCTACCCTGGTCCTGAGTAAATGTAACAATCCATACATAATTGATCTCATTATTTTTGACATGTAATGTAATCAATCCTGACTCAGCATCTTGACTTCAGTCAGTTTTTTACCAATGTGGTGTGGCTTCCCTCTGTCTTTTCTACAAATATTTTCATGGCAACTGCTCTGATGAGCTTTTTTCCCTGGTGTCCCAACTACATGAATTCAAGTGTGCTACTGGATTGGCATATAGGTCTCATCTGTTTAGCATTGAAATAGCTAAATGCAACCATCACTTCTACTCTAACAGTTTCTTTTCTCGCACTTCCCACTTGTGGAACTACATTCTGTTTATTTGCTTTCCTGATAACTACAATCTTCAAAAATTGAAATGCAATGTCTATCACCATCTTTTGTTGTCTTGAATACTGTTCATCATTTGTCATTTCCTCAATCCTCCCTCTCACTACTCAGTCTTTTCTTTCATTTTTCCTCCCTGTAACCCCCTGCATACTAGTGGCATTCTTGCCTTCCTTGGGGTGAAATGATTAAAAAAAGTACTATATATATTTAGATGTGTGGGTAGTGTAGATATAATCAGCATGGAAAGTGGAATTGGCAATCTAAGTTCAAGTTTGTTGTATGCACTTTGGAACTAATGCCCTTGAAAAGGCATGAATCCATCTCTTTCCCCTTGAGAGGCTTAAATAGTAAGATAAATTGGGCACTCAAGTCTTAGGTGGCAAACTGTCTAGGAAAAGAACATCTTTGAATTCAAAACAAATTAGATGTGGGGCTAGCAAATTTACCATGTAAAAACCTACTTGCTACAGAAAGTACAACAGCAACAGCTAGTGTGGTGAGGCTGTGGTCCTAGTATGGTGAGGCTGTGGTCCTGTAATCCATACAGGCTACTACAGGATTAACATATATGCACTTAACAATATATGTTGTCATTTTTGATGGCTTAAATAAACAAGTACATACAGAGAGTAATTAGCAGGATATTCACAGTTCAAACATAGAAGGTAGAAACTTATGAAGTAAATTTAATAACTTTGTCATGTTATGTAATATTTAAGATATGAAGTAAATTGAACAAAAAATTGTATTGGCAAAGATTTTGCCAGAAGAAAATTGTTTTTGTTCATTATTCCAAAGTTGAAAACAAATGACCAAAGTTCCTTGATTCTTGTTTCTTTATATAATTTATTTCCTTTATATATAATTTTTATTAAACTTGCATGTTTTATTACAGGTGTTTTTGGCTTCACCACCTTTTAGAAACATCAGTCTATTGCTTCACATACTGAAGTTTTATCATAGTGGCCAATTCCAATTTACTTTTCTTTCTCTTAAACCCACTAATAGGCTCTAGCAAATAAGTTTAATCAGGCATATATTTTTGTACTGTCTTTTCTATATATTATCATGTGTATCCTTTTTTTTTTAGTTTTAGCTTTTTTTTTTCTCTCTTTCTCAACATAGTGAATTAAATAACACAACAAAGATTGACAAGTCATAAAATCAACCAACCTAAACCATAACATATTGGCTATATACTGTTTTTTGTATGACTAACAGAGTGAAAGCATTTATTGTTGTTGTCAAAATTTTATGCATTGACTAAGGAGACTGTATTATGGCACAAAGCCATGGAAAGCAATAAAAACAGGATGATGTGCTGCACCAACCTCTAAGTGAGGAGAGCTTGTTTGCTTTCAAAATCAGTATTTGAAATTCTCACTTTTACTTGTATTTGAGCTGCAGGACCAGTGGGAAATATCCCAACCACTTTGGTATAGGGTAATGGTTTGTTGGCTGATTTTGGTTTATTTTGTTTAGCGGCATATCAACACCTCTATGGGTTATTTAATGCCAAAATCTAAATATTTTGAACACAATTTTATGGCTTCAAATAATTATATTTTGAATGCAATTGTATGCTTTCCATTACAGATAAAATATATAAAAAATGTATTTCTAGTATTTTTATACTTTCATAGTATTTTATTTTTTGTGGGGGGGGGGTCACTATTTGCCCATAGCTGGGAACCTAACAGGTGCTACCACTCTGGGTCAGGACCTGCAAACAACAGTAATTAAGAGGTGGTTCCTGTAAACGAGAAAATGGCTTACCCCTTGGAGCAAAACCTGGTCACACGTGTCTTTGCATGCAAGATACATGAAAGAAAACATTGTCAATCAAAAAGCTACAATTTAGGAACAACTTGATCTCATAGCTCAGAGATTTTGTGAGACGAAGGCTTATGCAAATTTCTGAGCTTCAGTCACTCAATAAAATGAGCATGAGTGAGAGAACATCAGATCGGCAGCAGCAGAGACTGACGGGGTACCTCGAGGTGGTGTAATGGTTAACATGTTTGTCTCGTTAGAACAATTACGACTGAGTAGTGAGTTCAATCCTCACTGGGTGCTCCACCCTTTCTAAGCTAAGACCAGCTTAGACAAGCTAAGACCAACTTAGACCAATGGCCCAAGTGGACTCATGACTCCACATTAAAAACCGACATTGTGCCACAACCTGACTCAGTGGGCTCAAGTAAATCTCAGGCAGCAGAGGCTGACAAGTCAAGTGGTTGTGCTTTGAGTGTGGAGTTTTGCAGTAGTCTCACTGATTGGGATTGAAAAAAGACAAGATACAACTGGTACTCCAAACAGCCAGACCTTTTTGCTACAGTTTCATGCTCCTCAAAACCTCCAATCTCCCAATCAGAGGCCTTGCTGCTGGATGTAGTTTATTGTCACATCCAGGACTAGGTAATTGTTTGTGAGTTTTTTGGGGGGTTGATCCTTACTACTAAGTAATGAGTTTGATCTTCACTGCATGCTGCATACAAAAATTAAAAATGACAACATATATTGTTAAATAACCCATACCATAACGTCAACCAACCCAGCCTAATGTAATGGAACTACAAGGCAAATCCATATATTTAATAAGTCTAGCTTAGTATAGCAGAGGTTCATAATAGTGAAGCAGTCATTAAGGATCAAAGTCATTACACTAGCAACAGTAAGAATAGCTTGTTGACCATCACACTATGATAGATGTATTACTTGTAGCATACCTTTGATATGATAATTCTGTCAGCAGCAGCAGCAGCAGCTCCTTTTCAGCTTTTGGGCATGTGTAAAAATTTAAAAAAACTGAAAGCATGCATGCTGTGAATCCCAGGAGGCTATTTCTTTCTTTCACTCTATGATGAGGTCATGATATGATGCTAAAATTACTGTTCCTTGTAATAGACACACATGGCTTAGACAACGTGCCTCACTCACTCTTTAACTCACCAACAAAGTAAGTTCAACTTATTTCTTCATTTTTTAGAGACTCTCTTAAGAACATTTCTTTCAGGAACTATCCTTGAACATTCTCTATGCAAAAATGCTCTCAATAGAATCTCATTTCATTTTACTTTCTTGTCTATTTTCTCAAGTAATTCAACATTTTTAGTTTTTGTTCATCAACACACGACAGCTTCTTAAATTCAAACAACAACCCTTAAACTAATAACAAGACCCTTTTATCTGTTTGAAACTATCTTAATGATCAGATGGACTGGTAGCATATCAGTTATCAGCATAGAAAATTGAATCAGCTGAATTCAACTTTTATTCCAGTCTGTTGCATTCAGTTTCACACTAATGCCTTAGGAAAAGCTATGAATTCATCTCTTCTGCACCACCAGTTATCGATTAAATAGTACTTCATTGGATAGCAGCCAGTCTAGAAGAAGACCCTAAATTCAAAAGAAAACAAAGTCAATGGGAAACTACTCCACTATCTTTCCCACAAAATCATAGCAATTCACAAATAATAAAGAAAAAGAATATGTGGATAGCCATGATTGCTTATGTTCTAAAGTGATATAGGATAAAATTATTAAAAACTTCTATGTATATTCATGTGTGTGTCAGCACCTTTTTGTGTATGCATATGTTTGTGCATACTTATTTACTGATATCTGTATGTTTGTGAGAAAAAGAAAGAAAAATCAGCAAACCAGATTCAAAATGTGGCCTACTTTATTGCATTCACTTTTGTATTAATTCCCTTGGAAAAGACACAAATCTATTTCTTCTTCTCCCTACAGCTGAGGTTTAAATAGTAAGATAGATTGGATTCTTGGGTAGCTGCCAGTGTATTAGGACAACTCAAAATTTAAAACTATGGAGAAAGTAATGGGAAACTACTCCACCATCTTTCACAAGAAGTCATAGCAATTCATGGATAATAAAGAAAAGGAAACTTTTGACCCATGACTGCCTATGTCCTGAAGAGACATGGTATTAAAAATAAAAATCTTAATAACTGAATTCAAAATCCTCTTAGGTTAAAAAGCATTAAAAGATATTTGATTTTTTATTTCCACTTTGTAATTATAAAACCATATTGTCCACACAGACAAAGTTTAATAACAAGTGCAATTTTTAGTTCAAGTTTGGAACTTTCAAATATTCCAATGAGACACAAGGTTCACACACACACACACACACACTATAGTAGTAATGGCTTTTGAGACTAGATTTCTAACTATTGCTCCAAGATGAAGCACTATGGCTATCCATGTGGTGCACCAACTGAGGATCATACTCTCTGCAATAATAATAGTCTGTGAGATTAGCTTGTTGATCATTATTCCATGGCAAGTTGCTCTAAGCTCGGCTTAGTCTAGTACAAGACTGCATGTATTGAGCCCTCAGTGAGAATTGAGTTTATCACAGGAATAATGATCCCAAATACTAGGTTGACTCAAAAGTAATTTTGTATTTCAAGCTTTAATTAACAGTTCAAACAGATTACATACAAAATATATTTATTCGTCAAAATATCTCCCAATGTATTCTATTGCTTGTTGCTATCATTGTGTCAAAAGCTCAGTTCCATGCTTATACCATTTGGATAGTTTAGAGGCAAAATCTCCCTGCACCCATTTTCAACCTTATCCACATTATTGAACCTCTGTTCATGTAGGAAATGAGTCATGGCTCAGAAAATGTGTAGTAGGCATGTGTGTCTTTCATTGACCAATGTTGGTCAGCATTCACAGCATGACCATCTTGGACAAGCTCAAAGTGCAACACCCCATGATGTTGTTCAAACCAAATTTTTTTGACAATAGGTTCTGAAGCCTAGCCAGAACAGAGCCATTGATTTCTCTTATTAGGATTACAAAAATAGATCCATTTTTGTTTTCTCTAGTATCAATTTGTAACCAAAAATGGGCATCTTGAGGATTTGCCAGCAGCTGTTTGCAAATGTCCACATATCATTGAGCCTATTCATTGGACATTGGTCAGTTCATGAGTAACTTCATGACAGTATCTGTTCACAAGGATGACTTTATAGAGTTGCCAATTGATGGTGCTTTGTGAAGGACCAAGTTCTGCCAACAATGTACAAATGCTTGTGCTTGGCTGTTGTTCAATCATTCCAAACAAGGCCTCATCTTCCACAACAGAAGATCTCTCTGACCTTGATTTGTCTTCTAGACTGGTTTCCCCTTTCTTGAAATATCTGAACCAGTTTTGTGCCACACATTCATTGACAGTTCCTGGGTTTTCCCCATCATTAATTTCTTTTGCCACTGCACTTGCACTCAGTCCTTTTTCCACACCTAGCATAAAATGACATAATTGCATAAAATGATTCTAATTACATAAAATGACTCTAATTGCAATTTTTTTTCACCACATATTATCAAAGCTGTAAGATAATAAATGAACAGTGTTTATATATGAAAATAAAGAATAAACAATTCAACAAAGATTGAACTATTTGTATCAAATTAATAAGATAACATGGATATATACCAAAAATCATCAATGAAAATCTGAAAAAAAACTTTTGACTCAATCTGGTAATTATCCATTCATCTCTTATTTGTCAAACCAAAATTTTGCAAACATGGATAAACATGCCTTCAATAAGATGTAGGGGCAAAAGGATGTTTTTTTTCCCCATGACATTGCCAAAGAGTGAAGATAGTTAAAAATGCAGCATCATCAGAAGAACTGTCCTTTTGACACTATGTCTTAATGTGGGCATGTTTACCCAATTTTTTATTTTATGAATAATCAATGACATGTGACCAGAAGAAAAAGACTATTCAAGTCATGTAATAAAAATCTTACAATACAGTTTGACCACCACTAATCTAGTATCAGTAGGAGTCATAAGGTTCCAGATAAGTGATTTTACTAAATTACTGATGTAAAGCAATTTTTTTCTCTGTTTCTTCATTTCATAAACTGTAGATGTGCTAGTGCTGTATAAATTACACAGCATTTCACAGATATGTTGCTGTAAAGGTTTTTCAGAAGTTCTACCTAATTTGCTATGGACAATGTTTGTGCTTCACACCACAAGAAGCACTTTCTCTATTCATTAGAAAATGGCTGGTGTTAAACATCAGTAGGTTATAATAAAAAGGCATAAAAGACAAGTAGAAATGCATTAACAGTTTTGAAAGTGCTCAAAAGC